>CM039678.1:236232742-236832742 GCA_022496015.1 Hordeum marinum
TGAGGGCGGCTTCTTACCTTGGGGTACCCGTTCTAACGCCTTATCGGCCGGCTTTTTATGGTATGCCAAAGCGTCCGGCTAACACATTAGCCGCGTGCTAATGGCGGCTTCTTTACCTCGGTATAGCTTCACGCCTTATTATCGGGTCAGCTTTATGTCAATCTCTCTCCCGGTCTAACCGATTAGCCTCTGGCTGAGGGCGGTATTCTTCCCTTTGGGGTATCAGCTTCTACCGCCTTATTGTTCGCTTTAATCCAAATCTGTCTCCGCTAACACACTATTAGCCGTGGGCGGTAGGGCGGCTTCTACCTACCGTCGGGTATCGCTTCTAACGCTTATTGGCCGCTTTATGGCAATCTCCGGCTAAAAAAGATTAGCCGCTGGCCGAGGGGCGGCTTCTTACCTTCGGGTATCGCTTTTACCCCCTATTCGACCGGCTTTAATGCCAAAATCATTCGGCTAACACGATTAGGCCGCGGGCTGAAGGGCGGCTTCTTACCTTCAGGGGTATCACTTCTAACGCCTTATCGGTCGGCTTTATGCCCAATCTCCGGCTAACACGATTAGCCGCGGGCTGAGGGCGGCTTCTTACCTTCGGGTATCGCTTCTAACGCCTTATCGGTCGGCTTTATGCCAAATCTCCGGCTAACACGATTAGCCACGCGCTGAGGGCGGCTTCTTACATTCGGATATCGCTTCTAACGCGTTATCGGCCGGCTTTATGCCAAATCTCCGGCTAACATGATTAGCCGCGGGCTGAGGGCGGTTTCTTACCTTCGGATATCGCTTCTAACGCCTTATCGGCCGGCTTTATGCCAAATCTCCGGCTAACACGATTAGCCGCGGGCTGAGGGCGGCTTCTTACCCTTGGGTATCGCTTGTAACGCCTTATTGGGCGGCTTTATGCCAAATCTCCGGCTAACACGATCAGCCGCGGGCCGAGGGCGGCTTCTTACCTTCGGGTATCGCTTGTAACGCCTTATCGGCTGGCTTTATGCCAAATCTCCGGCTAACACTATTAGCCGCGGGCTGAGGGCGGCTTCTTACCTTGGGGTATCGCTTCTAACGCCTTATCGGCCGGCTTTATGCCAAATCTCCGGCTAACACGATTAGCCGCGGGCCGAGGGCAGCTTCTTACCTTCGGGTATCGCTTCTAACGCCTTATCGGTCGGCTTTATGCCAAATCTCCGGCTAACACGATTAGCTGCGGGCTGAGGGCGGCTTCTTACCTTCGGGTATCGCTTCTAACGCCTTATTGTTCGGCTTTATGCCAAATCTCCGGCTAACACGATTAGCCGCGGGCTGAGGGCGGCTTCTTACCTTCGGGTATCGCTTCTAACGCCTTATCGGCCGGCTTTATGCCAAATCTCCGGCTAACACGATTAGCCGCGGGCTGAGGGCGGCTTCTTACCTTCGGGTATCGCTTCTAACGCCTTATCGGTCGGCTTTATGCCCAATCTCCGGCTAACACGATTAGCCGCGGGCTGAGGGCGGCTTCTTACCTTCGGGTATCGCTTCTAACGCCTTATCGGTCGGCTTTATGCCAAATCTCCGGCTAACACGATTAGCCACGCGCTGAGGGCGCCTTCTTACCTTCGGGTATCGTTTCTAATGCCTTATCGGCCGGCTTTATGCCAAATCTCCACCTAACATGATTAGCCGCGGGCTGAGGGCGGTTTCTTACCTTCGGATATCGCTTCTAACGCCTTATCGGCCGGCTTTATGCCAAATCTCCGGCTAACACGATTAGCCGCGGGCTGAGGGCGGCTTCTTACCTTCGGGTATCGCTTGTAACGCCTTATCGGACGGCTTTATGCCAAATCTCCAGCTAACACGATTAGCCACGGGCCGAGGGTGGCTTCTTACCTTCAGGTATCGCTTCTAACGCCTTATCGGCCGGCTTTATGCCAATTCTCCGGCTAACACGATTAGCCGCGGGCTGAGGGCGGCTTCTTACCTTCGGGTATCGCTTGTAACGCCTTATCGGCCGGCTTTATGCCAAATCTCCGGCTAACACGATTAGCCACGGGCTGAGGGCGGCTTCTTACCTTCGGGTATCGCTTCTAACGCCTTATCGGCCGGCTTTATGCCGATTCTCCGGCTAACACGATTAGCCGCGGGCTGAGGGCGGCTTCTTACCTTCGGGTATCGTTTCTAACTCCTTATCGGCCAGCTTTATGCCAAATCTCCAGCTAACAGGATTAGCCTGGGCTAAGGGTGGCTTCTTACCTTTGGGTATCGCTTCTAAAACCTTATCGGCCGGTTTTATACCAAATCTCCGGCTAACACGATTAGCTGCGGGCTGAAGGCGGCTCCTTACCTTCGGGTATCGTTTCTAACGCCTTATCGTTCGGCTTTATGCGAAATCTCCGGCTAACGCGATTAGCCGCGGGCTGAAGGCGGCTTCTTACCTTCGGGTATCGCTTCTAACGCCTTATCTGTCGGCTTTATGCCCAATCTCCGGCTAACACGATTAGTCACGGGCTAAGGGCGGCTTCTTACCTTCGGGTATCGCTCCTAACGCCTTATCGGTCGCCTTTATGCCAAATCTCCGGCTAACACGATTAGCGGCGGGCTGAGGGCGGCTTCTTACATTCGGGTATCGTTTCTAACGCCTTATCGGCCGGCTTTATGCCAATTCTCCAGCTAACATGAGTAGCCACGGGCTACGAGCGACTTCTTACCTTCGGAATCGCTTGTAACGCCTTATCGGCCGGCTTTACGCCAAATCTCCGGCTAACACGATTAGCCACGGGCTGAGGGCGGCTTCTTACCTTTGGGTATCGCTTCTAACGCCTTATCGGCCGGCTTTATGCCAAATTTTCGGCTAACACGATTAGCCGCGGGCTGAGGGCGGCTTCTTACATTTGGGTATCGCTTCTAAGGCCTTATCGGCCGGCTTTACGCCAAATTTCTAGCTAACACGATTAGCCACGGGCTGAGGGTGGCTTCTTACCTTCGGGTATCGCTTCTAACGCCTTATCGGCCGGCTTTATGCCAATTCTCCGGCGAACAGGATTAGTCGCGGGCTGAGGGCGGCTTCTTATCTTCAGGTATCGCTTGTAACGCCTTATCGGCCGGCTTTATGCCAAATCTCCGGCTAACACGATTAGCCGCGGGCTGAGGGCGGCTTCTTACCTTTGGGTATCACTTCTAACGCCTTATCGGTCGGCTTTATGCCAATTCTCCGGCTATAACGATTAGCCGCGGGCTGAGGGCGGCTTCTTACCTTCAGGTATCGTTTCTAACGCCTTATAGGCCAGCTTTATGCCAAATCTTCGGCTAACACGATTAGCCGCGGGCTGAAGGCGGCTTCTTACCTTCGGGTATCGTTTCTAACGCCTTATAGGCCAGCTTTATGCTAAATCTCCAGCTAACATGATTAGCCGCGGGCTAAGGGTGGCTTCTTACCTTCGGGTATCGCTTCTAACGCCTTATCGGCCGGCTTTATGCCAATTCTTCTGCTAAAACGATTAGCCGCAGGCTGAAGGTGGCTTCTTACCTTCGGTTATCGCTTCTAATGCCTTATCGGTCGGCTTTATGCGAAATCTCCGGCTAACATGATTAGCCGCGGGCTGAGGGCGACTTCTTACCTTCGGGTATCACTTCTAACACCTTATTGGCCAGCTTTATGCCAAATCTCCGGCTAACAAGATTAGCCGCGGGCTGAGGGAGGCTTCTTACCTTCGGGTATCGCTTCTAACGCCTTATCGTTCGGCTTTATGCCAAATCTCCGGCTAACAAGATTAGCCGCGGGCTGAAGGCGGCTTCTTACCTTCGGGTATCGCTTCTAATGCCTTATCGACCGGATTTATGCCAAATCTTTGGCTAAAACGATTAGCCACGGGCTGAGGGCGGCTTCTTACCTTCGGGTATCGCTTCTAACGCCTTATCGGTCAACTTTATGCCAAATCTCCGGCTAACACGATTAGCCGCGGGCTGAGGGCGGCTTCTTACCTTCGGGTATCATGTCTAACGCCTTATAGGCCAGCTTTATGCCAAATCTCCAGCTAACATGATTAGCCGCGGGCTGAGGGCGACTTCTTACCTTCGGGTATCACTTCTAACGCCTTATTGGCCGGCTTTATGCCAAATCTCCGGCTAACAAGATTAGCCGCGGGCTGAAGGCGGCTTCTTACCTTCGGGTATCGCTTCTAATGCCTTATCGACCGGCTTTATGCCAAATCTCCGGCTAACACGATTAGCCGCGGGCTGAGGGCGGCTTCTTACCTTTGGGTATCGCTTCTAACGCCTTATCGGCCGGCTTTATGCGAAATCTTCGGCTAACATGATTAGCCGCAGGCTAAGGGCGACTTCTTACCTTCGGGTATCGCTTCTAACGCCTTATCGGTCGGCTTTATGCCAAATCTCTAGCTAAAAGGATTAGCCGCGGGCTGAGGGCGACTTCTTACCTTCGGGTATCGCTTCTAACGCCTTACCAGCCGGCTTTATGCCAAATCTCCGGCTAACATGATTAGCCGCAGGCTGAGAGCGGCTTCTTACCTTTGGGTATCGCTTCTAATGCCTTATCGGTCGGTTTTATGCCAAATCTTCGGCTAACACGATTAGCCGTGGGCTGAGGGCGACGTCTTACCTTTGAGTATCGCTTCTAATGACTAATCGGCCGGCTTTATGCCAAATCTCTGGCTAACACGATAAGCCGCGGGCTGAGGGCGGCTTCTTACCTTCGGGTATCGCTTCTAACACCTTATCGGTTGGCTTTATGTCAATTCTTCTGCTAAAACGATTAGCCGCAGCCTGAAGGTGGCTTCTTACCTTCGGTTATCGCTTCTAATGCCTTATCGGTCGGCTTTATGCGAAATCTCCGGCTAACATGATTAGGCGCGGGCTGAGGGCGACTTCTTACCTTCGGGTATCACTTCTAACACCTTATTGGCCAGCTTTATGCCAAATCTCCGGCTAACAAGATTAGCCACCGGCTGAGGGAGGCTTCTTACCTTCGGGTATCGCTTCTAACGCCTTATCGTTCGGCTTTATGCCAAATCTCCGGCTAACACGATTAGCCGCGGGCTGAGGGCGGCTTCTTACCTTCGGGTATTGCTTCTAATGCCTTATCGGCCGGCTTTATGCCAAATCTCCGGCTAACACGATTAGCCGCGGGCTGAAGGCGGCTTCTTACTTTCGGGTATCGCTTCTAACGCCTTATCAGTCGGCTTTATGCCCAATCTCCGGCTAACACGATTAGTCGCGGACTGCGGGCGGCTTCTTACCTTCGGGTATCACTTCTAACGCCTTATTGGCCGGCTTTATGCCAAATCTCCGGCTAACAAGATTAGCCGCGGGCTGAGGGAGGCTTCTTACCTTCGGGTATCGCTTCTAACGCCTTATCGGTCGGCTTTATGCCAAATCTTCGGCTAACACGATTAGCCGCGGGCTGAGGGCGGCTTCTTACCTTCGGGTATCGTTTATAACGCCTTATCGGCCGGCTTTATGCCAAATCTCCAGCTAACATGATTAGTCACGGGCTAAGGGCGGCTTCTTACCTTCGGTTATCACTCGTAACGCCTTATCGGCCGGCTTTACGCCAAATCTCCGGCTAACACGATTAGTCGCGGGCTGAGGGTGGCTTCTTACCTTTGGGTATCGCTTCTAACGCCTTATCGGCCGGCTTTATGCCAAATCTCCGGCTAACACGATTAGCCGTGGGATGAGGGCGGCTTCTTACCTTCGGGTATAGCTTCTAACGACTTATCGGCCGGCCTTATGCCAAATCTCCGGCTAACACGATTAGCCGCGGGCTGAGGGCGGCTTCTTACCTTCGGGTATCGCTTCTAATGCCTTATCGGCCGGCTTTATGCCAAATCTGTGGCTAACACGATTAGCCGCGCGCCGAGGGTGGCTTCTTACCTTCGTGTATCGCTTCTAACGCCTTATCGGTCGGCTTTATGCCAAATCTCCGGCTAACACGATTAGCCGCGGGCTGAGGGCGTCTTCTTACCTTCGGTATCACTTCTAATGCCTTATCGGCTGGCTTTATGCCAAATCTATGGCTAACACGATTAGCCGTGGGCTCAGGGCGACTTCTTACCTTCTGGTATCGCTTCTAACGCCTTATCGTTCGGCTTTATGCCAAATCTCCGGCTAACACGATTAGCCGCGGGCTGAGGGCGGCTTCTTACCTTCTGGTATCGCTTCTAACGCCTTATCGGCCGGCTTTATGCCAAATCTCCGGCTAACACGATTAGCCGCGGGCTGAGGGTGGCTTCTTACCTTCGGTATCACTTCTAATGCCTTATCGGTTGGCTTTATGCCAAATCTCTGGCTAACACGATTAGCCACGGGCTGAGGGCAACTTCTTACCTTCTGGTATCGCTTCTAACGCCTTACCGGCCGGCTTTATGCCAAATCTCTGGCTAACACGATTAGCCAAGGGCTGAGGGCGGCTTCTTACCTTCGGGTATCGCTTCTAACGCCTTATCGGCCGGCTTTATGCCAAGTCTCTGGCTAACACGATTAGCTGCGGGCTGAGGGCGGCTTCTAACCTTCTGGTATCGCTTCTAACGCCTTATCGGCCGGCTTTATGCCAAATCTCTGGCTACCACGATTAGCCGCGGGCTGAAGGCGGCTTCTTACCTTCGTGTATCGATTCTAATGCCTTATCGGCCGGCTTTATGCCAAATCTTCGGCTAAAACGATTAGCCACGGGCTGAGGGCGGCTTCTTACCTTCGGGTATCGCTTCTAACGCCTTATCGGTCGGCTTTATGCCAAATCTCCGGCTAACACGATTAGCCGCGGGCTGAGGGCGGCTTCTTACCTTCGGGTATCATGTGTAACGCCTTATAGGCCAGCTTTATGCCAAATCTCCAGCTAACATGATTAGCCGCGGGCTGAGGGCGACTTCTTACCTTCGGGTATCACTTCTAACGCCTTATTGGCCGGCTTTATGCCAAATCTCAGGCTAACAAGATTAGCCGCGGGCTGAAGGCGGCTTCTTACCTTCGGGTATCGCTTGTAATGCCTTATCGGCCGGCTTTATGCCAAATCTCCGGCTAACACGATTAGCCGCGGGCTGAGGGCGGCTTCTTACCTTTGGGTATCGTTTCTAACGCCTTATCGGTCGGCTTTATGCGAAATCTTCGGCTAACATGATTAGCCGCAGGCTAAGGGCGACTTCTTACCATCGGGTATCGCTTCTAACGCCTTATCGGTCGGCTTTATGCCAAATCTCCGGCTAAAAGGATTAGCCGCGGGCTGAGGGCGACTTCTTACCTTCGGGTATCGCTTCTAACGCCTTACCGGCCGGCTTTATGCCAAATCTCCGGCTAACATGATTAGCCGCAGGCTGAGAGCGGCTTCTTACCTTTGGGTATCGCTTCTAACGCCTTATCGGTCGGCTTTATGTCAAATCTTCGGCTAACACGATTAGCCGTGGGCTGAGGGCGACGTCTTACCTTTGAGTATCGCTTCTAATGACTAATCGGCCGGCTTTATGCCAAATCTCTGGCTAACACGATTAGCCGCGGGCTGAGGGCGGCTTCTTACCTTCGGGTATCGCTTCTAACGCCTTATCGGTTGGCTTTATGTCAAATCTCCGGCTAACACGATTAGCCGCCGGCTGAGGGCGGCTTCTTACCTGCGGGTATCGCTTCTAACGCCTTATCGGCCGGCTTTATGCCAAATCTTCGGCTAAAGCGATTAGCCACGGGCTGACGGCGGCTTCTTACCTTCGAGTATCGCTTCTAACGCCTTATCGGCCGGCTTTATGCGAATTCTCCGGCTAACATGATTACCCGCGGGCTGAGGGTGACTTGTTACCTACGGGTATCACTTCTAACGCATTATCGGCCGGCTTTATGCCAAATCTTCGGCTAAAACGATTATCCGCGGGCTGAGGGTGACTTCTTACCTTCTGGTATCGCATCTAACGCCTTATCGTCCGGCTGTATGCGAAATCTCCGGCTAACATGATTAGCCCCGGGCTGCGGGCGACTTCTTACCTTCGGGTATCGCTTCAAACGCCTTATCGGCCGGCTTTATGCCAAATCTCCGGCTAAAACGATTAGCCGCGGGCTGAGGGCGGCTTCTTACCTTTGGGTATCGCTTCTAACACCTTACCGGCTGGCTTTAATGCCAAATCTCCGGCTAACACGATTATCCGCAGGCTGAGAGCGGCTTCTTACCTTCGGGTATCGCTTCTAACGCCTTATCGGTCGGCTTTATGCCAAATCTTTGGCTAACACGATTAGCCGTGGGCTGAGGATGACTTCTTACCTTTGAGTATCGCTTCTAACGACTTATCGGCCGGCTTTATGCCAAATCTCTGGCTAACACGATTAGCCGCGGGCTGAGGGCGGCTTCTTACCTTCGGGTATCGCTTCTAACGCCTTATCGGTTGGCTTTATGTCAAATCTCCGGCGAACACGATTAGCCGCGGGCTGAGGGCGGCTTCTTACCTTCGGGTATCGCTTCTAACGCCTTATCGGCCGGATTTACGCCAAACCTTCGGCTAAAACGATTAGCCACGGGCTGAGGGCGGCTTCTTACCTTCGAGTATCGCTTCTAACGCCTTATCGGCCGTCTTTATGCGAATTCTCCGGCTAACATGATTACCCGCGGGCTGAGGGTGACTTCTTACCTTCGGGTATCACTTCTAACGCATTATCGGACGGCTTTATGCGAAATCTTCGGCTAAAACGATTAGCCGAGGGCTGAGGGTGACTTCTTACCTTTTGGTATCGCATCTAACGCCTTATCGTCCGGCTGTATGCGAAATCTCCGGCTAACATGATTAGCCCCGGGCTGAGGGCGACTTCTTACCTTCGGGTATCGCTTCAAACGCCTTATTGGCCGGCTTTATGCCAAATCTCCGGCTAAAACGATTAGCCGCGGGCTGAGGGCGGCTTCTTACCTTTGGGTATCGCTTCTACCGCCTTATCGGCCGGCTTTATGACAAATCTCCGGCTAACACGAATAGCCGTGGGCTGAGGGCGGCTTCTTACCTTCGGGTATCGCTTGTAACGACTTATCGGCCGGCTTTATGCCAAATCTCCGGCTAAAGCGATTAGCCGCGGGTTGAGGGCGGCTTCTTACCTTCGGGTATCGCTTCTAATGCCTTATCGGCCGGCTTTATGCCAAATCTCTGGCTAACATGATTAGCCGCGGGCTGAGGGCGGCTTCTTACCGTCGGGTATCGCTTCTAACGCCTTATCGGCCGGCTTTATGCCAAATCTTCGGCTAACACGATTAGCCGCGGGCTGAGGGCGGCTTCTTACCTTCGGGTATCGTTTCTAACGACTTATCGGCCGGCTTTATGCCAAATCTCCAGCTAACATGATTAGCCCCGGGCTGAGGGCGGCTTCTTACCTTCGGGTATCGTTTGTAACGCCTTATCGGCCGGCTTTACGCCAAATCTCCGGCTAACACGATTAGCCGCGGGCTGAAGGGGGCTTCTTACCTTTGGGTATCGCTTCTCACGACTTATCGGCCGGCTTTATGCCAAATCTCCGGCTAACACGATTAGTCGCGGGCTGAGGGCGGCTTCTTACATTCGGGTATCGCTTCCAATGCCTTATCGGCCGGCTTATGCCAAATCTCTGGCTAACACGATTAGCCGCGGGATGAGGGTGGCTTCTTACCTTCGGGTATTGGTTCTAACGCCTTATCGGCCGGCTTTATGCCAAATCTCCGTCTAACACGATTAGCCGTGAGCTGAGGGCGGCTTCTTACCTTCGGTATCACTTCTAATGCCTTATCGTCTGGCTTTATGCCAAATCTCTGGCTAACACAATTAGCCACGGGCTGAGGGCGGATTCTTACCTTCGGGTATCGTTTGTAACGCCTTATCGGCCGGCTTTACGCCAAATCTCCGGCTAACACGATTAGCCGCGGGCTGAGGGCGGCTTCTTACCTTTGGGTATCGCTTCTAACGCCTTATCGGCCTGCTTTATGCCAAATCTCTGGCTAACATGATTAGCCGTGGGCTGAGGGCAGCTTCTTACCTTCGGTTATCGCTTCTAACGACTTATCGGCCGGCTTTATGCCAAATCTCCGGCTAACACGATTAGCCGCGGGCTGAGGGCGGCTTCTTACATTCGGGTATCGCTTCCAATGCCTTATCGGCCGGCTTTATGCCAAATCTCTGGCTAACACGATTAGCCGCGGGCTGAGGGTGGCTTCTTCCCTTCGGGTATCGCTTCTAACGCCTTATCGGACGGCTTTATGCCAAATCTCCGGCTAAAACGATTAGCCGCGGGCTGAGGGCGGCTTCTTACCTTCGGTATCACTTCTAATGCCTTATCGGCTGGCTTTATGCCAAATCTCTGGCTAACACGATTAGCCGCGGGCTGAGGGCGACTTCTTAGCTTCTGGTATCGCTTCTAACGCCTTATCGGCCGACTTTATGCCAAATCTCTGGCTAACACAATTAGCCGCGGGCTGAGGGCGGCTTCTTACCTTCGGGTATCGCTTCTAACGCCTTATTGTTCGGCTTTATGCCAAATCTTCGGCTAAAACGATTAGCCGCGGGCTGAGGGCGGCTTCTTACCTTCGGGTATCGCTTCTAACGCCTTATCGGTCGGCTTTATGCCAAATCTCCAGCTAACACGATTAGCCGAAGGCTGAGGGCGGCTTCTTACCTTGGGGTATCGCTTCTAATGCCTTATCGGCCGGCTTTATGCGAAATCTCCGGCTAACAAGATTAGCCGCGGGCTGAGGGCGGCTTCTTACCTTCGGGTATCGCTTCTAACGCCTTATCGGTCGGCTTTATGCCCAATCTCCGGCTAACACGATTAGCCACGGGCTGAGGGCGGCTTCTTACCTTCGAGTATCGCTTCTAACGCCTTATCGGGCGGCTTTATGCGAATTCTCCGGCTAACATGATTACCCGCGGGCTGAGGGTGACTTCTTACCTTCGGGTATCACTTCTAACGCATTATCGGACGGCTTTATGCCAAATCTTCGTCTAAAATGATTAGCCGCGGGCTGAGGGTGACTTCTTACCTTTTGGTACGGCATCTAACGCCTTATCGTCCGGCTGTATGCGAAATCTCGGGCTAACATAATTAGCCCCGGGCTGAGGGCGACTTCTTACCTTCGAGTATCGCTTCTAATCGCCTTAGCGTTCGGCTTTATGCGAAATCTCCGGCTAACACGATTAGCCGTGGGCTGAGGGCGGCTTCTTACCTCCGGGTATCGCTTCTAACGACTTATCGGCCGGCTTTATGCCAAATCTCCGGCTAAAGCGATTAGCCGCGGGCTGAGGGCGGCTTCTTACCGTCGGGTGTCACTTCTAAACGCCTTATCGTTCGGCTTTATGCGAAATCTCCGGCTAACACGATTAGCCGCGGGCTGAGGGCGGCTTCTTACCTTCTGGTATCGCTTCTAACGCCTTATCGGCCGGCTTTATGCCAAATCTCTCGCTAACACGATTAGCCGCGGGCTGAGGGTGGCTTCTTACCTTCGGGTATCACTTCTAACGCCTTATTGGCCGGCTTTATGCCAAATCTCCGGCTAACAAGATTAGCCGCGGGCTGAGGGAGGCTTCTTAACTTCGGGTATCGCTTCTAACTCCTTATCGTTCGGCTTTATGCTAAATCTCCGGCTAACATGATTAGCCGCGGGCTGAGGGCGGCTTCTTACCTTCGGGTATCGCCTGTAACGCCTTATCGGTCGGCTTTATGCCAAATCTCCGTCTAACACGATTAGCCGCGGGCTAAAGACGGCTTCTTACCTTCGGGTATCGCTTCTAACGCCTTATCGGTCGGCTTTATGCCCAATCTCCGGCTAACACGATTAGTCGCGGGCTGAGGGCGGCTTCTTACCTTCGGGTATCGCTTCTAACGCCTTATCGGTCGGCTTTATGCCAAATCTCCGGCTAACACGATTAGCCGCGGGCTGAGGGCGGCTTCTTACCTTCGGGTATCGTTTCTAACGCCTTATCGGCCGGCTTTATGCCAAATCTCCAGCTAACATGATTAGCCACGGGCTGAGGGCGGCTTCTTACCTTCGGGTATCATTTGTAACGCCTTATCGACCGGCTTTATGCAAAATCTCCGGCTAACACGATTAGCCGCGGGCTGAGGGCGGCTTCTTACCTTCGGGTATCGCTTCTAATACCTTATCGGCCGGCTTTATGCCAAATCTTCGGCTAAAACGATTAGCCACGGGCTGAGGGCGACTTCTTACCTTCGAGTATCGCTTCTAACGCCTTATCGGCCGGCTTTATGCGAATTCTCCGGCTAACATGATTACCCGCGGGCTAAGGGTGACTTCTTACCTTCGGGTATCACTTCTAACGCATTATCGGACGGCTTTATGCCAAATCTTCGGCTAAAACGATTAGCCGCGGGCTGAGGGTGACTTCTTACCTTTTGGTATCGCATCTAACACCTTATCGTCCGGCTGTATGTGAAATCTCCGGCTAACATGATTAGCCCTCGGCTGAGGGCGACTTCATACAGTCGGATATCGCTTCAAACGCCTTATCGGCCGGCTTTATGCCAAATCTCCGGCTAAAACGATTAGCCGCGGGCTGAGGGCGGCTTCTTACCTTTTGGTATCGCTTCTAACGCCTTATCGGCCGGCTTTATGCGAAATCTCCGGCTAACACGATTAGCCGTGGGCTGAGGGCGGCTTCTTACCTTCGGGTATCGCTTCTAACGACTTATCGGCCGGCTTTATGCCAAATCTCCGGCTAAAGCGATTAGCCGCGGGCTGAGGGCGGCTTCTTACCTTCGGGTATCGCTTCTAATGCCTTATCGGCTGGCTTTATGCCAAATCTCTGGCTAACATAATTAGCCGCGGGCTGAGGGCGGCTTCTTACCGTCGGGTATCACTTCTAAACGCCTTATCGTTCGGCTTTATGCCAAATCTCCGGCTAACACGATTAGCCGCGGGCTGAGGGCGGCTTCTTACCTTCTGGTATCGCTTCTAACGCCTTATCGGCCGGCTTTATGCCAAGTCTCTGGCTAACACGATTAGCCGCGGGCTGAGGGCGGCTTCTTACCTTCGGTATCACTTCTAATGCCTTATCGGCTGGCTTTATGCCAAATCTCTGGCTAACACGATTAGCCGCGGGCTGAGGGCGACTTCTTACCTTCTGGTATCGCTTCTAACGCCTTACCGGCCGGCTTTATGCCAAATCTCTGGCTAACACAATTAGCCAAGGGCTGAGGGCGGCTTCTTACCTTCGGGTATCGCTTCTAACGCCTTATCGGCCCGCTTTATGCCAAATCTCTGGCTAACACGATTAGCCGCGGGCTGAGGGCGGCTTCCTACCTTCGGTATCACTTCTAATGCCTTATCGGCTGGCTTTATGCCAAATCTCTGGCTAACACGATTAGCCGCAGGCTGAGGGCGGCGTCTTACCTTCTGGTATCGCTTCTAACGCCTTATCGGCCGGCTTTATGCCATATCTCTGGCTAACACGATTAGCCGCGGGCTGAGGGCGGCTTCTTACCTTCGGGTATCGCTTCTAATGGCTTATCGGCCGGCTTTATGCTAAATCTTCGGCTAAAACGATTAGCCACGGGCTGAGGGCGGTTTCTTACCTTCGGGTATCGCTTCTAACGCCTTATCGGCCGGCTTTATGCGAAATCTCAAGCTAACAAGATTAGCCGCGGGCTGAGGGCGACTTCTTACCTTAGGGTATCGCTTCTAACGCCTTACCGGCCGGCTTTATGCCAAATCTCCGGCTAACACGATTAGCCGCAGGCTGAGAGTGGCTTCTTACCTTCAGTTATCGCTTCTAATGCCTTATCGGTCGGCTTTATGTCAAATCTTCGGCTAACACGATTAGCCGTGGGCTGAGGGCGGCTTCTTACCTTTGAGTATCGCTTCTAACGACTTATCGGCCGGCTTTCTGCCAAATCTCTGGCTAACACGATTAGCTACGGGTTGAGGGCGGCTTCTTACCTTCGGGTATCGCTTCTAACGCCTTATCGGTTGGCTTTATGTCAAATCTCCGGCTAACACGATTAGCCGCGGGCAGAGGGCGGCTTCTTACCTTCGGGTATCGCTTCTAACGCCTTATCGGCCGGATTTATGCCAAATCTTCGGCTAAAACGATTAGCCACGGGCTGAGGGCGGCTTCTTACCTTCGAGTATCGCTTCTAACGCCTTATCGGCCGGCTTTATGCGAATTCTCCGGCTAACATGATTACCCGCGGGCTGAGGGCAACTTCTTACCTTCGGGTATCGCTTCAAACGCCTTATCGGCCGGCTTTATGCCAAATCTCCGGTTAAAACGATTAGCCGCGGGCTGAGGGCGGCTTCTTACCATTGGGTATCGCTTCTAACGCCTTATCGGCCGGCTTTATGCGAAATCTCCGGCTAACACGATTAGCCGTGGGGTGAGGGCGGCTTCTTACCTTCAGGTATCGCTTCTAACGACTTATCGGCCGGCTTTATGCCAAATCTCTGGCTAACACGATTAGCCACGGGCTGAGGGCGGCTTCTTACCTTCGGTATCACTTCTAATGCCTTATCGGCTGGCTTTATGCCAAATCTCTGGCTAACACGATTAGCCGCGGGCTGAGGGCGACTTCTTACCTTCTGGTATCGCTTCTAACGCCTTATCGGCCGGCTTTATGCCAAATCTCTGGCTAACACGATTAGCCGCGGGCTGAGGGTGGCTTCTTACCTTCGAGTATCACTTCTAACGCCTTATTGGCCTGCTTTATGCCAAATCTCCGGCTAACAAGATTAGTCGCGGGCTGAGGGAGGCTTCTTACCTTCGGGTATCGCTTCTAACGCCTTATCGTTCGGCTTTATGCTAAATCTCGGGCTAACACGATTAATCGCGGGCTGAGGGCGGCTTCTTACCTTCGGGTATCGCTTCTAACGCCTTATCGGCCGGCTTTATGCCAAATCTCCGGCTAACACGATTAGCCGCGGGCTGAAGGCGGCTTCTTACCTTCGGGTATCGCTTCTAACGCCTTATCGGTCGGCTTTATGCCCAATCTCCGGCTAACACGATTAGTCGCGGGCTGAGGGCGGATTCTTACCTTCGGGTATCGCTTCTAACGCCTTATCGGTCGGCTTTATGCCAAATCTCCGGCTAACACGATTAGCCGCGGGCTGAGGGCGGCTTCTTACCTTCGGGTATCGTTTGTAACGCCTTATCGGCCGGCTTTATGCCAAAATCTCCAGCTAACATGATTAGCCATGGGCTGAGGGCGGCTTCTTACCTTCGGGTATCGTTCGTAACGCCATATCGGCCGGCTTTACGCCAAATCTCCGGCTAACACGATTAGCCGCGGGCTGAGGGCGGCTTCTTACCTTTGGGTATCGCTTCTAACGCCTTATCGGCCGGCTTTATGCAAAATCTCTGGCTAACACGATTAGCTGTGGGCTGAGGGCGGCTTCTTACCTTTGGGTATCGCTTCTAACGCCTTATCGGCCGGCTTTATGCAAAATCTCCGGCTAACACGATTAGCCGTGGGCTGAGGGCAGCTTCTTACCTTCGGGTATCGCTTCTAACGACTTATCGGCCGGCTTTGTGCCAAATCTCCGGCTAACACGATTAGCCGCGGGCTGAGGGCGGCTTCTCACATTCGGGTATCGCTTCTAATGCCTTATCGACCGGCTTTATGCCAAATCTCTGGCTAACACGATTAGCCGCGGGCTGAGGGTGGCTTCTTACCTTCGGGTATCGCTTCTAACGCCTTATCGGCCGGCTTTATAACAAATCTCCGGCTAACACGATTAGCCGCGGGCTGAGGGCGGCTTCTTACCTTCGGTATCACTTCTAATGCCTTATCGGCTGGCTTTATGCCAACTCTCTGGCTAACACGATTAGCCGCGGGCTGAGGGCGACTTCTTACCTTCTAGTATCGCTTCTAACGCCTTATCGGCCGGCTTTATGCCAAATCTCTGGCTAACACGATTATCCGCGGGCTGAGGGCGGCTTCTTACCTTCGGGTATCGCTTGTAACGCCTTATCGGCCCGCTTTATGCCAAATCTCTAGCTAACATGATTAGCCGCGGGCTGAGGGCGGCTTCTTACCTTCTCGTATCGCTTCTAACGCCTTATCGGCCGGCTTTATGCCAAATCTCTGGCTAACACGAATAGCCGCGGGCTGAGGGCGGCTTCTTACCTTCGGGTATCGCTTCTAACGCCTTATCGGCCGGATTTATGCCAAATCTTCGGCTAAAACGATTAGCCACTGGCTGAGGGCAGCTTCTTACCTTCGAGTATCGCTTCTAACGCCTTATCGGCCGGCTTTATGCGAATTCTCCGGCTAACATGATTACCCGCGGGCTGAGGGTGACTTCTTACCTTCGGGTATCACTTCTAACGCATTATCGGACAGCTTTATGCCAAATCTTCGGCTAAAACGATTAGCCGCGGGCTGAGGGTGACTTCTTACCTTTTGGTATCGCATCTAACGCCTTATCGTCCGGCTGTATGCGAAATCTCCGGCTAACATGATTAGCCCCGGGCTGAGGGCGACTTCTTACCTTCGAGTATCGCTTCAAACGCCTTATCGACCGGCTTTATGCCAAATCTCCGGTTAAAACGATTAGCCGCGGGCTGCGGGCGGCTTCTTACCTTTGGGTATCGCTTCTAATGCCTTATCGGCCGGCTTTATGCAAAATCTCCGGCTAACACGATTAGCCGTGGGCTGAGGGCGGCTTCTTACCTTCGGGTATCGCTTCTAACGACTTATCGGCCGGCTTTATGCCAAATCTCCGGCTAAAGCGATTAGCCGCGGGCTGAGGGCGGCTTCTTACCTTCGGGTATCGCTTCTAATGCCTTATCGGCTGGCTTTATGCCAAACCTCGGGCTAACACGATTAGCCGCGGGCTGAGGGCGGCTTCTTACCGTCGGGTATCACTTCTAAACGCCTTATCGTTCGGCTTTATGCGAAATCTCCGGCTAACACGATTAGCCGCGGGCTGAGGGCGGCTTCTTACCTTCTGGTATCGCTTCTAACGCCTTATCGGCGGGCTTTATGCCAAATTTCTGGCTAACACGATTAGCCGCGGGCTGAGGGTGGCTTCTTACCTTCGGGTATCACTTCTAACGCCTTATTGGTCGGCTTTATGCCAAATCTCCGGCTAACAAGATTAGTCGCGGGCTGAGGGAGGCTTCTTACCTTCGGGTATCGCTTCTTACGCCTTATCGTTCGGCTTTATGCTAAATCTCCGGCTAACACGATTAGCCGCGGGCTGAGGGCGGATTCTTACCTTCGGGTATCGCGTCTAACGCCTTATCGGTCGGCTTTATGCCCAATCTCCGGCTAACACGATTAGTCACGAGCTGAGGGCGGCTTCTTACCTTCGGGTATCGCTTCTAACGCCTTATCGGTCGGCTTTATGCCAAATCTCTGGCTAACACGATTAGCCGCGGGCTGAGGGCGGCTTCTTACCTTCGTGTATCGTTTCTAACGCCTTATCGGCCGGCTTTATGCCAAATCACCAGCTAACATGATTAGCCACGGGCTGAGGGCGGCTTCGTACCTTCGGGTATCGTTTGTAACGCCTTATCGGCCGGCTTTACGCCAAATCTCCGGCTAACACGCTTAGCCACGGGCTGAGGGCGGCTTCTTACCTTTGGGTATCGCTTCTAACGCCTTATCAGCCGGCTTTATGCAAAATCTCCGGCTAACACGATTAGCTGTGGGCTGAGGGCGGTTCTTACCTTTGGGTATCGCTTATAACGCCTTATCGGTCGGCTTTATGCAAAATCTCCGGCTAACACGATTAGCCGTGGGCTGAGGGCAGCTTCTTACCTTCGGGTATCGCTTCTAACGACTTATCGGCCGGCTTTATGCCAAATCTCCGGCTAACACGATTAGCCGCGGGCTGAGGGCGGCTTCTTACCTTCGAGTATCGCTTCTAACGCCTTATCGGTCGGCTTTATGCCAAATCTCCGCCTAACACGATTAGCCGCGGGCTGAGGGCGGCTTCTCACATTCGGGTATCGCTTCTAATGCCTTATCGGCCGGCTTTATGCCAAATCTCTGGCTAACACGATTAGCCGCGGGCTGAGGGTGGCTTCTTACCTTCGGGTATCGCTTCTAACGCCTTATCGGCCGGCTTTATGCCAAATCTCTGGCTAACACGATTAGCTGCGGGCTAAGGGTGGCTTCTTACCTTCGGTATCACTTCTAATGCCTTATCGGCTTGCTTTATGCCAAATCTCTGGCTAACACGATTAGCCGCGGGCTGAGGGCGACTTCTTACCTTCTGGTATCGCTTCTAACACCTTATCGGCCGGCTTTATGCCAAATCTCTGTCAAACACGATTAGCCGCGGGCTGTGGGCGGCTTCTTACCTTCGGGTATCGCTTCTATCGCCTTATCGGCCCGCTTTATGCCAAATCTCTGGCTAGCATGATTAGCCGTGGGCTGAGGGTGGCTTCTTACCTTCAGTATCACTTCTAATGCCTTATCGGATGGCTTTATGCCAAATCTCTGCCTAACACGATTAGCCGCGGGCTGAGGGCGGCTTCTTACCTTCTGGTATCGCTTCTAACGCCTTATCGGCCGACTATATGCCAAATCTCTGGCTAACACGATTAGTCGCGGGCTGAGGGCGGCTTCTCACATTCGGGTATCGCTTCTAATGCCTTATCGACCGGCTTTATGCCAAATCTCTGGCTAACACGATTAGCCGCGGACTGAGGGTGGCTTCTTACCTTCGGGTATCGCTTCTAACGCCTTATCGGCCGGCTTTATGCCAAATCTCCGGCTAACACAATAAGCTGCGGGCTAAGGGTGGCTTCTTACCTTCGGTACCACTTCTAATGCCTTATCGGCTGGCTTTATGCCAAATCTCTGGCTAACACGATTAGCCGCGGGCTAAGGGCGACTTCTTACCTTCTGGTATCGCTTCTAACGCCTTATCGGCCGGCTTTATGCCAAATCTCTGTCAAACACGATTAGCCGCGGGCTGTGGCGGCTTCTTACCTTCGGGTATCGCTTCTATCGCCTTATCGGCCCGCTTTATGCCAAATCTCTGGCTAGCATGATTAGTCGTGGGCTGAGGGCGGCTTCTTACCTTCAGTATCACTTCTAATGCCTTATCGGATGGCTTTATGCCAAATCTCTGCCTAACACGATTAGCCGCGGGCTGAGGGCGGCTTCTTACCTTTTGGTATCGCTTCTAACGCCTTATCGGCCGACTATATGCCAAATCTCTGGCTAACACGATTAGCCGCAGGCTGAGGGCGGCTTCTTACCTTCGGGTATCGCTTCTAATGCCTTATCGGCCGGCTTTATGCCAAATCATTGGCTAAAACGATTGGCCGGGGGCTGAGGGCGGTTTCTTACCTTCGGGTATCGCTTCTAACGCCTTATCGGCTGGCTTTATGCGAAATCTCTAGCTAACAAGATTAGCTGCGGGCTGAGGGCGACTTCTTACCTTCGGGTATCGCTTCTAACGCCTTACCGGCCGGCTTTATGCCAAATCTCCGGCTATCACGATTAGCCGCAGGCTGAGAGCGGCTTCTTACCTTCGGGTATCGCTTCTAACGCCTTATCGGTCGGCTTTATGCCAAATCTTCGGCTAACACGATTAGCCGTGGGCTGAGGGCGGCTTCTTACCTTTGAGTATCGCTTCTAACGACTTATCGGCCGGCTTTCTGCCAAATCTCTGGCTAACACGATTAGCCGCGGGTTGAGGGCGGCTTCTTACCTTCGGGTATCGCTTCTAACGCCTTATCGGTTGGCTTTATGTCAAATCTCCGGCTAACACGATTAGCCGCGGGCTGAGGGCGGCTTTTTACCTTCGGGTATCGCTTCTAAGCCTTATCGGCCGGATATATGCCAAATCTTCGGCTAAAACGATTAGCCACGGGCTTAGGGCGGCTTCTTACCTTCGAGTATCGCTTCTAACGCCTTATCGGGCGGCTTTATGCGAATTCTCCGGCTAACATGATTACCCGCGGGCTGAGGGTGACTTCTTACCTTCGGGTATCACTTCTAACGCATTATTGGACGGCTTTATGCCAAATCTTCGGCTAAAGCGATTAGCCGTGGGCTGAGGGTGACTTCTTACCTTTTGGTATCGCATCTAATGCCTTATCGTCCGGCTGTATGCGAAATCTCCGGCTAACATGATTAGCCCCGGGCTGAGGGCGACTTCTTACCTTCGGGTATCGCTTCAAACGCCTTATCGGCCGACTTTATGCCAAATCTCCGCTTAAAACGATTAGCCGCGGGCTGAGGGCGGCTTCTTACCTTTGGGTATCGCTTCTAACGCCTTATCGGCCGGCTTTATGCGAAATCTCCGGCTAACACGATTAGCCGTGGGCTGAGGGCGGCTTCTTACCTTCGGGTATCGTTTCTAATGCCTTATCGGCCGGCTTTATGCCAAATCTCTGGCTAACACGATTAGCCGCGGGCTGAGGGCGGCTTCTTACCGTCGGGTATCACTTCTAAACGCCTTATCATTCGGCTTTATGCGAAATCTCTGGCTAACACGATTAGCCGCGGGCTGAGGGCGGCTTCTTACCTTCTGGTATCGCTTCTAACGCCTTATCGGCCGGCTTTATGCCAAATCTCTGGCTAACACGATTAGCCGCGGGCTGAGGGCGGCTTCTCACATTCGGGTATCGCTTCTAATGCCTTATCGGCCGGCTTTATGCCAAATCTCTGGCTAACACGATTAGCCGCGGGCTGAGGGCGGCTTCTCACATTCGGGTATCGCTTCTAATGCCTTATCGGCCGGCTTTATGCCAAATCTCTGGCTAACACGATTAGCCGCGGGCTGAGGGTGGCTTCTTACCTTCGGGTATCGCTTCTAACGCCTTATCGGCCGGCTTTATAACAAATCTCCGGCTAACACGATTAGCCGCGGGCTGAGGGCGGCTTCTTACCTTCGGTATCACTTCTAATGCCTTATCGGCTGGCTTTATGCCAACTCTCTGGCTAACACGATTAGCCGCGGGCTGAGGGCGACTTCTTACCTTCTAGTATCGCTTCTAACGCCTTATCGGCCGGCTTTATGCCAAATCTCTGGCTAACACGATTATCCGCGGGCTGAGGGCGGCTTCTTACCTTCGGGTATCGCTTGTAACGCCTTATCGGCCCGCTTTATGCCAAATCTCTAGCTAACATGATTAGCCGCGGGCTGAGGGCGGCTTCTTACCTTCTCGTATCGCTTCTAACGCCTTATCGGCCGGCTTTATGCCAAATCTCTGGCTAACACGAATAGCCGCGGGCTGAGGGCGGCTTCTTACCTTCGGGTATCGCTTCTAACGCCTTATCGGCCGGATTTATGCCAAATCTTCGGCTAAAACGATTAGCCACTGGCTGAGGGCAGCTTCTTACCTTCGAGTATCGCTTCTAACGCCTTATCGGCCGGCTTTATGCGAATTCTCCGGCTAACATGATTACCCGCGGGCTGAGGGTGACTTCTTACCTTCGGGTATCACTTCTAACGCATTATCGGACAGCTTTATGCCAAATCTTCGGCTAAAACGATTAGCCGCGGGCTGAGGGTGACTTCTTACCTTTTGGTATCGCATCTAACGCCTTATCGTCCGGCTGTATGCGAAATCTCCGGCTAACATGATTAGCCCCGGGCTGAGGGCGACTTCTTACCTTCGAGTATCGCTTCAAACGCCTTATCGACCGGCTTTATGCCAAATCTCCGGTTAAAACGATTAGCCGCGGGCTGAGGGCGGCTTCTTACCTTTGGGTATCGCTTCTAATGCCTTATCGGCCGGCTTTATGCAAAATCTCCGGCTAACACGATTAGCCGTGGGCTGAGGGCGGCTTCTTACCTTCGGGTATCGCTTCTAACGACTTATCGGCCGGCTTTATGCCAAATCTCCGGCTAAAGCGATTAGCCGCGGGCTGAGGGCGGCTTCTTACCTTCGGGTATCGCTTCTAATGCCTTATCGGCTGGCTTTATGCCAAACCTCGGGCTAACACGATTAGCCGCGGGCTGAGGGCGGCTTCTTACCGTCGGGTATCACTTCTAAACGCCTTATCGTTCGGCTTTATGCGAAATCTCCGGCTAACACGATTAGCCGCGGGCTGAGGGCGGCTTCTTACCTTCTGGTATCGCTTCTAACGCCTTATCGGCGGGCTTTATGCCAAATTTCTGGCTAACACGATTAGCCGCGGGCTGAGGGTGGCTTCTTACCTTCGGGTATCACTTCTAACGCCTTATTGGTCGGCTTTATGCCAAATCTCCGGCTAACAAGATTAGTCGCGGGCTGAGGGAGGCTTCTTACCTTCGGGTATCGCTTCTTACGCCTTATCGTTCGGCTTTATGCTAAATCTCCGGCTAACACGATTAGCCGCGGGCTGAGGGCGGATTCTTACCTTCGGGTATCGCGTCTAACGCCTTATCGGTCGGCTTTATGCCCAATCTCCGGCTAACACGATTAGTCGCGAGCTGAGGGCGGCTTCTTACCTTCGGGTATCGCTTCTAACGCCTTATCGGTCGGCTTTATGCCAAATCTCTGGCTAACACGATTAGCCGCGGGCTGAGGGCGGCTTCTTACCTTCGTGTATCGTTTCTAACGCCTTATCGGCCGGCTTTATGCCAAATCACCAGCTAACATGATTAGCCACGGGCTGAGGGCGGCTTCGTACCTTCGGGTATCGTTTGTAACGCCTTATCGGCCGGCTTTACACCAAATCTCCGGCTAACACGCTTAGCCACGGGCTGAGGGCGGCTTCTTACCTTTGGGTATCGCTTCTAACGCCTTATCAGCCGGCTTTATGCAAAATCTCCGGCTAACACGATTAGCTGTGGGCTGAGGGCGGTTCTTACCTTTGGGTATCGCTTATAACGCCTTATCGGTCGGCTTTATGCAAAATCTCCGGCTAACACGATTAGCCGTGGGCTGAGGGCAGCTTCTTACCTTCGGGTATCGCTTCTAACGACTTATCGGCCGGCTTTATGCCAAATCTCCGGCTAACACGATTAGCCGCGGGCTGAGGGCGGCTTCTTACCTTCGAGTATCGCTTCTAACGCCTTATCGGTCGGCTTTATGCCAAATCTCCGCCTAACACGATTAGCCGCGGGCTGAGGGCGGCTTCTCACATTCGGGTATCGCTTCTAATGCCTTATCGGCCGGCTTTATGCCAAATCTCTGGCTAACACGATTAGCCGCGGGCTGAGGGTGGCTTCTTACCTTCGGGTATCGCTTCTAACGCCTTATCGGCCGGCTTTATGCCAAATCTCTGGCTAACACGATTAGCTGCGGGCTAAGGGTGGCTTCTTACCTTCGGTATCACTTCTAATGCCTTATCGGCTTGCTTTATGCCAAATCTCTGGCTAACACGATTAGCCGCGGGCTGAGGGCGACTTCTTACCTTCTGGTATCGCTTCTAACACCTTATCGGCCGGCTTTATGCCAAATCTCTGTCAAACACGATTAGCCGCGGGCTGTGGGCGGCTTCTTACCTTCGGGTATCGCTTCTATCGCCTTATCGGCCCGCTTTATGCCAAATCTCTGGCTAGCATGATTAGCCGTGGGCTGAGGGTGGCTTCTTACCTTCAGTATCACTTCTAATGCCTTATCGGATGGCTTTATGCCAAATCTCTGCCTAACACGATTAGCCGCGGGCTGAGGGCGGCTTCTTACCTTCTGGTATCGCTTCTAACGCCTTATCGGCCGACTATATGCCAAATCTCTGGCTAACACGATTAGTCGCGGGCTGAGGGCGGCTTCTCACATTCGGGTATCGCTTCTAATGCCTTATCGACCGGCTTTATGCCAAATCTCTGGCTAACACGATTAGCCGCGGACTGAGGGTGGCTTCTTACCTTCGGGTATCGCTTCTAACGCCTTATCGGCCGGCTTTATGCCAAATCTCCGGCTAACACAATAAGCTGCGGGCTAAGGGTGGCTTCTTACCTTCGGTACCACTTCTAATGCCTTATCGGCTGGCTTTATGCCAAATCTCTGGCTAACACGATTAGCCGCGGGCTAAGGGCGACTTCTTACCTTCTGGTATCGCTTCTAACGCCTTATCGGCCGGCTTTATGCCAAATCTCTGTCAAACACGATTAGCCGCGGGCTGTGGCGGCTTCTTACCTTCGGGTATCGCTTCTATCGCCTTATCGGCCCGCTTTATGCCAAATCTCTGGCTAGCATGATTAGTCGTGGGCTGAGGGCGGCTTCTTACCTTCAGTATCACTTCTAATGCCTTATCGGATGGCTTTATGCCAAATCTCTGCCTAACACGATTAGCCGCGGGCTGAGGGCGGCTTCTTACCTTTTGGTATCGCTTCTAACGCCTTATCGGCCGACTATATGCCAAATCTCTGGCTAACACGATTAGCCGCAGGCTGAGGGCGGCTTCTTACCTTCGGGTATCGCTTCTAATGCCTTATCGGCCGGCTTTATGCCAAATCATTGGCTAAAACGATTGGCCGGGGGCTGAGGGCGGTTTCTTACCTTCGGGTATCGCTTCTAACGCCTTATCGGCTGGCTTTATGCGAAATCTCTAGCTAACAAGATTAGCTGCGGGCTGAGGGCGACTTCTTACCTTCGGGTATCGCTTCTAACGCCTTACCGGCCGGCTTTATGCCAAATCTCCGGCTATCACGATTAGCCGCAGGCTGAGAGCGGCTTCTTACCTTCGGGTATCGCTTCTAACGCCTTATCGGTCGGCTTTATGCCAAATCTTCGGCTAACACGATTAGCCGTGGGCTGAGGGCGGCTTCTTACCTTTGAGTATCGCTTCTAACGACTTATCGGCCGGCTTTCTGCCAAATCTCTGGCTAACACGATTAGCCGCGGGTTGAGGGCGGCTTCTTACCTTCGGGTATCGCTTCTAACGCCTTATCGGTTGGCTTTATGTCAAATCTCCGGCTAACACGATTAGCCGCGGGCTGAGGGCGGCTTTTTACCTTCGGGTATCGCTTCTAAGCCTTATCGGCCGGATATATGCCAAATCTTCGGCTAAAACGATTAGCCACGGGCTTAGGGCGGCTTCTTACCTTCGAGTATCGCTTCTAACGCCTTATCGGGCGGCTTTATGCGAATTCTCCGGCTAACATGATTACCCGCGGGCTGAGGGTGACTTCTTACCTTCGGGTATCACTTCTAACGCATTATTGGACGGCTTTATGCCAAATCTTCGGCTAAAGCGATTAGCCGCGGGCTGAGGGTGACTTCTTACCTTTTGGTATCGCATCTAATGCCTTATCGTCCGGCTGTATGCGAAATCTCCGGCTAACATGATTAGCCCCGGGCTGAGGGCGACTTCTTACCTTCGGGTATCGCTTCAAACGCCTTATCGGCCGACTTTATGCCAAATCTCCGCTTAAAACGATTAGCCGCGGGCTGAGGGCGGCTTCTTACCTTTGGGTATCGCTTCTAACGCCTTATCGGCCGGCTTTATGCGAAATCTCCGGCTAACACGATTAGCCGTGGGCTGAGGGCGGCTTCTTACCTTCGGGTATCGTTTCTAATGCCTTATCGGCCGGCTTTATGCCAAATCTCTGGCTAACACGATTAGCCGCGGGCTGAGGGCGGCTTCTTACCGTCGGGTATCACTTCTAAACGCCTTATCATTCGGCTTTATGCGAAATCTCTGGCTAACACGATTAGCCGCGGGCTGAGGGCGGCTTCTTACCTTCTGGTATCGCTTCTAACGCCTTATCGGCCGGCTTTATGCCAAATCTCTGGCTAACACGATTAGCCGCGGGCTGAGGGTGGCTTCTTACCTTCGGGTATCACTTCTAACGCCTTATTGGCCGGCTTTATGCCAAATCTCCGGCTAACAAGATTAGTCGCGGGCTGAGGGAGGCTTCTTACCTTCGGGTATCGCTTCTAACGCCTTATCGTTCGGCTTTATGCTAAATCTCCGGCTAACACGATTAGCCGCGAGCTGAGGGCGGCTTCTTACCTTCGGGTATCGCTTCTAACGCCTTATCGGCCGGCTTTATGCCAAATCTCCGGCTAACACGATTAGCCGCGGGCTGAAGGCGGCTTCTTACCTTCGGGTATCGCTTCTAACGCCTTATTGGTCGGCTTTGTGCCCAATCTCCGGCTAACACGATTAGTCGCGGGCTCAGGGTGGCTTCTTACCTTCGGGTATCGCTTCTAACGCCTTATCGGTCGGCTTTATGCCAAATCTCCGGCTAACACGATTAGCCGCGGGCTGAGGGCGGCTTCTTCCCTTCGGGTATCGTTTCTAACGCCTTATCGGCCGGCTTTATGCCAAATCTCCAACTAACATGATTAGCCACGGGCTGAGGGCGGCTTCTTACCTTCGGGTATCGTTTGTAACGCCTTATCGGCCGGCTTTACGCCAAATATCCGGCTAACACGATTAGCCGCGGGCTGAGGGCGACTTCTTACCTTCGGGTATCGCTTCAAATGCCTTATCGGCCGGCTTTATGCCAAATCTCTGGCTAATACGATTAGCCGTGGGCTGAGGGCGGCTTCTTACCTTTGGGTATCGCTTCTAACGCCTTATCGGTCGGCTTTATGCAAAATCTCCGGGTAACACGATTAGCCGCGGGCTGAGGGCGGCTTCTCACATTCGGGTATCGCTTCTAATGCCTTATCGGTCGGCATTATGCCAAATCTCCGGCTAACACGAGTAGCCGCGGGCTGAGGGCGGCTTCTTACCTTCGGTATCACTTCTAATGCCTTATCGGCTGGCTTTATGCCAAATCTCTGGCTAACACGATTAGCCGCGGGCTGAGGGTGACTTCTTACCTTCTGGTATCGCTTCTAACGCCTTATCGGCCGGCTTTATGCCAAATCTCTGGCTAACATGATTAGCCGCAGGCTGAGAGCGGCTTCTTACCTTCTGGTATCGCTTCTAACGCCTTATCGGCCGGCTTTATGCCAAATCTCCGGCTAACACGATTAGCCGCGGGCTGAGGGCGGCTTCTTACCTTCGGGTACCGCTTCTAACGCCTTATCGGTCGGCTTTATGCCAAATCTCCGCCTAACACGATTAGCCGCGGGCTGAGGGCGGCTTCTCACATTCGGGTATCGCTTCTAATGCCTTATCGGCCGGCTTTATGCCAAATCTCTGGCTAACACGATTAGCCACGGGCTGAGGGTGGCTTCTTACCTTCGGGTATCGCTTCTAACGCCTTATCGGCCGGCTTTATGCCAAATCTCCGGCTAACACGATTAGCTGCGGGCTAAGGGTTGCTTCTTACCTTCGGTATCACTTCTAATGCCTTATCGGCTGGCTTTATGCCAAATCTCTGGCTAACAAGATTAGCCGCGGGCTGAGGGCGACTTCTTACCTTCTGGTATCGCTTCTAACGCCTTATCGGCCGGCTTTATGCCAAATCTCTGTCAAACACGATTAGCCGCGGGCTGTGGGCGGCTTCTTACCTTCGGGTATCGCTTCTATCGCCTTATCGGCCCGCTTTATACCAAATCTCTGGCTAGCATGATTAGCCGTGGGCTGAGGGCGGCTTCTTACCTTCAGTATCACTTCTAATGCCTTATCGGATGGCTTTATGCCAAATCTCTGCCTAACACGATTAGCCGCGGGCTGAGGGCGGCTTCTTACCTTCTGGTATCGCTTCTAACGCCTTATCGGCCGACTATATACCAAATCTCTGGCTAACACGATTAGCCGCGGGCTGAGGGCGGCTTCTCACATTCGGGTATCGCTTCTAATGCCTTATCGGCCGGCTTTATGCCAAATCTCTGGCTAACACGATTAGCCGCGGGCTGAGGGTGGCTTCTTACCTTCGGGTATCGCTTCTAACGCCTTATCGGCCGGCTTTATGGCAAATCTCCGGCTAACACGATTAGTTGCGGGCTAAGGGTGGCTTCTTACCTTCGGTATCACTTCTAATGCCTTATCGGCTGGCTTTATGCCAAATCTCTGGCTAACACGATTAGCCGCGGGCTGAGGGCGACTTCTTACCTTCTGGTATCGCTTCTAACGCCTTATCGGCCGGCTTTATGCCAAATCTCTGTCAAACACGATTAGCCGCGGGCTGTGGGCGGCTTCTTACCTTCGGGTATCGCATCTATCGCCTTATCGGCCCGCTTTATGCCAAATCTCTCGCTAGCATGATTAGCTGTGGGCTGAGGGCGGCTTCTTACCTTCAGTATCACTTCTAATGCCTTATCGGATGGCTTTATGCCAAATCTCTGCCTAACACGATTAGCCGCGGGCTGAGGGCGGCTTCTTACCTTTTGGTATCGCTTCTAACGCCTTATCGGCCGACTATATGCCAAATCTCTGGCTAACACGATTAGCCGCGGGCTGAGGGCGGCTTCTTACCTTCGGGTATCGCTTCTAATGCCTTATCGGCCGGCTTTATGCCAAATCATTGGCTAAAACGATTGGCCGGGGGCTGAGGGCGGTTTCTTACCTTCGGGTATCGCTTCTAACGCCTTATCGGCTGGCTTTATGCGAAATCTCCAGCTAACAAGATTAGCTGCGGGCTGAGGGCGACTTCTTACCTTCGGGTATCGCTTCTAACGCCTTACCGGCCAGCTTTATGCCAAATCTCCGGCTATCACGATTAGCCGCAGGCTGAGAGCGGCTTCTTACCTTCGGGTATCACTTCTAACGCCTTATCGGTCGGCTTTATGCCAAATCTTCGGCTAACACGATTAGCCGTGGGCTGAGGGCGGCTTCTTACCTTTGAGTATCGCTTCTAACGACTTATCGGCCGGCTTTCTGCCAATTCTTCGGCTAAAACGATTAGCCACGGGCTTAGGGCGGCTTCTTACCTTCGGGTATCGCTTCTAACGCCTTATCGGGCGGCTTTATGCGAATTCTCCGGCTAACATGATTACCCGCGGGCTGAGGGTGACTTCTTACCTTCGGGTATCACTTCTAACGCATTATCGGACGGCTTTATGCCAAATCTTCGGCTAAAGCGATTAGCCGCGGGCTGAGGGTGACTTCTTACCTTTTGGTATCGCATCTAATGCCTTATCGTCCGGCTGTATGCGAAATCTCCGGCTAACATGATTAGCCCCGGGCTGAGGGCGACTTCTTACCTTCGGGTATCGCTTCAAACGCCTTATCGGCCGACTTTATGCCAAATCTCCGCTTAAAACGATTAGCCGCGGGCTGAGGGCGGCTTCTTACCTTTGGGTATCGCTTCTAACGCCTTATCGGCCGGCTTTATGCGAAATCTCCGGCTAACACGATTAGCCGTGGGCTGAGGGCGGCTTCTTACCTTCGGGTATCGTTTCTAATGCCTTATCGGCCGGCTTTATGCCAAATCTCTGGCTAACACGATTAGCCGCGGGCTGAGGGCGGCTTCTTACCGTCGGGTATCACTTCTAAACGCCTTATCATTCGGCTTTATGCGAAATCTCCGGCTAACACGATTAGCCGCGGGCTGAGGGCGGCTTCTTACCTTCTGGTATCGCTTCTAACGCCTTATCGGCCGGCTTTATGCCAAATCTCTGGCTAACACGATTAGCCGCGGGCTGAGGGTGGCTTCTTACCTTCGGGTATCACTTCTAACGCCTTATTGGCCGGCTTTATGCCAAATCTCCGGCTAACAAGATTAGTCGCGGGCTGAGGGAGGCTTCTTACCTTCGGGTATCGCTTCTAACGCCTTATCGTTCGGCTTTATGCTAAATCTCCGGCTAACACGATTAGCCGTGGGCTGAGGGCGGCTTCTTACCTTCGGTATCACTTCTAATGCCTTATCGGCTGGCTTTATGCCAAATCTCTGGCTAACACGATTAGCCGCGGGCTGAGGGCGACTTCTTACCTTCTGGTATCGCTTCTAACGCCTTATCGGCCGGCTTTATGCCAAATCTCTGGCTAACACGATTAGCCGCAGGCTGAGAGCGGCTTCTTACCTTCTGGTATCGCTTCTAACGCCTTATCGGCCGGCTTTATGCCAAATCTCCGGCTAACACGATTAGCCGCGGGCTGAGGGCGGCTTCTTACCTTCGGGTATCGCTTCTAACGCCTTATCGGTCGGCTTTATGCCAAATCTCCGCCTAACACGATTAGCCGCGGGCTGAGGGCGGCTTCTCACATTCGGGTATCGCTTCTAATGCCTTATCGGCCGGCTTTATGCCAAATCTCTGGCTAACACGATTAGCCGCGGGCTGAGGGTGGCTTCTTACCTTCGGGTATCGCTTCTAACGCCTTATCGGCCGGCTTTATGCCAAATCTCCAGCTAACACGATTAGCTGCGGGCTAAGGGTGGCTTCTTACCTTCGGTATCACTTCTAATGCCTTATCGGCTGGCTTTATGCCAAATCTCTGGCTAACACGATTAGCCGCGGGCTGAGGGCGACTTCTTACCTTCTGGTATCGCTTCTAACGCCTTATCGGCCGGCTTTATGCCAAATCTCTGTCAAACACGATTAGCCGCGGGCTGTGGGCGGCTTCTTACCTTCGGGTATCGCTTCTATCGCCTTATCGGCCCGCTTTATGCCAAATCTCTGGCTAGCATGATTAGCCGTGGGCTGAGGGCGGCTTCTTACCTTCAGTATCACTTCTAATGCCTTATCGGATGGCTTTATGCCAAATCTCTGCCTAACACGATTAGCCGCGGGCTGAGGGCGGCTTCTTACCTTCTGGTATCGCTTCTAACGCCTTATCGGCCGACTATATGCCAAATCTCTGGCTAACACGATTAGCCGCGGGCTGAGGGCGGCTTCTCACATTCGAGTATCGCTTCTAATGCCTTATCGGCCGGCTTTATGCCAAATCTCTGGCTAACACGATTAGCCGCGGGCTGAGGGTGGCTTCTTACCTTCGGGTATCGCTTCTAACGCCTTATCGGCCGGCTTTATGCCAAATCTCCGGCTAACACGACTAGCTGCGGGCTAAGGGTGGCTTCTTACCTTCGGTATCACTTCTAATGCCTTATCGGCTGGCTTTATGCCAAATCTCTGGCTAACACGATTAGCCGCGGGCTGAGGGCGACTTCTTACCTTCTGGTATCGCTTCTAACGCCTTATCGGCCGGCTTTATGCCAAATCTCTGTCAAACACGATTAGCCGCGGGCTGTGGGCGGCTTCTTACCTTCGGGTATCGCTTCTATCGCCTTATCGGCCCGCTTTATGCCAAATCTCTGGCTAGCATGATTAGCCGTGGGCTGAGGGCGGCTTCTTACCTTCAGTATCACTTCTAATGCCTTATCGGATGGCTTTATGCCAAATCTCTGCCTAACACGATTAGCCGCGGGCTGAGGGCGGCTTCTTACCTTTTGGTATCGCTTCTAACGCCTTATCGGCCGACTATATGCCAAATCTCTGGCTAACACGATTAGCCGCGGGCTGAGGGCGGCTTCTTACCTTCGGGTATCGCTTCTAATGCCTTATCGGCCGGCTTTATGCCAAATCATTGGCTAAAACGATTGGCCGGGGGCTGAGGGCGGTTTCTTACCTTCGGGTATCGCTTCTAACGCCTTATCGGCTGGCTTTATGCGAAATCTCCAGCTAACAAGATTAGCTGCGGGCTGAGGGCGACTTCTTACCTTCGGGTATCGCTTCTAACGCCTTACCGGCCGGCTTTATGCCAAATCTCCGGCTATCACGATTAGCCGCAGGCTGAGAGCGGCTTCTTACCTTCGGGTATCGCTTCTAACGCCTTATCGGTCGGCTTTATGCCAAATCTTCGGCTAACACGATTAGCCGTGGGCTGAGGCCGGCTTCTTACCTTTGAGTATCGCTTCTAACGACTTATCGGCCGGCTTTCTGCCAAATCTCTGGCTAACACGATTACCCGCGGGTTGAGGGCGGCTTCTTACCTTCGGGTATCGCTTCTAACGCCTTATCGGTTGGCTTTATGTCAAATCTCCGGCTAACACGATTAGCCGCGCGCTGAGGGCGGCTTTTTACCTTCGGGTATCGCTTCTAAGCCTTATCGGCCGGATTTATGCCAAATCTTCGGCTAAAACGATTAGCCACGGGCTTAGGGCGGCTTCTTACCTTCGAGTATCGCTTCTAACGCCTTATCGGGCGGCTTTATGCGAATTCTCCGGCTAACATGATTACCCGCGGGCTGAGGGTGACTTCTTACCTTCGGGTATCACTTCTAACGCATTATCGGACGGCTTTATGCCAAATCTTCGGCTAAAGCGATTAGCCGCGGGCTGAGGGTGACTTCTTACCTTTTGGTATCGCATCTAATGCCTTATCGTCCGGCTGTATGCGAAATCTCCGGCTAACATGATTAGCCCCGGGCTGCGGGCGACTTCTTACCTTCGGGTATCGCTTCAAACGCCTTATCGGCCGACTTTATGCCAAATCTCCGCTTAAAACGATTAGCCGCGGGCTGAGGGCGGCTTCTTACCTTTGGGTATCGCTTCTAACGCCTTATCGGCCGGCTTTATGCGAAATCTCCGGCTAACACGATTAGCCGTGGGCTGAGGGCGGCTTCTTACCTTCGGGTATCGTTTCTAATGCCTTATCGGCCGGCTTTATGCCAAATCTCTGGCTAAGACGATTAGCCGCGGGCTGAGGGCGGCTTCTTACCGTCGGGTATCACTTCTAAACGCCTTATCATTCGGCTTTATGCGAAATCTCCGGCTAACACGATTAGCCGCGGGCTGAGGGCGGCTTCTTACCTTCTGGTATCGCTTCTAACGCCTTATCGGCCGGCTTTATGCCAAATCTCTGGCTAACACGATTAGCCGCGGGCTGAGGGTGGCTTCTTACCTTCGGGTATCACTTCTAACACCTTATTGGCCGGCTTTATGCCAAATCTCCGGCTAACAAGATTAGTCGCGGGCTGAGGGAGGCTTCTTACCTTCGGGTATCGCTTCTAACGCCTTATCGTTCGGCTTTATGCTAAATCTCCGGCTAACACGATTAGCCGCGGGCTGAGGGCGGCTTCTTACCTTCGGGTATCGCTTCTAACGCCTTATCGGCCGGCTTTATGCCAAATCTCCGGCTAACACGATTAGCCGCGGGCTGAAGGCAGCTTCTTACCTTCGGGTATCGCTTCTAACGCCTTATCGGTCGGCTTTATGCCCAATCTCCGGCTAACACGATTAGTCGCGGGCTCAGGGTGGCTTCTTACCTTCGGGTATCGCTTCTAACGCCTTATCGGTCGGCTTTATGCCAAATCTCCGGCTAACACGATTAGCCGCGGGCTGAGGGCGGCTTCTTCCCTTCGGGTATCGTTTCTAACGCCATATCGGCCGGCTTTATGCCAAATCTCCAACTAACATGATTAGCCACGGGCTGAGGGCGGCTTCTTACCTTCGGGTATCGTTTGTAACGCCTTATCGGCCGGCTTTACGCCAAATATCCAGCTAACACGATTAGCCGCGGGCTGAGGGCGACTTCTTACCTTCGGGTATCGCTTCAAATGCCTTATCGGCCGGCTTTATGCCAAATCTCTGGCTAACACGATTAGCCGCGGGCTGAGGGCGGCTTCTTACCTTTGGGTATCGCTTCTAACGCCTTATCGGTCGGCTTTATGCAAAATCTCCGGGTAACACGATTAGCCGCGGGCTGAGGGCAGCTTCTCACATTCGGGTATCGCTTCTAATGCCTTATCGGTCGGCATTATGCCAAATCTCCGGCTAACATGATTAGCCGCGGGCTGAGGGCGGCTTCTTACCTTCGGTATCACTTCTAATGCCTTATCGGCTGGCTTTATGCCAAATCTCTGGCTAACACGATTAGTCGCGGGCTGAGGGCGACTTCTTACCTTCTGGTATCGCTTCTAACGCCTTATCGGCCGGCTTTATGCCAAATCTCTGGCTAACACGATTAGCCGCGGGCTGAGGGTGACTTCTTACCTTCTGGTATCGCATCTAACGCCTTATCGTCCGGCTGTATGCGAAATCTCCAGTTAACATGATTAGCCCCGGGCTGAGGGCGGCTTCTTACCTTCTGGTTTCGCTTCTAACACCTTATCGGCCGACTTTATACCAAATCTCTGGCTAACACGATTAGCCGTGGGCTGAGGACGGCTTCTTACCTTCGGGTATCGCTTCTAACGACTTATCGGTCGGCTTTATGCCAAATCTCCGGCTAAAGCGATTAGCCGCGGGCTGAGGGCGGCTTCTTACCTTCGGTATCACTTCTAACGCATTATTGGACGGCTTTATGCCGAATCTTCGAGCTAAAACGATTAGCCGCGGGCTGAGGGTGACTTCTTACCTTCTGGTATCGCATCTAACGCCTTATCGTCCGGCTGTATGCGAAATCTCCGGCTAACATGATTAGCCCCGGGCTGAGGGCGACTTCTTACCTTCGGGTATCGCTTCAAATGCCTTATCGGCCGGCTTTATGCCAAATCTCCGGCTAAAACGATTAGCCGCGGGCTGAGGGCGGCTTCTTAGCTTTGGGTATCTCTTCTAACACCTTATCGGCCGGCTTTATACGAAATCTCCGGCTAACACGATTAGCTGTGGGCTGAGGGCGGCTTCTTACCTTCGGGTATCGCTTCTAACGACTTATCGCCCGGCTTTATGCCAAATCTCCGGCTAAAGCGATTAGCCGCGGGCTGAGGGCGGCTTCTTACCTTCGGTATAACTTCTAATGCCTTATCGGCCGGCTTTATGCCAAATCTCTGGCTAACATGATTAGCCGCGGGCTGAGGGCGGCTTCTTACCGTCGGGTATCACTTCTAAACGCCTTATCGTTCGGCTTTATGCCAAATCTCATGCTAACACGATTAGCCGCGGGCTGAGGGCGGCTTCTTACCTTCTGGTATCGCTTCTAACGCCTTATCAGCCGGCTTTATGCCAAATCTCTTGCTAACATGATTAGCCACGGGCTGAGGGCGGCTTCTTACCTTCAGGTATCGTTTGTAACGCCTTATCGGCCGGCTTTACGCCAAATCTCCGGCTAACACGATTAGCCACGGGCTGAGGGCGGCTTCTTACCTTTGGATATCGCTTCTAACACCTTATCGGCCGGCTTTATGCCAAATCTCCGGCTAACACGATTAGCCGTGGGCTGAGGGCAGCTTCTTACCTTCGGGTATCGCTTCTAACGACTTATCGGCCGGCTTTATGCCAAATCTCCGGCTAACACGAGTAGCCGCGAGCTGAAGGCGGCTTCTCACATTCGGGTATCGCTTCTAATGCCTTATCGGCCGGCTTTATGCCAAATCTCTGGCTAACACCATTAGCCACGGGCTGAGGGTGGCTTCTTACCTTCGGGTATCGCTTCTAACGCCTTTTCGGCCGGCTTTATGCCAAATCTCTAGCTAACACGATTAGCCGCGGGCTGAGGGCGGCTTCTTCCCTTTGGTATCCCTTCTAATGCCTTATCGGCTGGATTTATGCCAAATCTCTCGCTAACATGATTAGCCGCGGGCTGAGGGCGACTTCTTACCTTCTGGTATCGCTTCTAACGCCTTATCGACCGGCTTTATGCCAAATCTCCGGCTAACACGATTAGCCGCGGGCTGAGGGCGGTTTCTCACATTCGGGTATCGCTTCTAATGCCTTATCGGTCGGCTTTATGCCAAATCTCGGGCTAACACGATTAGCCGCGGGCTGAGGGCGGCTTCTTACCTTCGGGTATCGCTTCTAACGCCTTATCGGTCGGCTTTATGCCAAATCTCCGGCTAACACGATTAGCCGCGGGCTGAGGGCGGCTTCTTACCTTCGGGTATCGTTTCTAACGCCTTATCGGCCGGCTTTATGCCAAATCTCCGGCTAATACGATTAGCCGTGGGCTGAGGGCAGCTTCTTACCTTCGGGTATCGCTTCTAACGACTTATCGGCCGGCTTTATGCCAAATCTCTGGCTAACTCGATTAGCCGCGGGCTGAGGGCGGCTTCTCACATTCGGGTGTCGCTTCTAATGCCTTATCGGTCGGCTTTATGCCAAATCTCTGGCTAACACGATTAGCCGCGGGCTGAGGGCGGCTTCTTACCTTCGGGTATCGCTTCTAACGCCTTATCGGTCGGCTTTATGCCAAATCTCCGGCTAACACGATTAGCCGCGGGCTGAGGGCGGCTTCTTACCTTCGGGTATCGTTTCTAACGCCTTATCGGCCGGCTTTATGCCAAATCTCCAGCTAACATGATTAGCCACGGGCTGAGGGCGGCTTCTTACCTTCGGGTATCGTTTGTGACGCCTTATCGGCCGGCTTTACCCCAAATCTCCAGCTAACACGATTAGCCGCGGGCTGAGGGCGGCTTCTTACCTTTGGGTATCGCATCTAACGCCTTATCGGCCGGCTTTATGCCAAATATCCGGCTAACACGATTAGCTGTGGGCTCAGGGCAGCTTCTTACCTTCGGGTATCGCTTCTAACGCCTTATCGGCCGGCTTTATGCCAAATCTCCGGCTAACACGACTAGCTGCGGGCTAAGGGTGGCTTCTTACCTTCGGTATCACTTCTAATGCCTTATCGGCTGGCTTTATGCCAAATCTCTGGCTAACACGATTAGCCGCGGGCTAAGGGCGACTTCTTACCTTCTGGTATCGCTTCTAACGCCTTATCGGCCGGCTTTATGCCAAATCTCTGTCAAACATGATTAGCCGCGGGCTGTGGGCGGCTTCTTACCTTCGGGTATCGCTTCTATCGCCTTATCGGCCCGCTTTATGCCAAATCTCTGGCTAGCATGATTAGCCGTGGGCTGAGGGCGGCTTCTTACCTTCAGTATCACTTCTAATGCCTTATCGGATGGCTTTATGCCAAATCTCTGCCTAACACGATTAGCCGCGGGCTGAGGGCGGCTTCTTACCTTTTGGTATCGCTTCTAACGCCTTATCGGCCGACTATATGCCAAATCTCTGGCTAACACGATTAGCCGCGGGCTGAGGGCGGCTTCTTACCTTCGGGTATCGCTTCTAATGCCTTATCGGCCGGCTTTATGCCAAATCATTGGCTAAAACGATTGGCCGGGGGCTGAGGGCGGTTTCTTACCTTCGGGTATCGCTTCTAACGCCTTATCGGCTGGCTTTATGCGAAATCTCCAGCTAACAAGATTAGCTGCGGGCTGAGGGCGACTTCTTACCTTCGGGTATCGCTTCTAACGCCTTACCGGCCGGCTTTATGCCAAATCTCCGGCTATCACGATTAGCCGCAGGCTGAGAGCGGCTTCTTACCTTCGGGTATCGCTTCTAACGCCTTATCGGTCGGCTTTATGCCAAATCTTCGGCTAACACGATTAGCCGTGGGCTGAGGGCGGCTTCTTACCTTTGAGTATCGCTTCTAACGACTTATCGGCCGGCTTTCTGCCAAATCTCTGGCTAACACGATTACCCGCGGGTTGAGGGCGGCTTCTTACCTTCGGGTATCGCTTCTAACGCCTTATCGGTTGGCTTTATGTCAAATCTCCGGCTAACACGATTAGCCGCGCGCTGAGGGCGGCTTTTTACCTTCGGGTATCGCTTCTAAGCCTTATCGGCCGGATTTATGCCAAATCTTCGGCTAAAACGATTAGCCACGGGCTTAGGGCGGCTTCTTACCTTCGAGTATCGCTTCTAACGCCTTATCGGGCGGCTTTATGCGAATTCTCCGGCTAACATGATTACCCGCGGGCTGAGGGTGACTTCTTACCTTCGGGTATCACTTCTAACGCATTATCGGACGGCTTTATGCCAAATCTTCGGCTAAAGCGATTAGCCGCGGGCTGAGGGTGACTTCTTACCTTTTGGTATCGCATCTAATGCCTTATCGTCCGGCTGTATGCGAAATCTCCGGCTAACATGATTAGCCCCGGGCTGCGGGCGACTTCTTACCTTCGGGTATCGCTTCAAACGCCTTATCGGCCGACTTTATGCCAAATCTCCGCTTAAAAACGATTAGCCGCGGGCTGAGGGCGGCTTCTTACCTTTGGGTATCGCTTCTAACGCCTTATCGGCCGGCTTTATGCGAAATCTCCGGCTAACACGATTAGCCGTGGGCTGAGGGCGGCTTCTTACCTTCGGGTATCGTTTCTAATGCCTTATCGGCCGGCTTTATGCCAAATCTCTGGCTAAGACGATTAGCCGCGGGCTGAGGGCGGCTTCTTACCGTCGGGTATCACTTCTAAACGCCTTATCATTCGGCTTTATGCGAAATCTCCGGCTAACACGATTAGCCGCGGGCTGAGGGCGGCTTCTTACCTTCTGGTATCGCTTCTAACGCCTTATCGGCCGGCTTTATGCCAAATCTCTGGCTAACACGATTAGCCGCGGGCTGAGGGTGGCTTCTTACCTTCGGGTATCACTTCTAACGCCTTATTGGCCGGCTTTATGCCAAATCTCCGGCTAACAAGATTAGTCGCGGGCTGAGGGAGGCTTCTTACCTTCGGGTATCGCTTCTAACGCCTTATCGTTCGGCTTTATGCTAAATCTCCGGCTAACACGATTAGCCGCGGGCTGAGGGCGGCTTCTTACCTTCGGGTATCGCTTCTAACGCCTTATCGGCCGGCTTTATGCCAAATCTCCGGCTAACACGATTAGCCGCGGGCTGAAGGCAGCTTCTTACCTTCGGGTATCGCTTCTAACGCCTTATCGGTCGGCTTTATGCCCAATCTCCGGCTAACACGATTAGTCGCGGGCTCAGGGTGGCTTCTTACCTTCGGGTATCGCTTCTAACGCCTTATCGGTCGGCTTTATGCCAAATCTCCGGCTAACACGATTAGCCGCGGGCTGAGGGCGGCTTCTTCCCTTCGGGTATCGTTTCTAACGCCATATCGGCCGGCTTTATGCCAAATCTCCAACTAACATGATTAGCCACGGGCTGAGGGCGGCTTCTTACCTTCGGGTATCGTTTGTAACGCCTTATCGGCCGGCTTTACGCCAAATATCCAGCTAACACGATTAGCCGCGGGCTGAGGGCGACTTCTTACCTTCGGGTATCGCTTCAAATGCCTTATCGGCCGGCTTTATGCCAAATCTCTGGCTAACACGATTAGCCGCGGGCTGAGGGCGGCTTCTTACCTTTGGGTATCGCTTCTAACGCCTTATCGGTCGGCTTTATGCAAAATCTCCGGGTAACACGATTAGCCGCGGGCTGAGGGCAGCTTCTCACATTCGGGTATCGCTTCTAATGCCTTATCGGTCGGCATTATGCCAAATCTCCGGCTAACATGATTAGCCGCGGGCTGAGGGCGGCTTCTTACCTTCGGTATCACTTCTAATGCCTTATCGGCTGGCTTTATGCCAAATCTCTGGCTAACACGATTAGTCGCGGGCTGAGGGCGACTTCTTACCTTCTGGTATCGCTTCTAACGCCTTATCGGCCGGCTTTATGCCAAATCTCTGGCTAACACGATTAGCCGCGGGCTGAGGGTGACTTCTTACCTTCTGGTATCGCATCTAACGCCTTATCGTCCGGCTGTATGCGAAATCTCCAGTTAACATGATTAGCCCCGGGCTGAGGGCGGCTTCTTACCTTCTGGTTTCGCTTCTAACACCTTATCGGCCGACTTTATACCAAATCTCTGGCTAACACGATTAGCCGTGGGCTGAGGACGGCTTCTTACCTTCGGGTATCGCTTCTAACGACTTATCGGTCGGCTTTATGCCAAATCTCCGGCTAAAGCGATTAGCCGCGGGCTGAGGGCGGCTTCTTACCTTCGGTATCACTTCTAACGCATTATTGGACGGCTTTATGCCGAATCTTCGAGCTAAAACGATTAGCCGCGGGCTGAGGGTGACTTCTTACCTTCTGGTATCGCATCTAACGCCTTATCGTCCGGCTGTATGCGAAATCTCCGGCTAACATGATTAGCCCCGGGCTGAGGGCGACTTCTTACCTTCGGGTATCGCTTCAAATGCCTTATCGGCCGGCTTTATGCCAAATCTCCGGCTAAAACGATTAGCCGCGGGCTGAGGGCGGCTTCTTAGCTTTGGGTATCTCTTCTAACACCTTATCGGCCGGCTTTATACGAAATCTCCGGCTAACACGATTAGCTGTGGGCTGAGGGCGGCTTCTTACCTTCGGGTATCGCTTCTAACGACTTATCGGCCGGCTTTATGCCAAATCTCCGGCTAAAGCGATTAGCCGCGGGCTGAGGGCGGCTTCTTACCTTCGGTATAACTTCTAATGCCTTATCGGCCGGCTTTATGCCAAATCTCTGGCTAACATGATTAGCCGCGGGCTGAGGGCGGCTTCTTACCGTCGGGTATCACTTCTAAACGCCTTATCGTTCGGCTTTATGCCAAATCTCATGCTAACACGATTAGCCGCGGGCTGAGGGCGGCTTCTTACCTTCTGGTATCGCTTCTAACGCCTTATCAGCCGGCTTTATGCCAAATCTCTTGCTAACATGATTAGCCACGGGCTGAGGGCGGCTTCTTACCTTCAGGTATCGTTTGTAACGCCTTATCGGCCGGCTTTACGCCAAATCTCCGGCTAACACGATTAGCCACGGGCTGAGGGCGGCTTCTTACCTTTGGATATCGCTTCTAACACCTTATCGGCCGGCTTTATGCCAAATCTCCGGCTAACACGATTAGCCGTGGGCTGAGGGCAGCTTCTTACCTTCGGGTATCGCTTCTAACGACTTATCGGCCGGCTTTATGCCAAATCTCCGGCTAACACGAGTAGCCGCGAGCTGAAGGCGGCTTCTCACATTCGGGTATCGCTTCTAATGCCTTATCGGCCGGCTTTATGCCAAATCTCTGGCTAACACCATTAGCCACGGGCTGAGGGTGGCTTCTTACCTTCGGGTATCGCTTCTAACGCCTTTTCGGCCGGCTTTATGCCAAATCTCTGGCTAACACGATTAGCCGCGGGCTGAGGGCGGCTTCTTACCTTTGGTATCCCTTCTAATGCCTTATCGGCTGGATTTATGCCAAATCTCTGGCTAACATGATTAGCCGCGGGCTGAGGGCGACTTCTTACCTTCTGGTATCGCTTCTAACGCCTTAGCGACCGGCTTTATGCCAAATCTCCGGCTAACACGATTAGCCGCGGGCTGAGGGCGGTTTCTCACATTCGGGTATCGCTTCTAATGCCTTATCGGTCGGCTTTATGCCAAATCTCGGGCTAACACGATTAGCCGCGGGCTCAGGGCGGCTTCTTACCTTCGGGTATCGCTTCTAACGCCTTATCGGTCGGCTTTATGCCAAATCTCCGGCTAACACGATTAGCCGCGGGCTGAGGGCGGCTTCTTACCTTCGGGTATCGTTTCTAACGCCTTATCGGCCGGCTTTATGCCAAATCTCCGGCTAATACGATTAGCCGTGGGCTGAGGGCAGCTTCTTACCTTCGGGTATCGCTTCTAACGACTTATCGGCCGGCTTTATGCCAAATCTCTGGCTAACTCGATTAGCCGCGGGCTGAGGGCGGCTTCTCACATTCGGGTGTCGCTTCTAATGCCTTATCGGTCGGCTTTATGCCAAATCTCTGGCTAACACGATTAGCCGCGGGCTGAGGGCGGCTTCTTACCTTCGGGTATCGCTTCTAACGCCTTATCGGTCGGCTTTATGCCAAATCTCTGGCTAACACGATTAGCCGCGGGCTGAGGGCGGCTTCTTACCTTCGGGTATCGTTTCTAACGCCTTATCGGCCGGCTTTATGCCAAATCTCCAGCTAACATGATTAGCCACGGGCTGAGGGCGGCTTCTTACCTTCGGGTATCGTTTGTGACGCCTTATCGGCCGGCTTTACCCCAAATCTCCAGCTAACACGATTAGCCGCGGGCTGAGGGCGGCTTCTTACCTTTGGGTATCGCATCTAACGCCTTATCGGCCGGCTTTATGCCAAATATCCGGCTAACACGATTAGCTGTGGGCTCAGGGCAGCTTCTTACCTTCGGGTATCGCTTCTAACGACTTATCGGCCGGCTTTATGCCAAATCTCCGGCTAACACGATTAGCTGCGGGCTGAGGGCGGATTCTCACATTCGGGTATCGTTTCTAATGCCTTATCGGCCGGCTTTATGCCAAATCTCTGGCTAACACGATTAGCCGCGAGCTGAGGGTGGCTTCTTACCTTCGGGTATCGCTTCTAACGCCTTATCGGCCGGCTTTAGGCCAAATCTCCGGCTAACACGATTAGCCGCAGGCTGAGGGCGGCTTCTTACCTTCGGTATCCCTTCTAATGCCTTATCGGATGGCTTTATGCCAAATCTCTGGCTAACACAATTAGCCGCGAGCTGAGGGCGACTTCTTACCTTCTGGTATCGCTTCTAACGCCTTATCGGCCGGCTTTATGCCAAATCTCTGGCTAACACGATTAGCCGCGGGCTGAGGGCGGCTTCTTACCTTCGGGTATCGCTTCTAACGCCTTATCGGTCGGCTTTATGCCAAATCTCCGGCTAACACGATTAGCCGCGGGCTGAGGGCGGCTTCTTACCTTCGGCTATCGTTTCTAACGCCTTATCGGCCGGCTTTATGCCAAATCTCTAGCCAACATGATTAGCCACGGGCTGAGGGCGGCTTCTTACCTTCGGGTATCGTTTGTAACGCCTTATCGGCCGGCTTTACGCCAAATCTCCGGCTAACACGATTAGCCGCGGGCTGAGCGCGGCTTCTTACCTTTGGGTATCGCTTCTAACGCCTTATCGGCCGGCTTTATGCCAAATCTCCGGCTAACACGATTAGCCGTGGGCTGAGGGCAGCTTCTTAGCTTCGGGTATCGCTTCTAACGACTTATCGACCGGCTTTATGCCAAATCTCCGGCTAACACGATTAGCCGCGGGCTGAGGGCGGCTTCTCACATTCGGGTATCGCTTCTAATGCCTCATCGGCCGGCTTTATGCCAAAGCTCTGGCTAACACGATTAGCCGCGGGCTGAGGGTGGCTTCTTACCTTCGGGTATCGCTTCTAACGCCTTCTCGGCCGGCTTTATGCCAAATCTCCGGCTAACACGATTAACCGCGGGCTGAGGGCGGCTTCTTACCTTCGGTATCACTTCTAATTCCTTATCGGCTGGCTTTATGCCCAATCTCTGGCTAACACGATTAGCCGCGGGCTGAGGGCGACTTCTTACCTTCTGGTATCGCTTCTAACGCCTTATCGGCCGGCTTTATGCCAAATCTCTGGCTAACACGATTAGCCGCGGGCTGAGGGCGGCTTCTTACCTTTGGGTATCGCATCTAACGCCTTATCGGCCGGCTTTATGCCAAATATCCGGCTAACACGATTAGCTGTGGGCTCAGGGCAGCTTCTTACCTTCGGGTATCGCTTCTAACGACTTATCGGCCGGCTTTATGCCAAATCTCCGGCTAACACGATTAGCTGCGGGCTGAGGGCGGATTCTCACATTCGGGTATCGTTTCTAATGCCTTATCGGCCGGCTTTATGCCAAATCTCTGGCTAACACGATTAGCCGCGAGCTGAGGGTGGCTTCTTACCTTCGGGTATCGCTTCTAACGCCTTATCGGCCGGCTTTAGGCCAAATCTCCGGCTAACACGATTAGCCGCAGGCTGAGGGCGGCTTCTTACCTTCGGTATCCCTTCTAATGCCTTATCGGCTGGCTTTATGCCAAATCTCTGGCTAACACAATTAGCCGCGAGCTGAGGGCGACTTCTTACCTTCTGGTATCGCTTCTAACGCCTTATCGGCCGGCTTTATGCCAAATCTCTGGCTAACACGATTAGCCGCGGGCTGAGGGCGGCTTCTTACCTTCGGGTATCGCTTCTAACGCCTTATCGGTCGGCTTTATGCCAAATCTCCGGCTAACACGATTAGCCGCGGGCTGAGGGCGGCTTCTTACCTTCGGCTATCGTTTCTAACGCCTTATCGGCCGGCTTTATGCCAAATCTCTAGCCAACATGATTAGCCATGGGCTGAGGGCGGCTTCTTACCGTCGGGTATCGTTTGTAACGCCTTATCGGCCGGTTTTACGCCAAATCTCCGGCTAACACGATTAGCCGCGGGCTGAGCGCGGCTTCTTACCTTTGGGTATCGCTTCTAACGCCTTATCGGCCGGCTTTATGCCAAATCTCCGGCTAACACGATTAGCCGTGGGCTGAGGGCAGCTTCTTAGCTTCGGGTATCGCTTCTAACGACTTATCGACCGGCTTTATGCCAAATCTCCGGCTAACACGATTAGCCGCGGGCTGAGGGCGGCTTCTCACATTCGGGTATCGCTTCTAATGCCTCATCGGCCGGCTTTATGCCAAAGCTCTGGCTAACACGATTAGCCGCGGGCTGAGGGTGGCTTCTTACCTTCGGGTATCGCTTCTAACGCCTTCTCGGCCGGCTTTATGCCAAATCTCCGGCTAACACGATTAACCGCGGGCTGAGGGCGGCTTCTTACCTTCGGTATCACTTCTAATTCCTTATCGGCTGGCTTTATGCCCAATCTCCGGCTAATACGATTAGCCGCGGGCTGAGGGCGACTTCTTACCTTCTGGTATCGCTTCTAACGCCTTATCGGCCGGCTTTATGCCAAATCTCTGGCTAACACGATTAGCCGCGGGCTGAGGGCGGCTTCTTACCTTCGGGTATCGCTTCTAACGCCTTATTGTTCGGCTTTATGCCAAATCTTCGGCTAAAACGATTAGCCGCGGGCTGAGGGTGGCTTCTTACCTTCGGGTATCGCTTCTAACGCCTTATCGGTCGGCTTTATGCCAAATCTCCGGCTAACACGATTAGCCGCGGGCTGAGGGCGGCTTCTTACCTTCGGGTATCGTTTCTAACGCCTTATCGGCCGGCTTTATGCCAAATCTCTGGCTAACACGATTAGCCGCGAGCTGAGGGCGACTTTTTACCTTCTGGTATCGCTTCTAATGCCTTATCGGCCGGCTTTATGCCAAATCTCTGCCTAACACAATTAGCCGCGGGCTGAGGGCGGCTTCTTACCTTCGGATATCGCTTCTAACGCCTTATCGGTCGGCTTTATGCCAAATCTCCGGCTAACACGATTAGCCGCGGGCTGAGGACGGCTTCTTACCTTCGGGTATCGTTTCTAACGCCTTATCGGCCGGCTTTATGCCAAATCTCCAGCCAACATGATTAGCCACGGGCTGAGGGCGGCTTCTTACCTTCGGGTATCGTTTGTAACGCCTTATCGGCCGGCTTTACGCCAAATCTCCGGCTAACACGATTAGCCGCGGGCTGAGGGCGGCTTCTTACCTTTGGGTATCGCTTCTAACGCCTTATCGGCCGGCTTTATGCCAAATCTCCGTCTAACACGATTAGCCGTGGGCTGAGGGCAGCTTCTTAGCTTCGGGTATCGCTTCTAACGACTTATCGGTCGGCTTTATGCCAAATCTCCGGCTAACACGATTAGCCGTGGGCTGAGGGCAGCTTCTTACCTTCGGGTATCGCTTCTAACGCCTTATCGGTCGGCTTTATGCCAAATCTCCGGCTAACACGATTAGCCGCGGGCTGAGGGCGGCTTCTCACATTCGGGTATCGCTTCTAATGCCTTATCGGCCGGCTTTATGCCAAAGCTCTGGCTAACACGATTAGCCGCGGGCTGAGGGTGGCTTCTTACCTTCGGGTGTCGCTTCTAACGCCTTATCGGCCGGCTTTATGCCAGATCTCTGGCAAACACGATTAGCCGTGGGCTGAGGGCAGCTTCTTAGCTTCGGGTATCGCTTCTAACGACTTATCGGCCGGCTTTATGCCAAATCTCCGGCTAACACGATTAGCCGCGGGCTGAGGGCGGCTTCTCACATTCGGGTATCGCTTCTAATGCCTTATCGGCCGGCTTTATGTCAAAGCTCTGGCTAACACGATTAGCCGCGGGCTGAGGGTGGCTTCTTACCTTCGGGTATCGCTTCTAACGCCTTATCGGCCGGCTTTATGCCAAATCTCCGACTAACACGATTAACCGCGGGCTGAGGGCGGCTTCTTACCTTCGGTATCACTTCTAATGCCTTATCGGCTGGCTTTATGCCCAATCTCTGGCTAACACGATTAGCCGCGGGCTGAGGGCGACTTCTTACCTTCTGGTATCGCTTCTAACGCCTTATCGGCCGGCTTTATGCCAAATCTCTGGCTAACACGATTAGCCGCGGGCTGAGGGCGGCTTCTTACCTTCGGGTATCGCTTCTAACGCCTTATTGTTCGGCTTTATGCCAAATCTTCGGCTAAAACGATTAGCCGCGGGCTGAGGGCGGCTTCTTACCTTCGGGTATCGCTTCTAACGCCTTATCGGTCGGCTTTATGCCAAATCTCCGGCTAACACGATTAGCCGCGGGCTGAGGGCGGCTTCTTACCTTCGGGTATCGCTTCTAACGCCTTATCGGCCGGCTTTATGCCAAATCTCCAGCTAACATGATTAGCCACGGGCTGAGGGCGGCTTCTTACCTTCGGGTATCGTTTGTAACGCCTTATCGGCCGGCTTTACGCCAAATCTCCGGCTAACACGATTAGCCGCGGGCTGAGGGCGGCTTCTTACCTTTGGGTATCGCTTCTAACGCCTTATCGGCCGGCTTTATGCCAAATCTCCGGCTAACACGATTAGCCGTGGGCTGAGGGCAGCTTCTTAGCTTCGGGTATCGCTTCTAATGACTTATCGGCCGGCTTTATGCCAAATCTCCGGCTAACACGATTAGCCGCGGGCTGAGGGCGGCTTCTCACATTCGGGTATCGCTTCTAATGCCTTATCGGCCGACTTTATGCCAAATCTCCGGCTAACACGATTAACCGCGGGCTGAGGGCGGCTTCTTACCTTCGGTATCACTTCTAATGCCTTATCGGCTGGCTTTATGCCCAATCTGTGGCTAACACGATTAGCCGCAGGCTGAGGGCAACTTCTTACCTTCTGGTATCGCTTCTAACGCCTTATCGGCCGGCTTTATGGCAAATCTCTAGCTAACACGGTTAGCCGCGGGATGAGGGCGGCTTCTTACCTTCGGGTATCGCTTCTAACGCCTTATTGTTCTGCTTTATGCCAAATCTTCGGCTAAAACGATTAGCCGCGGGCTGAGGGCGGCTTCTTACCTTCGGGTATCGCTTCTAACGCCTTATCGGTCGGCTTTATGCCAAATCTCCGGCTAACACGATTAGCCGCGGGCTGAGGGCGGCTTCTTACCTTCGGGTATCGTTTCTAACGCCTTATCGGCCGGCTTTATGCCAAATCTCCGGCTAACACGATTAGCCGCAGGCTGAGGGCGGCTTCTTACCTTCGGTATCACTTCTAATGCCTTATCGGCTGGCTTTATGCCAAATCTCTGGCTAACACGATTAGCCGCGAGCTGAGGGCGACTTCTTACCTTCTGGTATCGCTTCTAACGCCTTATCGGCCGGCTTTATGCCAAATCTCTGGCTAACACGATTAGCCGCGGGCTGAGGGCGGCTTCTTACCTTCGGATATCGCTTCTAACGCCTTATCGGTCGGCTTTATGCCAAATCTCCGGCTAACACGATTAGCCGCGGGCTGAGGGCGGCTTCTTACCTTCGGTTATCGTTTCTAACGCCTTATCGGCCGGCTTTATGCCAAATCTCCAGCCAACATGATTAGCCACGGGCTGAGGGCGGCTTCTTACCTTCGGGTATCGTTTGTAACGCTTTATGGGCCGGCTTTACGCCAAATCTCCGGCTAACACGATTAGCCGCGGGCTGAGGGCCGCTTCTTACCTTTGGGTATCGCTTCTAACACCTTATCGGCCGGCTTTATGCCAAATCTCCGGCTAACACGATTAGCCGTGGGCTGAGGGCGGCTTCTTACCTTCGGGTATCGCTTCTAACGCCTTATCGGTCGACTTTATGCCAAATCTCCGGCTAACACGATTAGCCGCGGGCTGAGGGCGGCTTCTTACCTTCGGGTATCGTTTCTAACGCCTTATCGGCCGGCTTTATGCCAAATCTCCAGCCAACATGATTAGGCACGGGCTGAGGGCGGCTTCTTACCTTCGGGTATCGTTTGTAACGCCTTATCGGCCGGCTTTACGCCAAATCTCCGGCTAACACGATTAGCCGCGGGCTGAGGGCGGCTTCTTACCTTTGTGTATCGCTTCTAACTCCTGATCGGCCGGCTTTATGCCAAATCTCCGGCTAACACGATTAGCCGTAGGCTGAGGGCAGCTTCTTACCTTCGGGTATCGCTTCTAACGACTTATCGGCCGGCTTTATGCCAAATCTCTGGCTAACATGATTAGCCGCGGGCTGAGGGCGACTTCTTACCTTCTGGTATCGCTTCTAACGCCTTATCGGTCGGCTTTATGCCAAATCTCTGGCTAACACGATTAGCCGCGGGCTGAGTGCGGCTTCTTACCTTTGGGTATCGCTTCTAACGCCTTATCGGTCGGCTTTATGCCAAATCTCCGGCTAACACGATTAGTCGCGGGCTGAGGGAGGCTTCTTACCTTCGGGTATCGCTTGTAACGCCTTATCGGTCGGCTTTATGCCAAATATCCGGCTAACACGATTAGCCGCGGGCTGAGGGCCGCTTCTTAACTTCGGATATCGCTTCTAACGCCTTATCGGTCGGCTTTATGCCAAATCTCCGGCTAACACGATTAGCCGCGGGCTGAGGGCGGCTTCTTACCTTTGGGTATTGCTTATAACGCCTTATCGGCCCGCTTTATGTCAAATCTCCGGCCAACACGATTAGCCGCGGGCTGAGGGCAGCTTCTTACCTTCGGGTATCGCTTCTAACGTCTTATTGGCCGACTTTATGCCAAATCTCCGGCTAACACGATTAGCCGTGGGCTGAGGGCAGCTTCTTACCTTCAGCTATCACTTCTAACGACTTATCGGCCGGCTTTATGCCAAATCTCTGGCTAACACGATTAGCCGCGGGCTGAGGGCGGCTTCTCACATTCGGGTATCGCTTCTAATGCCTTATCGGCCGGCTTTATGCCAAATCTCTGGCTAACACGATTAGCCGCGGGCTGAGGGTGGCTTCTTACCTTCGGGTATCGCTTCTAACGCCTTATCGGCCGGCTTTATGCCAAATCTCCGGCTAACACGATTAGCCGCGGGCTGAGGGCGGCTTCTTACCTTCGGTATCACTTCTAATGCCTTATCGGGTGGCTTTATGCCAAATCTCTGGCTAACACGATTAGCCGCGGGCTGAGGGCGACTTCTTACCTTCTGGTATCGCTTCTAATGCCTTATCGGCCGGCTTTATGCCAAATCTCTGGCTAACACGATTAGCCGCGGGCTGCGGGCGGCTTCTTACCTTCGGGTATCGCTTCTAACGCCTTATCGGTCGGCTTTATGCCAAATCTCCGGCTAACACGATTTGCCGCGGGCTGAGGGCGGCTTCTTACCTTCGGGTATCGTTTCTAACACCTTATCGGCCGGCTTTATGCCAAATCTCCAGCTAACATGATTAGCCACGGGCTGAGGGCGGCTTCTTACCTTCGGGTATCGTTTGTAACGCCTTATCGGCCGGCTTTACGCCAAATCTCCGGCTAACACGATTAGCCGCGGGCTGAGGGCGGCTTCTTACCTGTGGGTATCGCTTCTAACGCCTTATCGGCCGGCTTTATGCCAAATCTCTGGCTAACACGATTAGCCGTGGGCTGAGGGCAGCTTCTTACCTTCGGGTATCGCTTCTAATGACTTATCGGCCGGCTTTATGCCAAATCTCCGGCTAACACGATTAGCCACGGGCTGAGGGCGGCTTCTCACATTCGGGTATCGCTTCTAATGCCTGATCGGCCGACTTTATGCCAAATCTCTGGCTAACACGATTAGCCGCGGGCTGAGGGTGGCTTCTTACCTTCGGGTATCGCTTCTAACGCCTTATCGGCCGGCTTTATGCCAAATCTCCGGCTAACACGATTAGCCGCAGGCTGAGGGCGGCTTCTTACTTTCGGGTATCGCTTCTAACGCCTTATCGGCCGGCTTTATGCCAAATCTCCGGCCAACACAATTAGCCGCGGGCTGAGGGCGGCTTCTTACCTTCTGGTATCGCTTCTAACGCCTTATCGGCTGGCTTTATGCCAAATCTCTGGCTAACACGATTAGCCGCGGGCTGAGGGCGGCTTCTTACCTTCGGGTATCGCTTCTAACGCCTTATTGTTCGGCTTTATGCCAAATCTTCGGCTAAAACGATTAGCCGCGGGCTGAGGGCGGCTTCTTACCTTCGGGTATCGCTTTTAACGCCTTATCGGCCGGCTTTATGCGAAATCTCCGGCTAACAAGATTAGCCGCGGGCTGAGGGCGACTTCTTACCTTCGGGTATCATTTCTAACGCCTTACCGGCCGGCTTTATGCCAAATCTCCGGCTAACACGAATAGCCGCAGGCTGAGAGCGGCTTCTTACCTTTGGGTATCACTTCTAATGCCTTATCGGTCGGCTTTATGCCAAATCTTTGGCTAACACGATTAGTCGTGGGCTGAGGGCGGCTTCTTACCTTTGAGCATCGCTTCTAATGACGTATCGGCCGGCTTTATGCCAAATCTCTGGCTAACACGATTAGCCGTGGGCTGATGGCGGCTTCTTACCTTCGGGTATCGCTTCTAACGCCCTATCGGTTGGCTTTATGTCAAATCTCCAGCTAACACGATTAGTCGCGGGCTGAGGGCGGCTTCTTACCTTCGGGTATCGCTTCTAAAGCCTTATCTGCCGGCTTTATGCCAAATCTTTGGCTAAAACGATTAGCCACGGGCTGAGGGCGGCTTCTTACCTTCGAGTATTGCTTCTAACGCCTTATCGGCCGGCTTTATGCGAATTCTCCGGCTAACATGATTACTCGCGGGCTGAGGGTGACTTCTTACCTTCGGGTATCACTTCTAATGCATTATCGGCCGGCTTTATGCCAAATCTTCGGCTAAAACGATTAGCCGCAAGCTGAGGGCAACTTCTTACCTTCTGGTATCGCATCTAACGCCTTATCGGTCGGCTTTATGCCAAATCTCCGGCTAACATGATTAGCCCCGGGCTGAGGGCGACTTCTTACCTTCGGGTATCGCTTCAAACGCCTTATCGGTCGGCTTTATGCCAAATCTCCAGCTAAAACGATTAGCCGCGGGCTGAGGGCGGCTTCTTACCTTTGGGTATCGCTTCTAACGCCTTATCGGCCGGCTTTATGCCAAATCTCCGGCTAACACGATTAGCCGCAGGCCGAGGGCGGCTTCTTACCTTCGGGTATCGCTTCTAACGCCTTATCGACCGGCTTTATGCCAAATCTTCGGCTAAAGCGATTAGCCGCGGGCTGAGGGCGACTTCTTACCTTCGAGTATCCCTTCTAATGCCTTATCGGCCGGCTTTATGCCAAATCTCTGGCTAACAGGATTAGCCGCGGGCCGAGGGCGGCTTCTTACCTTCGGGTATCGCTTGTAACGCCTTATCGGCCGGCTTTATGCCAAATCTCCGACTAACACGATTAGCCGCGGGCTGAGGGCGTCTGTTTACCTTCTGGTATCGCTTCTAACGCCTTACCGGCCGGCTTTATGCCAAATCTCTGGCTAACACGATTAGCCGCGGGCTGAGGGCGGCTTCTTACCTTCGGGTATTGCTTCTAATGCCTTATCGGACGGCTTTATGCCAAATCTTCGGCTAAAACGATTAGCCGCGGGCTGAGGGCAGCTTCTTACCTTCGGGTATCGCTTCTAATGCCTTATCGGCCCGCTTTATGCCAAATCTCCGGCTAACACGATTAGCCGTGGGCTGAGGGCGGCTTCTTACCTTCGGGTATCGCTTCTAACGCCTTATCGGCCGACTTTATGCCAAATCTCCGGCTAACACGATTAGCCGCGGGCTGAGGGCGGCTTCTTACCTTCGGGTATCGCTTCTAACGCCTCATCGGACGGCTTTATGTCAAATCTCCGGCTAACACGATTAGCCGCGGGCTGAGGGCGGCTTCTTACCTTTGGGTATCGCTTCTAACGCCTTATCGGTCGGCTTTATGCCAAATCTCCGGCTAACACGATTAGTCGCGGGCTGAGGGAGGCTTCTTACCTTCGGGTATCGCTTCTAACGCCTTATCGGTCGGCTTTATGCCAAATCTCCGGCTAACACGATTAGCCGCAGGCTGAGGGCCGCTTCTTAACTTCGGATATCGCTTCTAACGCCTTATCGGTCGGCTTTATGCCAAATCTCCGGCTAACACGATTAGCCGCGGGCTGAGGGCGGCTTCTTACCTTCGGGTATTGCTTCTAACGCCTTATCGGCCCGCTTTATGTCAAATCTCCGGCCAACACGATTAGCCGCGGGCTGAGGGCAGCTTCTTACCTTCGGGTATCGCTTCTAACGTCTTATTGGCCGACTTTATGCCAAATCTCCGGCTAACACGATTAGCCGCGGGCTGAGGGCGGCTTCTTACCTTCGGGTATCGCTTCTAATGCCTTATCGGCCGGCTTTATGCCGTCTCCGACTAACATGATTAGCCACGGTTGTAAAAGGGGGCTTCTCACCTCCGAGTGTAGCTTATCTAACCCTAACAACCGGCGTTCGCACCAAAAATACTGACAAGTCAAACATTGCATCACACATTGCATCATATATTGCATCAACATTGCTTCATACTTTGCATCATACATTGCATCATATTCACATGACATATCATGACCGGCTTATCCAGCCGGGTCAGAGCAAGATTATGAAAGAAGGAGCAATGTTATAACATCTCTGGGTTGTGCTTCTTCAAGCCGCCCTCATAACAATGCAGAATATATTTTGTCTTGTTTATTTTTGCAGGTTTTATCTCTTGAGATGAACCGCCATTAAGTACTCTCCAAGAGCAAATGGATCTTTAATAGCCAACTTGGCTGGATCTTCATGGTTTATCATAATCAGTACTAAATGATTGGGGTTTTTTCAAAGCCAGCTCAGAGAATTCATTATTTTTCAAGAGCCGCCCAACCGGTTCTCAGATTTCTTTAATTGTGCTTTGTGGTAATCTACAACACTCATGGATTTCTCCAATATACATTTGTTGGGTTGCATCAAAACCACGAGCAGGGATTTCATGTCAAAGACGAAGGAATTATTCCAGGATATTCATGCCGGGTTATATTACAACCACGGTCAAAGATTCATTCAACAAGTTGTGGTGACTCATATTATTCTCACATAGTTCCGAGTCGCCGCAGGCAGACGACCCGACACTTGGGGGCTACACTATTCAAAGCCAAAATTTTACCAATTATACAAGTCCCCTGTCGCTGCAAGCACGCACCACGGCACTTGGGGGCTAATGCAAAGCCGATTTTTAAATCACTATTATCAGCAAGACCATATTATCACAAGGAGATGAGCCGGCCTTTCTATATTTTTCTAAAGTCCCAGCCCAGTAATTCTTACTGACCCGTCACTTGGGGGCTACACCACTTAGAACAAATTTTCTAAAGTCCCAAGTCGCCGCAGGCGTGTGACCCGGCACTTGAGGGCTATAGTATTCAGCTGTTGCAACAGATTAAGAAATTCAAATTGAAGACCCGGCGCATCATGTTCTGATGAGCCGGCCCTTGTGGGCTATACCCGCCGAAGCTTTATAAAGGTATAAGGCAGTTATAAGTCCCAGGTTGCTGCAGGCAGGACAACCCGACACTTGGGGGCTACACAGTCCAAAATATTATTGCAAAGCACCAAGTTATCATGGAGCTTGGGGGCTACAGGTAATATGGACATATCAAAAACTTAATATGGACATATCAAAAACTTTGAGGAGAATTTTCAAAATGTTAATTATGGAGTTCAGTTGTTAGACCCGACGTCACCAAACATTTATGACCTGGTGTTATCAAAATATCATAACCCGTCGGAATTTATATAAGCCGCCCTGCTTCACAAACAATGGAAGTCCGGTTTTACATCAGATGCATTTTCATCCCAATATTTTTATCAAGTCAGATGGATTCTAGCGTCACCAACGATAATGACCCGACATCATCAATGATTATGACCCGGCGGAAATGACCCGCCAAGAGTATTGGAAGCCGACTCAATGGCATATGGGTGTTCTATTCTCAATATTTCTCAAAGGACATTGACATGCAAGATGATTATCAAAGACGACTATTTCATATGCAGAAAAGACCCGGATTTCTGAGGAGCCATTTCATAAGCCGGCCAAAGGAGCAAGCCGGCTACTTAACATATTTATTATTCTTATTTTGGGAGCTTAGCATGAACAAATTCAAACTAATCTGGGTGCTAATGTCGGGGATATACCCCGCGGTATGACCCGGCCTGACGACTCACAGGAGACCCGGAAAAGACATGATATTTTATTAATGACCTGGCAGGCGGATCACAGGACGACCAGGCCCAAGACCCGGCGTGTAAGCCGGCGTTAGGCGGCTCACAAGAGAAGGCTCAAAGAGAGAAAGACTCCCTGCCAAAGGTTACAAGACCCGGAATAGGATTCTAGAGAGACTAGTCCTAATCCTACTCCTAGTAGGACTATTTGTAAACCTACCCTCTTCACTTATATAAGGAGGGGTAGAGCACCCCGAGAGTGGGGAGAGAAGTCCACAAGTTTAGACAGATTAGAGGCTCTCGGATTAGAGGTAGCAAACATCACCCTTGTAACCGAGAGATCTCCTTCATCATCAATACTAGACAAGCAGGACATAGGCTTTTACCTCCATCGGAGGGGCCGAACCTGGGTAAACTCCGTATCTCTCGATTTCGATCAACCCCTTCAAGCCGCCATGTAGTTGCGTCTTCGCCCCGAACCTAAGTCTGTTCACCCGGACATCTGCCGTGACAAATCCACGACAGACCCCGACCGCATTCCCATCCCAGCAGTGCCGCGGTCTGTGCATGCGCACGCTGAGGAGGTCCGCCGGCGGCGCGAGCTCCTCACTCCGAAGCAGCGGCGTGATCCGACGAACGCGGCCGACTCCCCTAACTGGGTGGTTTGGTTCGCCGTCGGGCACGAGCAGGAGCGCCTCCACGGCGCCCAGTTCGATCCGGCCATCCCTCCATCGCCCCCTCAAGTGAAGCCAAAGGAGCAGGAGGAGGAGGCCGCCTACCAGGCCGCACTCAAGGAGGCAACGGCCTACGCCATTGAGGAGAGAAGGCGCGAGGAGGAGGCGCGCTAGGAAGGCCTTGAAGAAGCCCTCGCGTTGTCCGCGGCGGGGCGACTGCGTCGTGCCCCCTCCTCCTCCAATTCCATCGGCCGCTCTAGCGATCCGCGAGCCCAAGGCTGAGGCCGAGGAGCGCTAGCCAGAGAGCTACAAGTGGACCGACCAGCTTCGGGAGTGAGTGTCCGTGCCTCCCATCTGGTATACGTTCATAGAGGAGCAGAAGCAGAAGTACCTCCTGCACACAGGTCGCTGGCACTGGCGAGGGAGGGAGCCGAGGCCGTGGAGCAGATGAAGCTCGAGCGTAGGTGGGCGGAGGAGGAGGAGGCGGAGCGTCGGGAGCGGGAGGAGGAGCGAGCCCGTCAGCCTGTGCCGCCGGTGCTGCCGAGGCAGGACGCTGCTCGGACGTGGGAGGCTGCGTTTCCTTGGGCTGGGCCGGTGCCGGAGCTCATCGATCTTACTGCCCCCAACGACGACGAGGACGACGATGTGTAGGGCCGACGCTACATGCAGACGAGGGCGGCCGTGTTTTTATTATTTATGTTTAATTAAGTTTTATGTGGACTTGGACCGGTTTTGATCGGAGTTTAATGTTTAATATCGTTGTTTGGACATTGTTTTTTAATCCGTGCTGACTATTTGCGTCAAAGCCTGCGTTGGACGGACTAGCCGACCCATTTAAAAAACCGAACACCAGCTTCTGCTCGGTCGACACAAACGAACGAAAAACGGACAAATCATGTGTGTGTTTGGATCGCCCCGTTGGTTGGTGTTGCTCTAATGTTTGATAAACTGCAGACATCGGATGATTTTGCATCTTGTACTACCGTGGAATGCGACCTACGGACACCAGTGCCAGAAAAGATCAAAACCGCGATCCAGCTTAATTAGTACACTCGCCGTACGCTTGTAAAGTACTCCATCTCGAAAGTTCAAACACACGACTGATCCGTAGGGCTCCCATGTCGCCGCCGTCTCCGCGACTACTTCTCCGCCGCCGTCGCCGCGGCGCTCTCTTCCTGCCCTGAGATCTCCGGTCGCCGGACTCGGGATGGTCCTGCCGCGCCGGCGGGGCGGCCACAACCACCACCCGTGCCCGTGCCCGCGCCGCGCCCTTCTGCCGGCGGCGGCGCTACTGCTGCTCTTCCTCCTCGCCGCCGTCACGCTGCTCTACGTCTCCCCGCCGCCTCTGTCCGACCACCCGGCCCTCGCCTACTCCCGCCGCCGCTCCCCGCATGCTCTGGTACCCCACTGGTACCCCTACTTGCTTCTTCCTTTTCCTTCACATCTCTCGATCTAACCCGCGTGCCGTTCCACGCGTGTGCTTTCGCAGCTGAACAGCTCTGGCGGCGGCAGCCTAGTGGAGCCCGGGCGCCGCGAGATTTCCCGCGTTCCAGTAAGCATGTGCTTCCCCGCCTAGATTAAGCGAGCTAGTTCGTTATTCTGTTCAGTATTCACCCAATCGATTTAGTTTTGAGAGAACCAGATCAATTGCACATGATTATTGTGTTCTGACTTGAGTAAGCTGCATTTCTCCTGTCTTTGTAGCCAATCGATCAGTTTATGTGGTTATTGCTTTAATTGGGAGATATAAAGTGAACTAGGTTCAATTTTGTGTGCCATTGTAAGTAAATTAGTTGGTGGTAAGCTATTTGGCTGAGCTCCATTTCCATCTTATTTCAGAAGGTCATATATTCGCATGCTCCAGCGTGTGTCTGAACTTGTTACTATGAGTTTGTAGAGGTGTGAGTTGAAATGGATTTTGTTTTTCTGTGCCGCTGCAGATTATTTTCAGTCTAGGCCTTTTCCCCTTTTGGTAAACTTTTTTTTTGCTAAATTATGTTAAAAATAGAACCTTGTTTTCAGGATTGCTTAGTTAGTTGCAATTTCTCAAACTGCAGAGCGGTGGTTGGACTGCGACAGATGGCCTCTGGGGTTCAAAGCTCGCTAGCAAATTCTATGGGTGCAGCAACTCAAGCAGCAAGTTTCTTGGTGCGCAATATTTTTTGCCATTGATGGTTGATTAGAATTTGTGGTCGCCACATAGGCTATTTCAGATGTTAGATTTGTTCTAGTACAATACATTGAATGGTTGAAATGGTGTTGATGGTAGCGGTCCCTTTTCTTTCCTGTGATGGGCTAGTTTTTTTTTCCGCCTGAAGTAATCATTGATTCAAATTGTGCAGATTCAGGTGTTATGACACATCCAGATCGTTATTTGATGATTGTTACAAGTGGAGGCCTCAATCAACAGAGAACAGGGGTAAGGCATGTGCAACTGCCACATGTTCCTGCTCGAATATTATGATGCATGTAGATGTGTATGGCAAAACACGTAAACAGCCAGTTTAAATATGTATATGAAGAAAACCTACTGTCTTAATACGCTCTCATTCTCATAGTGCTACAGCTTGAGTTTATTTTTATAATATATTATTTCACTTACTCTATCTGCTCCAAAATACCAAGGGTTCTTTTCCAGGTTTACTATGTTTTAGATATCCCGATTATAAATCAAATAATCATTAGGAAATATATTATCAAGTGGCTAAACGTATACTGAATTCAGCATTAGAACTGAGCTGGTATCTTCACGTATGAATACAAATGCATAACGAAGCTAACTTATTGATACTCATGTATGCAAGGGTATTGCCAACTTTCTTGTGTTTTTGAAATTTGAAAAGATGTGGTTTCTAGGCAATATCACCTGAAGAAGCAGGTAGCATATTGCCCACATATCCAGAATTAAGTGTGCAAATATGGATCATATCTTGTTTTGAGTATTGTAGTACTTAACATAGAACATCAGTTAGAGCTTCTATTCTCTTGCAATATTTAGAACCATTAGTAATCTTCAGTCAGACTTTGTAGTGTCTCGTCCATTTTATTTTGAAAATGAGTAAGCCTAGGAGTGTCTCGTCATGTTTCACAGCTAACTCTGTAGTAGCTATGTGTTTACTGATTCCATATTATGATGTTCATACTATGCCAATTCTCCTAATTAATGTGTGCTTCTTCTCAGATAATTGATGCTGTTGTTGCTGCACGTATTTTAAATGCAACACTCGTTGTTCCCAAATTGGACCAAACCTCCTTCTGGAAAGATGCAAGGTTTTTCGAGTACCGACAATTTGTCATCCTAGCCTTCTAGGTCTGCTCATGTTTTTAAAAAACTAAATGCTTCGTTTGTGTTTATACCATTTCTCTGCACTCTGCAGTGACTTTGCTGAAATTTTTAATGCCGACTGGTTCATCTCATCTCTATCAAAGGATGTAAGGATTGTGAAAGAGCTTCCAAAGATAGGAGGTAAACTGCGGGCTCCTCATAGAATGCGTGTGCCCCGCAAATGCACTCAGCGATGTTACTTGAACCGTGTGTTGCCTGCACTTATTAAGAGACATGTAAGTATTGTGGATAGCAATGTTTGTTACTGACGTAAATTATTTGATGTGCTGTTATCACTTGCATTAGCCTACTATACATCCTCATTTGGATGGTATGAACTGTGAAATAGAGACATTTCATATGCAAGTGTACGAAAGGCCCCAATAGTACACATGCATATTTATACTAAAAGAGGAGTATGTACAAGGCATTTGTAGACTCCATGCTGTGGAGCACTAGGACAATAGGTTATGTAGCTATAGCTATACTTAAACCTTAATTTGGACAACAACCTGCGTGATCATATTGTTTTTCAGCTGGGGAACTGTTAAGAACTATTTTTGGTAAAGAAAAATGTTACTACTTCATTTTGTTACTCCCTCCAATCCATATTACTTGTCGCTCGAACGAATGTATCTAGATGTATTTCAGTGCTAGATACATCCATTTGAGCGACAAGTGATATGGATCGGAGGGAGTAGCATTTTCCGAACCTGTAGCCCCCTATTAGAAGTTGTTTTCGGGACAATGTAAGAGACTTGGCTTCTGTGATTAAATTACTAGGGTAGCTTATATCTCTTCTTCACCTGATGCAGGTTGTTCGACTAACAAAATTTGATTATAGGCTAGCAAACAGGTTGGATTCTGACCTGCAAAAGCTGAGATGCAGAATTAACTACCATGCATTGAGATTTACTGACCCAATACAAGAAATGGGTGAAAAGATAATACAGAGAATGCGGGAGAGGAGCACGTATTTTATTGCTCTTCATTTAAGGTGCTCACACTTCAAATTCTCGTGATTCAGCTTGCATTTTTCTTTGATGCAAAGTGAGAGAAAGCTTACTGATATACGACCTACTGATTTTGTATTGTAGATATTCAAAATTTGTTCTATAAAGTTGGTCAAACATAGAGAAGTTTGATTTTTTCAAAAATATTATACACTATATTTTTGGAACGGAGGAGTGTTAGGTTATCTTATTCTGTGCTGTGAAAAGCATAGTTTGATATGATTCAAAATCATTATAAAAAGTAATTAAGTATAGAAAAGTATGGTCCTCTGTATATTTGGCTGCTAAATTCGTAGGATTAATTGGGCACTTGGCTGGTGAAGTAAACCACTATTGTCTATGTCTCCATCACCAAATGTGATTTTTGGCCCTACTTCTCAAAACAAAAATGTATCAAAGCTACAACATTGTTTACCCCAATTGCTGTGCACTCCTTTTTTTTGCGGGGATATTTAGTTTTAATGGTGTCAATGTTTTGTGATGCCAGATTTGAACCAGATATGCTTGCCTTTTCTGGGTGCTACTACGGTGGTGGGGAAAAAGAGAAGAGAGAACTTGGTGTGATACAGAAGAGATGGAAAACCTTGCATGTGTGTATGATGTCATCATGTATTGTTAGGTACTTAGTCATGAACTCACATATAAATATTATGAATCCAACCTTTGCTATTTTGCATTTCAGGCTAGCAATCCTGAGAAAGAAAGAAGGCACGGTAGATGTCCACTAACTCCTGAAGAGGTGGGGCTGATGTTGAGGGCACTGGGCTACAGAAACAATGTTCACATTTATGTTGCCTCTGGAGATATATATGGTGGCGCAAAGACATTAGCACCCCTGAAAGCACTCTTCCCCAATCTCCATACCAAGGAAACAGTAACAAGCAAAGATGAGCTGGGTCCGTTCTCAAAGTACTCATCTCGCATGGCCGCACTTGATTTCATTGTCTGTGATGGAAGTGATGCTTTTGTGACTAACAACAATGGAAATATGGCCAAAATTTTGGCTGGGCGAAGGTATAACCTTATTCTGCCGATATCCCTCGGTTGTCATCATGGTTTTCCTTCTGTAGGGATCTAATGTTTGTTCTGACCATGCATTGGTGGCCATGGCAGGAGATATCTTGGGCATAAGAGAACGATCCGACCAAATGCGAGAAGGCTCTACTCCTTATTCTTGAGCAGAGGAAACATGTCCTGGGATGCATTCTCCTCCAAAGTGCACATGGCCCAGAAAGGATTTATGGGAGAGCCCAAAGAGCTGAGGCCAGGAAGGGGGGAGTTCCACGAGAACCCCTCAACGTGTATATGTGAAAACACCGATCCCAAAACACTGACCAAGCCTAACCCTCGAAGCGAGCAAGGATTGAGTAATGGTACCGAGGGAGGGAAAGCCATTACTGAGCCTACAGTTGCTAATCATACCAACGAGGAGTTGGGCGGATCCAGTGCGGAAGAAGATGACACTAGCGCGGAGAAAGAAGATGACAGTAGTGAAGAGAAAGAGGAGATGGGTGACCCGGAAGCGGAGGATGATGCGTTGGTGAGACCAGATGATCCTGAGCTGGAGGAGGTTCTTTCAGATTAGATAATTTACCCAGGCCGTAGGTAGATGTTAACCAGCCGGCAGAATTTTGGTGAGTAGCTGATGGATTTTTGCCCCTTTTAATGTACATATTTTGTGTGCTGTGTAAAATATCCCTCCCCCCCCCCCCCCCCCTCTCTCTTTCTTTTGTACTCTACTCTAGTTAGGTCGTAGCGTACCCCTCGGCTTTCGTTGGTGTGGTATCATAGCCGATGTGTGCTGATGTCGTTGAGTTTGTAATGTGTGTGGCATGCGCTTGTTTGTGTTTTATTCACTTTTCGGCAATTCTCTCTGGTGGTGTCTAAGATGCACATCTCTGACATGTTTTTACAGCAAGGGCGTTTGAGCAGCACAACCCTGGAGTCTGCATTTCAGCAAAACAACCAGGTCAAGATAGCTTCTGTCATCAGCTTGTTCATGAATTCTCTATTTAAGAAGGAAGTGGTTTTAGAATTCTTGTCACCTCTGAGGGAGGTTCCACAAATGCCATGCGAAAACGGCACGTTCTTCTTTTGATAACCCAATGCCGATGCGCCAAATGGCGCCCTTGCTTTGCTTCAGCCAGCCAGCAAAATGCTACTCCCCCGAGCTTGTCATGGAGGAAACATTTCAGTTCCAAGGAGTAATTTTCTCCTTGAATCTTTAGAGCGGCCTGCTTTGCTTTCTCCTTGAGGTTGAACTGCAATCTCTATGTCCAAGGTAGCACTACATTATTCTCCTGTGATCTAGAGTATATCTATCTATAGATGTAGGACGCCTGTAGCTTCCTGGGAGATTCTCGCTCGCCTTTGTCCTCGCCTCTTGTAGTATCTACCACTCATTCGGCTTCCTACTCAAGTTCCAAGTTCCAAAGGCACAAGGCTTTTGGCACGTCTTTTTTGCTACACTTTTTTTTTGTTTGAACTTGCAGGTCTCTTTGCTACACTATATTTGTTTGATTTGGATTTGGCCCTCTAGCACCCCGTGAGCGGGAGCAGCTCAAGGGAAGTCTATGTAGTATGGGCTCGGAATCGCATCACATGATCACTGTTTCTCCGCTACTGCATGCAGCTGCAGCGCCCGTGCCCCAACGCTGCATGCATGCATGCATCGATCCATGGTGTTCTTCCTGTTGTTTCAGGGAAGAGCGAAGAGGCCAGACGTGACTTGGGGGGCTCCGTGCGTGCGGGGTGTCCATCCATCTCCAGTTTGCGCGCGGCGTGGCAGCCGTGACGGTCCACATCAGTTCGTACGCGCGTCCTGCCAACGCTTCACTTCACAGTCCGGCCACTGCAAAGTGCAAACGGCTTCATTTGTGATAGTGCTATGGGATATGTCTTGCGCTTAGGTTAGGCACGCTACGTGCTTGGAATGCTATACAAACAAATCCTGCTAGCCACTTCTTCAGTTGGTTACTAGCATTTCTAAACATCTTCGAAGAGATAACGTGAAGATCAAACCTTTCTTAGAAGAATTAAAGATCAGAAATTGCCGTTACGTCTGCTAAAATCGCACATTTTTAGCAATGTACGTACTTTGTCCAAGTGATGTGCAACGTTAGATGACCGGCAGCCACAGAAAAAACTAGGCACCCGAATACCGTACTACAAATTATGTACTAGTGATCGTACGTTATTACAACCAATGAGATACTAGTACTATACCCTTTGCTGTTTGTTTTTTTGTTATTACTTGCAATCGTTATCTATTTAAATTTCTATAGTGAGTGGCAGCATATAGCAGAACATCCCTTGCGATTAACTGAAGGAGTTCTCTCGCAAAAATAAGTAAATAAATAAATAATTGAAAGAGCTGCTCGATACTCGTAAACCGTACTACATCCGTCCTGGATTACCCGTCTTAGATTTGTCAAAGACAAGTAATTTGAGTCGGAGGGAGGGAGTATTACATTATACTACTCTAAAGACGGATGATGGAACGATTAGTGGGCATCTTTTTGACAATGACAATGACATCGTCTCTCTCTGTTGGTACAGGCCGCTGTGGACATCGTCTCCTCGGCTGCCGGCCGCACTTGAGAAAGGCGCCAACTGTTACCGGCAAACACCCCCCCCCCCTCACCCACCCACACCCACAAAAAAAAAAGAATTGAAGAGAGCCGACGCGGACGCGGACCACGCCATTGCCGCACCTCCTCCTCCTCCTCCTTGGCTTCAACTCCACGCACACATGCTTGCTTTCCAAACCAAGGGATAATTAACCGCCCATCCATCTAAGCATCGCCACCACACCACCGCCACCACCACATTATTCTCCACGCACAAGGGATCGATCAGTGGAGGGCAGGGGAGCTAGCGAGTCATTGACATTGATTGATCCGTCCGTCCGTCCGTCGTCTCGCTCTCACCCCATGGCGAAACTTGGGTACTACTTCTGCTGCTTCCACCGCCGCTGCACCCGCACATGCCACGGGTGAAGCGCCATTAATCTTTGCTTGCTGTGCTTCAGCTTCGCTCCACCCATTCAGTTTCTCTCTATATAAACACGCCCGCACAATGCTGCCGTTTCACATCTCCTCCTCCTCTGGGCGGCTGGAGCAGCTGCAGCTGCAGGAGCCTGCTGCGTTGTTGTTTGGGCCCCCCACGGGAACGGGAGGCCGGCGACGCCATGGACGGTGTTAAGCTCAAGGTCACCAGCAGATACGTAAGTGCTCGTCTGCCCCTTTGCTGCGCACGCTGCTTACTTGGCTGGCGTGTGCCAACATGCATGTTCTGTGTCTACTGTATACGTGCAAGTGCAACTTATAATTATGTTTTCGAAAAAGGGTATAACCCCGGCCTCTACATCATAAGATGCACGCAGCCATTTTATTAAACAAAATAAGTCTTTTGCATCCAAATGCCTTAAGCCCCCGCGCGTTCACGCGTTGCAGTGACGACCGCATACATACGGATTGACCCTATATGTGCAGGTTATAATTAAAAATGACATATTCGAGCTGACGCTGTCCAACCCCGACGGTATTGTAACCGGCGTGCGGTACAACGGTGTGGACAATCTTATGGAGATTCTTAACAAAGAAGACAACCGAGGGTACATAATAATCTTGCTCTGCACCTATATATGCAAAGTTTCTATCATCAATTTGTCTTGTACGTATATCCAAGCGATGCATCTTGTGTCAGGTATTGGGACATTGTTTGGAACCCACCAGGACAGCGAACTGGAATATTTGATGTGTAAGAGGAGCTCGTAATCACTTAATCAGACTTCATTCATTTACCCTTTTTTTTCTTGTTATAGAAATCAGTCACAAATGTGAATGCTTGCACGCAGGATCAAAGCCACAGAGTTCCGCATCATACATCATGATGAAAACCAGGCTGAGGTCTCCTTCACCAGATCGTGGGATCCTTCTCAGGAAGGGAAAGCTGTTCCGCTCATCATCGACAAGAGGTACTATAAATTTGGAGCTCTTCTCACCACTCCATTATGGGAAAAATCATGTTTATCTCTGCATGTACAAGTACAGGTTCATCGTGCTTCGCGGCTCCTCGGGATTCTACACCTATGGAATCTATGAACACAAGGCAGGGTGGCCTGATTTTGGCATTGGGGAGACCAGGGTGGCCTTCAAGCTTAGAAAAGACAAGTTGGTTCTCAACTTTAAGATAGAATTTTCTCTCTTCACTTAATTTTGTTCTTCCCACTGAAACTATGTGTTGGTGGAATTAATGCAGGTTCCATTACATGGCAATGGCTGACAACAGGCAGAGAATAATGCCGATGCCTGATGACCGGTTGCCTCCCCGCGGTCAGCAATTAGCGTACCCTGAGGCTGTCCTCCTTGTGGACCCAATTAATCCTAAACTCAGAGGGGAGGTAAGCTAATAGAGTCACAAGAAGATTATCCATGATAAAAATATTTGACTACATTCTGAATAATCTCAACATTACTGATTTTTTTTTTTTTTGAAACGGAACATTACTGATATGCTTGTCAAGGTCGATGACAAGTACCAATACTCGTGTGAAGACCGATACAATAGCGTCCATGGATGGGTGTCATCTGATCCTCCGATTGGCTTCTGGCAAATCACGCCGAGCGACGAGTTCCGTACCGGAGGACCCCTGAAGCAGAACTTGACATCTCATGTCGGGCCCACTATGCTCGCCGTAAGTTCAGGCCTTGACAAAAGTAATATTTACCCTGCTTTAGGCTCATTCGTTTTTACAGGATTCTCGTATCATGGGATAGGAATATGAAAAGTAAAGCATTGAAATGTTGTACTCCAGTCCTTCGGAATTTTCCATGAGGTCTCACCTAATGCTAAGAATCCTTAGGAATTTTCCATGAGATTTCACCTAATGCTAACAATCCTTAGGTATTAGGCCAATATAGGCACAATCCTTGGGAATCTAGCACCTCTACTCTATTCCTATGAAACGAATGCTCATAGGAAAAAATCCTGTATAAATCCTCCAAACCGAATAAGGCCTTACTGTTTTTATTTTTGCGTTTCCTTTTATGAGTAGCATGTTGTGTCTGCTTCAAAAAAAAAAAAGTTATAACAATGATCTGGCATTTAACAGGTTAAAACTGAGGTCAGATTATTGGAGACTAATATTCTGAAAGGTCTTTTAATTTTGTTTTAGATGTTTCTTAGTGCTCATTATGCTGGGGATGACCTTTCGCCCAAGTTCACGAATGGAGAATATTGGAAAAAGGTTCATGGACCGGTGTTCATGTACCTTAACTCCAGTCAGGACGGATCTGACCCAAGTCTACTATGGGAGGATGCAAAAGTTCAGGTGATTATAGTTCAGTAAATATGTACTCCCACCGTCTCAAAGTGTAAGACGTTTTCTTGATGCAGTGTCAAAAAAACGTCTTACATTTTAAGACAGAGGTAGCGTACAATTCAATTCTGACACAACAAGAGAGCACTCATAAGTTACTACTCCCTCCGTCCCAAAATTCTTGTCTTAGTTTTGTCTAGAGATGGACGTATCTAAATACTAAAATATGACTAGATACATTCATATCTAAACAAATCTAAGACAAGAATTTTGGGACAGAGGGAGTATAATTTATCAAATGACAGCAATTATTGCAGAGTGGCCGGCTTATATTTTGTGTGTTGTTATGAATAATACATAAGTAACTCGGTCGGTACTTGATGTCATCTTTAATGTTTACCTTGGAAAATCAGGTGATGATGGAGAAACAGAGCTGGCCCTATGATTTTGCGCTTTCAGAGGATTTCCAGAAGACTGAGCAAAGAGGCTGTATCTCTGGTAGATTGCTTGTAAGAGACAGGTAGTACATAATCTGCCAGTTACGTACGACTAGATAGGGTTCACAGTAACCTGATTTTTTAATCACCCTAGATCTAGTTCAAGCACCATACATATGCATATCTTACTTACTAATGGTTGCTTGACCATACATATGATCAGGTATATTATAGAGGATGAGGATCTTTATGCCGCGTCAGCCTATGTAGGCTTAGCATTACCAGGAGAGGCTGGGTCGTGGCAAAGAGAGTGCAAGGTACGTACCACATGCTTATAAGCTACCAGTACAGTATAACATTACCACATGCTTAATCACATGGTTTGTATTATTGTGGATAATGAAGTTTTTCCCTCACTCGCAGGGATACCAATTCTGGTGTCAAGCAGATGCAGATGGTAGCTTCTACATAAAGAACGTTGTAACTGGAAACTACAATCTGTATGCGTGGGTTCCAGGTTTCATCGGGGACTACAGATTGGACGCCACACTAACAATATCTCCAGGTTAGCCTAGTACGTACTTACTAGTTGCAGCCTGCCTCTAACCCTTATGATTGGTGCCCTGACAAGAGATTGTTGAGCAATGGTGTTCAGGGGACGACATTTATCTGGGCGACCTCGTGTTCGAGCCACCGAGGGACGGCCCGACCATGTGGGAGATCGGAATACCCGACAGGTCTGCTGCCGAGTTCTACGTTCCGGACCCCAACCCCAACTATGTCAACAGACTGTTCATCAACCATCCTGCTGACAGGTGAAAGAAACCTAGCTAGCTTGTGTCCATCCAGCAATTAATCATATCATACGGTTGTTTCTGATCGCACGGCTGTCCCGGGTGTTGCATGCAGGTTCAGGCAGTATGGGCTTTGGGAGAGATACGCGGAGCTGTATCCGGACCGTGATCTGGTATACACCGTCGGCGAAAGCAACTACGCCACCGACTGGTTCTACGCTCAAGTTACCAGGTGACGCCTGTCTCTGTGTGTATGTGTGTTGTTCATGCAAGTGTTGTTTGCACAAAAGCTAGATGATGAACTAGCACTAACATGTGCTGCCTGTCTGAGCTGGACTGAAACTGCAGGAGAAGAAGCGATGAGGACGCGTACCAGGCCACGACATGGCAGATACGGTTCAGCCTCGACGCCGTGCCTCCTAACAGCACGTACAAGTTGCGGGTGGCGCTCGCGTCCTCAGCCAACGCTGAACTGCAGGTTTCTGAATGTTTCGTTTGCTCATGCTCATGCTCACGTCCTCTCATCGTCATCGTCATCGTCATCGTCATCATCATCATCATCCTCCTCCTGTTGCATGCATTTCCAGGTCCGCTTCAACGATGAGGCACGGGGTGTGCCTCACTTCACGACGGGGCTCATCGGGCGCGACAACGCGATCGCGAGGCACGGGATCCATGGCCTCTACTGGCTCTTCAGCGTGGACGTGAGCGGCGCCTGGCTTGTCCGGGGGATCAACACCGTCTATCTGAAGCAGCCCAGGAACCAGAGCCCGTTCCAGGGGCTCATGTACGACTACCTGCGTCTGGAAGGGCCCTGTGTTGCGCCTGCTAACTCGAGTCCAAGAGCTAATTAATTAATTAGGCTACCTTAGCCGTACTGTATTTGTATTTGTATTCTACTGTATTGTATGTGACGCCTAGCTAGTATAGCCGGATGCATTGTCTGTAGTTGAGCCTGAGCCCTGAGGAATGTAACGTACGATTCAGCAGCGCATCCATGTGCTAATTAGTACTTCCTCTGTTCCGAATTGCTTATTTTGGTCATCATCATCCATGTTTACTACCGTGGTGGTTTACTGGTTTTTGGTCACGTGTTTTGGTGTTGTAATGTCAAAATCACACCACAAGTAGTAATGAAGTTTACCAAAAAGGTTTTTGCACCATTTTATAGATAAATCAAACCACCACAGCCACAAGGTTCAACACAAGTCAATGCAAACCACCACAACACTATGTGACACCTAGCTAGTACGGCCGCATGCATTGTGTGTAGTTGTGCCTGAGGTATGTAATGTATGATTCAGCAGAGCATTCATCTACTAATTAATAGTACTACATCAACCACAATATATCTACACATCTCTCTGTTTCTACTACTACTTGCTCCGCTTCAGATTTAGTTAACGCTCAAACGGACGTGTATCAGCACTGCAGTTTGTTTGTTCCGGCTAGCATATACTCCCTCCGTTCTAAAATAAGTGTCGATGATTTTATAAAATTTGTATTAGTTTAGTGTAAAATTTACGACACTTATTTTGACACGGAGGAAATATGCCTCTGTGTTGTCAACTCTGTTTACCACCGTGGTGGTTTTTCGTCAAGTGTTTTGGCGTTGTATAATGCCAAAATCTCACCAGCCGTGTATATGGTAGCACAATCCAGGGTGCATGTTATACTGGAAACATGAATGATTCTACTTTTATGTAATTGTCCTGGTGGGAGGGAGGGAGACATGGATGGAACTCAACGACAGTCCTCCACCGCATCCACATGCGCAGCGATCGTCGTCCTAGCCGCAGAGAAGGCCGTTTCATGTTGTCCAGGTGTCGGGCCCGGAGCGCGCCACAACAGCCACCCCATCTACCCTCCTCCAGCCCGCAGGCCAATCGCGCCGCAGCTCGTGATTTCAGAGATAAGGACGTGGCCCCCTCCCTCCCTCCCTCCCTCCCTTCGGCCTCGGCGCGCGCGCGCGCATGGGCTGGTATTTAACCTCCTTCCCTTGCTCCTCTCTTCCTCACGCAGCCACCCATCAGTAGCAGCAGCAGCACCGGCACATCACCGGCTTGCTCTGCTTCCATCCGGCAGCAACCAATGGCGGCCACCACGACCATGGCGCTCTCCTCCCCGGCGATCAAGCTCGCCGGCGGAGCCTCCTACGCCCTCGGCGGCGGCCGCATCACCATGCGCAAGGCCGCGCCCAAGGTCGCCGCCTCCAGCAGCCCCTGGTACGGCCCCGACCGCGTGCTCTACCTCGGCCCGCTCTCCGGTGATCCCCCCAGCTACCTCAGCGGCGAGTTCCCGGGCGACTATGGCTGGGACACCGCGGGCCTCTCCGCCGACCCGGAGACCTTCGCCAAGAACCGCGAGCTCGAGGTGATCCACTGCCGTTGGGCCATGCTCGGCGCGCTCGGCTGCGTCTTTCCCGAGCTGCTCGCCCGCAACGGCGTCAAGTTTGGCGAGGCCGTCTGGTTCAAGGCCGGCTCCCAGATCTTCAGCGAGGGCGGCCTCGACTACCTCGGCAACCCTAGCTTGGTCCACGCGCAGAGCATCCTTGCCATCTGGGCTTGCCAGGTCGTGCTCATGGGCGCTGTCGAGGGGTACCGCGTTGCTGGTGGCCCGCTCGGAGAGATCGTCGACCCGCTCTACCCCGGTGGCAGCTTCGACCCCCTTGGCCTGGCGGATGACCCCGAGGCGTTTGCTGAGCTTAAGGTGAAGGAGATCAAGAACGGCCGCCTTGCAATGTTCTCCATGTTTGGATACTTTGTGCAAGCCATCGTCACCGGCAAGGGCCCGCTCGAGAACCTCGCTGACCACCTCGCCGACCCCGTCAACAATAACGCGTGGGCCTTCGCCACCAACTTTGTGCCCGGCAAGTAAACACTTGGAAATCGAGTTCTCAGGAGTATACTCTGGATGTATGATTAATATCTGACCGTTGATGTTGTACACTATCAAAGATGTTTACACTTGAAGGGCCATTGGAAGATGTTTACACTTGAAGGGCCATTGGAACATGAAATGTCTATTTGTGAAATACATGGTTTTCATTTTCCATATGAATATGAGTGGACAATGATTGTTCGGGTTTGCTAAACATCAGCACCTGAAAAAAAATGACGATCATTCATTTTTCGCTTTGTGTCAGGCCGAAGGCAAAGACGGTATGAGGAGCGGCGGCCACACTGAGGAACGAGCCATGGATAGGCAGGAGCTTGCGATAGCTGCTGGGAGAGAGTTCGAAACTTCACGAGTGCCGGTTAAAGAGCCGTTCATTGGGGTGGGGCTTGAAGAGATTGTCGAGAAAGATTGTGGATACGCGGCGCACGGCAGCTCCCGTTGGCCATGGGGGTTGGAGGCAGGCCTTTAGGGCTGGGTTGGAGGGGCGGCTCCAGGAGGAAGAAGAAAGGAAGGAGGAAGATAAATAATATGTCGGTCTATTTTTGGTGGTTGGATGAAGATCTAGTGGTTCTGAACTGACTTAGATGAAATTTTCAGGTACCTGACGGCGCTCCCCTAACTGTTTGTTCCGTTGGCTTATCACTTTCCCGTTTTCAAAAAAAAAAAAAAAACTTTCTCACTTTAGATGTACTCCAGTTGGCCGATGAAGGTAAAAATCTAGTTACACCTTTGTTACAGTTTTTTGTGCCAAGAGTGTGACAAACCACCATTTGCTCTTCCAGCCGCAAAAAAAAACAAAAAACCACCATTTGCTCGTCAACTGCATTTTTTTTGGTACAGCGGGAATCCAACTCCACATATGGTGCTTTGGGTTCGATTGTTACACGAAAAAACTGCTCCACACGCAATAATTATGGACCGATCCTTTTATACGACGAATCAAATCCAGCAACGGGCTGGGAAACTGTGTCACTCTGATAAGAAATACTCCGTATGTTAACATTGTCATAATGCCTCTAGATCAAATTCAATAGAAGAACAATGTACCATCTGGACCATGGCTAAGCCTATACCTGGCCAAACCTCGGGCCGGGCCGGGCCTAAAAAAGCCCGGCGTTAGAAACCTAGGCTCGAGCCCGGTCCGGTCATCGGGCCTGATATTTGGGTCCAAGCCCGGTCCGGTCATCGGGCTTGATATTTGGGTCCAAGCCCGGCCCGAGCCCGAAGAAAGCCCGGCCCGACATAAGCATAAATCCACATTTTGATGGGCCCGAACCCGGCCCGGCCCAGCCACCAGGCTCAAAATCTAGGCCCTAGCCCGGCCCGTGGGCAAGGTCGGGCCGGGCCGGGCCTCCCTCGGGCCGGGCCTAAAAAAGCTTGGCGTTAGAAACCTAGGCCCGAGCCTGGCCCGGCCATCAGGCCTGATATTTGGGCCCAGGCCTAGCCCAAGCCTGAAGAAAGCCCGGCCTAACATAGGCATAAATCCACATTTTGACGAGCCCAGGCCCGGCCCGGCCCAGCCACCAAGCTCAAAATCTAGGCCCGAGCCCGGCCCGTGGGCAAGGTCAGGCCGGGTCAGGCTTTTTCGGGCCAGGCTGCCCATGGCTAGGTCTAGCTAAGCCTAGACATTTAGGCCAGTAACAACTGTAACAAGAGATTCATGCTGGGATCATACTGCAGTACCACATAAAATACGTGTAATAACTGAAGAGGGGGGAAATCCAATGTACCCCACTAAAAACTCACGCCAGCAAAATTTTATTGGGAGCCACTTTTTATATAGACAGTCAGATCTTCATCCAACCGCCTAAAAGAAATCTTGCTATTGTTCTCTTCTTCCTCCTCCTGAATGCCCCGATCCTACCCCGCCCTAACCACCGGCCTCCAACACCGGTGGCCGGCGCCTCACCGCCCCATCAACTAGTGAAAACCTCCAGCGATCCCCTGCACCCCCTCCCCCCCAACCCTAAGATAGATCATGGGGCCATGACTTCACCCTAAGATAGATGGTAGGGCTAGTCCTTCTCCGGCGAGGTACGGCCAGAGGGGAGGAAGTAGGAAAAAAGTGACTGACGCGAAAAGGAATTTCAGGCACATGAGAAATAGCAAATCCGAAATTTATTAGAACTCCACATTCAACAGAACTCTCAGTAGTGACACCTGTGCACGAGGGTTACAGCAGTGCAATGCATGGTGAGACTCGATATCAACCGACGATCCACAGATGCATTAACATCGGGCGTTGACAAAATATTCTCTAATTATAGCATTGGTATTGCTCCTTCCAACAACTGGTTGCAATCTGTCAGCAGTATACAAATCACGGAAAATAGCAAAAACAGGGACACTATTGCTTACTGTTTCGGTGAAAAAAAATGGAAGATTCTAAAATTGATTTGGAGAACGGGGCTACAAAATTTGTAATGACCAAGTATTCATCTGTTGTGTCCAGAAAAGGAATGAAGATACTATAGTTTACGTACCTAATATGACAATAACAACCCAGTGCATCCCATCTAAGGTAGCCGTCAAGGTGAGGGCTTCCAACTTCAGCAGTGGAATCTGCACACATCTGTGTATCCATTCTGCTACAATGGCACAACAACTGAATGGAGCTCAGACTGTATGTATTTGATCAAGTAAAAAATGTGACAACATCTCTTCTGTATCCCCTAACTATCAACATGCGTGGGACGTTCTCTACAAGCAGATCCATGTACTCCATGTAGAAGTATGCAGGGTGATTCAGCGGTGGCGGAGGGAGGCTCACTAGCACCACAGCTGCCATTCTGGAGTACCGGAGTATCGTCGAGTTTAACTTCAACATTGTATAGAGGAATTTATCGACCTTTTGCTCGTTCACAACAACTTGCTTCCCATCCACCATTTGCGGCCGTCCTTCTCTTTGTGTGGTTTCCTTCATCTCTGAAAGGTATGTGCTGATCCTGCGCTGTGCACTTGTGTAAGCCTCTTGGGAATCATCTGGCTGAGCACCACTGCTGCTGCTCTCCACATGAGATTCCCATGACTTCATAGTCACAACAATGACCTCAGCATGCATCCTAAGATCATACAAGAACTTTTTGACATCGGTCTTTAGCTCTTCAGCATCAGTGTCCTCTTCAGCTATGCAGAAGACTTGGATCTTGCAGCTTTCAAAGGTCGCTTTTGTGAGCAGGAGCTGAGACAGGAGAAGCATCAATCCTCCATCTCTCACAATCCAGTAGAGGTCAATAGTACCATACTGTCTCTGGAACTCATTAGGCCACTCATCAAGACCCTTCACAATAACAACTGCCTTGTTAGCAATGATGCAATCATTTATTATACTGACAAAGGTTGATGGTATCTCTGTCAGGTTCTCACGGCGCCAAATCTCAGGGTACCGCACCACAACAATATTCGGCTTCAAATTACCTAGGCCCATCGTCTGAACTATGCTGCGGAAGCCCTCAGACATTGAAGGTGCTACAATTATCTCTGCAACACCCTCACAGCGTTTGTACTCAATGTAGGCTTCCAGCTGATGACAGGCAGTCTTAGCATCCTCAGCCAGTTCATGATAATCACCATCAATTGTCGAAACAAATATTGACATACCACGGCCCTTCTTCTTCATACAATTGGCAAAATCAGCAAGTTTTGGATGACAAGGGACATTTTCTGGAAGTTTACCCCAAGGGCGGCATAATATCAGAGGAATGGGGTACCAATTCTTAGGATGAACTTGGTTTGCTGTGAGAAGAATAGTGGAGTAAGTGTTAAATAATGAGTTCGTATAGATTACTAGTGACCATTTCTTTGTCATGCAGAAAGTGAAAGTCATACCTCCTAGCGATCTGAGACTCCGCAATGCCAGCTGAAAATATGCACTCTTGAATCCATCTCCCCAATCTCCAGCCTTCCCTTTTATACTCACATAATAATAGATGAGGCTTGCAAGGGCAAGGGAGATAACAGTGAAAGACCAAGAGATCAAAAACATGATGACTGAAATTTGAGAGAAAGATTATTAAGTGTAAGGCACAACTATAAACACAATGTGAGGGTGCATTTTTAACTAGCTGTGGACCACAAGAAATATGAGGTAAACAAATTGGAGTAAAAATCATACATGTGAACAGAATTTTTCAATCAAAATTCACAATAATGCCCAAGTCAGTATACATTTTCAAGTACATAAAATAACATTCAGTAAAAGTATTACAGGCAGCTCAGGATAAAAGTCATGGATGACGAAATAAAACAGTAAGAGTCAAATGGCATACCAACGCAAAGTAATGCACCAACAAGTGAAAAACTCCAGTGGTGAAGTTTCCATCGAGGGCGCCAACTAGGAGCATCAAGTAAGTCAAGCAGAAAGCACGACAAGTTCACACCAGCATAGCATAACAGAAAGAACATAGTGATAGTGGGTGTAATCAAATCCAAGTTCCCAATAATCACACATCCAATACAGATTAATGCTGTGAATAGAGTTGCTGCGTGAGGTTCAGCTCCTTCAGAAACCTTAAAGTAATTAAGGACGGGAAGGATGTCATCATTTGCGATTGCTGCTAGTAACCTTGGAGCCCCTGTCAAACTCTGCAGCGCTGCACCTAAAGTGGACAGGATAATACCAATGTAAATCACTACCGGAGCAGGCCATGCCACTGTAGCAGTAAGAAGCCTGCAAGTATTAAGGGTATTTATGAGCTAACCACACAATCGCTCAGTAATGTAGCAAGTTATGGGACTAAGACAGAACAGCAGTCTAAAGCCATGCTATCAGAATGTAGTTGTTCGATAAAAGAATATCGAGACAAAAACAGATTCAACAAATACATGTGTTATATATAAAGCATGAATATTCATCATATAAAGTAGATTAGTTGATAGAACTTTCTTGTTAGCTCAACATAAAAAGAAAGAAACAAAAATCATTCTGACTGAAAACATGGAGTATGCGCCCTCAAACAGGACCTACCCAAAATAACTTTATGTGCCCGATGCCCATAACAGCCAGCAGAATAGCTGCGGCAGTGAAATTTTCTCTACTGATAGAGCAAATAATCACGCTCTGACGACATTAGAAATGCAGAACTCAAACATACAAAATATTCCACACCCTAGAGAACACATTACCTAAATTCTAAACTGGGATCAATGATAGCTTGCAGCATTGAAAAGCACATACCTATCAGTTAGAAGCTCTTCTCTTGTGGACAAGGCTCCAAACAGCAGCACAGAAAACAAGTACATAGCAGTTGTTGTGAGAGTTGCAGATAATGTTCCAATTGGTATTGAACGTTGCGTATCTTTCAGTGAAGCAGATCGATTTGAGCCAGCCATAATTCCAGTGACTGCTGGGAAAAAGAGACCTACCAAAGCACTGAAAAGTATACAAAAATGTGTTGGCAAGTTGCATTTGCATAGACAAAGAAGTCTTGCAGGCCCATAAACTTTGTTTTCAGTAATAGAGTTTGATTCATCTCAACCTCGCAAGGTTAGACAAGAGGTCCCTAAACTCATACAGAAGTTTTACATGGGCCCTTATAAGTCTGGAAAGTCCCTAAACTTGTCGGGCTTAGTCAAATAGTACCAAAAGCTGTGACTTAACGGAGGTTTCTGATGTGGAGGCAGGGGGGTGGTTTCACTGTTCCATCAAAGATGGGCAGGGACACTGATGCCCTTTCTCTGGCTAGAAACTATCCCGTCAAATAGATATGAAATTTGCTGCTTGAGTTTGTCTGAAGTAGGTTCAATAATGGTACTACAGTCCATGTTAATGCACCCATCAAGTTATGTGTTTACGGATGGGACAAATTATGCATCTTTACCGTGTGACCCCTGTTAACAGAAGTTGCTGTTGATATCAACTAATTCAGTCAGTTAGACCAACTTGAAGCCAATCAAATATCCTGGAAGCTTAATAACTTAAAAGAAACATTTACACGACTCACTCACACTTTGCACCAGGTAGATTGCCACTTATTTCACTTTGCACCAGATTTCACCAAAAACAAATTGCACTGGTTCCGGCACACTAATATTTTTAACTGAAATCTATAAGTAAATATTTCGTCCCATAATACGCATGTATGAATTTTCAACATTTTTTTTCTACAAAACCTGATGCAAACTGCAACATTATTATGCAGACCTAGTGCAAAGTGAAAACTCTTGCAAAACCTGGTGCAAAATGTAATTTACTCTATAAACTTCAGAGCACATTGCAATTCTGACTAAAAGAATGAACATGCATGTGAGGACCCTATTAACATATAATGGGAGTAGGTTGTCGCCATGATTGTACAAGTTCATAAGGTCAAGTGAAAAATGTGTAAAATGACTAGAGTATGCTTGAGGTTCAACATAGATATACATGGAATGATAAAGAATTTTCAAGTTTTTAGAGATGTTAGAAGCTTACTTGAAATCCCAATATATAGAACCATTTGGATCAGGAACTCCTGCATTGTTTGTACGTTGATATTCTGAACCCCAGTTGTCTCTAAGTGAGGTTAGACTCAACCCAGTGATCCCCTCTAAGTAGGAAAGCCAGCATTACAATTGAATGCATAAATGCATGATGATGATTATCCAAAATATAGGCCACATGGTACTTACTTGGAGCATTGTGTCTTGGTGCAATGAAGACACCAAGATATATGCACAAGAGTGAAAAGAGTACTGGTATTAAGAAGGCAGGTGCAACCTTGTTGATGATTTTGACACCACCGAATACAATAAAACAGAGCAGTATGGTCACAATAACACCATATACTTGAAGGTCATGCAAACTGGGTGTCGATATAGTCGCCGTGCCAGCTGTTGCTGTACCGTTTAATAATGTATTGTTCACCACTGTTACACTCTCTGCATTATTAAAAAGCTATAAGTTAGTCAAATAGAAATCAAAATTGACATTACAAGTTAAGAAAATAGTAAGTATTGTGTAGTGTAGCTCTACTTCCTTTTCTCGATTTCTCACAAAACGTGAACCAAGTTAGCAATGCAAATAAAATAAAAGAAGGGCATTCTCTACGCCCTAACAAAACTTTGAAGTACAAGAGTCACTTGTAAATATTTCAACATTTCTACTCAGCAATCACAACTACAAACAGAACTTACTGACTAGTATCACTTGTAAATTACCTTGAAACAATCCCGCAGAAGGAATGGCATCCAAAAAGGTTTCCACAGCACCCAGAACATACCTGAAATGAGTGGTAAGTTAGCATGAATACATGTCAAGCTAACAAAAGAAACTAAATATCAAACCATCTGAAAATCCAATCGGCCGAAGAGCTAAGAGTTTATATTACTAATTCAGCTGCGTTCTATCATTATTGCCAATCCAGACATTTTTCTTTCGAACACAATGGTTTAAGTGTACATTACTTTATAATAGCCAACCTTTGGAACCTCTGTAAAGTGCAAACCAATCATTCATTGGTAGCAGTCAAAGCCAACAAGCATCAAAATATAGCACAAAACCCTTCAATTTCACTACTTCACATTCTACTATAAACCATTTCACTCATCCCATACTAACTTGAAGAACTCATATGATGCCAGCTTCCAAGCAGCAGATGCAGTGATAATGATATCTTCATACCTCAGTCCACAAGCAAACAAAGACAAATGAAATTTGAAAGGAGAACTACAAGTACTTGGCTATTGTGGTGTATACTTACATGGACCCAGCAACCGCATTTCCAAGAAAGAAACACAATCCAATACTAACTCCAACTTCAGGACCAAGCGCACGGCCAATGAGATAATATGGTCCACCACCCTATGGATCATACAAAATGTATATCAGCTAACTTACACATTTAAGTTTATCAAGGTAGCAGCACCGCACATCAAGAAAGCTCTCAAAGTATTCTGTATTCCCAGCAATAAATCTAGATTGTCGAATTTGACCATATCACGCACCAGGTTTAACAAACGAAATGAAGACAATAGACCAGCAAAACTAAGACATATCAGGTATCAACCCTATTACACGAACTTGCCACCAGTAGCAAAATGTCCAGCATACCTTCATTGCCCCGTTCGTGGCAATGGCACTCAATGATAAGCCGGTTAAGAACGTACAAGCACCACAGAATGAAACTAAAACAAGTGACTGCCATATGCCTGCCATACCTACAATCCTACAGAAAGGAGAAACAAATATTAGCGAGTGTTGAATAACCCAAAATAAATTTTTTAGCTGAAAAAGGTGTACATGCATCACATTTTCTGAAACACCACTTTCAACAAGGGTACAAAAGTGTCCAAGGTATCAAAGGCACTAATACTGCAAGAGTAGTCAAATACGCCCACACTGGGTAAAAATACTTTTACAGACTTTGCAGTTACATTTACTTGGTTCTATCATGGGGAAATCCCACACGACTAGGAATTGAGAGAATGATAATAAGACTACGGTGATCAGCATGGCAGCATAGCAAATTTATTTTGCAAAAATGAAGATAGAAGCGTTGATATGCAGTAGCAAAAACAAGTGCACATAACGGCAATACTTACCAGGTAAAACGGATATAATAAATGATCCCCAAGATATTCTGCAAGCATGGTACAAAGACACCCATCATTGTACCAAACTTAGGTCCAGTTTCCTGCTAACCAGATGAAAGCAATGGAATAAGTAACATAGTTTTATAACTATCCATATATCTAAATAGCTAAACCAAATAAACAGAAACAAACAGGTCGAAGAAAATTAATGAAACACTGAAGAAACATTGGAGATCGGGCATGAAAACGTACGCGTACAAATCAGCATAGTTGATTAAATATATTTAGAGTTGTCGTTGTATTTTATTATCCCTGCTTTTTACTAGTTTTGCTAGTTTTCTTTTCTCTGTATAGCTTCTTTTTGTACCTTTAAGAACCTTTTTTCTGTACTATTTATTTGAAAATCAATAAAAATACGCAGCAGAGTCCTGCTGTTTCACTCAAAAATTACAAAATTAAATATATTTAGAGATGTAGCAAACCGTCAAACACGATAGGTGACAGTATCAGCAAATAATAGAGCCCAATCACTACTCTTTCCTGTTAACTAATTCCAAATATACTAACTCCTAGTTATTCACGTTTAACTAGGAAAAGTGTGATGAAGTATCAAACAGATGGAACTGGAGGCAACCTTCGGCCGTCCAATGGTAATTGCTACATCCTCACCCTCCCTAGGACTCGAAGGAGCTGGGATCTCTTCTCCTGTCATGCTGTTCAGATTTAATCAGTTGCTTATGTCATAAAGTAAAATCACTAGTTCAAGCTATTTCTTTTGGAGAGCACATGCTTAATATACTCCCTCCGTCCGGAAATACTTGTCCGAAAAATGCATAAAAGTGGATGTATCTAGAATTAAAATACGTCTAGATACATTCATTCCTTGGACAAGTATTTCCGGACGGAGGGAGTATTAGTCAAAACTATGTGCACTTAATAAAAGGACATACATCTCAAATTTTCAGCCAACCAAAATAAAATAACAGAAAGATGGATCGTACCTCTTGAGGCCCAAAATATTTACAAGTGAATCAAACCCAAAAAGCTCTAGCTTTGAATCCCTTTGAGATCCACTGGATGTAGCATGATCACCAGAACCTTCTTGCATGCTTGGATCAATAGTTAGATTAGCACCACCAGGCTTAAGGTTCCTGCGATATACATAAAAGAAAGCTTGTTGAGTGCATAAATTTGCAGCTAGACAGTTTGTGTCGTCTAAATCATCTTGCTAATTATAATGACCATTGAAAGAAACACATGGAATGAAATCTGCAGAAATTATGCCTGATAATGTCTCATGAAATATGCAATCAAAATAGCAAATCGAGCAGAGAAGCCAGTAGGTACAACAAAAGAATATATGTTCAAGATGCAAATAAGTAAACTAGTGTCAAGTAATATCCCAAGCAAACTACAAAGATCAATAACAAGAACTGATATTGAAAGGGAAACATTAATCGCTCCAGTAGTGACAGGTGTGGCATTCATTGACTAACATTCTAACTACAGAACTCTAAACCATAGATATATACCAATAGAAACTCGACATAGATTGTCGATATATGAGTACACACAAAATATCATATGACAAAAGAAAATCCTATCACACAGTCATTCAAATATATCAAACCCGAGGAGATTACAATATGATCACAAATTTCAAAAGTCGAGGTCATGGCCTCACATTGAAGGTAGACTACAAACAAACAGAACTAATGTGAATTTCACAAGCCTGCTCATAATGCACTGAACTCTAAAAGATATGCCAAAAGAAAATCCTACTACACAGTAATTCAAATATATCAAACCCGAGGAGATTACAATATGATCACCCAATTTCAGAAGTCGAGGTCATGGCCTCACATGGAAGGTAGTCTACAAAGAAACAGAACTTATGTGAATTTCACAACCGTGCTCATAATGCACTAAGCTCTAAATGAAGGAAGCAACTCCACAAGGCTATTAAAAGCCTAAAATTGTAGTTTAAACAGTCCACAGCCACTATCAAGTTAACAACTTCAAATTAACCTCGCATGTGTTTGTGCTGCTCGCCAAGACTATCATCCGAATAAAACTGTCCAGTTGAACACCTCGTTGGCCAAATAACTCACAGTCAAGACAATGCACAGATATCGCAGCAACTACGCTAGCTGGTGATTCTGGCAGAAGTGTAACATGTACTAAATCCGAAACCCTTGTACTGATTGTGTATCAAACAAAAGCAAAATGCTGAGGAAACGCACACATATTGAGACGAACTAGAAGTATGCATCACCTGGGCGGCTGGGGTGTTACGGCGTCATGGGCAGTGACAGAGGTGGAGCCGGGGCTGGGCTCCATGGAGGTCATCTGGATGACGGCGCTGTCGTCGGAGCCGACTGGTCGGTAGCGTCGCCCGTTGGGCGGCGCTGGCACCGGCAGCCCATCATCTGCGGCCTCGATCTCCCCATTCTCCATACCAGGAAGCTGCAGCCACACACACAAAAGTTGGTGCTATGAGATCTAGGTATTTAGGAGTAGACGCTGAAGCAGTCCCGAGCAGCGGCGGAGCAGGGGGCTGGTGGCCGTGGCGGGCGTGGATCTGGATCCGAGGCTGAGCGTGGGAGCAGGGGCGGTTCGAGCGGCAGCGGGGCGCGATCGCTGGAAGCTCACCAGGTTCGACAAAGAGCAGGGAGGCGGTGGAGCCGTGGAGGTGGGCGCTGCGGCGAAGCAGCAGTCACCGGCGGCGAGGAGAGCGGGGAGTTAACGGGGAAGGTGGGCAACGGTCGGTCGGAGGGGGGTTGGAAAAGCTACGAAACTGGGTTGCTTCGTCCCTCATTTTTGCGCTCAGCTCCCTAGAAAGTCTTTTGAGTTGAGGACACAACTCTGGAGGGAGGGAGGATTGCTTCTCCACGAAGCTCCTACCGTCCTAGGCTGTATGTTGACCCCTTTTCTTTTAAATTGCATGTTGACTTTTTTGGCTTGAAGAAGATGTTTCAAACGCTTAAACTCAATGTCACGAATGAAGCTTAGTAACAGGAGGGTGTGATCGAAAATCAAGGATAAAGTACACAAATCTTTGCAGAGTGTATGAAACTGATCACGATTAGGCGTGTCCCCGGTTACTCACAATTTTGAGCAACTCATCTGAGAATTGTCAACTTGATCTCATTCACCTCTTCCATCTAAAGCAATGGGTTAAACCAATGGGGAGTTATGGTGCTGATATCAGAGGACTATGGGTACCAGGGTCTGGAGAGAAGGTTGGGATGACCGGGGTTACCGGGAGTCCACATACTCAAACTGCATTGGAGTTACGCTGGGTACCGAAGTAACTCTAAGCTACGACCGGGATTACCGGGGTTGTCATATTGCTACTAGTGTAGACCACTATACAATATATAAGGAAAAACTATTCTTACGAAAAGAGCCTTGAACCCCACCAGCCAAAGTGCATGTAGGTGAACAGGTTTCCATTAACTGTGGACTTACCAATACATTCAATGTACTGACCCTAGTGGCTGCAACGTATCATGTTGCAGGTGACTATTATGAGGAGTGACTTACGTAGGGTTTCGTGCCTCCACTCGGCATGCTTCCCCATGGCGTTGATGGAGCTTACCAAGACTTTTACCTTAGATTTGCTCTCGTTTCCGTTTATCAAACTCAAATTCTGTTTACTTATTGTAAGACTATGTATTTGACTAGCCTCTGGCTAGAGTCTGTAAGACTAATTGTTTCTGGATCATATGATGTAATGAATAGCGCATTTGTGTATGATACAACACCGTTACCGTGTATACCGACAATTCGATCCAGGGGTTGGCATAAAGACACACGGAGACCGTATGCCTGAAAAGGTAGGTCGTGACATCAGTGGCCGTTGGCTATGCAAACGCATCGTTGCGGCGATGGTGTGTTCTCGGGTGAGCTCAAGAACATGACCTAGAGGGCAAGGCAAAGAGCAACGAGAGGGGGAAATGGAAGAGGACAACTAGGGCTTCTCCATGGCATGTCGGATAGGCACGTGGATGCCCGGGAGGTGGCAAGCAAGAGGTGGAGGTTGCGGCTCTGCACACAACATGTCCTCGTGCCTACTTGCACTAGGTTGAAGACGCTCGGCTGCTTGGTGGGTTGGGCTGCCTAATGGGTCAGCTACACGTAAGTTCGTTTTCTTCTCTGTTTTCTATTTCCTGTTCTGTTTTTGATTTAGTTTTATACTAAATCAAATTATTTACTTCTGAAATATTTATGGATGCAATATGGACTATTCCAAAGCCCCACATTGATTTCTAGAATTATTGAACATATAACTTATTTACAGCAGAATTAAATCCAATTCAAATACTTATTGATTTAATTTCAATGCCCAAAACTCCTCCAAAATGTTCCTATTTTTTGTTTTGAATTATAGTTCTAGCCAGAATTCTCAAAACAATTAAAAGAACATTTTGGAACCATCGAACGAGATTTCCAGGGTATTTTGCCCCTTTTATTTAATTTTTGAGGCTTCAAATTTTCCCGATTCAAATTTTAGGAATTTATGCATGAATGCTTCTAATGCATTTTATTACACTCAATTATTCTAGGGTTGTGACACCACTGTCGGATTGCTGAAAATAATGTTTCAGTTAATGAACGACTCAGATTGACGAATGGATCACAAGTGGAATTGAACGGCTCAGATGTAGTTCACCGGCAGTTACCGTTCTAGTTTAAGCCAAGTCATTGTTTATTACTCCTACTAGTTGTTTTACCATCGTAATTCTGATTCGGCCACCTATAGCTCGACCCGATTCGGGAATCCCTTTGTAAGATGGGGTATCTTCGAGTGATTTCCTTAATCAAAAGCCTTGATTTCTTCCCCAATCCACTTGTTCTTATTGATTGTAGTGTGGTTCTATGGATTTCCCTCGAACCGATCCTCATAAAGGTGTTAGAGCGTCTGTTGATTCTCGACGGCGGCATATCAATGTGAAATCAGGCAGCAGAAGGCGACGGGTTAGGTTCTCTTGTAAAATGCCTCTCGCCCTTGTGACGCTCCCATTTTGACCGTACGCTAATCATACACGCAAATACATATGACCAAGATTAGGGACTCACTGGAAGATATCACAACACAACTCTAGACACAAATTAAAGTCATACAAGCTTCATATTTTAAGCCAGGGGCCTCGAGGGCTCGAATACATAAGCTCGAATACACACGAGTCAGCGGAAACAAATAATATCCGAGTGCAGACATAAGCAAACAAGTTTTGCCTTAATAAGACCAGCACAAACATAACAACAGATCGAAAGAGTCAAGGCCTCCTGCTTGGGAACCTCCTAACTACTTAGCAGCCTCCGTGTAGTAGTATGTTCCGTCGAGGTAGTCGTCGTCGGTGGCGGGATCAACTATCTCCTCGACTCCATCATCTGATCGCAACAATTGTATCAAGGGGAAAAGGGGAGCAAAGCAACAGTGAGTACTCATCTAAAGTACTCGCAAGACTGACATCAGAACTATACTAAGTATGCATCAGTATCAAAGGAATGGGGTTGTATCTTTGGACTGACTCCAGAAATGCCACCATAGAGAGAATGCATAGTCCTATTGAGGACTAGCATCTTCAGTGTCTTGCAGCATTAGAAGAGTGCAGATTAGCATAAATATAATATAGCAAGTTATGTAGCAAGTTTATTAGCAACGCCCAGAGATTCTTCCTCGACTTCCTATGAGAAAGCAATCTTGGAGCCAAACTTCTCAATTTTAAGTCACAATTCTAGTTGTATTAGATTGGGATGCAACTCCAAGTCGTGTTGTTACCGCGGACACGACTATTAGAATAGTTGATTTCATCCCTACAATGGTGCACCACATTTCCCAACACACTTGATAACCTCTGGCCGGACACACTTTCCTGGGTCATGACCGGCCTCGGGACATCAACATGTCGTCGTCCTACCTAGGCTCAATAGAGAGGCTAGCCCGCCAGTCTAAATCCTAAGCGTGCATGGGTCATGGGCTCATCACCCTTCGCACGCCTACACGATGCGTGGGAGGCCGAGGTCAGTCCTAGAACCTCTTATACAAGATCAATGTTGTCACTGACCACTCGGGCGCGTGCCGCTCCATTGCTGATGTCCAAAGAGCTTCGACTGATACAACGACGCTGAGTACCCATAACTTCTCCCACATGAAGGTTAGTGCAAAAAAGGTCAATCAACCAACTCAGATCAAATACCCAACCCATTAGCATTTTGTTAACTATGGTGATGAGCGCGATACACGATATGTGGTCCCGTCGCCCCGTCCCGAGGACTTGTGGCAAGGGCCAAGAATGCTTGGCCATGCCTCGTCGTATTACACCAACACCCTCCGGTCATCCTGACCTCAACATGTAATAGTAGTAAAGTCAATGTATCCGTGTGCCCAAACATCAAGGGGAAACCCGAGGAATCATCCTTGGGGGATCCCACCCAATGTAACCATCAAGGTGACCAGAGAGGATTCACCCTCGATGGTCTATGCTTAAGGGGTTGCATGACAGATTCGTCGTCGGGAGTGGTGAAGGAGGAATCACCCTCGATAACCACGACCGACTAGCTACACTACAGAGTTAGCATCATGAGTACTTTATGAGGTGTCACACTCGGTACTCGATAGTAGCTCTACAGAGCCATACAACTAAGGGGTGTACGGCGAATGTGGGCATGGCTTGTCGGTCGGTTGATCGAGTCTTCGATGATGAAGCAGGGGCAACTAGGACAGTGGGGTCACAAGGGGTCCACTAGTCAAACTATACTGAGCATTTAATATAGTAACAAGTACAATAACAGATAAACAAAGACAGGCTATGTGATGAGGACATCAATACCATTGTTACACCCACAGCCCATGTTGTTATTCATACTGGACCAGTTACTAGAGCCCGCGCACGCCAACTGAATTACCAGGTACTTTCGTTTGTTAGAAATCCTTCTAAAGTTCATGAACACATGATGCTGCCTAAGTTAGATACTTTTGTTTTACTTATGAATGAAGGACCTAGCATGGACAAGAAGGATGGCCATTGGAGCGGGATCAAGCATGGAGAAGAAGGTGTACGCGCGGGAAAGAACAATGGAGCTTCCAGTGGTGATTTTCGCACTTTGAAGCCACCATAAGGAGAACATGAAGGCTTGGACGAAATATTCAAGACACCACTTTATAAATTTCGTCCATATGCTATTATAGGTGTTGCGCCACCTTATTTTTGGACCAGGCCCATGTAATTTTGAAATGCCATATTATAGGTTGTTTTTAGAGTACATATGTGTGGGGAAACTGAGTTAGGGTTGGTTTCGGACCCCTCCCCCAAGGGGTCACAAAATTCCTCCTCTATTCCCCCATATATACAACCCTTAGGGCGCCGTTTAGACTTGGGTTCTGTTTAGATTGCAAGTTCGCTATAGCTACAACTTCGCGTCCTTCGTTTGTGTTCCACGACCAGACCAAGACGTCATAGAACCCCACTTCATCAATAAAGATTTCCTCTTATATTTGTAATATCCAGATTGCAATCTAAGTTTCTTGCTTGTTCTTCGTTTGTGTGCAGGAAGCAGACCTTCGTGGTCAGGTTGATCGTGTTTCGGCGTGGTCAATAACCTCTCGGAGTTGGTTTAGCGATTGCCAAGGTGCGATGTCCGTTCGCAGTCGGATCGTCAAAGTTGACTCTACCAAAACAATAGCCACATCTCATCGAAAGAGAGGGACAACTTCGCCTCTACCAAGTGGTATTAGATTTCCAGGTTGCTCGGTGAGATTTTACCAGTTTTTCGTAGTTTAGATCACATTTGTTCTTCATACCAATAGTCCACGAAAAAGCCACAAAAAATAGGGTTAGTTCATCCTATCCGAACCAATATGATCCTTTTGCAATTTTATGTTCGGTGTTTTGCTTGTTGAATTTGTGGTTGCGTAGTCGTTTCGAGTTGCTGGTCTTAGCTTCTAGTCTTTTAGAGTTTCGAGTTCTATTCACAGGTTGTCACGCCGCCACCGCACCATCTTCATCGCTGCCATCCGACCACCACACCATATACATGATGTGGCTTGAGACTGCATCAGTATTTCACCAAAGAGGAAGGGATGATGCAGCAAAGCGACGGTAAGTATTTCCCTCAGTTATGAAACCAAGGTATCAATCCGTAGAGGAAGATCACGCACCCACGTAAACAACACCTACACACAAATAACAAATACTTGCAACTCGACGCGAAAGAGAGGTTGTCAAGCTCTCTACGGTAATAAGATAGATTAGGTAATTATAGTTTTGGCAAATAGATCTCGCAAGAACACAAAAAAAATAGATAAATAAAAAGTGCATCAAGGTATTTTTGGGTTTTTGGTTTTATAGATCAGAAAACAAAAGGTGCAAATAGTAGATCGGAAAGCAATATTTTGGAAAACTAGACCTAGGGGCCGTAGGTTCACTAGTGGCTTCTCTCATGAGTATAGCGCACGGTGGGTGAACAAATTATTGTTGGGCAATTGATAGAAGATCAAATTATCATGACGATATCCAGGCAATGATCATTATATAGGCATCACGTACAAGACAAGTAGACTGAAATGATTTCGCATCTACTTCTATTACTCCACACATCGACCACTATCCAGCATGCATCTAGTGTATTAAGTTCATGGAGAAACGGAGTAATGCAATAAGAGTGGTGACATGATGTAGACAAGATCCATTCATGTAGGAATAGACCCCATCTTGTTATCCTTAATGGCAATGATCCATGCATGTCTTGATGCCCCTTCTGTCACTCGGAAAGAACACCGCAAGATCGAACCCATCACAAAGCACCTCTTCCCATGGCAAGAAAAATCGATCTAGTTGGCCTAACTAAACCAAAGATTCGAAGAATAAATATGAGGCTATAAGTAATCATGCAAATAAGAGATCAAAGAAGACTCAAATCATATTCATGGATAGAAACTGACCATGAACTCAAAATTCATCGGATCCCAACAAACACATCGCAAAAATCATTACATAAAATAGATCTCCAAGGGACCATTGTATTGAGAAACAAAGAGAGAGAGGAAGCCATCTAGCTACTACCTACGGACCCGTAGGTCTATGGTGGACTACTCACGCATCATCGAAGAGGCACCTATGAAGAAGATGAACCCCTCTGTGATGGTGTTAGATTGGATCTCGAGGTTCAGGAACTTGCGGCGGTTGGAATTGTGTTTCGTCGATTCCCCTAGGGTTTTCTGAAACACATCGCAAAAGTCATTACATCAAATAGATCTCCAAGGGACCATTGTATTGAGAAACAAAGAGAGAGAGGAAGCCATCTAGCTACTACCTACGGACCCGTAGGTCTATGGTGGACTACTCACGCATCATCGAAGAGGCACCTATGAAGAAGATGAACCCCTCTGTGATGGTGTTAGATTGGATCTCGAGGTTTAGGAACTTGCGGCGGTTGGAATTGTGTTTCGTCGACTCCCCTAGGTTTTTTTGAACATTTGGAAATTTATAGGCTCGATAGTCGGTTGGGGGAGTCCTGAGGTTCCCACCCTCTACCAGGCCGCGCCAGGGGCCTCTAGTGCGCCCTGGTGGAGGGTGGACACCCTGGCCCCCCACTTTTGGTGATCTTTGGCCCATCTTGTTCCTTCTGGTCCATAAAAATTCTTCAAAAATCCCCATAGCGTTTGGGCTTCGTTTGGTATTGATTTTTGCGAAGTAAAAAACAAGAAAAAACAACAATTGGCACTTTGGCACTATGTCAATAGGTTAGTCCCAAAAAATGATATAAAGTTGCTATAAAATGATTGTAAAACATCCAAGATTGATAATATAACAACATGGAACAAGCAAAAATTATAGATACGTTGAAGACCTATCAATACATCACCGCTGCCATATACCACCACCACCACACCAGATACATCACCGCTGCTATCTACCACCACCGTATATCTGCCACCAATCTGAGTTATATAGACCACCACATATCCGCCATCACACCAATCCGAGTCCACCTCCATCACCGATTTGCCGCCACTCCGTGTTCCACCACCCCTACATACATCTGCCACTAGTCCGAGTTACACCAGATTAGTATCCGCCACCAATCCTAGTCCGAGTCCAGTATTTGTTGCTTTGTTGTTGATTTCCATATCCCGCGATACTATGTGTCGTGGGCAAGGCAGACTCCCAACTTTAGTGCTACCCACAGAAGAAAAATAGTTCCAGTTAAAAAAACTAAGTCTGGAAAATTCTAGGTAGGCACTTTTGAGACCATTCTAAGACTTTTTCGAAGAAAAAAAATGTTGCTGAGAAAAAAGAGGGAAAAAAGAAAAAAATCAGAGTGTGTTTCGTCCTTGTTTATGTGCAATGCCGTAATTTTGTTGGTGTTCTAGGCTCGCGTCTCTAGCATAGTCTAGCCTAGGACCAGCACAGTACCGTCATTGAGCGTTTATTCAACTTTGTATCTCTGAATTGATTATTGCTGACCCCTTTTGCTACCATATTATAAGCCATCCCAGCTCCACATACATCTACGTTGTGTGTTTGACACCACCTGGCAATCGCTCTATCCAAGCTTTGAGAGTTTTGACTACAATGATTGCCGATCATCGCCTGCTGCTGGGTAAGAATTGGTAAGAATTTGAGATTCGCTTGATGGATTTATGACACACCGCCACCACCACAAACACTTCCTAGTAGTCTGTAGGTTTCATATTCTTGTGTGTTTCCTATTGCTGCTAACCATGCCAGGATCACAAGATGATGAGATCGACTGGGAGAGCATGACCAACAAAGAGCTCCATGATAAATTTCAGCAAATGATGGTTTACCATGTACAAGACTTCGTGACCAGCCTTGGAGAGGACATGGAGAATCTAGATGGTTTGGAGAAGACATTCGACACCAAGATGGACGCCAAGTTCAATGAGGTGGTTGCCTGTCTACCACCACCAGCTGTAGCTACTATCCCTCTCCAATGACGAGCGCGACATGTGCCTATGGGCCAAGTCCAAGATTCTGGTGATGTTGATACTCCTGCTACTTGTGTGGCTGCTTCTGCTACTGTCGTTGAGCAGATTGAGGATTATGATGGTGATTACGATGATGAGGGAGAGGTTGCTCCAGATCAGCCCCAGGGGAAACCACCACCACATGCACCAGGTCATCCACATGGCTACAATCGCAATGGTAGGGCTGCACCACCCTGTCACACCCAAGATGCAGTCCTATCCTTATTTGGGCACGAGGGCCTCGACAGGGATAGAAGCGCATCTCGATGCGTTCGCAAGAATGGATATCATTACAAGTACATGTACAGAAGAGATGAGTATATGGAATTGGCTTACACTCGCCACAAGCTACAACAGAGTCACATCAATACAATACATACTCAAACATCATACAGAAGAGCAGGGTCCGACTACGGGCGAAATCAAACGATAAAATGACATCCACCCTTGCTATCCCAGGCTGCCGCCTGGAACCCATCCAAGATTGAAGAATAAGAAGAAGAAGAAGAACTCCAGACCAAATCAAGCAACGCGCTCACGTCAAATCATCACATTACCTGCACCTGCAACTGGTGTTGTAGTAATCTGTGAGCCACAGGGACTCAGCAATCTCATTTCCAAGGGTATCAAGACTATTAAAGCTAATAGGTAAGGTATGGTTAAGTGGTGAGGCTGCAGCAAGCGACTAAGCATATATTTGAGTGGCTAACTTACGAATACAGAAAATAAAGTATGGTGGTTTACGCATAATGGACATGAACTAGTAATGATCACTGACTGATCCTGAACACCTACTTACGTCAATCGTAACCCCACCATGTTCTCTTCTGGATAAGGACTCACGAGAAGAGACAGTCATGGTTACGCACACAGTTGGTGTATTTTATTTGAGTTTACTTCAAGTTTGCTATGACCGGGTGTTAAACAAAGTATCCAAGTTTGCCACATAACCGCGGGCACAGCTTCTCGAAAAGGTTTAACCCTGCAGGGGTGCTCCAACTCATCCATCACAAATTAACCACACTCAGCGAGAATAACCTCAACCATGGATCTCGTGATCATCCTGGCAATTCCAAAGGAAATCCAACACCTCGAGATAGCCCGAAGAATAATCGGAATTCCTCACTCAAGACATTCGAGAAAGGTAAAACAAATCCAGCAAGGCCGCCCGACGTGTCGACGAACCCGATAGGAGCCGCATATCTCGTTCTCAGGACACGACAGATGGGACTAGCTACAGGGAAAACCAATCCTCAAGTTGCCTCGAGGCGGCCCCGCAGGCAGCCTAGTTTGGACCAACGCTCATGAGGAGCACTGGCCCGGGTTGTTAATTAATTATCCACGGGGTCCGGAAAATCCCCTATGCAAGTTCATTAATTATTAGGCAAATGTAGTATCAATGTTGGGCCTTGCCAGACAAGCTTTATTCTCACCCGAAAATCAAGGGGGTCCCCATAACAACCCCGAGCATGTTAGGAGTGCTCATTTATGGAACATAACACCGGTGCACAAGTAACTAGGGGCGGCAAGAGTGGAACAAAACACCAAGCAAAAGGCCAAGCCTTCCACCCTTTACCAAGTGTATATGTGCATTAAATTAAATAGCAGCAATATTGTGATATAACAAAGAAAGTCCATGTTGACACATGGAAGCAATTGCACCTGCAACTAGCAACGCTATAAGAAGGTCTGAGCAAGCGGTAACATAGCCAAACAATGTTTGCTGGGATATGGAGAGGTTAGAGGCTTTTCATGGCAATGTTGGGAGGCTTATCAAACAGGTGGTAGGTAGCGAGACATAACGATAAAAGACGAGACAACTAGCATGGCAATGATAGTAATGGTATCCAGGGAAATGTGTCATCTTGCCTGAGATCCCGCTCGGAAGAAGACCGAGACCATGAAGAAGACGAACCAACGTAGTCGAACGAATCCTCACTCTCCGAATGCTTTCGGAACTCTATCGAGAAGGAACAATCCGAAACAACAATCAACACAAGATACCCCACAACATATGCAAACACGATGCACAAACAAATATGATGCATGTCCGGTTCAATATGCAATGCATGACAATTCACAACAGTCAAATACTACACGTTAAGTAAAGCTCAATATGCAACGAGTTGCATATTGACGAAACTCCACGTTCGAATTATTTAGTTCACTCCCGTTAGGTACACGACAATATTAAATGTTGTTAGGCATGGCAAGAGGTGAGACGTAAGTAAACTAACTAACTAGGCATCTTAAATGAGGCCGGAAACAACTTATGGCATTTCCGAAATGACCTCATATGTTAATTTCGAAATAGGTCCAGATCTGAACTAATCATATTTTATATTTGTTAAACAGCAAAATAAAGCATACCATGTTATTCTACACGTCATTCTAGTCGATTTACATATATAGAACATCTCAAACGGAGCTACGGTCTAAAAGATATGAGCAACACAAGATGCACATGCCATGAATGCAAATGCATGGGAAAAGCCATCACAAACATCTCAAATCATGAATGCAGCAAGTTATTATGAAACTACATGAGATTCTAAGCAAGTTTCATATATGGAATGCCCAAAACGGAGCTACGGTTCAACCACAATCATCAAAGCAAGTTTTAGATGAAATCTGCCAAAAACAGCAACTTAGCATTTTGAACATATGAAAACAACAAGTTACAATATTCCAAAATGCGCAAACTAAGCATGGGGCAATAGCGTACCACACATACTTCATTTCATCTTCACAAATCATAATCAAAACAAGATGGATCACATGGTAGGAAGCTCACAAGAAGGCTACTTGATAACAGTTTCAGACTTGGTAAAAATAGCAGTTTTTTAACAGTGCAGTTTTTATCACGAAGGCATATTGACAACAGTAAAACTATATGCTACAAGTCATGAAATGACATGAAACTTAACAGCATGCTAGAGGACAATATCAACAACAAATAACTCCATTACACCTACCACAAAAGAGTTCCAGAGCACTAGCAAAACACATGGTGAGGCAGCAACAAAATATAACAGATTCCAGACTTAGAAATATTTTGGACCTTCAAAATAGCAGATTTTTATAGCAAGTTGACAACAACAAAACAACACCTAAACATGTATATCTATGACAAGCAAAATGTCCATGGGTTAGGACACATATCAAAGAGCAACTTTCATGTTGAAAATTAATTCATATCATGCCCGGATTAAATCCTACGAAAAAGACAAAAGGCCATCACGGCATAAATGACATCCACACAAACATGCTCAAATGGCAAAACTAAATGCACCGATAAATCACATATTTTTTTCTACCCTGAAAACATATATAATATGCTTAGGTTAAAGTAGGAAAATTAATCACAATTAAATATGTGGATATTAGGCCTATTCAACTTAAAGCAATTCAACAATGCAAAATAAATGCAAACATGATACCGACGATTATCTCATGCATGAAAATGCGATGCAAAAGAGATGGACATTTTTAATATATGATTTTTATTAATTTCGATGCACGGTTAAATAATGATGATAATGCAAATATGCAAAATGACATGTTAAACATATTTAAACAGGGATGCAAATGGCATAATATTAATCTACATAATTTTCTGAACATCTATCATGTTAAAATTATTTACAAACGATGCACTAATAATTATTTATCACGTTACTAAATTACGCAAAATAAATAAAGGCCAGGGGGGAGGCTGCTCATATCGGGCCAACTAGGTCGGTCGGCTGGGGAGGCTGGCTGGTGGGCCGCTGGGGAGGCAGCGAACGCGGCCCACGAGCGCAGCGGCTCGGGAGGTCAACGGGGCGCTGGCTGGGGCGCTCGTGCCTGAGCTCCCGAGCGGGAGCCATGGCGGCGGCCACTGCGAGGGGTGGCCCCAGCCCGAGGAGAGGCTGGCGAGGCCGGATCCCGGGGGTGGCGGCCCGGATCTGTCCATCCCCGGGGACGGGAAGGCAACCGGTGGCGACGGCGGAGCTCGGCGGCGGCTGTGACCTGCACGGGGAGATGGGGGCAGGGGAGAGCAGCGGGAGGAAGAAGGAGAAAGGGAAGGAAGAGGGGAGAGAGGAGGAGGTCCGGCGGCGGCCAGGGTCTCCGGCGACCCGGCTCCGGCCGGCGGCGACTCTGGCAAGGGCTGGCCATGGCGTTGCGGGAGGAAGAAGCTCGGCACCATGAGAGGCTCGGGAGAGCTCCGGAGAGCTCCGGGATAGCCGATTCGAGCCCGGATTGGCTCGGGCGGGCTGGCTGGAGGTGGGAGAAGGGGCTGGCTAGGGTTTGGTGGCACGCGGAACGAGGTGGAACTAGGGGGGCTTAAATAGGAAAGGGAGGCTAGGGTTTACGGTCGCAGTCCGTTTTTGGACTGTCGGGTGTTGACTCGACATCCGGAAGGGGAGGGGTTACGACGGCTATGCAGAGGGCTAGCAAGGGAAGAGAGGGAAGCGGTGCGGCGCGGCATGAAGATTTAAAAGAGCGACAAACGTCCGATGAAAACCGATGACCTCTCTGCTACGACTGACCGACGAGGCATCAAACGAACTCGGATCGCGACGAAATTCGACGGGCGGTCTAACTATGCTATAACAAAACCTCACGTCAAGTTTCAACTCAATTCGAGAATAATTTTTGCGCACGTTTAAAAAGGGTTTTTATTTTAACGGCGCCTCGGGCGCGTGCGTGTGTGGTTGGTCTCAACGGGCAACGACAAGAACAAAGAGAACCGACAACTACGAACGGATGCAAGCTTTTGAAAACGGGTGACGATGCTATGCAGATGATGTGAGTGATGCGATGATGAATGCGACAACCAGACGAACACATGACGAGAACGGAAAGAAAAGGGGAATCTTCTGGAATCTTTTGGAACGTCTGTCTCGGGCTGTCACAATGCGGCTATGGAAGAAAAGCCCAAAGGGAAAAGGTGGAAAAAGGCAAAAAAAGGAGGAATCCTAGTCCTACTAGGATTGGAGGAGGAGTCCTCCTCTCCTCCCCACTTCGGCCGAACCAAGGAGGCTTGGCCCTTGCGCCAAGTCCTCTCCTCCCTCCCTCTTATATATATTGGAGGTTTTAGGGTTTTTGCACAGAATTTTCAGCCACGTGCTAGCCGTTCCTCCAGTGCATAGTTTCTCCTCTAGATCGGATTTCTGCAGTGCTTAGGCAAAGCCCTACCGGAATAGCTCCACCACCATCGTCGGAGCACCGTCACACCGCCGGAGAACTCTTCTTCCTCTCTGCTCCCTCTTGCTGGATCAAGATGGCGGAGATCGTCATCAAGCCGTACGTGTGCTGAACGCGGAGGTGCCGTCCGTACGGCGCTAGATCGGAAGGACCGTGATCGAGTTCGCGGGACGGATCGTTATCAAGTTCGCGGGACGGATCGTGATTGGATCGGGGGACGCTCGGCGGTTTGGATCGCGGAGACGTTCGACTACACCAATCGCGTTTCTTAACGCTTCCCGCTTAGCGATCTACAAGGCTACGTAGATCCACTCTCCCTCTCGTAGATGCTCATCACCATGGATAGGTCTTGCGTGAACGTAGGATTTTTTTTGTTTCCCATGCAATGTTCCCCAACATAACCCTCATAAGGTGGTAGGGTCATGCACAATGCAAGTGGCAATGGAAAAGTATCGAGGCATCCCACCGAAAGGGAACACCACATCACGTGATCAATTATGATGAAAGTAAAGTGCTATATGACATGCAATAAAAATGGTTTCTCATCATGGTCAAAGGGCTGATTTCCTGGCTCAACAAAGTCTCTGGTGTCTTCGAAGTCTTCGGGTCCAACTTCTTCGTCAACAGCGCAATCTATCATCGCGATAAAATAACGGTAAGAATAATCAACACGCAAAAACAAAGCACTCAAGCTACTAATAAAAATGCTAATCTATTCTGATAAATACTAAGGACTATATTAAAAATGTTTGTTTAATATTTTACTATGAAAAATATTTTTAAAAACTGTTAAACAGAGGCAGGAAATGCCAAATAGGGTTTTTTAATTAAAAACAGTACTAAAAAGATTTTCAAACATTTTTACAAATGGCACTAATATATTCTATGGAATATTCTAAGAATTTAGGTGCAAAAAGTTTTGTCATAGGATTTTATTTGGGCTCTGTGGGATTTTTGCAAAATCCCATAGAAAAGGAAAAAAGAAAAAGGTCCATGGGGACCCAGGCCAGAAGCGGCCAGTGGCTGGGCCGGCCCAGCCGGCCAGCCAGCCGGCCTCGCGCGCGGCCAGGTTTAAACTTGACGCGTGGGGCCCGGCCATCAATGACCACGAGGAAGAGAGAGAGAGAGCACGAAATAGGGGAGAGAGGCCGACAGGTGGGCCCCACCTGTCGGGTCCTTCTCCCACCTCGGGACAGGAAGGGGGAGAGCTCACCAGTGGCGAAGGGAGGCGCGACAAGGGGATCTAGAGGCGGGAATGGGTTCGGCATCGACCCGTTGGTCCTCTGGAGGTGGAAGGGCGCCCGGAGGAGGCCGGAGTCGCCTGCGGGGAGATGGCCGCAGCGGAGGAGATTCGGGAGAGGGTCGCCGGCGTTGCTCCTAGCAGCAAACCGGTCGGGGAGGAAGGGGAAAAGATGCAGGAGCTCAGGGGCTCGAAGGAGGAGAAAGGGAGGCCGGAGCAGGTCGGTAGCCTAAGATCGACGAAGCCCCGACACGACGGTGCCTCGGTCGATCCCGAGCACAAGGGCTTCGAGCGGTCCCTAGAGTGGTTCAGGGGGAAGATTGAGAGTGGAAGGGGGCCAAGGGCAGAGAGAGGAGGAACCAGGGGGCTTAAATAGAGGAGGGGGCGGTGCATCATGGACCCGTGCGCCGGCAAGGTGTGGCTGAGGCCAGAGGGAGAGAGGGCTCACGGGGCAGCTCGGGGGTGCTCTTGGGGCTGGTCTAGGCCCCTCGGGAGAGAGGAGAGAGGGAGATATGCCCGCGCGTGTGAGCTCCCTGGTTGGCCGAACCGGGCGGCGCCGGGCACGCGTGTGGGAGGGCAGAGGAGAGAGGGGAGAGAGGGGGCCAACCACTTGCCATGTCACGGACGCCGAGGGCGTCTCGGGGGACACACGGGGGAGGCCCAAGGCTGTCGGGGCTGGCCATTGGGTGGCGGCTACAGTGCAGGAGCGCACTGTAGCGCGCTCTAGAGCGTGCGTATGGCCGGCATTGCCGTTGCCTGCACGCTCTGGGGTGCCCCACCTTGTCCACTAGCACTTGGAGGGCCTAGAGATGCTCTTTGGATGCCTTGGGGGCTAAGTAGGGCTAGGGAGAAAAGAAAGGAAAAGGGAAAGGTAGAAAAAGATGTTGTCCAGGGTGAAAATGGGGGTTTTTACCCCACTTCCTGGTGACCTAAGGAGCAGGTTTTTTTTACTGGAGGTACTAGGGCAATGCAAGAAGATGTGCTAAAAAGTTGGGGGCAAGGGTAAAAGGGAAAGAGGTGGAAATGTTGGTTTTACCAAATCACCAGAAGGTGTTTGGTAAGGTTTTGGGCAAGAAGATGTTACCAACTTACTGAGATACTCACCAGGGTCAAAGGCTAGGTAGAAATGAGGGAATCCACCAAGTTTGAGCTCAAGAGGAAGAAGTTGACAATGGAAATTTATTAAACCCTAGAAATATGCAGAATCAGGTTTCTGCAGATCCACTGATGCTATGATTTTACCCTTGATGCACCACTTAGTGCATCACCCTTTGGCCATTAGAGCATGCCCAGAAAGTTTGAGGCCAAGGGGAGACACTTCACAATGTAAAGTTGCTCATACTTGATTCTGGACACGAATGGTTTTGGGATGGTTTGATGAACGAAATCAACTTGCATTGAGATGAAACTTTGCAAGATCATCACCCATTATAGTTTTGACTTGATGGAATTTTCCTGGAATTTATTGCGAATATTTCTTATAGTAATATTCCAAAATCTTGATTTGAACAGAAAGGGTTTTGAGGGGATTTGCCTATGATCTGATCATGCCCTTGTGTTGAAACTCATATATATGGGAAATATATGTCCACTGAGTTTCTCTAAATTTTCTCAAATATTTTCAAAGTATTTAAATAATTTTTCCCTAGGAAAAAACATTTCTGGCCTTAAGAAAAAGCCTTTAAAAAATGTATAGATAGTCTTTACAAATAATATTTTGTGTTTTTGGGAAGTCTTATGTATAGTAGGTTTGAAATAAAGACTTTGGGAAAGAAGGGCCCACATAATTTGAGGACTTGTAGTGCAAACCTCATTTTAGGGGGTTTTGGAAACTTAAATTAAGTAAATCATTTTTGGTTGAAACAAAAATTGGTAAAAGTAGTTTTGGGCACTATTCACATGGCATGATCATTGGGCCAGGGGTTTGGGACATGGAAGATGAATATGAAGTGGAATAGAACCTAGTAGTGCCATATAACACAATCAACAAGCAAGTAAACCACATAGCAAACAAGCACAAGCACTTTGAAAAGTTTTAGTTGGCTCCAAATTTTATAAACCCAAACATCACAATGTGCTACAAACACAGGGTGTGACACATTTGTACCAAGCACGAGGAGCTTGCTTAAGACCATATAAAGCTTTGCGAAGTTTGTAAACATGGTCAGGTTTCTTAGGATTTACAAAACTAGGTGGTTGCTTAACGAAAACCTCTTCTTCTATCTCACCATTTAAAAATGCACTTTTAATATCCATTTGGTAAAGCGTGATATCATGGTGATTAGCATAAGCTAGAAGAATTCGAATAGCTTCTAATCTAGTAACGGGGGCGTAGGTCTGCTACCTCTTGAGCGTGCGTTGGTTTTCCCTTGAAGAGGAAAGGGTGATGCAGCAAAGTAGATAGGTATCAATATAGTAGGGGAACAGGCAAGTCACCAATGGTTGCACCTACACAAATAATCAAACTCTTGCACCCAACGCTATAAAGGAGTTGTCAATCCCTTCACAATTATTTGCAAGGATTAGATCCGAAAGATATAGATGTAAACAAGAACGAAAAGTAAAAGGTAAATAAATTGCAGCAACGTATTTTGGTATTTTTGGTTTATATATCTGAAAGTATCTATTTTTATATTTTCATATTAAAAAAACCTATATCTACCAACCATATTACACTTGTATCACCATCTCTTCACCGAACTAGTGCACCTATACAATTTAAAATTGTATTGGGTGTGTTGGGGACACAAGAGACTCTTTGATATTTGGTTGCAGGGTTGCTTGAGAGAGACCATATTCATCATACACCTCTCACGGATTGATAAACCTTAGGTCATCCACTTGAGGGGAAATTGCTACTGTCCTACAAAACTCTCTGCTTGGAGGCCCAACACGAGTCTACAAGAAGAAGGTTGTGTAGTAGACATCAAGCTCTTTTCTGGCGCCGTTGCCGGGGAGGTGAGTGCTTGAAGGTATATCTTTAGATCTTGCAATCAAATATTTTAGTTTCTTGTTTTCACTAGTTTGGTTTTATAAAAGAAAACTACAAAAAATGGAATTGAGGTTGACTCATATGCTTCATCTTTTTAATGTCTTTCGTGAAAAGGATGGAAAGGAAAATTGTGCCTAAATGTTAGAAAAAAAGTTATTAAAATGTTTGGCACTAAATCTTTGAGTGATGAGCATGATTGCAATGTTGTTAGTATGAATTCTTTGAATATCCATAGTACTAATGATGATTGCACTAGTCATGATAAAAAGATTTCTTATAAGCATGTCAATTTTTGTGGAGTGCATAGAGTTTGTCAAGACATGCCAAAAAGGGAAGATAGATTTTGTAAGAGGCATAAGTATTTAGAAACTAAATGGTTGCAAGAGAGGCTAGATGTTTGTGCTGAAAGATTTAATATTTATCGCCGTCCTTGTGAACTTTGCAATGAATGTGGTCCTTTAAATCTCCAATGCAAATTGTTTCATGATAGAATCATGTCCCAAAATTGTGATAATTTGATTTCCCTTGCGCATCATAATGAACTTAGTTTGCTTCTGGGCTATCAAGAAATGAAACGTATAACTAGGGGTATCCCAGAATATAATCTTAAGAGATTTCTTGATTTTGATCTAAAGGAAATTTATATGTATTATGCGTTAAATTGCATTGGTAATCCTTGTATTGCCAATTACTTAAAGACAAGAAAACAAATAGAAGATGAAGATAATACTAATGAAGGGGGAGAGGTTTCCGAATATCCTCCTATTTGTTCTTATGATGAATTAGGTAACAAGGAGGAGCTTTTTATTCGACCAACCTCTTCAAAAAGAAGCTTGGAGGAATTAAATAAACCCACACATAATGTGGTGAAGAAGAAGAAAAGAAGGAAAAGTAAAGGTAAAGAGGTATCTCCCCAAATAATGTTGCTCCCATTATTGATAGGCCTCATGAGAATGAATCAAAAATAGTTGTGGAAGATGATACGCTTGAGGATGATTTGGTTATGCCTATTGCTTGTTGTGATGATTATGACTGGGAAGATAATGATACTTCTTATAATCTTGAAAAAATTTATGGCACCAACTTGGAGGATGATGATAATAATTGCTATACTATTGGTGCTATTCATACCATTAATGATGAGAGTGATTATGTTTATGATATACAAAGCCACAAGCTTGGGGATGCTATGTTTGATGAAAATTACATGTTTGAGAATTTATTTGCTGCAATTAATGTTTGTCCCAAGCTTGGGGATGATATGCTTAATGAAGATGATCTTTTTATTCCCCCTACTTTGAATGATCAAATTTGTTATAATGATTGCATGGCTCCTACTTATGATGATTATTGTGATGATACTTATGCAATGAAAAAGAGTGATGATTTCTATTATGATACTTGTCATAATTATTAATATCCTTTTACTAAATATTACTCTTTTAGTGTGGAATCAATTTGTAGTATTCAAGTCTTTTATGATACTCCCACTATTAGTCATGAGAAGAAATTTTCTTATGAGGAGAGTAGTAAAATTTCTATGCTTGTAGATCATGAAAATAATGCTTTATGTGATGGTTATATTGTGTAATTCCTTCATTATGCTACTGAAAATTATTATTAGGGAGGAACATATGCTTATAGGAATTGCAATAATATCAAGTTTCCTCTCTATGTGTTCAAATTCTTGAAGATATGCTTGTTTTCCTTTCCTATGCTAGATGATTCTTTCTCCAATAAATTGTTTTCTCACGAAATACCTATGCATAGGAAGTGGGTTAGACTTAAATGTGCTTGTCATGAGATTCATGATGCTCTTTTGCATGTTTCAACTATTATTCCTATACGAGCATCATTGAAATCATCACGCCTAGCTAAAAGGCATTAAAGAAAAGCACTTGTTGGGAGACAACCCAACACTTTTACTTTCTGTTTTTATGTGCTCACATGATTAAGATACTATATTAATCATGTTTTGTGTCTTTCATTTCAATAAAGTGCCAACTAAATCCTTTGGGATAGTGTGGATACTTGCTTGTTTGATTCTGTGCAAAAACAAAAAGTTTTGCGTCCAGTATATGAATTATAGGATTTTACTGGAGTGTCAAAAAAATTTGGAATTTTTACAGAACATTCTTATGAAACTTCCTTGAGTTGTACTATTTTTTCAGAATTTTGTGAGTCAGGAAAGTATGGTGATCATTCAGATCTTTACAAACTGTTCTGTTTTTGACAGATTCTGTTTTGCATGCATAGTTTGCTTGTTTCAAGTGTTCCTATAGCTTATATTGAGTAGTATAAATTATACGAATGGTAGAATACAGTAGGTATCACGTGGTAACAATTATGAATCTTGTATTCATAGTACCTAAGTGAATGATCTATATTTACTACACTAACCCATATCACGAAGTTCCGTTAAGTTTTGTGTGATTGAAGTTTTCAAGTTTTGGGTGAGACAAAGATATGAGGAGAATAAGGAGTGAAAAGAACCTAATATTGGGGATTACCAAGTCACCCCCAAGGTAATATTCAAGGAAGACTCAAGCGTCTAAGCTTGGGGATGCCCCGGAAGGCATCCCCTCTTTCGTCTTCAACACTATCGGTATATCTCACTTGGAGCTATATTTTTATTCGTCACATAATATGATTTTTGCTTGGAGCATCATTTTATTTTGTTTTCCTCTGTTAGGTGTTATTTATAACCTTGTTTTCCAATAAAAAGTTCCAAGAATTGCCTTTAGGATGCTTGAATTGCATGCTTGAGATGTGATGCGTAAAAACAGAAACTTTGGTTGTAGTGTTTGAATTTTCATATTTTACAGGAACGTGGAAAATTTCTGAAATTTTTAAACAGTATTTTCATATAAATTTTATAGCATGTAATAAATTTTCATAATTATTTGAGTTACATAAGTACACTGTTTTCATAAATTTCTACAGACTGTTCTGTTTAGACAGATTGCTATCATAGTTTCGTTATCTACTTATCCTATAGTTTTCATAGCCTATATTGGTAGATATAAATTGTGGAAATAATATTATACAGTACCTAATGTTTTAAAATTATTATGAAACTTGTCTTGGCAGTACATAAATAGTTGATTTATTTTTATGTGTACTAACCTATCTCACGAGTTCTTTTTGAGTTTTGTGTGGATGAAGTTTTTGAGAATAGGTGAAACCGTGGTATGAGAGGATTGAACAAGATAAAAAATCTCAAGCTTGGGGATGCCCAAGGCACTCTAAGTAAATATTTCAAGAACTCTCAAGCATCTAAGCTTGGGGATGCTACGCATCCCACCTCTCTTCATCAACAATTATCGGTTAGCCTATGTTGAGCCTAAATTTTTATTCGTTCACATGATCCGTACTATTCTTGGAGTGCTATTGCTTGCTGTTGAATAAAGTACTTAAGATCTGAAAATATTTATTGAGGGATATAGAGTCATCACATAGCTCCTTAATTGTTTGACTACTCATATCCTCTCAGAGTAACTTGTCATTTGCTCTAGTGCTTCACTTATATCTTTTTAGAGCATGGTGGTGTTATATTTTATAGAAATTATCGAACTCTCGTACCTCACTTATATTATTTTGAGAGTTTCTTAAAACAGCATGGTAATTTGTTTAGGTTATGAATTTATTCCTAATATAATGGGCATCCAAGAAGGATATAATAAAAACTTTCATATTAAGTGCATTAAAAACTATGAGAAGTTTGATTCCTTGCATATAGTTTTGAGATAATAGAGATGGTAATATGAGAGTCATGCTAGTGAGTAGTTGTGAATTGGAATAGATACTTGTGTTAAAGCTTGTGATTCCCATAGCATGCACGTATGGTGAACCGTTATGTAACAAAGTCGGAGCATGATTTGTTTAATGATTATCGACCTTTGTGTGAGGGTCGGGAGCGCCCGATGGTTAACTCCTACCAACCTCTCCCCTAGGAGCATGCGTCTAATGCTTTGTTTGATGATTAATAGACTTTTTCAATAAGTATGTGAGTTCTTTATGACTAATGTTGAGTCCATGGATTATATGTACTCTCACCCTTCCATCTTTGCTAGCGTCTCTAGTACCGCGCAACTTTCGCCGGTGCACCAAACCCTCCTTCCTCAAAACAGCCACCATATATTCCCCAAAACAGCCACCATACCTACCTATTATGGCATTTCCATAGCCATTCCGAGATACATTTCCATGCAACTTCCACCATGTAGTTTTTCATGACTTGCATCATCACTTCATATTGCATATAGAGTCATATTTTGTCATAGGTATTGAGTTGTAATTTTACTTTTTTGAGTCATAAGTAAATAAAAGTGTGATGAATTTTCATTAATAGAGCATTGTCCCATGGGAGAAAAGGATTATGGTGGCTATGACTCCCTCACAAGTTGTGCTAATGAGATAAAGAGAGAAGGGACAATTGCTGCTACCTTTTTCCACACTTGTGCTTCAAAGTAGCACCATGATCTTCATGATAGAGAGTATCCTATTTTGTCACTTTCATATAACTAGTGGATGGTTTTGCACGACCACTTAGTTTTATTTTTGAGCTTTCATACACTTATAGCTGTAAGTGCATTTGTTGCATGGCAATCCCTACTCACTCACATTGATATCTATTGATGGGCATCTCCATAGCCCGTTGATACTCCTAGTTGATGTGAGACTATCTTCTCCTTTTTATCCTTGCACCTCCTCCATATTATATTCCACCTATAATGTTATATCCATGGCTCACGCTCATGTATTGCGTGAGAGTTGAAAAGGTTTGAGAACACCAGAAGTGTGAAACAATTGCTTGACTTGTTCATCGGGGTTGTGCATGATTTAGATACTTTGTGTGGAGAATATGGAGCATAGCCAAACCATATGATTTTGTAGGGATAACTTTCTAAGGCCATGTTATTTCGAAAGGACACGACTACCTTGTTGGTGTGCTCGAAGTATTACTATTTTTATGTCAATATTAGACTACTGTTCTAAATCTTACGAATCTGAATATTCATGCCACAATAAAGAATATTACAAGGATAAATATGTTAGGCAGCATTCCACATCAAAAATTATTTGTTTTTATCATTTACCTACTCGAGGACGAGCAGGAATTAAGCTTGGGGATGTTGATACGTCTCCAACGTATCTATAATTTGTGCTTGTTCCATGCTTTTATATTATCATTCTTGGATGTTTTACAATCATTTTACCACAACTTTATATTATTTTTGGGACAAACCTATTAACCTAGAGCTCAGTGCCAGTTCCTGTTTTTTCCTTGTTTTTGAGTTTTACAGAAAAGGAATATCAAACGGAGTCCAAATGGATAAAACTTTATGGTGATTTTTTGGGACCAAAAGAGACCCATGGAGCATCGAAGTTGGGCCAGAAGACCCACGAGGCAGTCACAAGCCTCAGGGGCGCGGCCACCCCCCTGGTCGCGCCCTGCAGGCTTGTGACTCCCTCGTGGCCCATCCAGACTTATTTCCACCGCCATAATTTCCTATAAATACCAAAAAAACCAATGCAGAACCTAGATCGGGAGTTCCACCGCCGCAAACCTACAGAGCCACGAAAAACCAATCGGGAGCCCGTTCTGGCACCCTGTCGGAGGGGGAAACCATCACCGGAGGCCATCTTCATCATCCCGGTGGTATCCATGACGAGGAGGTAGTAGTTCACCCTCGGGGCTGAGGGTATGTACAAGTAGCTATGTGTTTGATCTCTCTCTCTCTCTCGTGTTCTTGAGATGACACGATCTTGATGTACCGCGAGCTTTATTGATATAGATGAATCATATGGAGTTTTTCCTTCTCTATCTAGTTGTGATGAATTGAGTTTTCCCTTTGAAGTTTACTTATCGGATTGAGTCTTTAAGGATTTAAGAACACTTGATGCATGTCTTGCAATGGGATATCTATGGTGACAATGGGATGTTCTATTGATCTACTTGATGTATGTTTTGGTGATCAACTTGCGGGTTCCGTGACCTTGGGAATCTATGCATAGGGGTTGGCACACATTCCTATCTTGACGTTCTGATAGAAACTTTGGGGCACTCTTAGAAGTTCTTTGTGTTGGATTGAACATGATGAATCTGAAATTATGTGATGCATATCGTATAATCAAGCCCATGGGTACTTGTGGTGACATTGGAGTATCTAGGTGACATTAGGGTTTTGGTTGACGTGTATCTTAAGGTGTTATTTTAGTACGAACTCTAGGGCTGTTTGTGACACTTATAGGGACACCTCATAAGATTGATTAGAAAAGATAAGTTTGAGGTGGTTTCGTACCCTACAATAATTTCTTCATTAGTTCTCTGCTATTTGTGACTTTGGAGTGAACTCTTTGTCGCACGAGAGGTATTTACATATGATTCAACTATGCCAATATTGTTGAGAGAAATTGCATTAGTGAAAGTATGGACCCTAGGCCTTGTTTCCAAGCATTTATACAACATTTTTCTCACTGCTTACTATTTGTTACCTTGCTATTTTTATATTTTCAGATTACAAAAACCTATATCTACCATCCATATTACACTTGTATCACCATCTCTTCGCCGAACTAGTGCACCTATACAATTTACCATTGTATTGGGTGTGTTGGGGACGCAAGAGACTCTTTGTTATTTGATTGCAGGGTTGCTTGAGAGAGACCATCTTCATCCTACACCTCTCACGGATTGATAAACCTTAGGTCATCCACTTGAGGGGAAATTGCTACTGTCCTACAAAACTCTGTGCTTGGAGGCCCAACACGAGTCTACAATAAGAAGGTTGTGTAGTGGACATCAACAAATATTTGTGGAAGAGCTTGTGGGTGTATGTGGTGACTATCACTTGTGCATGTATGAGAATTTTGTTCACCAACAAAACCTTACCCCCTTTTAATAGTATTGGCTTTCCTATGGACTCATAGTGTTTTCTCACAAAAGGTAAAATGTAGAGTCCTCTTGCTTGAAGCTTGGCCAAAGTTATTCCTTCTCCTTCATCTTCATGGGGATGCTCTCCACACTCTTTTTGCTAGACCATCTCTCTCGATTGACTTTATCTGAAATACACTAGATGAAAATATTAGTCCAAGAGACAATGTATGTTGTCATGAATTATCAAAACCACCAAGGGAGCACATTGTGCTTTCACTGATGCTGAAACTCAATCTGGTAATGAACATCCACCTAGTGATAATGATAATGATAGCGCCGTTCATGAGGATACTCAACCTAGTAATGATAAAGAACCAAATAATGATGTAGAAAATGAACCTGCTACTGATCTTGATAACCCACAACCTAAAAATAAACGATATGATAAAAAGGACTTTGTGTCTAGAAAACATGGTAAAGAAAGAGAGCCATGGGTGATGAAGAATTTGAACCCATGCCTTTTCCACCTAAACCATCTAAGAAAAGGATGATGAAGAATTTGATCACTTTGCTAAAATGATTAGGCTAGTCTTTTTGCGTACCCGTTTAACGGGAATTTAAAGATGCCTACTTATGTTTAGTACATGAAAGACATCATCACTAATAAAAGAAAGATACCCAAAGTAGAAATCTCCACCATGCTCGCTAATTATTCTTTTAAGGATGGAGTGCCTAAAAAACTTGGAGATCCTGGAATACCAACTATACCTTGCTCCATTAAAACAAATTATGTCAAAACTGCTTTGTGTGATTTGGGAGCTGGTGTTAGTGTTATGCCTTTCTCTTCATACAAAAGACTTGATTTGAATAAACTCACATCTACTGAAATATCATTGCAAATGGCTGACAAATCAACTGCCATACCTATCGGTATTTGTGAGGATGTGCCCATTGTTGTTGCAAATGTTGCTATCTTAATGAACTTTCTTATTCTTGAGATGCCCGAGGACGACAACATGTCTGTTATTGATTGCAATAAAAGCAAGGTCACTTTTCATATCAATGGTAATGAGCATAAGATGCACTTTACGAAGACACAATTCCGAGTGAATGGTGTGAATGTTATTAAAAATTCTTCGTCACTCATTATTGGAAGCTTTCAATTACCTCTACCAACTATCAAAAAGAAATATGATATTATTATGATTGGGGACATGCCTATCCCCATTGAGGTAACCTAGGTGTTTTACGAAAGTTCTTCGGTTTCATGCTAATTGAAAGTGGGTGTTAATAAGACTTGATCAACCTTATTAATGAATCATTTTCGAGAGGTATGAAGTTGATGAATTTAGTAGACACAACTCTCTGTATCCACCTTTTGTTTTATGTTTTTCCTAGTTAAATAAAATAAAGTGCCATGCTTTTCCAGTTTTTTGTTTTTCTCGTGCAATAAAAAAATGACCCCAAAATAAAAGTTCTCAAATTGCCCTAAAAATTTAACAAGAATTATTTCTAATTATTTATGAATTTCTGGAACAAATAATACCAAAGGGGGTGCACCAGGTGGTCACGCTCCACGAGGGCACACCAGACCCCCTTGGCGCGGCCTGGTAGAGGGTGGGCCCCTGGTGGGTCCCCTCACTTATCCATGTAGCCCATGTCATCTCCTACCTCCTGAAAAAATTCACCATTGCTCTCTCCCTAGTGTTCTTGCTCAAGAACCCGTGGATTTCGATCTCCTTGTTCAAAGCTCTATTTCCGAAACTGTTTTAGGGGATTGCTTCTTGGTATGTAACTCCCTCATTTCTCCAATTAGTTTTTGATTTAGTGGTTTATTTTCAGAATAATTATCTACTCTTGGTGCTGCTGTAGATGAGCTGGCATGTTGAATTCTTAGAGTTCTAAGTAGTTTGAATGCTTGATATAGCCTCTATGCATCCCTAGGAGTAGTTGCTATCAATCTTATTTCGTTTTGTTAACAAAATTTTGTGGACTAAAATTTTTTAGAATTTTATTTGTAGAAAATAATATGAATTTCTTTAGGAAGTACTCCTCCAAGAAGAATGCCAAGGGAGTTATTAGGGAGTCGTATGATAGTGACCTACACATTCCAAGGAAGGAAGAAGTGCGGTCGTGCGAATGGCCACATATTCCCTTCATGGAGGAAGCCGGTTTCTATCAAGAATTTTCTCAATTTATTAACAATGCTAGGCTGACCAACTTCCTCGCAGATAAGTGTGACCAATATCACATCCTCAAAAATTTCTTTGTGCAGAGTTTTAATTTCCTAAATAGGAATAACCCTCCTGAGGTGCAATTTAATCTATATGCTGGAAACTACAAAATACCGTTCACTGACTTTTGTGATATATGTCAGATTCCTTCTGATGGGGAATTAAGAGAGCCTAGACCAACAGAGTTTGAGGATTTTCTCCTCACTTTAACAGTGGGTGACGACAGAGGTGTGTCGAAAACCACTACCACTAGTTTGCAGTTTCCTTCTGTGCACTACCTTGCTATATTCATTTCTAAGTGTTTAACTGCTAAGGAAAAGGTCGGTGCACTCAGTGCTCCGAACCTCGCCATTTTGCGACATGCATTATATAATGATCACACTTTTATCCTAGGAGCTATCGTTGCATGGCGCCTATAAATTAACAAGAGTAAGGGCAAGATACATGGTGGCATTTACGCTACTCGCTTAGCGGGTCGTTTAGGAGTTCAGATACGCCCTCATGATTACCTTTTGCCCAAGGTTTATCTAGACTACAGGTCGTTGAGGGATCACCACTTTATTAATGAGGCTGACCATTTTCATAATATTCGCTATAATCTGATATTTAGCATCATAACTCGGGATGTTATTCCATTTCATGTACCTGCTTTGTTTGATTCCGTTGCTAGGAACAGATACAGAATTATGCCACATGATATCATCGCCTATTGGAGCAACCAAGCTACGACAGAGGAGGAGCCCAGGAGTGGGATGCTCAAGTACCTCCTCCACCACAATTCAACATGGGACCGGACGGCTACTACGGATGGTGATCACCAAGCTAGGGCAAAAGCCTAAGGTTGGGGAGTATGTATTCCCACCGACATTACATTCATGTTCTCACATTTCATTTCAGTTGTCGGTGTCCACACTCTTTCATTGTATTGTCCATGCTAGATTTATTTTTCTTGTTTTCTTCTTGTGTGTTTGAAAAACTTTGAGAAAATCCAAAAATACATATTGTTTCTTTTCAGATTTTCTTTTCAGTTCAGTTAGTTGTAGTGTTAAAAGAAAACCCAAAAAGATTTCTCATTTCTTCTTTTGCTTGTTGGGAGTTCTCTCGTGTAAATAGTTTTTCTCGTTTTGATTTTTCCTTCTCGTGTTTGCTTTCTTCAAGGAAAAACTAAAAACTCCAAAAATATTTTAGTGTGTTTCTCTGAAATTCTCTTTATTTTATCGAGTCATACCAAAGAGAACACCACAATGAAAATGTTGAGTGGCTCTCATATGCATTACCGTTGATCTAACATCGAGCCCATATTACTTTGTATTTTCCTCTTGAATGAAATGTTTGCACATTCGAGCTTAGTCCACGACACTCTCGGACTATTATTATTTTCAGATCATTCGATTGTGCAAGTGAAAGGCAAAAATGACGACATTTGATGGATTGATTGTGGCAGAGAAAAGCGGGTATGAACTCAACTTGTTCTTGTTTTTGTAAATATGTTTAACCTAGTATCCATGATTCAGCACATTATGATTGAACATATTTGCAATGACAATTAGAGATTATAGTAATTCATGCCATGATCAAGTAGCTAGGAGTGGATAATGATTTATCTTGGATGTCAACATGCATTAAAATGGTTGTGATGTAGTATGATGATATGGTATCCTCCTCTTAATGTTTCAAGCGGCTTGACTTGGTACATGTTCACGCATGCAGTTGAATCAAACCAACATATCCTTCATGATATTTATGTTCATGGTTTCCATATCCTACTCATGATAGCATTCAATGTTTATTATTCGTAATGCATGTTTATGACCGTATTTGCTCTCTAGTTGTCCGCTTCTCAATCTATTTGCTAGCCTTCACCTGTACTAAGTGGGGATTTTGCTTGTGCATCAAAATCCTTAAACCCAAGTTATTCCAGATGAGTCCACCATATCTACCTATATGCAGTATTACCCTGCCGTTCCAAGTAAATCTGCATGTGCCAACTCTAAAATTTCAAATGAACATCTGTTTTGTGTGCCTGGACCGCTCATAGAGCGACAGGGGGTGGTCAGCATCTTCCATGTTAAGCGGGTTACTCTCACGATGAGTGTTTATTCACTCGTCCTTGCACGATAAGGGCGGTAATATGGATTCCCAGTACTGAAATCAAAACAAATGCAAATAAGTAAAACAAAACTCCCCCGGGAATATTGTTGGTTTGGATGGTACCCATGGATTCGGCTCGCCGTGGAGTGTGTTTGTTGGTGGAGGGGGAGTAAACATTTACTTTTACCGCTTGGGAACCGCCGCTAATTTGTTTAACATGGAAGGTATTGATAGCTCTTGGTCATAACGTTGACAGGAACGATGTACCTCTCAAAATTATACTTATCTCTTATTTAATCGTTGAGCTCTGGCACCTTTGCCAATCCATGCTTCCTCTGCAAAGGGACTATCTATTTACTTTAATGTTGAGTCATCACCTTCTAAAATAAGCGTTAGATCTGAGAGCACTATTGTCATCCTCATGCATTGTGTATAGTGAATGTTGGATGCATCACGACTGGATCTTTTCTACCATGAATTACAATGTTTAGTCGTTGCTTGAACTTTGGAGGTGCTCTGCATTTATGTGTTGCGGTCTTAGAAAGGGCTAGCGAGATACCACTATTGTCATATTATATCATGATTGTTTTGACAAATTGTTTGCACTTGAGATATCTTATTATTGCTTGCTAGTTGCTTGTGTCATTCATATGAGTTAATATAGTCTTGAAGAGTTATTGCTGTCATGGTTAGTCATGATCTTCCCTGAAAACATGGGTGCTACTTAAGCATAGGTATGTAAACAAGAACAAAAGAGTTCATAAAAGTTTTTGTTTCTCACTTTCAGTTTGTCAACTGAATTGCTTGAGGACAAGCAAGGGTTTAAGCTTGAGGCAGTTGATACGTCTCCAACGTATCTACTTTTCCTAACACTTTTGGTCTTGTTTTGGACTCTAATTTGCATGATTTGACTGAAACTAACCCAGACTAACGCGGTTTTTAGCACAACTACTGTGGTGTTGTTTTTGTGCAGAAATAAAAGTTCTCGGAATGGAGCAGACTTTTTGGAGATTTATTTTGGAATATTTAAGGAATTATGGATCTAGAAGCCACCCGAGAGGGGGTCTAGGGTGACCACGCTCCACCATGGCGCGCCAGGCCCCCTCGCGCGGCCTGGAGGAGGGTGGACACCTCGTGGGTCCCCCGACCCTAATTCCAACGCTATAAATTCACATTTTTCAGAAAAGAATAGAGAGAAAGTTTTACCTAGTTTCACTATATGGAGTCGCCGCCACCTCCTGTTCTTCATCACGAGGCCAGATCTGGAGTCCGTTTGGGGCTCTGAAGAGTTGAATCTTCGATCTTCGTCATCATCAAACCTTCTCCATTGCCGATTCCATTATGCCCCCCACCAGGAGTGAGTAATTCCTCCCTAGGCTTGCTAGTCGGTGAGGAGTTGGATGAGATTCATCATGTAATCGAGTTCGTTTTGTTAGGGCTTGATCCCTAGTATCCATTATGTTCTAACATTGATGTTGCTATGACTTTGCCATGATTAATGCTTGTCACTAGGGCCCGAGTGCCATGATTTAAGATCTGGACCGTTTATGTTATCATCATCATATCTATGTTCTTGATCCGATCTTGCCTAGTCATATGCACAGATTACGTGTTATGATCCGTCAACCCCATAGTGACAATATTTGGGATACTTCACGGTGATGACCATAGTTTGAGGAGTTCATGTATTCACTAAGTGCTAATGCTTTGTTCCGGTTCTCTATTAAAAGGAAGCCTTAATATCCCTTAGTTTCCTTATGGACCCCGCTGCCATGGGAGGGTAGGACAAAAGATGTCATGCAAGTTCTTTTACATAAGCACGTATAACTATATACGGTATACATGCCTACATTACATTGACGAACTGGAGCTAGTTTTGTGTCGCCCAAGGTTATGACTGTTATATGATGAATATCATCCAACAAATACTCCGATCCAATACCTACAACTTTTCCACTTATTGCTCTCGCTAAGTTACTATTGTTGCTGCTACTGTTACACTTGCTACAAAATTATCATTGCTATTGTTACTACTCCTATCAACCTATCATTCTACTGTGCTACTGATCACTTTTCTGCAGGTATTTATCTTGAGGTGTGGTTGAGTTGACAACTCAACTACTAATACTCTCAAATATTCTTTGGCTCCCCTTGTGTCGAATCTATAAATTTGGGCTGAACACTCTACCCTCGAAAACTGTTGCAATCCCCTATACTTGTGGGTTATCAGAAAGCAACATCACCTTCAAGTTGGAGTGTCCCCCACCAATCAAATCAGAGCCTTAAATAATTTAAAATGCCCCTTTAAATTTCATGGGAATTTCAAACTTATGCCAATAACTCCCAAACTTTTTGTGGCAGAGCTGAATATTGTGTATTATTTAACGGGCTAAGTCAAATATATTTACAAAAGTGCTTGGTGCTGAAAATAAAATAGAACGGGAAGTTTAAATAAAAGCAGAGAAAAGAAAAAGAAAAGGGGAAGGGAGCACTATGACCCTGGGCTGTAATGAGCTACAGTTTGGCCCAGCCCACTTCCCCATCATCCCCAATCTCCTGCTCATTAGGGGGGATTTGGACAACGGTCGAGCGTCCATGGCGATGCACGGCGAAGTGCCGGCCATCCGACCCCCCGGCGGCTACAATGACCCCTCGTCCACCCCACAGACGAACCCTAACCCTAGAACCTCTACCTCTTGCCTCGTTCCCCCTCCCCCCCCCCGAGCTTGGGCTCGCGCTCGCCCGAGGGCACCGCACTATAGCCAAACAATGCCGCCGTTGCAGTCCTCGGTCTCCTTCCCCAACAACCCAATCGAGCCTCGCCGCCCCTCCTCTCTTCAATGGCGGTGAGCCCAGGGCCATTTCCCCTCTCCTTTGCCTCCATCCCCTCACGCAGCCGCCGTCGCCCAAAGCTCGCCAGAGCTCTTTGCTGCCCCCTGCTGCACCCCGTGACGCCCAGCCGCACGCACGCGCTTGCACTGCTCTGCCCGCCGCCCCGTGCTATCTGCCGCCTCCCCGCTGTAGTCACCGTCGCTGCCGATCAACCACCAACGCCATTGACGATGGTGTGCTCATTCTGGTCGTCCCCTACTAGCGCTGCTAGCAGGAACTAGTCCGCCGCGTCGCCTGCTCCTCCTGGGCCCGACGGCCGTCCATTTGGTCGCTAGAGGCATCCCGGAGGCGTCGCCGATGTCCCACCGCCGTGCACTATGGTTGCCGACGCCGGCCACCGCACCTTTGCTCACTGACTCGTGGGCCCGCACTATCAGGTGATTAGTTTAGGACTAATTAAAGGTTAGATTAAAGTAACAACCGATGATGACCAGACCCTACCGCTTTAATTAACCCTATGATTAAAACTAACACCCTAATTAGCTACTGACGCTGACAAGTGGGGCCGGACCACTGTTCCACTGGATCAAGCTGACCCAATCAGCCTGCTGACTGGGCAGCTCACTCGCGAGTCTGCCTTTGCTGATTGGACATTGATCCAGGTCAAAAGGGCCTACCAGTCAACCACTGTGTGTGCTAACTGGGTACAATCGTGGGTGCCCTTAGCATTTACTGTTTTGAATAATTCGAATTAATAAATAAAAGAAATATCAGAAATTGCTAAATCTTTATAAAATCATATAAAATAATCCATAACTCGGACGAAAAACTTTTATACATGAAAGTTGCACAGAAAAATCCCACGAATCCGAATACGTTGTTCGTTCATCTGTCACATGCTCCTAGCATGATGAACATAGACATTTGGCGCTAGGATCATCTGTTCGATAGTAGCCCCGAGACCTGGGAAATATCATCAGATATTCTTCCACTCCGTATGTGACTTGTAGTACCGCGTTAGCTCATCCCTAGCACTGCATATTGCCATGTCATGCATCATGTTGCACCTGCTTGCTTGTATTTACTATTTCTCCCCCTCTTCTCTACGGTAGACACCGAGACCCACGCTGCTGCCGGGTACGACTACAACCCTGACGACCAGCCTTTTGCAACAGAGCAACAAGGCAAGCAACCCCCCTTTTGATCATACCGATATCGCCTATTCTTTCTCCCTCATGCTTGCATTAGATTTTGTTGTTGTTCAATTAGTTCCTATTCTTATGCATAGTGGTAGAGACAAAGTTGTCCCTGTCTTTTGATGAGATGTGCCTATTTTTTTGGGAGAGTCGACTTTGACGATCCGACTACGAACGTGCGAGGACGTCGTGCCTTAGCAATTGCTAAACCGACTCCGAGAGGTTATTGACCACGCCGGAGCACGATCAACCTGACCACGAAGGTCTGTTTCCTGCACGCAAAGGAAGAACAAGCAAGAAACTGAGATTGCAATCTGGATATTGCGAATATAAGAGGAAAGCTTTATTGATGAAGTGGGGTTCTATGACGTCTTGGTCTGGTCATGGAACACAAACGAAGGACGCAAAGTTGCAGTTACAGCGAACTTGTAATCTAAACAAAACCCAAGTCTAAATGGCGCCCTAAGGGCTGTATATATGGGGGAATAGAGGAGGAATTTTGTGACCCCTTGGAGGAGGGTTCCGAAACCGACCCTAACTCGGTTTCCCCACACATGCGGACTCTAAAAACAGCCTATAATATGGTATTTCGAAATTACACGGGCCTGGCCCAAAAATAAGGTGGCGCGGCACCTATAATAGCCTATGGATGAAATTTATAAAGTGGCGTCTTGAATATTTCTTCCAAGCCTTCATGCTCTCCTTATGGTGGCTTCGAAGTGCAAAGATTACCACTGGAAGCTCCATTGTTCTTTCCTGCACGTACACCTTCTTCTCCATGCTTGATCCCACTCCAATGGCCGTCCTTCTTGTCCATGCTAGGTCCTTCATTCATAAGTAAAACAAAAGTATCTAACTTAGGCAGCATCATATGTTCATGAACTTTAGAAGGATTTCCAAGACACAAAAGTACATGGTAATTCAATTGGCGTGCACAATCTCTACTAACTGGTCCGGTATGTATAGCAGAAGGGGATGTGGGTGTAACAATGGTATTGATGTCCTCTTCATCCTCCCCTTCTTGAACTGAAGTCGTCCTCGACGGAAGCTCATCTTCCTCGCCCAAATAAGGCTTCAAATCTGCAATGTTAAAAGTGGGACTAACCCCAAACTCTGCAGGCAGCTCAAGTTTATATGCATTATCATTTATTTTCTCGAACACCTTAAAAGGACCATCAACACGTGACATTAGCTTCGCAAATCAGGAAATCTATCCTTACGCAAATGTAATCAAACAAGATCTCGAGGTGCAAAGACAACATGTTTTCTACCCTTATCCCTAGCAAGTTTATATTTAGCATTCATACACTCAATGTTTTCCTTAGTTAACTCATGCATCTTTAAGATCAATTCAACATATTTTGTAGCATCAAAATTAACCTTCTCCGAAAATGGAAGAGGCAACAAATCAATAGGTGCACGAGGTAGGAAACCATACACAACTTCAAAAGGGCACATCTTAGTAGTATAATGTGGCGAACGATTATAAGCAAATTCAATATGAGGCAAGAATTCTTCCCACATTTTCAGGTTATTCTTCAAAACAACCCTAAGCATAGTAGACAATGGTCTATTAACTACTTCAGTTTGTCCATCAGTTTGGGGGTGGCATGTAGTACTAAAAAGCAGTTTAGTCCCCAACTTAGCTCATAAACATCTCCAAAAGTGGCTAAGAAATTTAGCATCACGATCTGAAACAATTGTATTTGGCACACCATGCAAGCGAATAATTTCACGAAAGAACAAATCAGCAACATGAGCGTCAACATCACTTTTATGACATGGTATAAAGTGTGCCATTTTTGAAAATCTATCCAAGACAACAAATATACTATCCCTCCCCTTCTTTGTTCAAGGTAAACCTAAAACAAAGTCCATAGATATATCCTCCCAAGGAATACTAGTTACAGGCAAAGGCATATATAAACCATGAGGATTGAGTCGTGACTTAGCTTTTTGACATGTAGTGCATCGAGCAACGAAACGCTCAACAACCCATCTCATCTTTGGCCAAAAGAAATGTGTAGCAAGTACGTCCTCCGTCTTATTCACACCAAAGTGTCCCGTTAATACTCCTCCATGTGCCTCCCGCAACAACAAAAGACGAACAGAGCTAGCTGGAATGCCTAGCTTATTAGCACGAAACACAAATCCATCATTAAATGACAAACTTGTTCCATGTTCTCCCTTCTTTACAATTCTCCAACGCATCTTTAAATTCAAAATTATGCATATATTGATCTTTAATGGTCTCCAAACCAAATATTCTAAAGTCAAGTTGTGAAAGCATGGTATAATGACGAGACAATGCATCAGTAATAATATTTTCTTTACCCTTCTTGTGTTTAATGACATAAGGGAAAGTCTCAATGAATTCAACCCATTTAGCATGTCGACAGTTCAATTTTGCTTGACTTTTAATATGTTTCAAAGATTCATGATCAGAATGTATGACAAATTCTTTGGGCCATAAATTATATTGCCATGTTTCCAAAGCCCGAACAGGAGCATATAATTCCTTATCATAAGTAGAATAATTCAGACTAGGCCCACTCAATTTTTAGAAAAGTATGCAACAAGTTTACCATCTTGTAATAACACACACCCTGATCCAATTCCATTACCATCACATTCAAGCTCGAAAGTCTTATTAAAATCAGGAAGTTGGAGTAAAGGAGCATGTGTTAACTTATCTTTCAATACCGTGAAGGCTTCTTCCTGTGCGGTACCCCAAGAAAAAGGCACATCCTTCTTTGTAAGCTCATTAAGAGGTGCAAAAATGGTGCTGAAATCTCTCACAAAACGCCTATAGAAACCAACGAGGCCAAGAAAACTCCTCACTTGTGTGACCGTTTTGGGCTGCGGCCAACTCTCAATAGCTTCAGTCCTGGCTTTATCAACTTCAATTCCCTGTGGAGTAACAACATAGCCAAGAAAAGATACTCGGTCGGTCCAAAAGGTGCACTTCCCAAGGTTACCAAACAAACACGCATCACATAGAGCAATAAAAACAACACATAAATGTTCCAAATGTTCCTTCAAAGATCTGCTATAAATTAGGACATCATCAAAATAGACTACCACAAATCGTCCAATGAAAGCACGTAAAACCTCGTTCATCAATCTCAAAGTGCTAGGTGCTGACCAACCACTCATATATCCAAACTTAGTTTTAAATGATGTCTTCCATTCATCTCCCAATTTCATACAAATTTGATGGTATCGACTACGCAAATCAACTTTGGAGAAAATTGTAGAGCCACTTAATTCATCAAGCATATCATCTAGCCTAGGAATAGGATGACGATAACGGATAGTAATATTATTAATGCCTCTACAATCAACACACATACGCGATGTACCATCCTTTTTCGACACTAGAATAATAGGAACAACACAAGGACTAAGATATTCACCTATATAACCTTTGTTGAGCAGCTCTTGTACGTGACGCATAATCTCCTTTGTCTCCTGTGGATTGGTATGGTATGGTGCATGGTTGGATAGCGATGCACCGAGAGTTAAGTCTATATGATGCTCAATCCCTCTAATAGGTGTTCATCCCGATGGCACGTCTTGTGGAAAGACATCAACGAACTCTTGCAAAATGTTAATGACACCAAGAGGCAAAGAGGGTGGCATATCCTCGAATGAAAATAATACCTCTTTGCATACAAAAGCATAGCAAACAGATGTAGTAACATCGAAATCAGTAATATCAGATTTAGTGGCAAGTAAACAACCACTCTTCAGTTTTATTTCAGATGCAACACTAGATGGTGGTTTATTAGGCTTATTATGTTGCTCAAATTCCTTTGCCACAATCTGTTTTTCACTCTCACTTTGCTCATGTTTTGCTTTACTAGCTCTAGCAATGTCATCTTTCATAATATGTTCAGGAGATATAGGAAGCAAAGTTATATTTTTATCCTTATGAACAAGAGTATATTGATTTGTCCTACCATGGTGTACATAATTTTTATAAAATTGCCATGGTCTACCAAGTAAAATGGAGAATACTTGCATGGGTACCACATCACAATCAAAATAATATGAATATGTAGCAATGCTAAAAGTGCACACGAACAATACGTGTTACCTTAACCTTGCCACTGTTGTTGAACCATTGGATGTAATAAGGATGTGGATGTGGTCTTGTGGTTAGAGACAAATTCTCCACCATCTCCATGCTAGCCAAGTTGTTACAACTCCCTCCATCGATGATAACGCGAACATAATGCTCCTTCACAACTCCCTTTGTATGGAACAAGTTGTGCCTCTGATTTTCCTCAGCCTTTGTAACCTGCACACTCAAAACACATTGAGCAACTAAACTTTCATACCTGTCGGCATAGTCAGCAGCCATGTAGTGTGTCTCTTGTTTAGTATCATGGACACCCTGTTCTTCATTTGTAATAAGAGCCAAAGTCTCCTCATCATAATCACTAGTGGATTCGTATCCACCATCCTCTGTCACAATCATCACATGCTTGGATGGGCATTCCCTCGCATAGTGACCTCCACCCTTGCAACAACGACATATAACCTCATGTGTTTGCCCTATGGATGCAATGGAGGAAGAAGAGTTCTGTGCAGGCCCAGAAGGTGTGCTCTTGGCAGAGGGTGGGGTAGGGGCCTGTTTCCTGGTATCTCGGTTGGAGTTGGAGGCCGAGGTAGGCGGTGTTGCAGCAAGACGTGTGGAAGTAGAGGAGGTATGTGGCATCCATGATGAAGTGCGACCTACAGAAATATTAGTTCTCATCATTGCCTGCCGATCCTGCACTTCACGTTCAGCTTTGCAAGCAAGATGGAATAAACGAGTGATAGTGTTATACTCCTTATACTCTAGAATATTCTGAATCTCTCTATTTAATCCACCCATAAAACGTGCAAGCATAGCTTCATTCTCCTCAACAATACCACATATAATCATCCCAGTTTGTAATTCCTGATAATATTCCTCTACAAAAAAAATTACTTGTCTTAAACGCTGCAAATTTTGAAGCAATTCACGTTGATAACATGGTGGAACCCAATGATTAGGCATAGAAGTTTTCAATGCATCCCAAATAGTAGGGATATTATCATGATATATTCTACGATGTTCAGACCACCAAACACAAGCAAAACTAGTGAATGCACAAACAGCAACAGCAACACGTCTATCCTCAGGAAATTGTAAGCATGTAAAACGTTGCTCTGTTTCTAACTCCCAAGTAAGATATATATCAGGAACAAATCTACCCTCAAGTCAAAATATTCAATTTAAGTTTAGGGATATGGTCATGATCCCGTATCTAAGGGGGTGTGTAACGCCCCGGACACACCCGCCGGTAGTCGTTACTCCTGGCGGGATCTAGACTGGCCTCACAGATCAATACTAGTCTTTTCTGCGCACTTTGTCCTCACTCATGCGCACCCAGGACCAACTTCCTGGTCGGTCACCCATCCTAGAACTACTCCAAGCCAAGCACGCTTAACCTGGGAGTTCTGTTCGAATGGGCTCCCGGAAAAGAAGGAATTCCTTATTGATATGAGTAGTCTATCATCCCTAATAAGCCAAGCTATCACATACACAAACGTCTGTGCTTCCAGTCCGGTACATGTGTCATTCCGTGTGCCACGACGGGTCACAAACTTCATGAACAACATGATCGCGCACCTGTTGGCAAACATCCATGTAACCGTGATTACACACCCACCGGTAGTCGTTACTCCCGACGGGATCTAGACTGGCCTCACAGATCAATACTAGTCTTTTCTGCGCACTTTGTCCTCACTCATGCGCACCCGGGACCAACTTTCCGGTCGGTCACCCATCCTAGAACTACTCCAAGCCAAGCACGCTTAACCTAGGAGCTCTGTTCGAATGGGCTCCCGGAAAAGAAGGAATTCCTTATTGATATGAGTAGTCTATCATCCCTAATAAGCCAGGCTATCACACGCATGGGCCTTGTGTGGGACTTCCACCAGCCCACAAAAGGCTGGTATTTATTCTCCCACAGCCCATGAAGCCTCTTGGGTCGAAATACCCCTCCCGATGGTCTCCCGGTACACTACCGACACTCCCAGTACACTACTGACACTCCCAGTACACTACCGATTAGCCCGAAACTTTTTCGACGACCAAAACAGGACTTCCTATATATGAATCTTTACCTCCGGACCATTCCGGAGCTCCTCGTGACTTCCTAGATCTCTTCTGGGACTCCGAACAACCATCAATCACCACCATACATAACTCTATACTACCGAAACGTCACCAAACCTTAAGTGTGCAGACCCTGTGGGTTGGAGAACTATGTAGACATGACCGAGACACCTCTACGGTCAATAACCAATAGCTGGACCTGGATGCCCATATTGGTTCCTACATATTCTACAAAGATCTTTATCGGTCGAACCTCTATGTCAAGGATTCAGTTAATCCCGTATGATGTTCCCTTAGTTCTTCGGTATGTTACTTGCCCGAGATTCGATCGTCGGTATCTCCATACCTAGTTCAACCTCGTTACCGGCAAGTCTCTTTACTCGTTTCGTAATACAAAATCCCATGACTAACACTTAGTCACATTGCTTCCAAGGCTTATTGTGATGTTGTATTACCGAGTGGGCCCTGAGATACCTCTCCGTCACACGGAGTAACAAATCCCAGTCTTGATCCATGCCAACTCAACAGACACCCTCGGAGATACCTGTAGAGCACCTTTATAGTCACCCAGTTACGTTGTGACATTTGATACACACAAGGCACTCCTCCGATGTCCGTGAGTTGCATGATCTCATGGTCATAGGAACATATACTTGACATGTAGAAAATAGTAGCAATAAACTGACACGATCATATGCTACGTTTTGTAGTTTGGGTCTTGTCCATCACATCATTATACTAATGATGTGATCCCATTATCAAATGACATCACATGTCAATGGCTAGGAAACCTTGACCATCTTTGATCAACGAGCTAGTTCACTAGAGGCATACTAGGTGACAAGATCGATATGGTTGACTAGAGGGGGGGGTGAATAGGCAACAACCAATTTTTAGCTTTTCTTTAAAAATAAGGGATAAGCAACAAATAGGTTAACTAGATATGCAACTAGGTGACAAGCCTATATGATGCTACTCAATACAAAAGCACAAACAAGCAAGTAAAATGATACAATAAATGCTTGTAGAAGTAAAGGTGCAAAATAACCAAAGGTGGAACCGGTGGAGACGAGGATGTGTTACCGAAGTTCCTTCCCTTGTGAGGAAGTACGTCTCCGTTGGAGCGGTGTGGAGGCACAATGCTCCCCAAGAAGCCACTTGGGCCACCGTATTCTCCTCATGCCCTCACACAATGCGAGATGCCGTGATTCCACTATTGGTGCCCTTGAAGGCGGCGACCGAATCTTTACAAACAAGGTTGGGGCTATCTCCACAACTGAATTGGAGGCTCCCAACGACACCACGAAGCTTCACCACAATGGAATGTGGCTTCGAGGTGACCTCAACCGTCTAGGGTGCTCAAACACCCAAGAGTAACAAGATCCGCAAGGATTAGTGGGGGGAATCAAATTTCTCTTGGTGGAAGTGTAGACCCGAGCCTTCTCAAACTATCCCTGGGAAATCCACAAGATTGATTGGCTAGGGAGAGAGATCGGGCGAAAATGGAGCTTGGAGCAACAATGGAGTTTTGGGAAGGAAGAGGTCACCTTCTTGGAGAAGAAGACCTCCCTTATATAGTAGGGGGAAAGTTCCAACCGTTACCCACTTGCCAGCCCCGCACATTACGGTAGTATCGTAGACCCCACGGTACTACCGTGATGGCTTACGGTACTACCGCAGGGCAGTGCGGTACTACCTGGCTCTGGCCAAATAGCACTATGGCGCTAGCGGTAGGACCGCCACAGCGGTACTACCGCGAGCCCGTGCGGTACTACCGCACGGCTCGGCAGAGGCAGGTACTGGAGGCGCACGGAAGTAAAAAATTACTTCCGTGCCAACCTCCACATAGGAAACTGTGCGAAAAATGTCCGCACGGTAGTACCGTGCAGGAATCACGGTACTTCCGTGCCTACTACCGTAGAGGTAGAGGTCAGGCCAGGGGCAAGCGGTACTACCGCTCCTTTGGAGTGGTACTACCACGGCGACCTGCGGTACTACCGCAACCACGAGCGGTACTACCGCACCCTGGGGCGGTACTACCGCTGGCCACTGAACTCAAACACTTCACAGGCATTCCTTTTTGCACACAGAGAGAGAGATAACAGGTTGGGGGCTCCACTGAAGAGAGGGAAAGACGGGCAAAGGATAAATGTGTACATGTTGATTCCACCCAGACCTTTCCGATGCGGAGCCCCTCTTGATAGTACGGCTTTCCTACGAATCAAATCCACCGAAAAGAAACGTAAAGAACAACCGTCTTCGAGAGACTCCGAGGGGCACTGAATCGTCTTGTGCCTAGACCTGATTTATCTAAAAAGCTCAACGCACACGATTAGTCCGCAAACATATTGTCATCAATCACCAAAACCCCTTAAGGAGAAATATGCCCTTACAATCTCCCCCTTTTTGGTGGATTGATGACAATACGGGTTTTGCACAAAAGGATATATAATTAGTATTTGCAACCTCAAGACCTACAAAATATAGAATAGCTCCCCCTAGATGTGTGCACACTATAGATATGCTTTGGACTGCATGGCACACACACTAGGATCAACACAACCCTATATTTTATAGACAATGTAATCTTTGCTACCGAATGAACGACATTGAGTATGGGAACTAGATATAGCAAGTGAGTATAAAGATAACGGAACGACTTGGGCAGACTCACTAGCTACGTGATCATACGAGACGATAATAACGGAGAGGAGATAGCATATGTCTCACACCATATGATAAAGAGAATCACCAGTTCACACACACAAAGACGACATAAGGCAGTGTTCAATGAAAGCAAAGAGACGATGAAAAGGCAAATGCAAAGACATCAAATCCTACACTCTCTCCCCCTTTGGCATCGAGACGCCAAAAAGGCAGAGAGGACACCTAACACCTAGGTGGTAGCTCCCAGGAAGAACTCTCAGGCATCGGGCTCCTCGGAACCATCGGAAGCAGCTAGAACAGACTCCACATCTGAATCATCCCACTGATACTGCTGGTTAGCCATCCAGGTGGCCTCAGGGGTGATGTCTTGCTCAGACCCACTTGAGATGTGCTCGCCAAGTTTCCTCAGGATGCGCTTGTCACGCTGGCAACTCTCCTTCTGAGCAACATGAGCCTGATACTAACCCTTGGCCTGCATGCAGAACAAGGCCTTCATCTTGATAGAAAGCTTCTTGGCCCAAGATGGCTCAGAAGAGGGGGGCACAAAGGACTCGGAACTAGTATCAGCCTCCTCGTCGAAATCATCCTCATCGACCTCCATGCGGGCAGATGGTGGCTTGGTGGTAGTGTTGGCCCACTTGTCCTTCAAACGCAGACGGATGGGCTCATGAAGAAACGTGTGCACCGGCAAGTCCTGAGCAGGGAAGGTCTTGTTCCAAGTATGCTGAATCAGGAGGAACAAGTATGGCCCATAAATGGGGACCTTCCGATGAAAGATAGCTGTGCGAAGTTCAGACCACATCACATGAGACACATCCAGAACGCCAATGGGTTCATTCCTCCCTTTTTCACAGAGCAGCAACATATCCACCAAGTATGAGTGAACCTTGTCTTTGTCTCCCATGCGAGGAAACAAGGTGTTATGGAAGATCCGGTGCATGACATCCAGGAAGGGGTTGAGCACAGGGACTTGCTCAGCAGATCGAAGGGTGTTCAGAATGTGGTAGGGCAAGAGCCAGTCCTTACCGGCTGCCTGAGGGTTGCCGTGAGGGCGCAGACCAAGTGGCTCATCAAGCCCAGCATCAGGAACATGAAGCAGTCCCATGAAATCCATCCAAGTGGCAGTAAGTTGCTCTCCATTGGTCATCCATGTCATAGTTCGTGCCACATCAGAGTGAAAGTGCACTGAGGCATAGAACTGACCGACAAGCTCTGGATCGAAGTCAAGGTTGAAGGAGATGATGTCTGCAATAGCCAGCTGGTCCACCAACTCAAGAGCCTCACAAAAGTATTTCGGATCCTTCCTCATGTGTTCCAGATCAATGGATTGAACCGGAACATATAGATTCTTCTTGCCCTTGATCACATCTGCATGAAAGAGAAATTGCTTCTTGGACTAGAACAATCCAAAGGCTTGATAGGATACCCTTGGTTTGTCATAGGGGTTGATCACCCGACGTTGCAGGAATTCAGCTTGAGGCATGTTGTCATAGTTCTCAATGACTGGCTTCAGCTTGGTGGCAGTCCTCTTGAAGCGTTGGGATGGACGGGAGCCTTCAGGAACATCTGGATTGCGGAGCCTCTTGGAACTGGTGTCGCGAGATGGATTGGAACGGCGTGAAGTGGAGCTGGAACCACCACCTAGTACACACAACGCAAACACAGCGACAAACGAGAGAATAAGGCAAAATGAAATCACAACACAAAAACCATTTAGAAGCAAGAATGGACAGGACAAAACGAGGAAATTGTGGAACGAGAGGAGTAGCACAGGATTCCGGCGGAAGTAAAATTTTACAACCGCTCCAGACGCGGTACTATCGTAGCAGGGCGGATGTAAAAAATTACATCCGTGCCTACTACCGCAGAGGTAGAGGTCAGGCCAGGGGCAAGCGGTACTACCGCTCCTTTGGAGCGGTACTACTGCGGCGACCTGCAGTACTACCGCAACCACGAGCGGTACTACCGCTGGCTCGTGCGGTACTACCGCACCCTGGGGCGGTACTACCGCTGGCCACTGAACTCAAACACTTCACAGGCATTCCTTTTTGCACACACAGAGAGAGATAACAGGTTGGGGCTCCACTGAAGAGAGGGAAAGACGGGCAAAGGATAAATGTGCACGTGTTGATTCCACCCAGACCTTTCCGATGCGGACCCCCTCTTGATAGTACGGCTTTCCTACGAATCAAATCCACCAAAAAGAAACGTAAAGAACAACCGTCTTCGAGAGACTCCGAGGGGCACTGAATCGTCTTGTGCCTAGACCTGATTTATCTGAAAAGCTCAACGCACACGATTAGTCCGCAAACATATTGTCATCAATCACCAAAACCCCTTAAGGAGAAATATGCCTTTACACTAGGGACATAGTGTTGTCTATTTACCCACACATGTAATGTGTTTCCAATCAATACAATTATAGCATGGATAATAAAATATTATCATGAACAAGGAAATATAATAATAAACACTTTATTTATTGCCTCTAGGGCATATTTCCAACTGTCTCCCACTTGCACTAGAGTCAATAATCTAGTTCACATCACTATGTGATTTACATTGTAATGAATCGAACACCCATGCAGTTCTGGTGTTGATCATGTTTAGCCCTTGGAAGAGGTTTACTCAACGGGTCTGCAACATTCAGATCCGTGTGCACTTTGCAAATATTTATGTCCTTCTCCTCGATGTAATCGCGGATGGAGTTGAAGAGTCGCTTTATGTGTCTTGTCCTCTTGTGAAACCTTGGTTCCTTGGCCAGAGCAATGGCACCAGTGTTGTCACAGAACAGGTTCATTAGATTCAGTGCACTGGGCACTACTCCAAGATCTGTCATGAACCGCTTCATCCAGACACCTTCCTTTGCTGCCTCCGAGGCTGCGATGTACTCCGCTTCGCACGTAGAATCAGCTACCACGCTTTGCTTGGAACTGCACCAGCTTACCGTTCCCCCGTTGAGAATAAATACGTATCCGGTTTGTGACTTAGAGTCATCTGGATCTGATGAGGATATGTACCTGGGGTAGGGTCCTAGGCATGGCCCGTATACCCTACCTAAGGACACTACATGGGAGGACTTGAAGATCAAGCATGAACTTCCGAGTGGATCCCTGGAGACGTTCAAAGTCACTCGACAGTAAACCACTCGGAGACTCCCGCCCTCACTCGGCAGTCGCGTGTCACTCGGAAGACCTCGCTTTCACTCGACGCCAGAAGACCAGGAGCCACCATCAAGAGCCTAACGGGCAGACGCTGGTTCAATGGTCATTAATAGCTTTTACTACGTACGTTACCTGTAACGGCAGACTTTAAACCCCATGACCAGACCCTTTGATGCGAGACCATTATGAGGGGCAGCAAACTCTATATAAGCCGCCCCTACCCTCTAGCACAAGGGTTAGCAACTATTGTAATCTCAGCATTCCACACGACATAAAGCTCTCGAGCACTGAGACGTAGGGTTGTTACCTCCACGAGAGGGGCCTGAACTCATACATCCGTGTGTACACCCTCGCCGTAGCTAGGACTCTGCCCTCTCCATTCGTACCCCTACCATCTACTGTCAGGCACGTTCCCATGACAGTTGGCGCCCACTGTGGGGCAGGCATCTAAGGGACTTCCGGCGAGGTTGCGATTTTCATCCTTCGACATGTCTTCCGGCGGTGTTTTTGCTCTGGGCCACGAGATCCGTTTTGGAGCGCTCACCTTCATTGTCGACGATTCGGCATGGCTCCAGGAAGCACCTCTCGATGTCGAGGCGCTCCCGGTCTGCAGGGCCGCGCACTTTCGCGCGAGTCCTTGCGGCGTGTTGCCGCGTCAGCTGTCGACTCCCTACGCGTCGGCTCCTCTTGCTGTTCGCGGCCACAAGCGGTCCGGCCGCTCATGACTCCAGCGGTGGGTCGAACATGTAGCGGCGTGTCAAGCGTCTTCACAGGTTGCAGCGCTCGAGCCTGCCGAGTCGCTTCATGGCGTGTTCGAGTCGGATTCCGATCCATCCGATGTGCCTTCCGAGTGTGAAAGCTGCAACCCCGCAGCGGAGGTCTTGATGGCAGGCTCTCATCAGAGTTCACCGCCTGGCTTCGGTCATGGCAAGCGCGAGGCTGGAGGCCCGTCGAACGTGCAGCTGCGTCACGATGAGGAGGTCCTTCGTACCCCCATCGTCGATGCGACTGCCGAGGCCCAAGCTTTGGAGGCCACACACGTTCGTTTGGAAGAGCTCCAGCCAGAGATTGACGAGCGCGCCCGCCAGCGCCCGCCGCGCCCTAGTCGACGTCATCGATAGCTGCTTCCGACTGGGTCTCACGATGGCGTTGAGGTATACCGAACTCCTATGCTTAATGTTGTTGTTGCTGCTAGGATAGCGGATTCCATTCAGCCATCCTGTCAGAGGCTGGTAGAGGGCTATTGCAGATCAGAGCATTGTTGGATGCAGCACAACGTTAGAATTTAGCAGTTTCTCAGTCCCGTCACAAGATATACAACAATTCACCCAAGGCAGAGACCGTTCAGTCGGCACACCGCCCTAGATCGCCCTTGCGTCGTCGAGGCGGCAGTTTTCGTGAAGGGCAAGACAGAGATCAGCATTACCGTGAAGACCACCGTCGAGTGCCCACTCCTCCGCGGAGTGGACCGTATGTGCCCCGGCACTAGGGCGACAGGCACTCCGTCGGTGATGAGTGGGACGCGGACTTTGATGCCCGCGCCTATCTTGTTTAGAAGCGGATTGACAAGAGCAGAGCCTACAGAGAGGGACTCGACAGAGATGTTCCGAATGGAAGCTCAACTGTGGTGTCTGGTCTAGAGTGTTTCAGCAGAGCTATACGTTCTGCAGAGATTCCCCCCAACTTCAGAATGGCGGTGGGGATCGAAAAGTTTTCTGGTGAAAAAACCAGAGACTTGGTTAGATGATTACCTAGTGGCTGTGGAGATTAGCGGCGGAAATGACAACGTCGCAATGAAGCACCTGCCCCTCATGTTGGATGGTTCAGCTCGAGCTTGGTTGAATCGTTTGGCTCCTTCCAGCATACATTGTTGGGAGGATCTTGCCCGAGTGTTTGTCCAGACCTTTGAGGGCACTTGCAAGCGCCCGACAGGTCTGGTCGACTTATGGCACTGTGATGGTCCCAGTGAAACCTTGAGAGACTATATTCAGCAATGGTCCACCCTGCATCATACGGTGGAGAATGTGTCGGAACACCAGGCTGTTTGTGCCTTCAAGGTCGGTGTGAGATACAGGGAGCTGTACTTGAAGTTCGGGCACACTGGTGACATTTCACTCGGCAAGATGATGGAAATTTCCACACGCTACGCCAATGGCGAGGAAGAAGACCGCCTCCGTAGCGGCAAAGGAAAAGCAGATGCTAACAAGTCTGGTGGCGGCAACAATCAGAAACAGAAGCGAAAGGCTGAAGACCCAGCTCCAGCAGAAGCAGCAGCACTGGCGACTCAGTCGAAGAACAAGGGCAAGGCCAAGCCTTAGTATGCCCCCAAGAAGGGGAATGGTCTGTCAGGAACTGACATTTTGGATCAGCCGTGTGTAATTCACACGAAGAAAGATGTAGAAGGCAACCTGATTCTGCCCAAGCACACAACTCGATAGTGTCGAACCCTCATTCAACAGTTCAAGGGAGACCAGTCGAGTGGGAAATCTCCTAAAAAAGAAGATGAATATGAAGAGAAGGAAACATTCCCGGATGTCATTGCTACATTGGTGATCTTTGCTGATGTCGAGAGCAAGAGTCGTCTGAAAGTCATCAACAGAGAAATCAACATGGCTGTGCCAGACACCCCCACCTACCTCAAGTGGTCTCAATATGCTGTCACATTTGACCGGACAGACCATCCTTCTCGCGTGGCCACTCCCGGTTGACAGGCTTTGGTAGTTGATCCGGTGGTGTAGGGGACTCGACTCAGAAAGGTCCTCATGGACGGCGGCAGCGACCTGAACATTCTGTATGCGGATACCCTGAAAGGGATGGGCATTCCGATGTCCCGTCTGAGCGAGAGCAACATGCATTTTCATTGGGTCATCCCAGGAAGGAAGGCCAATTCACTCGGCCAGATAGCATTGGACGTGGCGTTCGGAGATAGCAAAAATTTCCGACAAGAAAAATTGACGTTTGAAGTCGTGGATTTCAAGAGTGCTTACCATGCCATCTTGGGTCGACCCGCTTATGCGCATTTCATGGCCCGACCATGTTACGTGTATCTCAAGTTGAAAATGCCAGGCCCTAAGGGCGTGATCACGGTCACTGGCAATCGACATCGGGCCGAAGAGTGTCTCCAGTAAGGATCCAAGATCGCCGATCAACAGATGGCCATGGTCGAGCTGGAGGAGTACAAGAAAACTGCTGACCTAGCTGATTTGCTCCGCGCAAAAAAGCCTGCTTCCGAGTCGGCATTTTAGTCGGCAAGGGAAGTGAAGAAGGTGCACATCCACCCGACAGATCCAACTGTTGCCCCGAAAAATATCTCAACAAGACTCGACAGTAAATAGGAAGTCGAGCTCATCCAGTTCCTCCATGAGAACTGGGATATCTTTGCATGGAAACCTGCTGACATGCCGGGGATTCCCAGGGAGCTCGCTGAGCACCGTCTGCGAGTGGATCCGAAAGCCAAGCCCTTTAGGGAGCATTTGCATCGATCCGCGGCAGAGAAACGCAAGGCAATCGGAGAAGAAGTGGCCCGCCTCTTGCAAGCCAAGTTCATTCGGGAGATTTACCACTCCGAGTGGCTCTCGAATGTTGTGATGGTGCCCAAGAAAGATAAGTCGTTGCGCATGTGCATTGACTTCAAACATCTCAATAAGGTGTGTCCGAAAGACCATTTTCCGCTCCCCTGCATAGATCAAATTGTTGACTTGACAGCGGGGTGTGAGCGGTTATCGTTTTTGGATGCTTATTCTGGGTACCATCAGATCCGTCTGTTTGGCCCAGATGAAATAAAAACAACCTACATCACCCCGTTTGGGTGCTTTTGCTACATCACCATGCCTTTTGGTATTAAGAATGCCGACGCTACTTTTATGCGCATGATTCAGAAATGTTTACTCGACCAGATCCCTCGGAATGTCGAGGCGTATATGGACGATATAGTGGTCAAGTCCCGCAAAGGTTCCGACCTGCTGGCTGACTTGGCCAAAACATTCGCCAATCTGAGGCGATTAGACGTAAAGCTGAATCCGACTAAATGTACCTTCGGTATCCCTGGTGGCAAGTTGCTCGGTTTTCTCGTTTCCGAGCGAGGAATTGATGTCAATCCCGAGACGATCAGCGCCATTACCCGTATGAAGACTCCTGTGCGGGTGCACGACGTTCAGAAGCTCACAGGTTGCTTGGCAGCATTGAGTCGATTCATTTCTCGTCTCGGTGAGAAGGCTCTGCCCTTGTACCAGTTGATGAAGAAGTCCGACACATTCGACTGGACTCCTGAAGCTGAAGCAGCGTTTGTTGAGCTCAAAGCCCTGCTCTCCACCCAGCCAGTGCTTACCGCTCCTGCCAGCAAAGAGCCCTTGCTCCTGTACATCGCGGCCACAAATCAGGTCGTCAGTACAGTGCTGACTGTCGAGCGAGAAGAAGATGGAAAAGTTTATAAAGTCCAGCGGCCAGTTTATTATGTCTCGGAAGTACTGTCCCCCTCAAAGCAAAGATATCCACACTATCAGAAGCTGGTGTATGGTATTTACCTGTCAGCGAAGAAGGTGGCACATTATTTCCAAGGCCATTCAATCACAGTCGTCAGTGATGCTCCTTTATCCGAGATTTTTAATAATCGTGACGCATCAGGTCGGTTGGCCAAATGGGCAATTGAGCATGCACACTTTGACATCAGGTTCGAGGCCAAGAAGGCAATCAAGTCCCAAGCATTGGCAGATTTCATGGCCGAGTGGATCGAACAGCAACAACCCATCCAAGTTCACTCGGCGCATTGGACAATGTTCTTCGACGGCTCCAAAATGTTGAATGGGTCAGGTGCTGGTGTTGTTTTGATATCCCCCAGAGGCAACAAGCTCAGCTATGTCTTGCAAATTCACTTTAATTCCTCCAACAATGAGGCAGAGTATGAAGCACTTTTGTATGGGTTGCGCATGGCTATCTCACTCGGCGTCAAGCGCCTGATGGTTTATGGCGACTCAGATTTGGTGGTGAATCAAGTGATGAAAGAGTGGGATGTTAGAAACCCTACTATGACTGGATACTGGAATGCAGTTCGGAAGCTGGACAAGAAATTTGAAGGTCTGGAACTTCACCATGTTCCTCGACTGAAAAATCAAGCAGCTGATGAGCTGTCCAAGATTGGTTCCACTCGACGTCCTGTCCCCGGTGGAGTGTTCCTGGTGCATTTGCATACTCCTTCAATTCAAGGGGATCCCTTCACTGAAGATCCCCCACAAGCTTTAAGCTCCTGTGATTCGACTAAAGTTGATATTCCTGCCGTGATTGACCTGGTCATGGAGGTGCTAGTTATCATTCCTGACTAGACTATGCCATACATTGCCTATATGCTCAGACAAGAGCTCCCTGAAGATGAAGCAAAGGCTCGACAGATTGTGCGCAGGTCCAAGGCTTTCACTGTGATGGGAGATCAACTATTCAGAGAGAGTGTGATTGGTGTCACCCAACACTGCATTTCCCCCGAAGAAGGTCGAATGATTCTAGACGAAATCCACTCGGGAACTTGCGGGCACCATGCGTCTTCAATGGCGATCGTCACTAAAGCATATCGAGCTGGTTTTTACTGGCCACGAGCTAATGAGATGGCTAAGGACATTGTTGATCACTGCGAGGGCTGCCAATTCTATGCAAATCTATCGCACAAGCCAGCGTCTGCTCCGAAGACAATTCCACTCGCCCGACCGTTCGCAGTTTGGGGACTCGACATGGTTGGCCCCTTCCGACCCGGAAAAGGAGGATTCACCCACCTGTTGGTAGCAGTCGACAAATTCACCAAGTGGATTGAAGCCAAACCCATCAAGAAGCTGAATTCCCGCACGACGGTCACGTTCATGAGGGAGATCATTATCCGATATGGCATCCCGCATAGCATCATCATGGACAATGGCACTAATCTTGACTCGGAAGAATTCAGGAGATTCTGTAACTCCCAAGGCACCCGAGTGGATTACGCTTCCGTTGCACATCCTCAAACCAATGGGCAAGTTGAGAGGGCTAATGGTCTCATTCTAAAAGGTCTGTTGCCTCGTCTCATGCGCGATTTGGATCATGCTGCTGGTGCGTGGGTAATTGAACTGCCGTCCATTTTGTGGGGGTTGAGGATAACGCCTAATTGGTCGACTGGACGAACTCCTTTCTTCCTTGTCTATGGTGCTGAAGCTATACTGCCGAGTGACTTGGCCCACTATTCTCCTCGAGTGGAGCTATATTCTGAGGTTGAAGCCAAACAAGCCAGACAGAATGGGGTAGATCTTCTGGAGGAAGAGCGTGAGATGGCTCTAATCCGGACTACAGCCTATCAGCAAGACCTAAGGCGTTTCCATGCAAGGAATTTCAGAAGCCGAGCGTTCCACGAGGGAGATTTGGTGCTTCGAGTGAGTCAGTACTGACCTCACAAGCTTGCTCCTGCATGGGAAGGCCCTTTTGTCGTCACTAAGGTGCTAAACAATGGAGCCTGACACTTATATAATCTCATGAAGCAGATGGATGAGCCACGAGCCTGGAATGCAGACCTGCTTCAATGATTTTACACTTAGACAAGAGTATTCTGATGTAATAAGAGTACTTCATCAATACAATTCGTGTTTCTACGATTAACACTTCGTCGATTCCATCCGCGTAGTTACATTCTTGGGAATACTCCGAGTGACGAGCAATCCTCACACTCGGGGGCTTAGCTGTGAAACATGTTTTGCCTACATTAAAAACCCTGTCAGGTGGATAGCAGTCCATTCACTCGACGACCTATTTGCGAATCCATCTTCGCTTGGGGTCAAAAACCTTGTCGAGTGGACGGTAGTCCCTTCATTCGACAACTCAACTGCGAATCGACATTCGCTTAAGTTCGAAAATACTCCGAGTGAAGAGCAATCCTCACACTTGGGGGCTTAGCTGCAAAACATGTTTCGCCTAAGTTTAAAAACCCTGTCAGGTGGATAGCAGTCCATTCACTCGACGGCCTATTTGCGAATCCATCTTCGCTTGGGTCAAAAACCTTGTCGAGTGGACGGTAATCCATTCATTCGACAACTCAACTGCGAATCGACATTCGCTTAAGTTCAAAAATACTCTGAGTGAAGAGCAATCCTCACACTCGTGGGCTTAGCTGCGAAACATGTTTCGCCTAAGTTTTAAAACCCTGTCGGGTGGATAGCAGTCCATCCACTCAACGGTCTTTTTGCGAATCCGTCTTCGCTTGGGTTCAAAAAAAAAAAACTCGTCGATACGACGGTAATCCATTAACTCGACAACTTAGATGCGAATCGACATTCGCCTAAGTTCAAATATACTCCGAGTGGTGAGCGATCCTGACACTCGGGGGCTTAGCTACGAAACACATTCCACCTAAGTCAAAAACTCGTCGAGGCGATGGTAATCCATTCACTCGACAACTTAGATGCGAATTGGCATTCGCCTAAGTTCAAATATACTCCGAGTGGTGAGCGATCCTCACACTCGGGGGCTTAGCTGCAAAACACGTTTGGCCTAAGTTAAAAGCCCCGCCGAGCAGATGGTAATCCATTCACTCGACAACTTAGATGCGAATCGACATTTGCCTAAGTTCAAAAATACTCTGAGTGATGAGCGATCCTCACACTCGGGGGGCTTAGCTGCGAAACACGTTTCGCTTAAGTTAAAAACCTCGTCGAGTGTATAATAATCCATTCACTCGACAACTTAGATGCGAATCGACATTTGCCTAGGTTCAAAAATACTCCGAGCGATGAGCGATCCTCAAATTCGGAGGCTTAGCTGCGAAACACGTTTCGCCTAAGTTAAAAGCCCCGTTGAGTAGATGGTAACCCATTCACTCGACAACTTAGCTACAAATCGACATTCGCCTAAGTTAGAAAATACTCCGAGTGATGAGCAATCCTCACATTCGAGGGCTTAGCCGCGAACATGCTTCGCCTAAGTTAAAAACAAACTCAATCAAAAATATGATTGAAAGCCAAATACGAATAAAATCCAAAGGGTAAACCACGGATAAATGTTTCGTATGGAAGCAAATGTGATCAGGCCCAAGTCGGCATACCGAGGCAAATTTCATTGTTTCTTTCAAAGACAAGTTTTTTCAAGCAGGTGATGGACTGGCAGGCTCGACGAAGGTGTCTTGGTCAATGCCATCGGCGATTCTGGTGGCTGCTTTGATGAAGGTCTCCATGAAATCTTCAAACTGGAGTTCCTTCGTGTTGACCACCTGAAGCTCCTCCAGCCTCTCCTCCTTCACGTCCCTGCAATGGACCCTGACGAGTGACAACGCCATGTCAGCCCCACAATGAGCGACAGATTTCTTTCAGGCCTGCACTCGACTTGGAAGTTCGTCCAGGTGAGCCATCATAGCGTTGAGGTCAAGCTGAAGGGTGTCCTCAGGCCATAGCTCTTTGTTGATCCTCTCCATTGCAGACTTCAGTCGGACAATATACGCCTGGACGCCCTGGAGCCGGAAATTGAGTCAGAGCATGTTCATGGCCACCGCATCTGCGACAGGAGACTTGGTGGGATCCAGATTGGGCTCAACCTCCTCTGTCTCCTTCTCAAAGTCTTGGCAGAATTCTGTTGAAGAATGGGGAACGGGAGGAGAATCGGTGAACTGCAACCCTCAAAGATTTTACAAAGTTCAGTTGACAAAAATACTTACCGTCGAGAAGAATATACATCTTCCTCGAGAACTCGCCCAAATGCTTCTCCAGGCCATTGCTCCTCTTGTTCAGGTGCTCGGCCCTCTTGACGAGGTCCGTGCGCTCCTGCTAGAGTTTGGTGTTCTCCTCTTCCAGCTTCTGGGCGGCCGCCAGCTTCTGATCTGCAGCTTCAGTTTTGTCCCTGGCCACCCGTTGTGCGTCGGCGAGTGCTTTGTCCTTCTCCTCCAGTGCCTTCTTCATGGAATCTAAAGAAACAACATTGTTGAGTCGCGCTTGGAGTCGACGGTTTTCATTGCGCATGTCTGTTCTAGTGAGAACACTCAGTTCAAAACATGAAGAGTGAAGATGGGAATGCTGACAGTCGACAGTAATTACCTCCTAGAGACTTCAGCTTAGCACGTGCTCGCTCTAGGGCGTTGTTGGCAACCGCCAGGTCCACCTGCAACTGGTTCCTCTCCTCTTCCATCTTCTTCTACTGCGTACCAAGTTGGCAAGCCATCTGGAATCAACAAAACACAGGAGTTCAATCAGTAAGTGGTTCCTGGACAGTCGACTGAGTTATTAAAACAGGCGAATGACCATCTTGAAAGAATTCCAGCAAAAAATCCACTCAACATGTTGAGTGGCCCTGGCGCTCCGCGGGCCGTAAACAAATTTAAAGCTCTCTATAAAGACCCCTGCCGGTGCAAGCACTCGACAGCGGTCTCGGGGACTACACCCAGTGGGTGCGTTGAGAGCGCCCCCACTAAGACGGTTAACTCTCGATCCGTCAAGTAACTCGTCAAAAGATACACTCGACATGTCGAGTGACATTAGTACCACGTGTACGACAACAGATTCTAAGACCCCTGCCGATACAAGCACTCGATAGCGGTCTCGGGGACTACACCCAGTGGGTGCGCTAAGAGCGCCCCCACTGAGACGGTTAACTCTCGATCCGTCGAGTAACTCGTCAGAAGATACACTCGACATGTCGAGTGACACTAGTACCATGCGTACAACAATAAACTCGAAAGACACCTGCCGATGCAAGCATTCGACAGTGGCCTCGGGGACTACACCTAGTGGGTGTGCTAAGAGCACCCCCATGGAGACGGTTAGCTCTCGATCCGTCAAGTAACTCATCAGAAACTACACTCGACATGTCGAGTGACATCAGTACCACGCGTACTACCAATCCCAATCCTACTCAACTACGATCCGATCTATTCGAGTGGAGAAAGTAAAAACATTCTACGGCAATCACCCAGTGGGTGTACGGCAGCCAAGAAAAGACAAGAATTCAATCAACAATGGACTTACAATCAAACTTACTCGAACATTGGTGCGGAGGGCTCCGCTAACGTCAAAAGCCAGTTTGTTGGCCTCGTATGCCTCCTTGGCCCTCAGCATGAGCTGCTCCGCCTGGATCATGGCTTCCTTTGCAGCTCCGGTTTGATCTTCCGGGGTGCGATGCAGAGAGAAGGCCGTCACAGGTGGGGTCGACATGGTCGCAGGAGCAGCTGAGGCAGTCTGAGGGGGCACAGTCGGAGTCAACACCACAATGGTCGAGACGGTTGGAGGGGCATGTGACAGAGGTACTGCAGGTTCAGCCCGGGGTTGTGTCGAGCCACCTCCCCCCTGGGAAGACTCTATAGTCGAGCGCTGAAGTGCTTGCGCCAATGACGCTCCTACGATGCGAGGGCGCGAAGTGGCCAATCGCTCCTCATTCTCCTCCACCTGAATGACCTCCGCAACGATAACCGATAGTGTTAACATCCTCATATGTCGAGTCCCATTCGGATGAACCAACAACTATCTAACCTCTACGAGAAGTGGCCGTGTCAGTAGTGTCGACATCCATCGCATCCCCTCCATCTCGATGAGTCAAAGACAAATGAGTTGAGTGGCATTCGGTCAAATACAATTCCGGACTTCAGTTGATAGAACAAGTACAAAAATAAATAATTACGTGGAGACGATAGGCACAGCCATCCTCATGCGAGGCAGTGCCTTGCGAGGCTTGGTGACGGCTGGCTTGGGCTGCTTGGCCAGTTTCTCTCTCGGCTCGGCGGTCGAGGGGCGGTTGCGCTTCAGATTCCTGTCGTCGGGGCCCGGAGCCCTGTCCTCAATAGCCGACGGGTCTTGGCAGGACTTGGTGCGGCTTTCGTGACGGGGAGGTGACTCGACTTCTTCCTCCTTGTCAAAGTCCTCGTATTCTTCCTTGGAGTCGGAAGAACCGTCGCCGTCCACGCTACCACCCTCGCTCGCCACGCCGTCTTCAACATGGTTCCCATTGGGAACAGGCAAGTGCATGTGCGTCCATTCCTACATGATTCAAGCAAAGAAGTTAGTTCAATATATCACTCGATGGTACAATACATCAATCAACATCACACAACTCACCAAGTTCTTCGGCGGGTTCTCGGCCGAGAACGGCAAGATCCTCTTGGCTCCCAAGGGGTTGTTGCAGGCCCCGGTGATGCTACGGAGCCACTGCTCGACAGTTCTCTGAGGAACTTCCTCAGGATGCGCCCTTGTCGAGTCCTCATGGCCCGCGTAATGCCACATGGTATGGTCCCTGGCTTGGAGCGGCTGGATGCGTCGACCTAGAAACGTCTCCAACAGATCCATGCCGGTCACCCCGCCCCGGATCAGTTGCACCACTGCTTCTACCAAGATGCCCACTTGGACATGCTTCGCTTCAGTCACCTTCAGGGACTTGGGGACAGCTGGACGGTCGGGTGTATAGGGAGGAAGGCCAGTCGACATATTTGGTGAGGCTGCATCCTTGCAGTAAAACCAGGTCGACTGCCAACCCCTTACAGATTCTAGGAAGGTCATGGCAGGGAAGGAGCTATGAGCTCTTTTCTGAACTCCTAACCCTCCGCACAGCTGGAGTACATGGGTCTTCCCGTTAGCAGGGAGGGCTTTCTTCACGGTCTGGGACCTGACCGTGAAGAGGTGTTTGAACATCCCCCAATGGGGAGAACAGCCCAGGAAACATTCGCACAGAGTGACGAATGCAGATAGATAAGCTATGGTGTCGGGCAAGAGGTGGTGCAGTTGGGCACCGAAAAAATTCAGGAAGCCCCTAAAGAACGGATGGGGCGGCAGAGAGAAACCTCGCTCGACATGGGAGAGAAGGAGGACCCGCTCCCCGTCGCGTGGCTCTAGCTCGCGCTCCTCCCTGGGAGCCTCCAAGTGCCGTCCGCCACGAGCCCGTCGAAGACGAGGCCCTCCATGTCTTCGCGGGTGACGACAGAGGGGAGCCAATCCCCCTGCATCCAGCCCGTCGGCGCGGTGAATCTAGCGGTCAAGGGCTTCCTTCCCTTGAGCTTTGCCGCCCCCCTCTTCGCGCGCTCCAACTTCTCCGTTGGATTCTTCATCTCCGTCACGGGATCCAGATATAATGTTCATGCTTGACGCAGGCACTAAATAACAATTATTCAGGTTCATCACTAATCCTGATGGTAATCGAAGAGAGAGCGTGCCGACGGCGATCACATCAACCTTGAAACCATTTCCCACGTGCATCGTCACTTCATCTTTTGCCATCCTTCGTCTATTCCGTAGTTCCTGTTTTGAGTTGCAAATGTGAGCAACCGAACCGGTATCAAATACCCAGACACTACAACAAGAGCTAGTAATGTACACATCAATAACATGTATATCATATATACCTTGTTTGTCGTTGGCCGCCTTCTTGTCAGCCAGGTACTTGGGGCAGTTCCTCTTCCAGTGACCAGTTCCCTTGCAATGAAAGCACTCAGTTTCTGGCTTAGGTCCATGCTTGGGCTTCTTTACAGGAGTAGCAACTACTTTGCCATCCTTCTTAGTTTTACCCTTCTTGCCCTTGCCCTTGCCATTCTTCTTGAAACTAGTGGTTTTATTGACCATCAACACTTGATGTTCTTTCTGGATTTCAGACTCAGTGACCTTTAGCATCGCAAACAGCTCGGCGACTGACTTGTTCATCCTGTGCATGTTATAGTTCATCACAAAGCTCTTGTAACTAGGTGGCAGTGATTGAAGAACTCTATTAGTGATCGCCTCTGGCGGCAAGGCAATTCCCAACTCCGCTAGACGAGTTGAATACCCAGACATTCTGAGTATATGTTCACTGATAGACCCGTTCTCCTCCATCTTGCAAGCATAGAACTTATCAAAGGTCTTATACCTCTCGATCCGGGCATTCTTCTGAAAGATAAAAACTCCTGGAACATCTCATATGCTCCATGACATTCAAAACGTCTTTGAAGTCCCTGTTCTAAGCCATACAATATTGCACACTGAACTATTGAGTAATCTCCAGTACATTCCTCCCAAGCGTTCTTAACGACTTCGGAGGTCATGTCTTCTGGTTGGTCACCAAGTGGTGCATCAAGGACGTATGATTTCTGGGAAGCCGTGAGGATAATCCTCACATTACGAGCCTAGTCAACAAAGTTACTTCCCTCATCTTTCAACTTAGCTTTCTCTAGGAACGCATTAAAATTCAGGGGTGCTACTGCGTGAGCCATTGATCTACAACATAAATATGCAAAGGTTTACTTAGACTATTGTTCAAGATAATGAGTTTAGTTAATCAAATTACTAAATCTCCCACTCAAATCGACATCCCTCAGGTCATTTGAGTGTCACATGATCCAAATTCACCAACTCAAGTCCGATCATCACGTGAGTTGAGGTGGCTTCAATGGTGAACATCATCATGTTGATCATATCTACTATATGACTCATGTTCGACCTTTCGGTCTCTTGTGTTCCGAGGCCATGTCTGTACATGCTAGGCTCGTCAAGTTTAACCCGGGTGTTCTGCACGTGCAACACTGGCTTGCACCCGTTGTATGTGAACATAGAGTCTATCACACCCGATCATCACGTGGTGTCTCGACACGACGAAGTTTCGCAACGGTGCACACTCGGGGAGAACACAATTCATCTTGAAATTTAAGTGAGGGATCACCTTATAATGATACCGTTGTCCTAAGCAAAACAAGGTGCATAAAAGGATTAACATCACATGCAAATCATAAGTGACATGATATGGCCATGAACTCGTGCTTTTGATCTCCATCTAGAAAGCACCGGCACGATCTCCATCGTCACCGGCACGACACCATGATCTCCATCAACGTGTCGCCATCGGGTTTGTCGCGCCCAACATGCTTCTACTAATATTGCTACCATTTAGCGATAAAGTAAAGCATTACATAGCGCTTAATGATTGACACGCAGGTCATACAATAATTAAAGACAACCCTATGGCTCCTGCCGGTTGCCGTACTCATTGACATGCAAGTCGTGATAATCTATACATCACATGATCATCTCATACATCACATATATCACATCATGTAATTGGCCATATCACATCACAATATACCCTGCAAAAACAAGTTAGACGTCCTCTAATTGTTGTTGCATGTTTTACGTGGCTGCTACGGGTATCTAGCAAAAACAATTCTCATCTACGTAAAAGCCACAACGATGATACACTAGTTGCTTTTCAACCTTCTCAAGGACCGCTTTTGTCGAATCCGATCCAACTAAAGTGAGAGAAACTGGCACCCGCAAGCCATCTATGCAACAAGTTGCGGTTGAGGGAACCGGTCTCTCGTAAGCGTACGAGTAATGTTGGTCCGGGCCGCTTCATCTCAAAATACCGCTGAACCAAAACACGACCAAGGGAGGAAGCAATCTAAGAATAAACGCCCACAAACTCTTTGTGTTCTACTCGAGATATCATCTACACATAGACCTAGCTCATGATGCCACTGTTGGGGAACGTTGCATGGGAAACAAATTTTTTCCTATGTTCACGCAAGACCTATCCATGGTGATGAGCATCTATGTCACAACCCTAGAAAGTGTCTAGGCTAGCATTGTGTTTGCATCATCATCATCATCATCATTGCATGAATATGAAATAGGGAGAAAGAAAGAAACCCTAAGCATTTTATGAATTAAAGGAATTCCAAACAAATGGAATTTCAACAAATCCAAAATGCCCATCAAAAATGTTCCCTATGTCTGATAATTAAGGGCATGGATATACCAGGGACCATTTCAATTATTTGAACATTTGAAATATTTTAAATTATTGAATTAAGTCTCTGAAAATGACAAATAAAAATATTATCATTATCACTGCTTTCAAAATAATCTAAAACTTTTGATACAAGTTAGAAATATTCAAACTTGAATTATAAAAGTTTTTAGAATTATTTGAAGGGGTATTTTGGACCTGCAAGAAATAAACAAATGTCAGAGGAAATCAGAAAATAGAAATAAAGGAAAAAGAAAAGAGAGAGAGGGAGTTACCTGGTGGCCCATCTGGCCCAGGAGGGTCTTCGTCCTCCTCGCGTCCAGTCGGCATGGCACATGGTCGCCGCGCGCTCACGCCGGTGGCGCCACACCACCTGCCTGCCTGGCACCTCCCTCGCCAACGCGACACCGGGGATAAGCATCGATGCGCCTCCCCGCCGCTCTCTCCCTCCGTTCCCCTGCTCTCTCCTCTTCTCCTCTATGCTTCGCCATGGCCGCCCCATAGTTCGCCGCCGTTTGCTCACCTCCGTCCATCCCCCGTGCTGTAGAGGAGGCAGGAGCTCCGCGACCCCCTGGTCCTCCTCGCTGAAGGAATCGCCGCCCGGAGCTCCATCGAGGGAACCCTGACCTCTTCTTCCTCCTCGGGTCAGAAGGTCGCCGGCATCGATTCCTCGCCATCAAGCCGTCCCCGAGCTCCAGTTCGTCGCCTCAGCACCCGCAGTGAGCCCCCGAGCTTTTCCCCTCTCTTTCTGTTCGATTTCGAGGCCCGTAGCTAAGCTCTGGCTCGAGCCCGAGCTCCGGTCGCCGCCGTTCTCGTCGCCGATGACAACTCCGATGACCAATAGGTCATTCTGAGGATGTCATCGAGTTCGTAGAGTCCTGTAGGAGTCGTAGGTGCTTAGAGCGTGTGCTGTTGTGGTCTGTAGCCGTGGTTCCGTCGGAGCCCGAGCGCCGCCATCCGCCAAGATCGTCGCCGGCGACGTTCCAGGCCTCCCCAGCCTCGGGGCCGTGCCTAGATGGACGTGCACGTGCATGGGCAGCAGTTTGAGCCCATCCGCCGTGGTTTTGGTCACCGGAGGAGGATTTCCGAGCCCCTCCGCCGTTCTTGGAGTCGCCGGCGGCTCAACGCCGGTGACCCTGGTCGGTTGACCACGGGGGTTGACCCCTGGCAGGTGGGGCCATCCTCTGGTTAACCTCTGATTAGTAAAAAGTTAATTGTTTTAATTAATTATGTTAATTAGACAATGACATGTGGGCCCAGGCCTGATAATTAGTTAGGATTAGTGTTAATTTTAATAGTTAAGTAAATGAGCCAATGACATGTGGACCCCACATGTCAGGTTTGACTCTGGGCCGGGTCAGCTGACCAGCTGATGTCATCATGACATCATGCTGATGCAATAAGTCAATTTCCTATTTAAAAATAATTCCAGAAATCATTTAAAACTTTGAAAAATCATATAAATTAATCTATAACTCAGATGAAAATAATTTATATATGAAAATTTATCAAAAAAATCCAATGAATCCAATGGTGCTATTCTCATGCATGTTAGAGCAACCTAAATAGGTGAACATGGACATTTTAGCATTAGGTCAATATATAGAATTTGAAATGAGAATAACTTTGAACCTATATTCAAATGCATTTCAAATTGACATGATCACTAGTTACATTAGCTCATCCATGCATACTATAATGCCATGATCATGCATCATATTGTTGCATCTGCTTGTATTGAATGTTTCATCTGCGTTGCGGTAGGCCCTAATCCGGAGGATACTACTCCGTACCCCGACGAAGGAGAGAACTCTTCCGCAACCCAGCAAGGCAAGCAACCCCATTGATCATTTCAATAACATCCCCTTCTCTCGCTCCTGCTCTTATTTATTGCATTAGGACAAACGATCACGTGTCAGTCATTCATGGTAGATGATCCTAATCTTATGCATGACCTGATCTTGTCACAGTAAATAGCTAAACCTTGCAACCTAGCATACCTGGTAGATGCTTGTGCCATGCTGTGCTTAGATTACCTTGCCTTCTATGCTTGCTATGCTTAGAGTTGTGTCAGGCCGGATTCATCTGGGTGATGAACTGAGTGAAACAATGTTGTCCGATGTGATGAGCTTATAATGAATACGATTTGGTAAAGGTAGCGATGAGAGGCTATGTAGGAGTACATAGTGGGTTGTCTCATTGGAACCGTCCTTAGGAATTGGGTTCCGTGTTTGTGATCCAAGACGAGATACTACCACACATTGGGTTCCGGTAACTCGACCCCTCTCGACTTATCAGTCGCTTAGTCTTTGGTCCAGGTATTGCAAGTAGTTTTTGGTGTTTATAGCATGCTGGAGGCCGTGCGTAGCGCTGACCCTCGGGGTGGGTTACGACGCGGTAGGCAGTGGCACGGTGTACCAAGGGTCACCCGAATGGTGGGCTTGGGAACCCTGCGCACATCGTTTGGGACCGTAGCGGAAACTTCGGCCGGACTTTCGTGCGGGTTCAGTCTCAAATAGGCGGTAGCCTGGACCAGAGGTCTTATGTGAATGACGGTCGTGGCTGACTCCCTCGCTGGGCATCCGCTTGAAGGTTGCCGAGGTGCATGGTTTTATAAGCACACAACGATAAGTGGCGAGAGCGTGTGTGAAGAAGTACACCCCTGCAGGGTTATGAAACTATTCGAATAGCCGCGTCCTCGGATATGGACTACTTGGAGAACTTATGCTGTTCATAGATAATCAAATGGAGACTTCTAAAAATCTCAAGACAAGTATGAGTACCGTGGATGGCACTCTTCCAGAAGCGGAAGGTGAGTCCATGGTGGTGTATTGAGATGGAGTTAGTGGACTCGTGTGCGATAATTGAAATTGTAACAAAGAATTTAAAACTGAGTAGTGTAGGTTAGCCATGAGTCAAAGTTGGCTTTCTGCATAAACTCCACCACCCCTTTGTTGATACATGAGCATAAATAGACTAGGTCTGTTTTAAAGACTTGCTGAGTACGATTGTACTCATCCTTGCTTAATTAATGTTGCAGAAGAAAACCAGGAACCATCAGGTGGGTTTTATCTAGACGTTGACGATGCCGAATAACTGGTGTCCCATCTACGATCTTGCCCGTGTGGTGGGCTGTAGATAGTTAGGCCGTGTGCCTCAATTTTATATTTTGCCGTCTGTACTCAGACAGCTTAAGTTTCCGCAGGCTTGTATGACTATGTTTGTATGACTTGAGTGCCGGGTCATGTGACCCCTATCTGTAAGAACATATTATGCAAGGCTCGTCTGAGCCTCTTAAATAAAAGTCATGTTATTGTATGGTTATGTTGTGATGCCATGGTTGTATCTATGCATATCGGGCATGTCGTGCGTACGTGTGACGTGCAACGGTATGTATGGGATCCGACACCTAGTCGTGTGCCTTTAGTAGTACTCTTTACGGAAAACTGCCTCTTTGTGCTTCCACCGAGCCATGGTAGCTTGCTACTGCTCCGGACACATTGATTGACCGGCATGTATCCTTCTTTGTTGTTGTGTCTGTCCCTTCGGGGAAATGTCTCGCAGTGTAATGGAGTCCCCGTAGCCTGCTACGACTCGCCTACGTGCAGTGATGACATTCGTGTCTCGCGACGTAATGGAGTACTTGTAGCTTGCTACGACTCGTCTACACACGCTTGAGATCGACACCTGCATTGATGGGTTATGTATGCCTGTTTCCGTACGGATGTGCCACTTGGGTTCTATGACTAGTAATGTCGGCCCGGGTTCTTTGTTGTGTGATTGCCAGCGACATGTTCACACACGTGAGCCAAAAGACGCAAACGGTCCCGGCCAAGGTAAGGTGGCAGCCGTGGAGTACCGTGCGTGAGGCCGCAAGGTGATGTGGCTTGTTACAGTATGGAATCATATGACTTAGGATCGGGGTCCCGACAATCTACGAGAGGGAGAGTGGATCTACGTACCCTTGTAGATCGCTAAACGGGAAGCATTAAGAAACGCGGTTGGTGTAGTCGAATGTCTTCACGATCCAAATCGCTGAGTGTCTCATGATCCAATCATGATCCATCCTGCGATCCAATCACGATCCATCCCGCGAACTTGATCACGATCCATCCCGCGAACTCGGTCACGGTCCTTCCGATCTAGCGCCGAACGGACGACACCTCTGCGTTCAGCACACGTACGGCTTGATGACGATCTTCGCCGTCTTGATCCAGCAAGAGGGAGGGGAGAGGAAGAAGAGTTCTCCGACAGTGTGATGGCACTCCGGCGATGGTGGTGGAGCTATTCCGGCAGGGCTTCGCCTAAGCACTGCAGAAATCCGATCTAGAGGAGAAACTATGCACTGGAGGAACGGCTAGCACGTGGCTGAAAATTCTGTGCAAAAACTCTAAAACCTCCAGTATATATAAGAGGGAGGGAGGAGAGGACTTGGCACAAGGGCCAAGCATCCCATGTTTGGCCAAAGTGGGGAGGAGAGGAGGACTCCTCCTCCAATCCTAGTAGGACTAGGATTCCTCCTTTTTTGCCTTTTTCCCACCTTTTCCCTTTGGGCTTTTCTTCCCTAGCCGCATGGGCCTAGTGTGGGACTTCCACCAGCCCACAAAAGGCTGGTATTTATTCTCCCATAGACCATGAAGCCTCTTGGGTCGAAATACCCCTCCCAATGGTCTCCCGGTACACTACCAGCACTCCCGGTACACTACCGATTAGCCCGAAAAATTTCCGGCGACCAAAACAGGACTTCCTATATATGAATGTTTACCTTCAGACCATTTTAGAGATCCTCGTGACGTCCAGGATCTCATCCAGGACTCCGAACAACCTTCGGTCACCACCATACATAACTCTATACTACCGAAATGTCACCAAACCTTAAGTGTGCAGACCCCGCGGGTTCGAGAACTATGTAGACATGACCGAGACATCTCTACAGTCAATAACCAACAGCAGGACCTCGATGCCCATATTGGTACTACATATTCTACGAAGATCTTTATCGGTCGAACCTCTATGTCAAGGATTCAGTTAATCCCGTATGATGTTCCCTTTGTTCTTTGGTATGTTACTTGCCCGAGATTCAATCGTCGGTATCTCTATACCTAGTTCAACCTCGTTACCGGAAAGTCTCTTTACTCGTTCCGTAATACAAAATCCCGTGACTAACACTTAGTCACATTGCTTGCAAGGCTTATTGTGATGTTGTATTACCGAGTGGGCCCTGAGATACCTCTCCATCACACGGAGTAACAAATCCCAGTCTTGATCCATGGCAACTCAACAGACACCCTCGGAGATACCTGTAGAGCACCTTTATAGTCACCCAGTTACGTTGTGACGTTTGATACACACAAGGCACTCCTCTGATGTCCGTGAGTTGCATGATCTCATGGTCATAGGAACATATACTTGACATGCAGAAAACAGTAGCAATAAACTGACACGATCATATGCTACGTTTTGTAGTTTGGGTCTTGTCCATCACATCATTCTACTGATGATGTGATCCCGTTATCAAATTACATCACATGTCAATGGCTAGGAAACCTTGACCATCTTTAATCAACGAGCTAGTTCACTAGAGGCATACTAGGGACATAGTGTTGTCTATTTACCCACACATGTAATGTGTTTCCAATCAATACAATTATAGCATGGATAATAAACGATTATCATGAACAAGGAAATATAATAATAAACACTTTATTTATTGCCTCTAGGGCATATTTCCAACAGGTTATGCAGGTGGGTGTATTTAGAATACATACAGATGCTACGCAAGTGGGATGGGATTTATGCATTGTCGTGGATTTATCACGGCAGATGTCCGGGTGAACGGACTTGGATTCGAGGCCATCGCTATCGTGATGGACTCAAAGGGGTTGATAGGGACGAAGGACACGAGTTTACCCAGGTTCGCCCCCTCAAGGTGAGGTAATAGCCTACGTACTGCTTGTGTTTGTATTGCTTGTTGTATCGATTACAAGGGAGCTAAAGCTTGACCTAGTTCTCGATAACCTGATCTCTAAGTCGCCCCGGGTCTTGCCTTTATATACCGAGGTCAAGACCATGGGTCATACAAGTTGTGGCCAACTCTCATTACACGTCCGAGTCTGCCTCTATCTTCTCTTGCCTATCCTGACCAAGTTGTCCCCGGGCGGCTTTACACGCCTGGGTCTTCTCATCCGGGCCACCCCGCCGGCCCATCTTGTGAGCCACTATGCTTGTTGGGCCCTCCAGTCCTGACGGCTCACTCTTGGGATGGCTACGAGCCGTCCGGTTTAACCCGAAGCCCTCCAGGGCGAGTCTCACCGTGGGGTTATATCCCCAACATTTGGCCCAGGTTGATTTGAGCTTGCTCATTTCATCCTTCTCTTCTGTTCCTCGGTGAGTCGCCCGGTAATGACCCGCCGTGACGTCGCACGGACTCTGCAAAAAAGATTCGCTGACGCACCGCCAAATCCTTCCATTAAATGGTTAGCCCAAAAGTCGAGGCGTCTGCCTCGGTCAGACGATTTGTGTCGCCTGGATTTTTGCGCCTGCCCCGTTTTCCTTTTAAATAGGACTACTGTGGGCGGCATTTCCTTTCTCCTGCTCGTGCCGTCATCTTATTCCTCTCTGATACTTCCGCTCCTGCTCCGGCGTCGTCTCCGTCCCACCATCGACTGGCCGCTGCATCAACCTGTTGCGAACCAGAGTTCATCTCGCGCTCCTCTCGCCGTCACCGGTAAGTCTTCTTCCCTTAGACCCATAACCATGTCCGGTAGGGTTTCTATAAAGCTTCGCCGCCGTCGTCGCTTAGAACTCGAACTCCATTACCGCCGGTCGTGCTCCACGTATGAACTCTGGACAGTCGCCCGACTTCGCGGCGCCGCTGCGTAATATGCAGTGAATAATAACACATAGATCGGTCCCTACTCAGCCTGCCATTTTAGGTTTCATCCGCCTCGCCTATTCATCCTTAGGTCTGAAAATAGAGGCATTTTTCCTGCTTTTGTAGATTTGTCATTTTAGCTGAACTTCATGAAATCTGTTTCCTGGGACTTAGCCATTTTTCGCTCCTCCTCTTTTCTGTGTTGACTCACCAGGCTCCTCCGGCTCTCATCAGCTGGACCATGGCATATTATTTGTAGAACCCTTAAAATTGTAAGCCTTCGTAGATATTTGTTTTTCTCTTAACTCGCCGTACTTTTTAATTTGCACAGTCCTTAAGCCGCCAGCATGTCTCGCGCCTCTAACTCATGCAACTGGGTCGGGTCTTGCATCACGGAGGAATACTTATTGGATTTCGTTCACGCGGGTACCCTTCCTTCGAAGGAGGTCCTTAATTGGTGGGCCCCGGGTGATGAAACACGGCCCACTCCTCAAGAAGTCGAAGTAGTGGTCTTCTCCGATCATATCGAGCGAGGATTCGTGCCTCCTGGCTCAAAGTTCTTTCGTGACGTCCTTCACTTTTACAATCTTCACCCCCAAGACTTGGCCCCCAACTCCGTCTCCAATATATGCAATTTTCAAGTTCTCTGTGAAGTCTATCTGCAAGCCAAGCCATCTGTGGGGTTATTTCGAGAGTTTTTCTACGCCAACTGGCAAACTGAGGTGAAAGCGGGTCCGAGTCTAGAGCTTGGCGGGATCTCCATTCAATGGCATAGGGACATTACTTTTCCAGCCATGCAAATGCCGAGTCATCCAAAGGACTGGAACAAGACTTGGTTCTACTGCAAGGATACCTCTCCTGAGAATGAGCATCCATTGCCGGGTTATCGTCCCTCCCGGCTCAAGACAACTTTAGAGCTTCCGGGCCGGCTGTCAGCTTCGGAACGTGCAAGGTACAAGCTGGCTCACGCCAAGTTCAAGGCCCTCATGGCCAATGGTTTAACCGGGCTGGATTTGATTTGCTATTGAATTTCTTGGCAGATTATGCCCTTAAGTCATAGAAGTCGGCTCATGTGTGAATACGAAGGCAAGTATGATAGTTCATTATGCTTCAGCCAATCAACCCTGACGGAGGATGACATCACCATCGTCATCCGGAGCCTTGTCCATGAAGCATCCGGATCATGCAGCACCATTGGCCTGGCGCCTTTTAACGCCAAAAATCCGGCTCCAGATGTAAGGCGACTCTTCACCACTTTTTCTCCTTGTCACTTATACCTTTCTGACGCATTACCGTTTAACCGGTTTAACCTTTCCATGCCAACTCTGATTTCTGGAAGAAGGAGTATGTTCCTCCTTTGAAGAAGCCCAAGAAGAAAGTTCTGGCTAAGAAGTCCAAGAAGACCACCCCACAAGAAGGATGGTTTGACCCGTCGCAATCGTCCGACTCAGAGGTAAACCTTGGCTGCTTTCTGTCATTTTATTACTTTATTTTACTTACACTTGTTTTACTCACATGATGATGTTGAAACAAGCCATGCCAACGCCCCTAAGGTAATATACATTTCTTCCGGCTCAGAATATTTTGTCCCTCGGAAGCCGCGGCGGCTTATTGGAAAAGTTCCTCTTTCTCATCCTCTTGCTTATCTGGCTCCTGATTTTCTTTTGAAGAAGAAACAACAGGTTGATCGTCGCCAGACCCAGAACCCTGGTTCTACTAAACTTATGTCTGGCTTGCCAAACTCGCCAGCTCCAAAGAAATGCCCCGCAGAGGTATGTATCTCCGTTTTAATTAATTTCACTTTGCGACCTCGACACTGCCTCATCTTTGTTAAATTGCATCTCAAAGATCACCCTCTTCTGGCGACTCTTCGGCGACCGCTCTGCCGCCTCCCAAGATCAACCCGCTGTAAGTATTTCCCATTATGACATCTGACTCTTTATGCGGTAGTAGTATCCTTTGGATTCTGATCCTCATATCTACAGTGCTCAAGCCAAGCGTCCGAAAACCAACAAGTCCTCCCCCGGCCCTGCTGCCCAAGAACCGGAGCATTCAAAGCCGGATGACTCGCGGCCGGCTGAAGATATCCCAGCCGCTTCTGCAGAGCCAACCGCTGATGATGTTGTGCTAGATAATCCACCAATGAATCCTGCTAAGCCGCCAAACCCTGCCCAGGCGGCTAAGGACACTACTATCCCAGAAGTTGAGATCACTGGCGCTGGTTTGCATTCTCCCCCAGCTCACGTGCTGACCAAGCGGGGTGAAATAGCCAAAACTTCTAGGAAGCTTGAATCTGAGCCCTCTGCCTTAGAGAAAATGATAGCTGAAGAGCTTCATGCTGGCTACATGACCCTCCTATCCACCAGCCGGGACCTGGAGCCCCAACTGGTTAATCTCATGAAGAAGTATGAGGTATTCTTTTCCTCCTTATATCCTTACATAGCCCCCAAGTATTGGCTTAATCTCTCGACATGTTGAGCCGGGACTTTGCACAGTTACTTTGTAGATAGAATTATTCTGTTTAAAATAATCAAAAGAGCCGATAGTAGCTCCCAAGGCCTGGCTCAAACTTGTTCTTCTTAGAGGATAACTTAAGAGAGCTAATAGTAGCCCCCAAGGGCCGGCTCAAACCTGTTTAAAGTTGAGTCAGAACTTTTTAGAAGATAACTTAAGAGAGCTAATGGTAGCCCCCAAGGGCCGGCTCAAATCTGTTCAAAGTTGAGTCGGGACTCTTTATAGTGACCTTCTAAAAAATAGACATTAGCCCCCAAGTGTCATGCATATTGTGTGCAATCTGGTTGAGACTTGTCCGTTTTACTCTCTGCTTTGAAATGTTTGCAGGAATCCTTGACTAAAGCCAAGTCACAGTTGGCTGGTTTAAGGACCAACCTGGCTGATCAATAGGCTGCCCGGAGCGCCACCGATGAGAAATGCCGGCTCTTGACCGAAGAGGTGGTTAAAGTTAAGGCGGAGTTCGCCACTTTCAAAGAGTCTGCCGTGTCTGAGAAGGCCAAGCTGATCAAACAGGCGGACGACGCTGATCAGCGGTTGATGATCGTCTCTGACGAGCTGCAATCCTTGAAACGCCATATCACAAAGATGACAGCCGCCCTCTTCGGTGAGCTCTTGACAACTTTTCCTTAACTGCTGTTATAACATCTGAACTGGTGACTTATCATTAAAACCTCCGGCTCCTACAGGTCCTAGAAGCCGTCAACTGGCGTCCGACAGCTTACTGCCTCTGACGGCTATCTACACCCTGGCGGAGCAGCTGTACTGCGGCGCGATGTTTACCATCAAGTCTGTGCAGTGCAAGGACAAGATCCCTTCGACTCTAAAAGGGGTCTTGGAACTTTTTTCCACCATGCCGAAGTAGATTGCTGAATTGAAGAAATCAATCGCCCGCCAGGGAGCGATCGTAGGCATAAGACGGGCTCTAGCCTTCGCTCCGGAGCTTACTTCGGCTGATATGATGGAAGGCTTCCCCTCCAAGAAGGATGACGGCTCTAAGTTTACAAAAGCTGACTACATCCAGTGCGTCAAGGATTCTAGGTTTCTGGCTGCCGTCTTAGCAGAAGAGGCTGACCTGGACACTTACCAGGCGGCTTATGATGCTGACCAGAAGAGAATTCGTGACCCACTCTATGAATGGAAGGACTTGACGCCTACCCGCAGTAAGGACCTCTTCGCTTCTGATCTTGACCCGTCTCCCTTCCTTGAAGACGGGACTTTTGCAGCTCTAGCTGACTGCAACTAGAACTTGGACAACCTTCAGATCTAGGCACCCAAAGAGTCGGAGCAGGATGAGCCGCCCGCCAGTTGATTTAACTCCAATTTGTAATAGGCGGCTCTTGTTAACCCGTCATAGGGGACTTTGAAAAAACTTTTGATCAACACTGTTTGGTGCTCTACATAGAGCATTTGTAATATATGTCCTGTGATATTTGCTGTGTTGATCTTTTAAATGAAAAAAATCCTGCTTTCCAAGTGCCATCTTCCTTGTATGCATTCTAGTTAATAATTTCCGTTGGTTGTCTCTTCTTCTTGGGTCGAGAGTCGGCCGAAAGGACTTCATGATTTTACCCGGAGCTAATCATGTTAACCGGAGTTTTATAGCATAAAGCCAGTTAACAAGCATTATAAGTTGTACCCGAAGGTAATAATACAGCGTAAACGCTGGTAGATAGACGTTAGAACCTGTACCCAAAGGTAAGAAGCTGCCCTCGCCGCGGCTAATTTTCCTTAGCCGGATTTTTGTGTACCCGAAGGTAATAATACAACATAAATGCTGGCGGATAGGCGTTATAAGCTGTACCCGAAGGCAAGAAGCCGCCCTCGCCGCGACTAATTTTCCTTAGCCGGATTTTTGTGTACCCGAAGGTAATAATACAGCAGAAACGCTGGCGGATAGGCGTTAGAAGCTGTACCCGAAGGTAAGAAGCCGCCCTCGCCGGTTATGAGGTGTTAGCTACCCATCGGTAAAAAACCCTCACAACCACGGCTAAACGTGCTAGACGGAAATTTGGCATAAAGCCGGCTAATAGGGTGTTAGAAGCGATACCCGTCGGTAAGAAGCCCCCTTCAGCAGTACGGCGTACGACGCTGGCGGATAGGCGTTAGAAGCTGTACCCAAAGCTAAGAAGCCGCCCTCGCCACGACTCATTTTCCTGAGCCGGTTTTTTTGTGGCATAATGCCTGGTGCCGCGACTCATTTTCGTGAGTCGGGATTTTGTGGCATAACGCCTGTTGCCGTGACGCATTTTCCCGAGTCAGGATTTTGTGGCATAACGCCTGGTGCCGCGACTCAATTTCCTGAGTCGGGATTTTGTGGCATAACACCCGGTGCCGCGACTCATTTTCCTGAGCTGGGATTTTGCTTCGGCAGTGATACTTCTTAATATAACTGTAACATGTACAATGATAGTGTACAATGAAGGGTCTCTACACCCTTAAGTGAAATAAGGCCGGAGATGCGTGATGTTCCACGGCCGGCGGGTCTCCTACCTGCCATATCTGAGTCATCTCGGATATTGATGAGGTAATATGACCCATTGTTAAGATTTTGCTGACTACAAAAGGTCCTTCCCATGGAGGAGAGAGCTTATGCATATTTGTCTGGTCCTAAATCAGCCGGAGCACTAAGTCGCCCTCCTGGAACGTCCGGGTCTCGACCCTGCGGCTGTGATAGCGACGCAAGTCTTGTTGATAAATTGCCGACCAGGCCGCTGCTAGCTCTTGTGCCTCTTCTAGAGCATCCAATGCGTCTTGACGTGCCGTATCATTGTCCACCTCAACGTAAGCCACCACCCTTGGCGAGTCATGCCGGATGTCACTGGGCAAAACTGCCTCGACCCCGTACACCATAAAGAAAGGCATGAAACCCGTGGATCTGTTAGGGGTGATCCTGATGCTCCATAAGACGGAGGGTAATTCTTCTACCCAACACCCGGGCATTCGCTGCGAAGGAACCATAAGTCGCGGTTTAATACCTCTTAGAATTTCCTGATTGGCACTCTCCGCTTGACCGTTGGATTGTGGATGCGCCACTACTGAAACATCAAGCCGATATGCTCTTCGTCACAGAATTTTTTCATAGCCCCCTTGGACAGATTTGTACCATTATCGGTGATGCTGCTGTGTGGGTAACCAAAATGGTAGATCAACTTTTTGATAAATAAAACCGCCGTAGCCGCATCACATTTGCTGACCGGCTCTGCCTCTACCCACTTGGTAAACTTGTCCACCGCCACCAGGAGGTGTGTTTTCTTATCCTTGGATCTCTTGAAAGGTCCCACCATGTCAAGCCCCCAGACCGCAAACGGCCAAGTAATTGGTATCATCCTTAACTCCTGAGCTGGGATATGAGCATGCCGGCCAAACTTCTGACAGCCGCCGCACTTACGGACTAGGTCCTCTGCATCTTTATGAGCCGTCAACCAGAAAAACCCATGCCGAAAATCCTTGGCTACTAAAGATTTCGAGCCGGCATGGTGTGCATAATCGCCAGCATGGATTTCATTCAAGATCTGTCGGCCCTCCTCTGGTGAAACACAACGTTGGAAAACTCCCGTCACAATGCATTTATGCAATTCACCATTGACTATTGTCATGGACTTAGAACGCCGGGTGATCTTTCTGGCTAGGTCTTCACCCTCAGGTAACTCGCCTCGGGTCAAATAGGCCAAATAGGGAATAGTCCAATCTGGGATAGCATGCAGAGCCGCCACTAATTCTGCCTCCGGGTCAGGAACAACCAAATCTTCTTCTGAAGGTACCTTGACAGTCGGATGGTGTAAGACGTCCAGAAAGACACTGGGTGGCACCAGCTTTCGTTGAGAGCCTAACCGTGATAAGGCATCAGCCGCCTCATTTCTGCAACGATCAATGTGATCTACCTGGTATCCTTTGAAGTGCCCTGCAATAATATCAACCGCCTGACGGTAAGCCGCCATCCGCGGGTCCTTGGAATCCCAAGTGCCAGAAACTTGCTGAGCCACCATATCTGAGTCGCCCAAACACCTGACTCGGCTCAAATTCATCTCCTTGGCTAATCGAAGACCATGAAGCAAAGCTTCATTTTCAGCCGCATTGTTAGTGCAGGGGAACATTAGCCGGAGCACATAACAAAACTTACCGCCCTTGGGGGATGTCAGAACCACTCCTGCCCCGTGATCCCTCTAATTGCTTGGATCCATCGAATGTATAGTCCAGTATGTGTTATTCGGTTTTTCCTTGAGAGCTTGACACTCCGTCCAATCATTTATGAAATCCACAACGGCTTGGGATTTGATAGCTGTGCGAGGCACATATTTTACATTGAGAGGTCCCAGCTCCAATGCCCACTTAGCAATCCCTCCTGTGGTTTCTCTATTCTGGATAATATCCCCTAGCGGAGCAGAACTGACCACAGTTATCTGGTGCCCTAAGAAATAGTGTTTTAACTTGTGGTTGGCCATGAAGACCCCATATACTAGCTTCTGCCAATGTGGATACCTTTGCTTAGACTCTGTCAGGACCTCACTGATATAATAAACCGGTCTTTGCACTGGATACTCCTTTTTGGCCTCCTTGCGCTCTACCACGATTGCAACACTCACTGCCCAGTTATTAGCCGCCACATAAAGGAGTAACGGCTCTTTTTCAGCCGGAGCAGCCAGCACTGGCGGCTCAGTGAGCTGTTTTTTAAGCGCCTCAAACGCTTCACCCGCCGCTTTACTCCAGACAAATTTGTCTGTCTTCTTCATCATTGGATATAAAGGAATAGCCTTCTCTCCAAGACGGCTTATGAACCGGCTCAACACAACAATCCGCCCTGCCAAGCGCTGAACATCATTAATGCAAGCCGACTCTCCCAGAGAGGGAATAGCCTTGATTTTGTCCGGGTTAGCCTCGATACCGCGCTCAGAGACCAGGAAACCCAAAAGCTTGCCCGCTGGAACACCGAAGACACAGTTGGTCGGGTTGAGAGAGTCTCCTTCTTTCTGGATTTGACCACGATATCATCTACATAAGCATGAAGATTACGGCCAATCTGACTGTGAAGGCAGTTCTGCACGCATCGCTGGTAAGTCGCCTGGGCACTTTTGAGCTCGAAAGGCATAGAGACATAATAGAACGCCCCAAAGGGTGTAATAAAAGCCGTTTTCTCCTGGTCTTTAACCGCCATCTTGATTTGATGATAACCTGAGTACGCATCCAGGAAGCACAAACTTTCACACCCCGCTATAGCATCAATGATCTGATCAATACGAGGGAGAGCAAATGGATCAGCCGGACATGCCTTGTTAAGGTCCGTGTAGTCCACACACATACGCCATGTGCCATTCTTTTTGAGCACGAGCATGGGGTTAGCCAACCATTCCGGGTGAAAAACTTCAATGATAAAACCTGCTGCCAAGAGCCGGGCAACTTCTTCCCCAATAGCTTTGCGCCTCTCCTCATTGAACCGCCGCAAAAACTGTTTAATCGGCTTAAACTTTGGATCCACATTAAGGTTGTGCTCAGCGAACTCTCTCGGTACACCCGACATGTCAGAAGGTTTCCATGCGAAGATGTCCCGATTCTCACGGATGAATTCGATGAGCGCGCTTTCCTATTTGGGATCCATGTGAGATCCAATGATGAACTGCTTAGATGAGTTGTCCGGAGTGAAATCTACTGTCTTGGTATCATCCGCTGAAAACTTGAGGGGCGGCTCAACCTCCGTGGTGGGCTTTTTCAGTGTGGTCATATCCTCCAGATCAACATTCTCCTTATAGAACTTAAGCTCCTCCCGAGCGCAACTGGACTCTGCGTAAGCCGCGTCTCCTTCTTCACACTCAATAGCCGTATTTCGGTTAACATGAACGGTAATGGTACCATTTAAGCCGGGCATCTTGAGCTGCAAGTAAACATAGCAGGGCCTGGCCATGAACTTAGCATAAGCCGGCCGTCCAAATATCGCATGATAAGGACTCTTGATCTTGACCACTTCGAACCACAAGGATTCCACCCTGTAATTGTACTCATCGCCAAAAGCCACTTCCAACGAAATCCTGCCCATCGGATGCGCCGACTTACTCGGAACCACACCATGAAAGACGGTGGATGAAGGTTTTAAATCCTTGTCAAGCAACTTCCATCCGCCGGAAAGTGTCATAGTAGAGGATGTTTATGCTGCTGCCGCCATCCATAAGCACCTTGTTCACCATATACCCGCCCACCTGGGGGGCTACAACTAAAGCTAGCCGCCCCGGGTCATCGACACGTGGCGGGTGATCTTCTCGGCTCCATGTTATGTCATATTCAGACCACTTTAAGTACTGCGGAAGAGCCGGTTTAACCGCATTAACTGCCTGCTTTCGCAACTTCTAATCCCGTTTGTTGAGACCGGTCGTGAAAACGTGGTACTGCCCGGAGCTGAGCTGCTTCGGATTACTCTGAAAGCCGGACTGATTACGCTGTTGTTGCTGATTATTGTTACCAGAATGCGGCTGGTGTCCCCCTTGACTATCCTGACCCGGATGACGGTGGACCGGATGACCGGACCCTGAGCCGCCAGAACCAAAACCAGCTCCTGACCCGTCATGTCCTGAGCCGCCTGGCGGACCACCATCTCGATTGTTAGGTTGTGTGAAATACCGCTTGTACTTCTGCATGAAATTGCAATTCCCCCATGTGTGGTTTGCCGGCTTATCAGGCAGACTGTGATTTGGACAAGGTCGCTTAAGTAACTCCTCCATGTTCGAGGAAGAGCTATCCCTGCCAAAGGGCGGTCTAAACCACCTATTGCCTTTGAGGTAATTCTGCTGGGTGTTTCTATTAGCCACCAGCTCTGACACGGCCTCTGGATTCTTACGTTTTCTCTCGCTACCATTGTTTGTTGCACCCTTGCCTTGATTGCCTTTCTTACCTTGGCCAGCTTTCTCATCATCAGAACCCGGATCTTTCATACTGTCAGAGTCGGCATATTTTGTGAGAGCCATCATGAGCTCTCCCATGTCCTGGCACGTACGTTTGAGCCGGCCGAGTTTCTGTTTCAGAGGAACAAAATGGCAATTCTTCTCCAAGATCAGTACCGCCTGGGCCGCCGTGATCTGTTCTGAGGAGTGGATGATTGTCGAGACCCGTCGTACCCCATGATGGGCCGACTCGTTCTCCTGTTGGACACAGTGATCAAGATCCACAATGGTCATCGACTGCTTGCATGTTCCTTGAAAGTTTTTAATGAACCGGGCCTGGAGCTCCACCCATGAATTGATGGTATTAGGCGGCAACCCCTTTAGCCACGTGCGAGCCGGGCCTTCAAGCATCATGACGAAATACTTGGCATAAACCGCCTCACTGACCTCCAACATCTCCATGGCCAGTTCATAACTCTCCACCCAGGACTCCGGGGGTAAATCGGCGGTATAATTTGGGACCTTGCGGGGCCCTTTGAAGTCTCGTGGCAGCCGTTCGCTCCGTAGAGTGGGCGACAAACACGACAGCCCTCCCGTCCTGGAGTTTACTCCTGCCCCTACCGAAATGGAAGGCACATGCTCCTGGTAAGCCGGCCTAGCTGGCGCCTCTTGCGGGCTTCCCGCATGGTTTACAAATGCTCACGTGTCTCTACCCGGCCGGTGACCCGTCAGAATCTCTTTGTGCCGGTTGCTACTGGTGACTCGTAGCGTCGGCTAAAGCTGCAGCTAGTAAGAGGGGTTGAATGAACACGGCTCCGGCTGTGAGTATATTTCTCCTGCTAGGCCACGGCCGTCTGCAGGTACCCGATGGCATTCCGCACATCCTCTGCAAAGGGTGCTTCATCCGGGATAGGAATTTTCTCAAGCCGGGTGGCCGTTGCCACCATATTCTCGGCCGGGTTAGAATAATGACCTGCCGGCGTCGGAAAGCCACCGGGTGAAGCTTGGTTACGCCGGGCCGGATGAGTCACTTGTCGCTTCGTTGAGCGGCTTTCGAGCGCGTCCGTTACTCGCCTCGCGCCAGGAGGAGTATTGAAGAGGTTCCTTTCTTCATAGCGCTCTGGTAGACGGGATTGATGCCTCCTTCGATGTACTGCTGCTGCTGATATTTGCTCCAGCCCTAGACGGAAAGCATCTGCCTTGATACGTTCTGCCTCTTCCTCCATCTGGATCTTTAGCTCGGCCATCCTTTGTCGTTCCTCTGTCATCCGACCCTTGATCCTTGCGATCTCTAAATTCCGAGCGGCTTGATTATCTGGTGTGACCTCAGTGGCCATTAAAGCCGCGAGCTCATCCATCAGCTCCACAAGAACTTGAGCCGACGGTGGCGGGTTATCACCCGAGGTGGCGGCTCCTGCGGCTGTACTACCCGTGCCTGGGGCTGACCCCGCCATGAACACGGCAGCATGAACCGGAAGCTCAAGATCATCGGACTCAGAGTGATCTGACTCAAGGCATACATCGCCGTAGCCCCCAAGGTCGCCGTTGCGGAGCTGGTACACCAACTCCGTTTCTCCACTTGAAGATTCGTTATCCGAATAGACGAGAGTTTCCTGTGATCTGGAAGCTTCCAGATCCGTACCTTGAGTGAAGCCTATGAAGACATGCTTCTGACCTGGATTAGCACGGGCAGGATGCATGTTACACGCATGTCGCAGTCGCCGAGCCGGCTTGATGATGTCGGTGCAGACATCCGACCCGGGTGTAGATCCATCAACCCTTCCAATGAGAACATGGATCCCACCGAATGGAACCCGGAATCCATACTCCACGGACTCAGCATTAAGCCCCCAGCCGGCATCGTCGATGTAGAACCGGCCATGGCGACTCTTGCTGATCCTTCCGACCACGTATCCTTCGAGCCCCGGGAGAGAGCCCTTCGAGAACTCAACACCACTAAGCGTTAGCCCCACGATGGGTGCCAACTTTCGTGGATTTATCACGGCAGATGTTCGGGTGAACGGACTTGGATTCGAGGCCATCGCTATCGTGATGGACTCAAAGGGGTTGATAGGGACGAAGGACACGAGTTTACCCAGGTTCGGCCCCTCAAGGTGAGGTAATAGCCTACGTCCTGCTTGTGTTTGTATTGCTTGTTGTATAGATTACAAGGGAGCTAAAGCTTGACCTAGTTCTCGATAACCTGATCTCTAAGTCGCCCCAGGTCTTGCCTTTATATACCGAGGTCAAGACCACGGGTCATACAAGTTGTGGCCGACTCTCATTACACGTCCGAGTCTGCCTCTATCTTCTCTTGCCTATCCTGACCAAGTTGTCCCCGGGCGGCTTTACACGCCCAGGTCTTCTCATCCGGGCCACCCTGCCGGCCCATCTTGTGAGCCACTATGCTTGTTGGGCCCTCTAGTCCTGACGGCTCACTCTTGGGCTGGCTACGAGCCGTCCGGTTTAACCCGGAGCCCTCTAGGGCGGGTCTCACCGTGGGGTTATATCCCCAACATGCATATAGATGGAAAGGAGAGAAATGATTTCAAAGACTCTTTCAAAAACCCCGTCGGGTGCCACTAATGCCCGAGGGAGATGATGATGAGAAGGGTGACCACTTGAGAAAGAAGTGGTGTGCCAAAACAAGTTGAGGGTGTGTTTTCAAAAACGGATTAGATTTAAGATTTGTCGACCGTCCCAACCTTACATGCGCAACCACGATACCCCTTATGGGATGGGGCTTTGTTGATTACCTTGGTGGGTACTAGCAAGGAGCCTACATTACTAGTGGCGGGAGTGGCATGGTCACTCTCGATACGGGATCATACTGGTATGTATGATCATGCGCTGTCTTCACAGGCACCGGGCACACTGTTGGTCCCCTCATGGATGGTACGATTAGAGCGAGGCTCGTGTGATGTACATCTGAGGGCTAGGTACCAATCGAGTGGACTCTTTGTTTAGTATCACCGGGGGAAAGGCATTGTTCGGGTGCTTACCTCGGGTATGTTACATACCGCGAGTCATGGATGACATAGAAGTTCCCCGAGTCTTGTGGGTAAAGTGTGCAACCTCTGCAGAGTGTAAAACTATTCAAATAGCCGTGTCCATGGTCAAGCACAGTTGGGTGGTGCTGCTTAGACTACGTCCAGATGTTTTCGTGAAACTTGGTGTGAGTATGGATGTGATGGTGACAAAAGGTCACATGAACTAAGTCCGATGACTTAGCAAGGGAATTAAACTAAGTCTGATGGCTTAGCATGATGAATGAACATGAGATGTTCTACCCCTACTTATGATGATATCGATAATTTGATCACATGGATACCTGCTAGTTGTTGATGCATGCTCACTAGTTACTTGATCATGTCATTGCATACAAAATTAGCTTTCCGCAAATTTACCTACTTAGTGCTATATCATGCATCATTGTTACCTTGTTCCACAACTTGGGTTGCTTGCGAGTACATTCAAAGTACTCATTGGCTTGCCACTGGTTATTTAATTGGCCAGGCATGGAAGAACAGGAGTATGTTGAAGAGTTCGTTGGAGACGAACATGCGAACTAGGACGCTTCCTAGTCAGAATGCCTGTAGGTTAAGGCAGATGGCATGGGTTCACGCTTTCGACCAAGATTTCTGCTGCTTGTTCTAGTTTAAGTGTTTGGCCCGTGTGGTCCTATCTATGTAAGACTAGACCTTCATGGTCTTTATTGTGTAAGACGTTAAGTGTGGATGTAGGACTCTTGTTATTCAGCTTCTGTGTGTTCACTGAGCAATGATATCTGGGATCACTGTACACGTGCATTCGGTGATCATGACTTATGAGTCGGGGTCCCCACAAAATGCCTAACAAAGTTTCTCATTGAAAAAGGATTTGAAATTGGTAAAATTAACGCAACCTTATTCACAAAGAGAGTTAATGGTGAATTATTTGTGTGCCAAATTTATGTGGATGATATTATCTTTGGATCTACTAACCCAAAATTTAGTGAGAAGTTTGGAAGGTTGATGTCAGAAAAGTATGAGATGTCCATGATGTGCGAGCTGAAATTCTTTCTTGGTCTACAAATCAAGCAAACGAGAGAAGGTACTTTCATCTCTCAAACTAAGTACACCAAGGTCTTGATAAATAAGTTCAACATGCAAGAGTTCAAAAGTATGAAAACTCCCATGCCCACTAGCGGACATGATGATCTCACTAAGGAGGGTGAACCGGTTGATTAAAAGTTTTATCGATCAATGATTGGATCATTGCTTTATCTATGTGCCCCCCGTACCGATATTATGCTTAGTGTTTGCATGTGTGCTAGATATCAAGCTGCACCTAAAGAATGTCATCTTAAGGCTGTTAAACACATTGTGAGATACTTTATACATACAACAAACTTTGGCATTTGGTATCCCAAGGGATCTTCTTTTAATCTTGTTGGCTACTCCTACTCGGACTATGCTGGTGACAAGGTTGATAGAAAATCCACCTCAGGTACATGTCAATTTCTTGGTAGATCTCTTGTGTCTTGGTCCTCCAAGAAACATAATTCGGTATCTCTATCTACTGCCGAAGCTGAATATATTGCTGCTGGATCATGTTGTGCGCAATTATTATGGATGACACAAATGCTAAAGATTATGGAATCAATGTTAAAAATGTGCCATTACTTTGTGACAATGAAAGTTCTATTAAGATTGGTCATAATCTTGTGCAACACTCTCGAACCAAGCATATTCAAGTTTGACATCATTTCATTCGTGATCATGTTGCCAAAGGAGATATTAATCTTAAGCATGTTTGTACAAACAAGCAATTGGCCGATATCTTTACTAAGCCACTTGATGAAAAAGTGTTTTGTCATTTGAGGAGTGAGTTGAACATCATTGATGCTTCAAACTTGAGCTAAGATCGCTCGAATGCATGCTAGGGGATGAGCTTCATTGTCTATTCCATGCTATTACCTTAAATATCATATCTTGGAATTCTATGCTCCTTTGTCTTGCATCTAACCCCTTTTGTAGGTACTTGGAAGAATAACACTCCACAAGATTGCCATCAACTCATATCTTATGCAATCTTGTCATGACCAAGTATCCACATCCTCGCCTTGATGATGGAAGGAACAAGACAACAAAACATATCCTTGACAAATATTTCTCAATTGGTAGAAACTCAATTGGTATATTGTCACATGGATATATCATTTTCTTCCTTGCATGAATAACCCATGTAGGTGAAAAGTGAACGAAAACAACAAGGATTGCTCCCAACTCAAGATGATCTGCATCAACCTCGAGCATCCTCATCAAGTTCACCTACAAGCTTCGTTAACAACATCACTCAAAGGTTTGTACTCATATCCTTCAAAAAGGCTTTATTCCAAGTCATGAGATAAAGCAACTCAAGTGATATGAAGACATTAAAATGCTTAATCGAAAAATGGTAACCCCATTTTGAGCTTAACGATGAGTATGACCTATAATCAAGTATTCTTGCTTGGCTCCTAAGTCAATATACTCTAATATAGGTGACCTAGTCACCGCCCATCATCTAGTTAAGATCTTGGTTGGTTCATTCTCTATTGCAAATTTCTTGGAACCCTTCAAATCTTTACTAGTTGATACCTCCGTGTAAATTATTCGTACTTAGTACAATTCATATGTTTTTCTTTCCTTGTTGATTCTTTTGCAACTTTGTCTTCTGTTCAAATTTTCACATTTGCCTAGTTCTTGTTTATTGCCTCGGTGCCTCTGATTCAAAGGACTCGGTTCTACCGACTCTGCAGATAAATTGCACAACACCATATCGGTACCACCAACAATTTTGTCTCGGAGCCACTAACTTTCCATTTTATTTCAGTCTGTGTATTGTTTTTGGGTAAAACTTTGTGTTCCTGTTGTGATTTCTAAATTCTTGGATGATCCCTTATTTAAAAAAAGGAGAAATACTTTCAAGGATCCCTAACTCAAAGGAGGAGAAGTTCTGTAAATTCGTAGTTAATTCTACGGGAGAGAAGTTATTTTCAATGAATCTCTCATTTCTCTCATGATTTTCATATTCTATGAATCCTACATTCTATGACCCTTGTACTCATGGATCCCTATCTTAATCAATGATCCCTGTGTCAAACCCTCTATCTGACCTTTTTGCAAATTAATGCCAAAGGGGGAGAGATATACAAAGCTTCAAAGCTAAAGATGGAGATACATGCTTATACAAAGGGGGAGATATAATTTAGGGGGAGAGAAGAATATCAAAGTTTATACTTATACATAAACAAGGAGAGAAAACGAAAGTAGGGGGAGAAAAATATGTTTTGGAGAAAGATCTATTTATTGAAATTGTTTTTCTCATGTTAGAATTTTCTCACCCTATACAATCACAATATCTAAATGCTAAGATCCAGGGGGAGAGGATGACCTACATTTTCATATCTCAGGGGGAGAAACTTCTAAATGATCTTGGAGACATATTAATCCTAAAGGATACTATCTTCTATATGTTTTCCATATCTTGGTATTTTTGAGTTCTATTGCCTTTGATTAGTAGAATACTCTTGTGTTTCCTAACATTGTTTTCCCAAGTGTATCTCTACTACTAGAATGCTCAAGAACTCAAGGTAACTATATGCATCATATTCTTGATTAAGATGATCTCTTGATTCTTGCACATATTGTTTGCAAGAGTGAAGTCTTGAACAAGGATACACCTCATTCATATACATTTGATGCATATTTCCAAGATACACATGGCTTATCATATCCCTTCTACTACATCTGTGTCCACGCATACCAAAGCAACTATCATTTAAAGGGATTGAACACATTTAGGGGGAGCAAGTCTAAGTCATGTGTCTCTCAAAGTCATCATTATATATTTTCATATATTTATTTGAAGCTTTGATTGTATATTGTCATCAATTACCAAAAAGGGGGAGATTGAAAGCACAATGTGCTCCCTTGGTGGTTTTGATAATTCATGAAAACATACATTGTCTCTTGGACTAATATTTTTACCTAGTGTATTTCAAATAAAGTCCATAGAGAGAGATGGTCTAGCAAAAAGGAGTGTGGAGAGCATCCCCATGAATAGGAAGGATAAGGAATAGCATTGGCCAAGATTCAAGCAAGAGGAATCTACATTTTAAATTTTGTGAGAAATCACTTTGAGTCCATAGGAAAGCCAATACTATTAAAAGGGGGTAAGGTTTTGTTGGTGAACAAAATGCTCATACGTGCACAAGTGATAGTCACCACATACACCCACAAGCTCTTCCACAAAAGATTGTCCAAAGACAAACACTCAAAATCGATGCAACCAACACATTCCACTCGGTGCCACCGATTCCAAACCTCAGACGGACTCAAACAAACCCTAGATTTCCGGCGCAACCGATTCTGCTTCGGTGCCACCGAGTTTGGGTTGCCAACTTCCTGTTATGCAAGTTTACAAAATCGGTCCCCCCAAGTTTTGTGAATCGGTGTCACTGAGATTGACAATCTGACTGTTGGTCACCTTATCGGTGCAACTGAGTGTTATGTATCGGTCTCACCGAGATTCAAAAGTTGCTACCTTTGAGGCAACTCGGTACAACCGAGATTCACACACCGGTTCCACCGAGTCTGACTTATTAGGTGTAACGGTTGGATTTTTGGAGATGCCTATATATACCCCTCCACCACCACTCACTCGCAAGAGAAGCACTCAGAACAGTTCCCCACTCATATCTACTGATTTTCTGAGAGAGAGCCACCTACTCATGTGTTGATACCATGCCATTCCCTTCCAACCATATGAATCTTGATCTCTAGCCTCCCCAAGTTGCTTTGCACCCAATCAACCTCTTCTACCAAGCCAAATTTGTGAGAGAGTGATTGTGTGTTGAGGAGTCTATCATCTTGAAGCACAAGAGCAAGGAGTTCATTGACACTATCAAGCCTATTACCTTTTGGAGGGTGGTGCCTCCTAGATTGGTTAGGTGTCGCTTGTGAGCCTCCTACTTCATGTTGTGGAGTGAACCAAGAAGTTTGTAAGGGCAAGGAGATCGCCTACCTCGTGAAGATCTACCCCGAGTTAGGCTAGTCCTCTGCGGACGTAGGCCATCATGGTCTAGTCAAGGTTGTTTATTCGTGGAACCCTTCATGGGTAGAGACCTCCATGGACTCTCGCGACCGTTATCCTCCGTGGGTTGAAGACTCCATGAACATGGACGCACGATAACACCACCTATCGGAACAACGGGAAAAATCTTTGTGTCCTTCATGCGTTTGATCTCACTACCTCTACTCCTTACTTTCATGTGCAATGTCCTTACTTTCCGCTGCTATACTTGATGACTTGCATGTGTAGGGTGTTCTAAACTAGTTATATATGCTAAAACTGCCAACTCTTGAACTTGTGCTTGAGGTAGTTTTAAATTCCTGCTTGTAGTCTATTCACCCCCCTCTAGTCATACTCTTCTAGTGATCCCTCAATTGGTATCAGAGCTTTGGTCTCCATTTCTTAGGTTTCAACACCGTGCAGGAAGATGGATGTGTCTAGTGTGGAGAGTTTGTATTGTAGAGTGCCCATTCTTGATGGAGAGTACTATAGTCGATGAAAGAATGCCATGATTGATCTATTTGACAAATTCCATTTGAGAAAACAAATTAAAAATGCATATGTGCTCCCCGTTGATAAATTGCATCCCACACACGAAGAGGAAATTAACATGCTTGGTAACCTTAGAACTTTCAATCTTATTGTTAGAGGCTTACCAAGATTCGTGCTTTCTCAATTGAAGAACTTTGGATGTGCTTATACTTTGTGGACTGATTTAGAGAAACGATATCCAAATCTTCATTAGGTAATCTTGATGAAATTCTTCATAAAACTATTGCTTTTCATAAAATGAAGCCTAGTGATCCAAACTTTGATAAATGCCTATTTGAGCTCCGTGATCTTATGCGTGCTAAAGGAGATGTGACTACTATCAACAATATCATTATTGAAGCCTTTCACATTCATAAACTTGAACATTGTCATGGTTATGATTCTAATGAGTTCCTTTGTTTTTATGACGAGGATATTCCACCAAATGATGACAATGAAGAACATGGTTACTATGAAGAAGATGAGTTGTTTGACATCGAGCATGAAAAGATCATGAAGAATTTGAGTCTAATGGCAAACCTCAAGGATTATCTGTCTGGCAGAAAAGGGTGGATTCTCGACAGTGGATGCACGGGTCACAGGACTGGTGATAAAGACATGTTCCAAGAGATCACGCCTAATCAAGGTCCTCGAAGGTACGTGACCTTTGGAGAAAACTCTAAGGGTAAGGTACTTGACCTTGGTAAGGTGGCCATATCTCATGATAGCTCCATTCAAAATGTGATGCTTGTTGAATCCCTTGGCTACAATCTTCTTTCTGTATCTAGACTAGCAGATTTCGGTTTCAATGTGCTATTTACCAAAGTAGATTGCCAAGTCTTTCGAGTTGATAATCATAAAATTGTCTTCACCGGTATTCATAGAGGTGATCTATACATTGTTGATTTAACTAAAAAGGGCCCAACCTCGTTCTTGGGTCATTCTACCTCCTATAGTTACTACTCTAATAGCATGATCATTCATATTATTATTTATTCCATCAAGCAATTCTCTTTGAGATTTGGCAACTTGCTCTAACTGAGTTTGAACCATAGAGGCATGTTTTCCTACACCTCTAACATCATTACTGATTCTAAATAACAAGTCACTCAAGAGAGCAATCATATCAGAATTATATTTCAAGTGTTTCAAAACATTTGCATCGAAGTGCTCTTGTTTCATAATGTAGTTATGAAACTCATATAAGCATTGACTAGGATGTTTATTGTAAGGGATATCACCTTCATCAAACTTCAATAAAGAATTTACCTATACCACCTATGGAGGTGGTGGTGTGTTGAGCGCATGTATTTCTTCAATAGGTGGTAAATTCTTAACACCCTCAACTTTAATATCTTTTTCCTTCATACATTTCTTTGCTTCTTGCATATCTCTAGGAGTGAGAAATAAGATACCCCTCTTCTTCGGCGTGGGTTCAATTAGTGGTTCTGGGAGAGTCCAATCACCATAGTTCTTCAATATGTTATTCAATAGTACCTCGACTTGTTAAAAAATTCGTTACCTGGAAACACAACCAGCACAACTATCTAGGAAGTCCCTAGAAGCATCAACTAGTCCATTATAGAAGATATCAAGTATTTCATTTTTCTTAAGTGGATGATTAGGCAAAGCATTAAGCAATTGGAGAAGCCTCCCCCAAGCTTGTCGGAATCTCTCTTCTTCAGTTTGCACAAAGTTAAATATTTCCTGTAAGGTAGCTTGTTTCTTATGATGTCGTGGTTTTCTCATGGCAGATGTTCAGGTGAACGGACTTGGATTCGAGGCCATCGCCAAGGTTATGGACTCAAAGGGGTTGATTGGGAGGAAGGACACAGGTTTGCCCAGGTTCGGCCCCTCAAGTCGAGGTAACAACCTATGTCCTGCTTGTGTTTATATTGCTTGGTGTATCGATTACAAGGGAGCTAATTGCTTTATGTAGTTCTCGATATCTTGGTTCCTGTCTAAGTTACCCCGGGTCTCGCCCTTATATAGGAGGTCAAGACCACGGGTCATACAAGTCATAACCGACTCTCACAATGTGTCCGAGTCTATCTCTACATGGTCTTGCCTTCCTGAGCAAGTTGTCTCCGAGTGGCTCACCCGCCCGGGTCTTCTCATCTTCTCCGTCCGGGCCACGTCCCGACCCATCTCGCTAAGCCGCCAAACGTCTTGGGCTTAAGTCTTCACGGCTCGTTCTTGGGCTGGTATACGAGCCGCCTGGTGTGACCCGGAGCTTCAGGGGCGGGTCTCACCATGGGGTTATATCCCCAACATTAGGCCCCAGGTTGATTGGAGCCTGCTCACTTCAGCCTTCTTCTTAATAATCGGCGAGTCTCACTCATGTCACCTAAAAGTAAAAATAACCCGTCGTGACGTCACGTTCAAATCTGTCAGAAAGATCCTCTGACGTCTGTAGCGAATCTTCCCTTATTAAATGGACGGTCCGAGAATCGAGGCATCCGTCTCGGTCAAATAATATCCGTTGCCTGGATTTTCACGCTCGTTCCCGCGTTTGCCTATTAAATAGGACCGTGAAGGGTGGCATTCGTTCCCTCCCCGCTTCGCTCTTCTTCTTCTTCCTTCCGATGCTGCCACTCCAGTGCACCTCGCTTTGGTGCCATCTTCGCACCGTCGTCGTCGAGGCCACTGCATCAACCTATTTGTTCCAGAGCTCTGCCCGTGTCCGCCGCGCCATCTCCGGTAAGTCCTTCCCCTAGATCCGTAGCCATTTTGGTAGGGTTTCACGGAGTTCTTCCGTCTCTTAGAACACGAGCCTCTCTCCAATGCCAGCCGTGCTTTCTTCATAAAACTGGATGATATGCTTTCCCCATTGCGGCGCTCTGTAAAAAAAAATTATAGCCGCACTGCATAGATCTGCAACTGCTCCACCTGCCGTTTCCAAATTTTTGCTGTTTCGACAGTTCGTCTCTGTTTTGATACATTGTGAAATCTGTTTTCCACACTTAGCCAAATTTTGCCTTGTCTTCTCACAAACTTGACCTGCCATGTAATTCCGGCTCTCGCCAGCCGGATCCTGGCGGCTTAATCTTACAAAATCTTAGGCTTTTAACTGTCCGTAGACGTCGGCCGTTCTCTTACTCGCCGTACATTGCTACCTTGCGCAGTTTTGACCGCTGCCATGTCTCGTGCATCAAACTCATGCAATTGGATCGGCTCTTGCATCACTGAAGAGTTCTTGATGGATTTTGTACACGCGGGCACCATTCCTACCAAAGATGTCATCCATTGGCGGGTTTCGGGAAATGAACTAAAGCCCGTTCCTCAGGAGAGTGAAGTAGTTGTGTTTTCAGATCATGTTGAACACGGGTTCGTACTCCCTGGCTCAAGGTTCTTTTGGGATGTTCTTCACTTCTACAAATTGTGCCCTCAAGACCTTGCTCCCAATTCCCTTTCTAATATATGCAACTTCCAAGTACTCAGCAAAGTCTACTTGCAAACAGAGCCATCCGTCGGTCTCTTCCGTGAGTTTTTTTATGCAAACCGTCAGACGGAAGTGAAAGCCGGACCAAGCTTGGAACTTGGTGGGATTTCTATTCAGAGGCGCCGGGATACAACCTTTCTGGCTATTCAGATGCCGATCCATCCAAAAGACTGGAACAAGACTTGGTTCTATTGTAAAGATACCACCCCAGAAGGTGAGCATCCCCTGCCGGGTTATCGCCCATCCTGGCTCAAAACAACCTCTGAGCTTCCTAGACGGCTGTCAACTGCTGAACGGGCGAAACACGCCCCGGGTCATGCCAACATTAAAGCCCTTATGGCCAACGGACTGACGGGACTAGATTTGATCCGCTGCTGGATTTCTTGGACGATCATGCCCTTGAGCCAGCGAAGTCACCTTATATGCGAATGTCCAGGCCAGTATGATGATTCCCTCTGCTTTAGCCGGATGACGTTATCAGAGGATGATATCACCACTGTCATCCAGAGCCTTGTCCATGAAACTTCAGGAGCTTGCAGCACCATCGTACTGGCACCTTTCTGTGCCGCAAACCCGGCCCCAGATGTAGGGCGACTCTTTATACTCTCTTTTTGTATTATTTATATCTTGGCAATCTCTTTACCTTTTGTCGGCTAATATTTTCAGGCTAATTACGACTTCTGGAAGAAGAAATATGTTCCTCCTCTCAAGAAATCCAAGAAGAAAACCGCAGCCCGGAAGAAGACCACTCCTCGGGAAGAATGGTTTGAACAACCGGCATCAGACGGCTCAGAGGTATAACTTGACTATTTTTTGCCGCCTCTTTATTCACCTTATTGACAACAACCATTCACAGGACGAGACAGAGACCAGCCACGCCAACGCCCCTGAGGTAACTTATGTTCCGTCCGACTCAGACTACATTGTACCCCGGAAGATACGGCGGGTCGTTCGAAAAGTTCCCCTTTCTCATCCTCTTGCTTACTTAGACCCCCAATTTCTTTTGAAAAAGCAACAGCAAGCCGACCGATGCCAAACCCGGAGCGCTGGCTCTACCAAGCTCATGTCCGGGTTACCTAACTCCCTGGCTCAGAAGAAACATCCCGCAGAAGTATATTGAAGATAGCTATTTAGAGCTAATTGTAGCCCCCAAGGGCCGGCTCAATCTTGTTAAATTTAACTCGGATCTTTTCCTTAGAAACCAGTTGAAAAGACAAAATGTAGCCCCCAAGTTTTGTTGGAAATATGCCCTAGAGGCAATAATAAAATGGTTATTATTGTATTTCCTAGTTCATGATAATTGTCTATTGTTCATGCTATAATTGTGTTAACCGGAAACCATAATACATGTGTGAATACATAGACCACAACATGTCCCTAGTGAGCCTCTAGTTGACTAGCTCGTTGATTAATAGATGGTCACGGTTTCATGACCATGGACATTGGATGTCATTGATAACGGGATCACATCATTAGGAGAATGATGTGATGGACAAGACCCAATCCTAAGCATAGCACAAGATCGTGTAGTTCGTCTGCTAAATCTTTTCAATGTCAAGTATCGTTTCCTTAGACCATGAGATTGTGCAATTCCCGGATACCGTAGGAATGCTTTGGGTGTGCCAAATGTCACAACGTAACTGGGTGGCTATAAAGGTGCACTACGGGTATTTCCGAAAGTGTTTGTTGGGTTGGCACGAATCGAGACTGGGATTTGTCACTCCGTGTGACGGAGAGGTATCTTTGGGCCCACTCGGTAAGACATCATCATAATGAGCTCAATGTGACTAAGGAGTTAGCCACGGGATGATGTGTTACAGAACGAGTAAAGAGACTTGCCGGTAACGAGATTGAACAAGGTATAGGGATACCGACGATCGAATCTCGGGCAAGTATCATACCGATAGACAAAGGGAATTTTATACAGGATTGATTGAATCCCCGACATCGTGGTTCATCCGATGAGATCATCGTGGAGCATGTGGGAGCCAACATGGGCATCCAGATCTCGCAGTTGGTTATTGACCAGAGAAGTGTCTCAGTCATGTCTACATGTCTCCCGAACCCGTAGGGTCTACACACTTAAGGTTCGATGACGCTAGGGTTATAGGGAAATGGTATACGTGATTACCTAAGGTTGTTAGGAGTCCCGGATGAGATCCCGGAAGTCACAAGGAGCTCCGGAATGGTCCGGAGGTAAAGATTGATATATAGGAAGTCCAGTTTTGGTCACCGGAAAGTTTTCGGGCTCATCGGTAGTGTACCGAGAGTGCCGGGAGGGTGCCGGAGGACCCCCGGGAGGGGTGTGACGACCATAGGACTTTGTGGGCCCTTAGAGGAGGTGTTCCAGCCCTTTCTGGGCTGTCCAAGACCTTCTAGAAAGGCCCATGCGGCTGGGATCAAGAGATAAAGGGCAAAAGGGTTTTAAAAGAGGAGATCCACCTCCCTTGTGGGAGGTGGACTCTCCCCCTAGTTCGGCCGAACCTCTCCTCCTTGGAGGAGGGGACAAGGCAGCCCTCCCTCTCCCTCCTCCTATATATATGCAAGGGTTTGGGCTGGTTTGAGACATGACTTCTCTCTCTCACGGCGCAGCCCTACCCTTCCTCTTCCTCGTTCTCCGTAGCGCTTGGCGAAGCCCTATCGGAGTCCACGTAGCTCCACCGTCACCACGCCGTCGTGCTGCCGGAGCTCTTCCCCAACCTCTCCTTCTCTCCTTGCTGGATCAAGGCGTAGGAGACGTCACCGGGCTGCACGTGTGTTGAACGCGGAGGCACTGTTGTTCGGCGCTAAGATCGGAGTCCACCGCGATCTGAATCGTAGCGAGTACGACTCGACCAACCGCGTTCTTGTAACGCTTCCGCTTAGCGATCTTCAAAGGTATGAAGATGCAATCTCTCCCCAGTCGTTGCTGGTTTCTCCATGGATAGATCTTGGTGAACGTAGGAATTTTTTTCATTTACTACTACGTCTCCCAACAGTGGCATCATGAGCTAGGTCTATGCGTAGAATCTATGCACGAGTAGAACACAAGTTGTTGTGGGCATCAATTTTGTTAATATGCTTACCGCTACTAGTCTTATCTTGATTCGGCGGTATTGTGGGATGAAGCGGCCCGGACTGACTTTACACGTACGCTTACGTGAGACTGGTTCCACCGCCTGACATGCACTTGTTGCATAAGTGGCTAGAGGGTGTCTGTCTCTCCCACCTTAGTCGGATTGGATTCGATGAAAAGGGTCCTTATGAAGGGTAAATAGCAAGTGGCATATCATGTTGTGGTTTTGGCGTAAGTAAGAAATGTTCTTGCTAGAAACCTATAGCAGCCACGTAAAAACTTGAAACTACAAATTAGAGGACGTCTAACTTGTTTTTGCAGCATATGCCTTGTGATGTGATATGGCCAAAGAATGTGACGTGATGCATTGTGATGTATGAGTTTGATCATGTTCTTGTTATAGGTTTCACGACTTGCATGTCGATGAGTATGACAACCGGCAGGAGCCATAGGAGTTGTCTTATTTTATTGTATGACCTGTGTGTCAATCATAAACGCCATGTAATTACTTTACTTTATTGCTAAACGTTAGCCATAGTAGTAGAAGTAATAGTTGGTGAGACAACTTCAGGAAGACACAATGATGGAGATCATGGTGTCGTGCCGATGACAGTGATGATCATGGTGCCCCGAAGATGGAGATCAAAGGAGCAAGATGATATTGGCCATATCATGTCACTATATTGATTGCGTGTGATGTTTATCATGTTTACATCTTATTTGCTTATAACGACGGTAGTAAATAAGATGATCTCTCAATAAAATTTCAAGAGAAGTGTTCACCCTAACTGTGCACCGTTGCTAAGGATCGTCGTTCTGAAGCACCACGTGATGATCGGGTGTGATAGGTTCTAACATTCGCATACAACGGGTGTAAGCCATATTTACACACATGGAACACTTAGGTTGACTTGACGAGCCTAGCATGTACAGACATGGCCTCGGAACACGAAAGACCAAAAGGTCGAACATGAGTCGTATAGAAGATACGATCAACATGGAGATGTTCACCATGGATGACTAGTCCATTTCACGTGATGATCGGACACGGGCTAGTTGACATGGATCATGTGTCACTTGGATGACTAGAGATCTCTCTATCTAAGTGGGAGTTCATTAAATAATTTGATTATGTGAACTTAATTATAATGAACTTAGTCTAAAATTGTCTTTACAATCTATATTGTAGATCCAATGGCCAACGCGAATGTCACCCTAAACTTCAACGCGTTCCTAGAGAAAACCAAGCTGAAAGATGATGGAAGCAACTATGCGGACTGGGTCCGTGGCTTGAGGATCATCCTCATAGCTTCCAAGAAATTATATGTCCTTGATGCACCACTAGGTGACCCACCCCTTCTCCCAACAGAGCAAGACGTTGCAAACGCTTGGCATTCCCGTTGCGATGATTACTCCCTTGTTCAGTGCGGCATGCTTTACAGTTTAGAACCGGGGCTCCAAAAGCGTTTTGTAACGACCTGACCTGAAAGGTCGAATCTCCCGTGTTTCTATACCATCCCAAGATCATGCTAGTACACACACGGTACATCAATGTATATATCAAAGTGAAATCACACAGCTTTAATAATTGAAAAATCTCATATCGAGTCCTTTATTACAATAAAGTGGCTGAAGGTCAACTCATGAGAATAACTAATCTTGCGGAAGCTTCAAAGGTACTTGAGTCCATTTGACTCCAAGGGCATCTCACCGAGCGTAGAGCGTGTCCTCACTCCTGGTCGGAAAAGTACTCTGCAACATGATACTTTGCAGCAGTGTAGGTCAGCATATTGAATATGCCGGCAATGTCACAAAAGAGGGGGTAAAGTAATCATATATTCTATATGCATATATGGCAGGTGGGGTAGTAAGTTCTGCATAAAGCCAATTTTTCCTACAACAAGAGGGGGCAAAATATTATTACTACAATGTTGGTTGATTAATGAGATGGTTCCACCAACTAATTCTCATACCCAAGTTGTCATTAAAAACCCACATCAATATACTTAATTGTGTTGAGAGTTCCAGATAGTTCAGTTCCTTTGGCTCAAGCTGTCCATGACCATGGACACGGCTAATCGATTAGGTTTGGGTACTCTACAGAGTTTTGCACACATTCCCCACAAGATTTGATCGCCTCCGTTGGATTTCTCGCACTTCAGGGTGTTTGAGAAACGGATGACCAAAACATGGTCTTCTAAAAGGTTTCCCCGAGACTCTGTCGGTGCCCATCCTTTCCTACTGTTCTTCTACATCTCGTAGCACCGCCTGTCCAGGGTCACCACGATATCCAACCAAGCCAGAGCCCATAATGGCTTTTGGCTGTGTAGGTAAGCCTTGGGTCTTGAAGCATCCATCCATCTCTTTGTGCCTGGGTGAACCTTTCCGCATGAATACTGGCACTTCTCCAGCAACATCTAGGCTAACCACTGGTTTCTCCAGGGCGCCGTTCAACCATCATCCACCCAGAGGTATGTTGAAAACTCGGAGTCTTGAAGTCTTGATCATCTTGTAGGTCTTGAAATTATCAACTCACAACTCTCATGAATCACACAACCAACCCCGTCTACTTGTAACATCCCAAAATTCCACTTTGGAATGTTATGAAATATAGTTATGCATCATCATCATCATTGCTTGAATGTATGAATTGGTTGAAATGCTTCTTCTGACTTTCTGAAAGTCCCTTTCTATTTTCTCTAAGTTGCTTTCACCTAATTGAAAACCCTTGGAAAAAAGTTCAAAATAAGAGGGAGGAACATGACACTCCACACTAGGGAATTCTTGGTGATTTATTTTAGCAATAAAAACCAGGGGGTATTTTGAAAAAATATTTGCAAAAGCTTTTAAAACCAAATAGGCAATTTTTGAAAATATTATTTTTTCAAAGTATTCAAATAACAGAATAAAAATGTTCAATAAATGGCATTTATTCTTCTGTCAATTTTGATATATACTTTTCCTATATTTGGAATTAAATCGAAGGCATTAAATGAATTTTATTGCGCTGGTATTTGAAAATAGGAAAAACTTTAAAGCGTTTAATACCCGGTCGGCCCATCTGCATTTAAGCCCCCTCCCGACTTTCCTTTCTATCGGCCACCGACGCCTCTGCCGCGCTCATCACCCTCGCTGACAGTGGAGCCCACCCGACCGTTCGCTGCAATCACGCGGCCATCACCCTCCTCGCGCCCGACGGTCATCGCCGGAGATCGCGCGCTCGTCTGATCTCCCTCGCCTTCCTTCCGCTCGCCCCACCCGTGGCCCTATATAAATCCGGCCACCTCCGCGCTCCATTCCCCCCGAACCCCTCTCTCTCCCTCGCCAGAACGCCCCTCACCACCTCGCCGGACTTCGGTCAATGACCGAACCCCTCCAAGCTCGAGGTCGTCGCCTCCCTCGTCCTCAGCATCGTCCGACGCCGCTGTTCATCGCCAGAGGGTCACCGCCATCGTTTGGAGTCTTCATACGTAACCCTCGACCACCGGAGCGCCTTCCCCGACCACCTCCCACTTCCGGCCGCCATCAACGTCACCGACGACCTTCCCGACCACCGCTGTGAGCCCCCACCTCCTCTTAGCCATCAGATCTGGATCCTACGATCCAGATTAGAACTTTTATAAACGCGAACCGTTTTCCTCTTTAGTTCGGTCAACCGCCCACAATTTCCCCGCGCTCACGCTAGCAGCCAATAGGAAGTCGCCACGTAGCACTGACCGTTCGTTAGGTTTTTTTTCTTTTCTGTTTTGTTTTTAGTTAAGAGAAGGTTTTGTGATTTTGTTTTGCTTATATCTTTTAAACTATTTAGTGTTTTTAATTAATCCTTTTTGCATTAGGACACATATTACTTGTAGTTTATGTCTGTAGTTTTAGAATTTAAATTTGAACTCTAAAATTTGAATTTAATCAAATTTTCTTAAAATACTAAAATCTGAATAACTAGAGTTTAAAAATAGATTTTTGTATGAATCTTTTTGCTAATGAATTGTATTAGTTGGGACTATAAGCATGCTTAGTTTGAGAATTTTTAGGATGGATTTGTTTAGTGTTTTAACTATAAACAGAATCTGCCTAGTGGTTAGTATAGTTTAAATAATTTAGTTTTTAGTTAGTTCTAATCAGAATTAGTTATATTTTGTTTCAGTAGATGCTATTGTTTAAACATTAGGTGTTTTACTTGCTGATAATAACAATATAATTTGCTTAGTTTATTTCTATAATACTATAGGAATCTCTACTATTTTTCAATTAGGTTTAGTTTGATAAAAACAAACTAGTTAGTAATAGTTTCCTTTAACAAAGTTTAGATAATTAAATTCTGTTTTCTAAGAAAAGTTTTAGTAAATTATTTTCTGTTATGATAATTGTTTTATTAATAAAATTGTAGTTTATTTCACTCTATTGTTAATAAACTCTAGCCCACTTCATGTAGTAGTGTTTATCAAAACTTTTAAAACCCTACTAAGATTTTTCTTAACAAAACTTTAAATGGATTTAATTCTGTTTATTAATAAAATATTTCTATTGTTCTTTTGTGTCAAATATTGTTTTGTTAATACCAATAATTCTATGTTGTTAGTAGTAGTTTACCCATCAACTTTAGAAAACCCAAACTATGTGTTGATCTTCTTTTCTTTTGATTGTGCCTTGTTTTGTCTTGAGTGATTACAAGTTCATTCCTGATTTTTGTGAGTTACAATATTTTGTTGTATGCTTATTGAGTGCTCTTGTTTGATTCGTTAGATCATCCGGAGTGCGAGGCTTGTTACCTAGAGTCCCTCGAGTACGAAGATCGTCAATCAGGCAAATCACTTTGATCATGTTTTATCCATGTTTTGTTGCATTAGTTCTTCCATCTCCCCAATTGCATGCAAAGTAGGTAAATTGGAAATTGGTTACTTGATGTGGTATCATGTGGTAGGTACCCCCTCAACCTTTGACACATGGCCCCGGGAAACGTTAAATTAGTCATGCTATGCTTTTAGTAGACGGGGATTGGTTGTGTGATTCATGAGAGTGTGAGATAATAATTTCAAGACCTACTATGATGACCAAGACTTCAAGATTTCCAAGTTTGCAATATACCTCTGGGTGGACGATGGTTGAACGGTGCCCTGGAGAAACCAGTGGTTAGCCTAGGTGATGCTGGAGATGTGCCAGTATTCACGCGGAAAGGTCCACCCAGGCATGAAGAGATGGATGGATGCTTCAAGACCCAAGGCTTACCTGCACAGCCACAAGCCATTATGGGCTCTGGCTTGGTTGGATATTGTGGTGACACTAGACAGGCGGTGCTACGAGATGTAGAAGAACGGTAGGAAAGGATGGGCACCGACAGAGTCTCAGTGGGACCCCTTAGAAGACCATGTTTTGGTCATCCGTTCCTCAAACACCCTGAAGTGCGAGGAATCCAATGGAGGCGATCAAATCTTGTGGGGAACGTGTGCAAAACTCTGCAGAGTACCCAAACCTAATCGATTAGTCGTGTCCACGGTCATGGACGACTTGAGCCAAAGGAACTGAAACTTCCGGAACCCTCAACACAATTAATATGATAATGTGGGTATTAATAACTTGGGTATGAGAATTGGTTGGTGGAACCATCTCATTAATCAACCAACTTAGTAATAATTTTGCTTAGCCCTCTCTTGATGTAGGAAAATTGGCTTTACACAAAAACTTACTACCCCATCCGCCATATATGCATGTAGATTAGATGATTGTCTTTTCACCCCTCTCTTGTGACTTTGCCGGCATATTCTATATGCTGACCTACACGGCTGCAACGTATCATGTTGCAGAGTATTTTTATGACCAGGAGTGAGGATACGCTCTACGCTCCGTGAGATGCCCTTGGAGTCAGATGGACTTCACTACCTTTGAAGCTTCCGCAAGATTTAGATATTCTAATGAGTTGGCCTTCAGCCACTTTATCGTAATCTTTATTGTAATAAAGGACTCGATATGAGATTTATGATTAATAAATGCTGTGTGATTTCCCTTTGATATATACATTGATGTACCGTTTGTGTACCAGCATGATCTTGGGATGGTACGGAAACACCGGAGATTCGACCTTTCAGGTCGGGTCGCTACACTGCTAATAGCATAGCAAAAATTAAATCAACGTTTCCCGGGGCCAATGTGTCAAAGGGTAGAGGGGTGCCTACCACATGATACTACATCAAGTAACCAAATTTCCAAATTACCTACTTTGCATGCAATTGGGGAGATGGTAGAACTAATGCAATAAAAACATGGGTAAGCATGATCAAAGTGACTTGCCTTGTTGACGATCCTCGTACTCAAGTGACTCTAGATAACAAGCTTCGCACTCCGGATGATCTAACGAATCTAACAAAGCACACAATAAGCATACAACCAATAATACAACTCACACAATCAACAAGATTAAAATAAAACAATTCAATAGTATCAATCAAGAGAAAGAAATTCAAAACCAATATTTGTCTCACAAAATTTTGTTGTGTCAAAACTACAAAAGACCAATCAACTATTTTTTATACCAAAACAATAGTCAACAGAAAAGAAATAAAAAAATTATATTTAGTAAACAGAATTAAATCCACTAAAAGTTTAGTGAAAAGAAATGCTACTAAAATTATAATTTTTTATAAACACCACTTAATGTAGATACTAGAGTTTCCTATAGTATTTGAGTATGAAACAAAATTATTATTATTATTATTATTATTATTATTATTATTATTATTATTATTATTATAAACAGAACATCACTTAACAGAAAAGAATTTCTAAAATTCTTTATTAGATGACAGAATTAAATCTCCTAAATGTTTTGTGAAAAGTAAAACTAAATTGCTTTATAAAACTGTACCTAATGGAAAGGAATGAAGATTTCCTATAACAATAAGGTATAAAACTAAACAATTATTTTTATTAACAGCAAGTTATTTCACCTAATGTTGAAACAACAGAACTAATGAAAACTAAAAACAAAAGTTAAACTAACTCAGATTCAAACTAAACTAAAATCAAATTAACTAAACTTTATTAGGAACTAAACATGGTTAAAAATACTAACCAAACTTATCCTAAAAATTCTCAAACTTTGTAGGACAATAGGTCTAACTAATACAAACCAGTGGCAAAAAGATTCATACAAAAATATAATTTTAAACTCTAGTTATACAGATTTTAGTAATTTGAGCAAATTTGGTTAGATTCAAATTTAAAAGTTCAAATTTGAAATCTAAGACTACAGGATGAAACTACATGAAATTTGTGATCTAATGCAAAAAGAATCAATTAAAAACACTAATTAGTTTAAAAGTTACAACTAAAACAAAAACAGAAAATATTCTATTTTCTAAAACAAAACAGAAAAAACAAATTTCCTAGCGAACGGACAGGGCTACGTGGCGTGCTGTGATTTGCTGAGGTCGTGAGCGTCCGGGGTGTTTGCGGCGGACGACCGAAAACTAACGCGTACCGGTTCGTTTTTATGAACTTTCTTATCTGGAGCGTAGATCCTAGATCTAACGGATGCGGGTGAAGGTGGCGGCTTACAGAGGAGGGGGTCGGAGTTCCGGCGACGTCGACGACGGCCGGAGGTCGGAGATGCTTAGAGAGGGTGTTGCGGTGGTCGAGGGCGGGGGCCGAAATGCTCAGGCGACGGCGGCAAAGATACGGCGTCGAATGGCGGCGTTAGAAGGGAGTGGGGGTGAGTGTGGCGACGGCGAGGAGCTCAGGGGGTTTCGGGTGGAGTTAGAACTCCGGCGAGGTGGCGTGGTGGTGTTCCGGCGAGGGTAGAGGGGGTAGCGGAGTGGAATGAAGAGCGGCGAGGCCAGGGATTTTTATAGGCCAGGTGCGGGGTCGGGAGAGGGAGAGAGGAGGGAGATTCGGAGAGGAGAGATCTCCGGCGAGGTGGCGCGCGCGAGGAAGGAGACGGGCACGCGGATGACGCTGTTGGACAGGGGGTCCAGTGTGTCAGTGAGAGAGATGGCGAGGTTAGCGCGTCGGTTGACCGATCCGGAGGGATCTCGGGGTTTAAAGGCTGTGGGCCGGCCGGTTTTCTAATTAAACGCTTTAAATCTGTTTCCTTTTCTACTTTCCAGAGCGCTTAAAACTATTTAAAGCATCCAATTTATTTCCAAACATAGGGAATATATATATCAAAATGATCAGGGGAATAAATTCTATTTAATGAACATTTTTCCTCTGTCAAAATGAATACTTTAATTTTTTTCAGAAATTGCCTAATTGGTTTTAAATTCTTTTGAGATAAACTTTCAAATAACCCCCTAGTTTTATTGTTCAAATAACTCATCAAGATGCCCCTGGTGTGGAGTGTCATATTACTCCTCTCTTTTTATGAATATTCCAAGGGTTTTCAAATGGGAGGAAACAAGTATACGAAGAAATTGAAATGGCCTTTTAGAATTCCAAAAGAAAAACTTCAACAATTCATTTCATTCAAACAAAGTGATGATGATGCATAGCTATATTTCATAACATTCCAAAATGAAATTTTGGGATGTTACACGTTTTGAGCAACACAGAGCATATGAGATGTTCCAAGAGCTGAAATTGGTTTTCCAAGCTCATGCGCGGGTCGAGAGATATGACATCTCCGACAAGTTCTTCAGCTGTAAGATGGAGGAGAATAGTTCTGTCAATGAGCACATCCTCAAGATGTTTGGGCTACACAACCGCTTGACTCAGCTGGGAGTTAATCTCCCGGATGACTCGGTCATTGACAGAATCCTCCAGTCGCTTCCACCTAGCTACAAGAGCTTTGTGATGAACTACAACATGCAAGGGATGGAGGAGTCCATTCCTGAGTTGTACTCGATGCTAAAATCAGCAGAGGTCGAGATCAAAAAGGAGCATCAAGTTTTGAAGGTGAATAAGACCACTAGTTTCAAGAAAGGCAAGGGTAAGAACTTCAAGAAGGACGGCAAAGCAGTTGCCGCGTCCGGTAAGCAAGTTGCCGGGAAGAAGAAGAACAAGAATGGACCCAAGCCTGAGACTGAGTGTTTTTATTGCAAGGGTACCGGTCACTGGAAGCGGAACTGCCCCAAGTACTTAGCGGATAAGAAGGACGGCAACGTTAAAGGTATATGTGATATACTTGTTATTGATGTGTACCTAACCAGCACTCGTAGTAGCTCCTAGGTATTTGATACCGTTGTAGTTGCTCACATTTGTAACTCCAAGCAGGAGCTGCGGAATAAGCGGAGGCTGGCAAAGGACGAGGTGACGATGCGCGTCGGGAATAGTTCCAAGGTCAATGTGATCGCTGTTGGCATGCTACCTCTACATCTACCTTTGGGATTAGTGTTAAACCTTAATAATTGTTATTTAGTACCAGCTTTGAGCATGAACACTGTATCTGGATCCCGCTTGATGCGAGATGGCTACTCATTTAAATCTGAGAATAATGGTTGTTCCATTTATATGAGAGAAATGTTTTATGGTCATGCCCCGCTGGTCAATGGTTTATTTTTGATGAATCTCGAACGTGATGTTACACATGTCCATAGTGTGAGTACCAAGAAGTGTAAGGTTGATAACGATAGTCACACTTACATGTGGCACTGCCGCCTTGGTCATATTGGTGTCAAACGCATGAAGAAACTCCATACTGATGGACTTTTGGAGTCTCTTGATTTCGAATCATTTGACACGTGCGAACCATACCTCATGGGCAAGATGATCAAGACTCCGTTCTCAGGAACAATGGAGCGAGCAACTGACTTTTTGGAAATAATACATACCGATGTATGCGGTCCAATGAGTATCGAGGTTCGTGGTGGCTACCGTTATGTTCTCACCCTCACTGATGACTTGAGTAGATATGGGTATGTCTACTTAATGAAACATAAGTCTGAAACTTTTGAAAGGTTTAAGGAATTTCAGAGTGAGGTAGAGAATCAACGTGACAGGAAAATAAAGTGCCTACGATCTGATCGTGGCGGAGAATATTTAAGTCACGAGTATGGCACGCACCTTAGGAAATGTGGAATTGTTTCACAACTCACGCCGCCTGGCACACCTCAGCAAAATGGTGTGTCTGAACATCGTAATCGCACTCTATTAGATATGGTACGATCTATGATGTCTCTTACCGACTTACCGCTATCATTTTGGGGATATGCATTAGAGACTGCCGCATTCACTTTAAATAGGGCACCGTCAAAATCTGTTGAGACGACACCGTGTGAATTATGGTTTGGAAAGAAACCTAAGCTGTCGTTTCTAAAAGTTTGGGGATGCGATGCTTATGTGAAGAAACTTCAACCTGAGAAGCTCGAACCCAAAGCGGAAAAGTGCGTCTTCATAGGATATCCCAAAGAGACTATTGGGTATACCTTCTACCTACGATCCGAGGGCAAAGTCTTTGTTGCCAAGAATGGATCCTTTCTCGAGAAAGAGTTTCTCTCGAAAGAAGTAAGTGGGAGGAAAATAGAACTTGATGAGGTAATTGTACCTCCACTCGAACCGGAGAGTAGCACAACACAGGAAGTTGTTTCTGTGGAGCCTGCACCGGCTGGAGAGGAAGTTAATGATGATGATCATGAAACTTCAAATCAAGTTACTATTGAATGTCGAAGGTCCACTAGGACACATTCCGCACCAGAGTGGTACAGCAACCCTGTCCTAGAGATCATGTTGTTGGACAACGGTGAACCTTCGAACTATGAAGAAGCAATGGCAGGCCCGGATTCCAACAAATGGCTTGAGGCCATGAAATCCGAGATAGGATCCATGTATGAGAACAAAGTATGGACTTTGGTGGACTTGCCTGATGATAAGGGAGCCATTGAAAATAAATGGATCTTTAAGAAGAAGACTGACGCGGATGGTAATGTAACCGTCTATAAGGCTTGGCTTGTCGCTAAGGGTTATCGACAAGTTCAAGGAATTGACTACGATGAGACTTTCTCACCCGTAGCGATGCTGAAGTCTGTCCGAATCATGTTAGCAATTGCCGCATTTTATGATTATGAGATCTGGCAAATGGACGTCAAAACGACATTCCTTAATGGTTTCCTTAGGGAAGAATTGTATATGATGCAGCCAGAAGGCTTTGTCGATCCTAAAGATGCTAACAAAGTATGCAAGCTCCAGCGCTCCATCTATGGGCTGGTGCAAGCATCTCGGAGTTTGAACATTTGCTTTAATGAGGTGATTAAAGCGTTTGGGTTTATACAGGTTTATGGAGAACCCTGTATTTACAAGAAAGTGAGTGGGAGCTCTGTAGCATTTCTCATATTATATGTGGATGACATGCTGATAATGGGAAATGATATAGAACTTTTGGAAAGTGAAAAGGCCTACTTGAATAAGTGTTTTTCAATGAAGGACCTTGGAGAAGCTGCTTACATATTAGGTATTAAGATCTATAGAGATAGATCGAGACGCCTCATAGGTCTTTCACAAAGCACATACCTTGACAAGATATTGAAGAAGTTCAGTATGGATCAGTCCAAGAAGGGGTTCTTGCCTGTGCTACAAGGTGTGAGATTGAGTACGAATAAATGCCCGACCACGGCAAAGGATAGAGAAGAGATGAGTGTCATCCCCTATGCTTCAGCCATAGGCTCTATTATGTATGCCATGCTGTGTACCAGACCTGATGTGAACCTTGTCATAAGTTTGGTAGGGAGGTACCAAAGTGATCCCAGAGCGGAACACTGGACAGCCGTCAAGAATATCCTAAAGTACCTGAAAAGGACAAAGGACATGTTTCTCATATATGGAGGTGCCGAAGAGCTCGTCGTAAAGGGTTACGTCGATGCTAGCTTCGACATAGATCCGGACGACTCCAAGTCGCAAACCGGATACGTGTATGTTTAGAACGGAGGGGCGGTCAGCTGGTGCAGCAGCAAGCAAAGTGTCGTGGCAGCATCTACATGTGAAGCGGAGTACATAGCTGCTTCGGAAGCAGCAAAGGAAGGAGTCTGGATGAAGGAGTTCATCACCGACCTAGGAGTAATTCCAAGTGCGTCGGGCCCGATGACTCTATTCTGTGACAACACTGGAGCTATTGCCCTTGCGAAGGAGCCCAGGTTTCACAAGAAGACAAGACACATCAAGCGCCGCTTCAACTCCATCCGTGATTACATTCAGGAGGGAGATACAGATATTTGTAAAGTGCATACGGATCTGAATGTCGCAGATCCGTTGACTAAACCTCTCTCACAAGCAAAACATGATCAACACCAGAATGCTATGGGTGTTCGATTCATCACAATGTAACTAGATTATTGACTCTAGTGCAAGTGGGAGACTGTTGGAAATATGCCCTAGAGGCAATAATAAAATTGTTATTATTGTATTTCCTAGTTCATGATAATTGTCTATTGTTCATGCTATAATTGTGTTAACCAGAAACTGTAATACATGTGTGAATGCATAGACCACAGCATGTCCCTAGTGAGCCTCTAGTTGACTAGCTCGTTGATCAATAGATGGTCACGGTTTCATGACCATGGACATTGGATGTCATTGATACCGGGATCACATCATTAGGAGAATGATGTGATGGACAAGACCCAATCCTAAGCATAGCACAAGATCGTGTAGTTCGTCTGCTAAAGCTTTTCAATGTCAAGTATTGTTCCTTAGAACATGAGATTGTGCAACTCCCGGATACTGTAGGAATGCTTTGGGTGTGCCAAATGTCACAACGTAACTGGGTGGCTATAAAGGTGCACTACGGGTATTTCCAAAAGTTTCTGTTGGGTTGGCACGAATCGAGACTGGGATTTGTCACTCCGTGTGACGGAGAGGTATCTCTGGGCCCACTCGGTAAGACATCATCATAATGAGCTCAATGTGACTAAGGAGTTAGCCATGGGATGATGTGTTACGGAACGAGTAAATAGACTTGCCGGTAACGAGATTGAACATGGTATAGGGATACCGACGATCGAATCTCGGGCAAATATCATACCTATAAACAAAGGGAATTGTATACGGGATTGATTTAATCCCCGACATCGTAGTTCATCCGATGAGATCATCGTGGAGCACGTGGGAGCCAACATGGGTATCCAGATCCTGTTGTTGGATATTGACCGGAGAAGTGTCTCGGTCATGTCTACATGTCTCCCGAACCCGTAGGGTCTACACACTTAAGGTTCGATAACGCTAGGGTTATAGGGAAATGGTATACGTGATTACCGAAGGTTGTTAGGAGTCCCGGATGATATCCCGGACGTCATGAGGAGCTCCGGAATGGTCCGGAGGTAAAGATTGATATATAGGAAGTCCGGTTTTGGTCACCGAAAAGTTTTCGGGATCATCGGTAGTGTACTGGGAGTGCCGGGAGGGTGCCGGAGGACCCCCGGGAGGGGTGTGACGACCATAGGACTTTGTGGGCCCTTAGAGGAGGTGTGCCAGCCCTTTTTGTGCTGGCCAAGACCTTCTAGAAAGGCCCATGCATCTGGGATCAAGAGATAAAGGGCAAAAGGGTTTTAAAAGAGGAGATCCACCTCCCTTGTGGGAGGTGGACTCTCCCCCTAGTTCGGCCGAACCTCTCCTCCTTGGAGGAGGGGCCAAGGAAGCCCTCCCTCTCCCTCCTCCTATATATATGCAAGGGTTTGGGCTGGTTTGAGACACAACTTATGTCTCTCACGGCGCAGCCCTACCCTTCCTCTTCCTCGTTCTCCGTAGCGCTTGGCGAAGCCCTGCCGGAGTCCACGTAGCTCCACCGTCACCATGCCGTCGTGCTTCCGGAGCTCTTCCCCAACCTCTCCTTCTCTCCTTGCTGGATCAATGCGTAGGAGATGTCATCGGGCTGCACATGTGTTGAACGCGGAGGCGCCATTGTTCGGCGCTAAGATCGGAGTCCACCGCGATCTGAATCGCAGCGAGTACGACTCCACCAACCGCGTTCTTGTAACGCTTCCACTTAGCAATCTTCAAAGGTATGAAGATGCAATCTATCCCCACTCGTTGCTGGTTTGTCCATGGATAGATCTTGGTGATTATAGGATTTTTTTTTGATTTACTACTACGTCTCCCAACAAGTTCCGGATTAACTTGATAAAGATGATCCGAACTACCTTTAATCTAGGAGATCAAATGGACATTAGCCCCCAAGTGTCATACATATTGCTTGCAATCTATTTGAGACTTGCTGAGTCTTTCAAACTTCTCCTCCTGATGGCTCATTCCCTATTTTATTATGTCACAGGAAGCTTTAAACGAAGCCGGGTCAGAAGTGGCCGGCTTAAAAAATAATCTAGCCACGCAGCAAGCCGCCCGAATTGAAGTTGATGAAAAATCCCGGCTCCTCTCCAAAGAACTGTACAAGATGAAGGCCGACTTTCAACCTTCCAAGAGTCTGCTAAAGCTGAACAAGCCACCCTGACTCAACGGGTGGATGACGCTGACCAACGGATGATGATCGTGTCTGATGAGCTGCAGTCTTTGAAGCGCCATATTAAGAAGATGACAGCCGCCATCTTTGGTAAGTTTTGATAGCTTAACTTAAATTGTATATGTCTTCTTGTACTGGCGACTTATGACGAATAATCTGTCTTATGTAGGTCCAAGGAGCCACCAACTTGCTTCTAATAGCTTGCTGCCCTGAAGGCAATTTATATTCTGACGGAACAGCTTTACTGTGGGACTGTTGGCACGATCAAGTATGCACTTTACAAGGATACTACCCCTTCAACTATCAAAGGGGTCTTAGAGATTCTTTCCATGCTGTCGAAGCAAAATGGAGAGTTGAAGAGATCAGTCGCCCGATAGGGGCTATCGCAACCATAAGCCGGGCATTGGCCTTTGCTCTAGAATTGACTCCGTCTGACATGATGGATGGGTTTGCCTCTAAAAAATATGATGGCTCTGAGTTTACGGACGCTGACTATGCCCGGTGTGTGAAGGATTCCAAAGTCCTTGCCTCCGTGTTAGCAGAAGAGGTCAACTTGGCGACTTACCAGGCGGCTTACAGCGCAGATCAGAAGAGAATCCATGGCCCCCCTCTTTGAGTCCAAAGATCTGACGCCCGCCCGAAGTAAGCACCTTTTTGCTTCTGAGCTTGACCCGTCCCCCTTCTTTGAAGAAGGAAACTTTGTAGCTTTAACCAACTGTAACTAGGACTTGGACCATCTTCAAATCAAGGAGGTTGAAGACCCGGAGCAGGGTGACCCGCCGGCCAGCTAAGGAGTTGTGAACGTCGTTGACAGCCGGCTCTTTGTGACCCGCCATGAGCGGTGTAAAAAACTTAGATATTTTTGGGCTCCACAGAGAGCATATGTAATAGCCTGGTAGTAACCTTGCCTATGCTTGAACTGTGCCATCGTGCACATATTAAATATCCGGCTTAATCATCTTCCTTGCACTTCATATTGGATACTTACCGACTCCTGGCAGCTTAATTGACCTACAAAAATAGATGTATCTTGACATTATTAGGAGGGTGGCTTAAAAGCATAACCCAAAAGATTTTGTATCTCCCTAACATGTTTTTCAAAAATGGCTCATGTGTCGGTTCTACTAGACTGACTCACCACATAAAAACCAATCAAGATGGTGTGTAAGCTACACCCGGCGGGTGAAAAGCCCCCTGGACGATCAAGTTGACTTGTCAACTTTTTGGCTTAAGAGCCGGCCGATAGGGTCTGATAAGCTGCACCCGGAGGGTGGGAAGCCCCGTGGATGGCTATGTTGACTTGTCAACGTTTTTGGCTTAAGAGCCGACTGATAGGGTTTGATAAGCTACACCCGAAGGGTTGGAAGCCCCCTGGACAACCAAGTTGACTTGTCAACTTTTTTGGCTTAAGAGTCGGTCGATAGGGTCTGATAAGCTGCATCCGGAGGGTGGTAAGCCCCCTGGACGGCTACATTGACTTGTCAACATTTTTGGCTTAAGAGCCGGCTGTTAGGGTTTGATAAGCTACACCGAGAGGGTGGGAAGCCCCCTTAGACAACCAAGTTGACTTTTCAACTTTTTTGGCTTAAGAGCCAGGCAATAAGGTTTGATAAGCTACACCCGAAGGGTGGGAAGCCACCTAGACGGCTATGTTGACTAGTCAACATTTTTGTCTTAAGAGCCGGCTGTTAGGGTTTGATAAGCTACACCCGGAGGGTGGGAAGCCCCCTTAGACAACCAAGTTGACTTGTCAACTTTTTTGGCTTAAGAGTCGGTCGATAGGGTTTGATAAGCTACACCCGCAGGGTGGGAATCCCCCTGGATGGCTATGTTGACTTGTCAACATTTTTGGCTTAAGAGCCGGCTGTTAGGGTTTGATAAGCTACACCCGGAGGGTGGGAAGCCCCCTTAGACAACCAAATTTTGGATCTTTCTTGCATGGATGAAGATATGCGAAATGGCAGAGGCCTCGGCTTGCAGGGATGCTACTTTATTCATATATAAATATGATATGTACAATGATAGTGTACAATGTCGAGTCTCAATGACCTAATTGTAGTCAGGCCGTAGATGCGCTATGTTCCATAGCCGGCGGGTCTCTTGACCCAAGGTATCTGAGTCGTCTCGGATGTCAATGAGGTAATACGACCCGTTGTTGAGATTTCTGCTGACCACAAAAGGTCCTTCCCATGGAGGAGATAGCTTGTGCATATTTGTATGATCTTGAATCAGCCGTAATACTAAGTCGCCTTCTTGAAATGTCCGGGTCTTGACTCTACGACTATGATAGCGGCGCAGGTCTTGGTGATAAATCGCAGAACGGGAAACCGCCAATTCTCGTTCCTCCTCCAAGGCATCCAACGTGTCTTAACGCGCCGTCTCGTTGTCCGTCTCGACATAAGCCGCCACTCTTGGCGAGTCATGCCAGATGTCACTTGGTAACACGGCCTCTGCACCGTAAACCATGAAGAAAGGTGTGTAACCTGTGGATCTGTTAGGGGTAGTTCTGATGCTCCATGTGACAGACGGCAACTCCTCCACCCAACAGCCTATTGTTCGCTGTAAAGGAACCATAAGCCGGGGCTTGATACCTCTCAGGATCTCTTGGTTAGCGCACTCCGCCTGACCGTTGGACTGTGGATGAGCAACCACAGAAACATTAAGCCGGATGTGTTCTTGGTCGCAGAACGTTTTCATAGCCCCCTTGGACAGATTCGTGCCATTGTCTGTGATGATGCTATGAGGGTAGCCAAAACGGTAGATCAGCTTTTTGATGAACTGAACCGCCGTAGCCGCATCACACTTGCTGACCGGCTCAGCCTCTACCCACTTGGTAAACTTATCAACCGCCACCAAGAGGTGCGTTTTCTTGTCATTGGATCTCTTGAAAGGCCCGACCATATCAAGCCCCCCAGACTGCAAATGGCTAAGTAACTGGTATCATACGCAACTCTTGGGCCGGAACATGAGCACGCCAGCCAAACTTTTGACAGCCATCGCACCCGCGAACCAGATAATCTGCATCCTTGTGAGTCGTTAACAAGAAGAAACCATGCCGGAAAGCCTTGGCCACCAGAGATTTTGAGCCAGCATGATGTCCACAATCACCAGCATGAATTTCATTCAAGATTTCTTTGCCCTCTTCTGGTGAAACACAACGTTGAAACACTCCGGTGACGCTGCATTTGTGCAACTTGCCATTAACTATCGTCATGGACTTAGATCGCCGGGTGATCTGTCTGGCCAGATTTTCATCATCAGGTAACTCGCCCCGGGTCAAATACGCCAAGTAAGGCACAGTCCAATCCAGAATAGCATGTAGAGCTGCCACCAATTGTCCCTCCGGGTCAGGAACAGCCAAATCTTCCTCTGACGGTAATTTGACAGTCGGGTGATGTAAGACGTCCAGAAAGATATTGGGCGGCACCGGCTTTCGTTGAGAGCCTAACCTTGACAGGGCATCAATCGCCTCATTCCTGCAACGATCAATATGATCCACCTAATAAATCTTGAAGTGACCAGCAATGATATCCACCGCCTGATGATAAGCCGCCATCCGCAGATCCTTAGAATCCCAAGTGCCTGAAACTTGTTGAGCTACAAGATCTGAGTCGCCGAAGCACCTTACTCGGCTTAAGTTCATCTCTTTAGCCACCCTGAGACCATGAAGCAAGGCTTCATATTCAGCTGCATTATTAGTGCAAGGGAACATCAACCGGAGCACATAACAGAACTTATCACCTTTGGGAGACGTTAAGACAACCCCTGCCCCTGACCCTTCTAGCTGCTTGGATCCATCAAAGTGTATTGTCCAGTATGTGTCATCCGGCTTTTCCTCGGGCGCCTAACACTCTGTCCAGTCATTTATAAAATCCACAAGGGCTTGAGACTTGATAGCCGTACGAGGTACGCACTTCAGATTGAGAGGTCCCAGCTCTAATGCCCACTTAGCAATCCTACTAGTGGCTTCTCTGTTTTGAATTATGCCTCCCAGTGGAGCAGAGCTGACCACGGTGATCTGATGCCCTAAGAAGTAATGCTTTAATTTGAGGTTGGCCATAAACACCCCATACACTAGCTTCTGCCAATGTGGATATCTCTGCTTGGACTCTGTCAGGACCTCACTGATATAATAAACCGGCCTCTGAACTGGATACTCTTTCTCTGATTCCTTGCGCTCGACCACAATTGCAGCGCTGACAGCCCAGTTGTTAGCCGCCACATATAGGAGCAAGGGCTCTTTCTCAGCTGGAGCAGCTAAAATCGGTGGCTCAGCGAGCTGCTTCTTCAGCGCCTCAAACACTTCACCCGCCACCGTACTCCAGACAAAATTGTGTGTCTTTTTCATCATTTGATATAGAGGGATAGCTTTGTCACCAAGGCGGCTTATAAACCGGCTTAACACGGCGATCTGCCCTGTCAGGCATTGGACATCATTGATACAAGCCGGCTCAACCAGGGAGGTGATAGCCTTGATCTTATCCAGGTTAGCTTCGATATCACGCTCAGAAACAAGAAATCCCAAGAGCTTGCCAGCCGGAACACCAAAGACACACTTTGCCGGGTTAAGCATCATCTTATAGATCCGAAGATTGTCAAAGGTTTCCTTTAAGTCATCAAGCAGGGTCTCCTTCTTCCTTGACTTGATCACAATATCATCCACATAAGCATGAACGTTGTGTCCAATATGATTGTGAAGACAATTTTGCACACAGCGATGATAAGTCGCCTGGGCACTCTTGAGCCCAAAAGGCATAGATACATAGCAGAAGGCTCCAAAAGGCATGATGAAAGCCGTCTTCTCTTGGTCCTTAACTGCCATCTTAATCTGATGATATCCTAAATAAGCATCCAGGAAGCATAAACTTTCGCAACCCGCCGTAGCATCAATGATTTGATCAATATGAGGGAGAGCAAAAGGATCAGCCAAACAAGCCTTGTTAAGATTCGTATAGTCCACACACATATGCCATGTGCCGTTCTTGTTGAGCACAAGCACTGGGTTAGCAAGCCACTCCGGGTGAAAGACCTCGACGATGAAACCCGCCGCTAAGAGTCGGGCAACCTCTTCCCCAATGGCCTTTGCGTCTCTCCTCGTTGAACCGTCGTAGAAATTGCTTGACAGGTTTAAACTTAGGGTCCACATTAAGGTTATGCTCAGCGAACTCTCTCGGTACACCCGACATGTCAGAAGGTTTCCATGCAAAGATGTCCCGATTCTCACGGATGAATTTGATGAGCGTGCTTTTCTATTTGGGATCCATGTTGGCCCCAATAATGAACTGTTTGGATGAGTCACCCGGAGTAAAGTCCACCGCCTTGGTATCATCCGCCAAAAATTTGAGGGGCGGCTCAACCTCCGTCGTAGTTAGCGGGGTCATATCCTCCGGGTCAACATTCTCCTTATAGAACTTGACTTCCGCCTCAGCACAACTGGATTCCGCGTAAGCCGCATCTCCTTCTTTGCACTTAGTAGCCGTATTCCGATCACCATGAACAGTAATCGTGCCTTTTAATCTAGGCATCTTGAGCTGTAAGTAGACATAACAGGGCCTAGCCATGAACTTAGCATAAGCCGGCCGCCCAAACAATGCATGATAAGGGCACTTGATCTTGACTACTTCAAACCACAAGGACTCCACCCTGTTGTTGTACTCGTCACCAAAGGCGACTTCCAAAGAAATCATGCCCACCGGGTAAGCTGACTTGCCCGGTACTACACCATGAAAAATGGTTGATGAGGGCTTAAGGTCCTTATCAAGCAGCTTCATCCGCTGGAAGGTATCATAATACAGGATGTTGATGCTACTGCCACCATCCATAAGTACCTTATTCACCATATATCCTCCCACCTGGGGGGCAACTACCAAGGCTAGCCGCCCCGGGTCATCAACACGCGGTGGGTGATCCTCCCGGATCCATGTTATGTCATACTCAGACCGCTTCAAGTATTGTGACAGAGCCGGTGCGACTGCGTTAACCGCTCGCTTGCGCAATTTCTGATCCCGCTTGTTAAGGCTTGTCGTAAAAACATGATACTAGCCCGAACTGAGCTGCTTTGGATTACTCTGATACCTAGATTTATTATGATGTTGTTGATCGTTGTTACCAGAGTGCTGAGGATGTCCTCCTTGATTGCCCTGACCATGATGACCGGACCCTGAGCCGCTGGATCCAAATCCTGCTCCTGACCTGCCTGGTCCTGAGCCGTCGGGCGGGCCACCACCATGGTTGTTGTGTTGTTGCATGTTGTAATTCTTGAACTTTTGCATGATGTGGCAATCACCCCATGTGTGCCCCGCAGCTTTATCGGGTTGGTTGTGCTCCGGACAGGGTTTTTTTGAGCATTTCCTCCAAATTGAAAGGAATCCTATTTTTGTTAAAAGGCGGTCTGAACTTCCCATTGCCCTTAGGATGATTCTGGCCGGTGCTCGCATTGGCCACTAGTTCTGACCCGCCATCCGGGTTCTCTCGCTTGCTCTGGTTACCATTATTTGCCGCACCCTTGCCCTGGTTGTTCCTCTTACCTTGGCCGACCTTCTCCTCATCAAAGCCTGGATCCTTTGTGTTATCAGAGTCAGCATACTTTGTGAGAGCCACCATAAGTTCTCCCATGTCCTGACACGTACGCTTGAGCCGGCCAAGCTTCTGCTTCAACAGGACGAAGTGACCGTTCTTTTCTAGGATCAGCACCGCTTGAGCCGTCGTGATCTGTTCAGATGAGTGGATGATGGTCGACACCCGTTGGACCCAATGATGAGCCGACTCATTCTCCTGCTGGACACAATGATCAAGATCCACAATTTTCATAGGTTGTTTGCAGGTCCCTTGAAAGTTTTTGATGAACCTTGCCCTCAAGTTAGCCCATGAGTTGATGGTGTTGGGTGGCAAACCCTTTAACCACGTGCGAGCCAGACCTTCAAGCATCATGATGAAATATTTAGCACACACCGCCTCATTGACATCCAACATTTCCATAGCTAGCTCATAGCTTTCGATCCAGGCCTCCGGAGGTAAGTCGGCAGTGTAATTCGGGACTTTGCGAGGTCCTTTGAAATCCTTCGGCAGCCGCTCGTTCTGTAGAGCCGGTGCTAAGCATGGTACTCCCACGGCCCTGGTGGTCGCTCCTGCTCCTACTGATACGGAGGGCGTGGGCTCTTGGTGAGTTGCCATGGCCAAAGCCGCTGCCTCTTGCTGGTTTCTCGCCCGGTTTATGAGTGCTTGCGCATCTAGAGCCTTCTGATCATCCCCTAGATGTCCCCTCTGTCGAACGCTGCTGGAATCCGCCGACGACTCATAGTGCCGGCTAAAGCTGCGGCTGGGGAGGGGGGTTGAATGAACGCGGCTCCGGCTATAAGCATACTTCTCCTGCTGGGCCATCACCGTCTGAAGGTACCCAATAGCGATCCATACCTCCTCTGCAAAAGGCACCTCATCTGGAATAGGGATTGTTTCAAGCCGGGTGGCCGCGGTCACCATGTTCTCCGCCGGGTTGGTATAATGGCCCGCCAGTGTCGGAAATTCCGCTGGTGAAACCTAGTTTTGTCGAGGCGGGTTAAGCTGCGGTCGAGCCGCTGGCCGACTTCCAAGCGCATTCGCTAATCTTCCCGTTCCTGGCGTGTTAAAGAGATTCCTAGCCTCATAATTTTTGGCAAGCAGGATTGATGCCTTATCCGCTGCACCATTGCTGTTGATTGCTGCTCTAGCTCAAGGCGGAAAGCATATGTCTGAAGGCGCTCTGCCTCCACCTCCATATGAGCCTTTAACTCGGCTATCCTCTATTGCTCCTCCGCCATTCGGTCCTTGAGTCTTGCGATCTCCAAGTTCCGAGCGGCTTGATTATCCGGTGTGACTTCGGTGGCCATCACATCTGCGAGCTTGTTCATCAGATCCAAGAGAACTTGGGCTGGTGGCGGCAGATCAACTCCCGTGTTTGTTGCTCCAGCGGATGTGCTGCTTGTGCCTGGGGCTGACCCTGTCATGAACACGGCCGCATGAGCGAGCGGCCTGAGATCATCCGGCTCACACCGTTCTGACTCAGGGTAATGCTCGTTGTAGCCCCCGAGCCCGCTGTTGTGAAACTGGTAGATCGACTCTGCTTCTCCACTCGAGGATCCGTACTCTGAATAGACAAGGGTCTCATGCGATGCAGTAGCCTCAAGATCCATACCTTGAATAAAGCCCACGAAGACGTGCTTCCGGCCCAGGTCAACACGAGCGGGTCACACATACTAGGCGAGTTGAGCGCGCCAAGCCGGCTCGACGATGTTGGTGCAGATGTCCGGCCCGGGTGTAGATCCATCAACCTTGCCGATGAAGATGTGGATTCCACCGAAGGGAACCCGGAAACCATATTCGACAGAATCAACCTCATGACCCCAGCTGGCATTGTCGATGTAGAGCCGGCCATGGCGACTCTTGTTCATCCTTCCGACCACGTATCCCTCGAGCCCTGGGAGGTAGCCCTTTGAGAACTCAACGGCACCGAGCGCTGGCCCCATGATGGGCGCCAACTGTAGTGGTTTTCTCATGACAGATGTCCGGGTGAACGGACTTGGATTCGAGGCCATCGCCAAGGTGATGGACTCAAAGGGGTTGATTCGGATGAAGGACACGGGTTTACCCAGGTTCGGCCCCTCAAGTCGAGGTAACAACCTACGTCCTACTTGTGTTTATATTGCTTGGTCTATCGATTACAAGGGAGCTAATTGCTTGACCTAGTTCTTGATATCTTGGTTCCTGTCTAAGCCGCCCCGGGTCTCGCCCTTATATAGGAGGTCAAGACCATGGGTCATACAAGTCGTAACTGACTCTCACAATGTGTCCGACTCTATCTCTACATGGTCCTGCCTTCTTGAGCAAGTTGTCTCCGGGCGGCTCATCCGCCCGAGTCTTCTCATCTTCTCCATCTGGGCCACGTCCCAGGAAATCTTGCTAAGCCGTCAAACATCTTGGGCTTAAGTCTTCATGGCTCATTCTTGGGCTCGTGTATGAGTCACCTGGTGTGACCCGGAGCTTCAGGGGCGGGTCTCACCATGGGGTTATATCCCCAACATATGAGCAGGAAAATATTTTACAGAGAAGTAGTAAATCATATCCTGGGGACTACGCACACAACCAGGAGTAAGAGTATTGTACCATATCTTCGCATCACCCTTTAATGAGAACGGAAATAATTTGAGAATATAATAGTAGTGAATCTTCTCATCATGAGCAAATAGGGTGGCTATATCATTCAGCTTAGTAAGGTATGCTACCATAGTTTCAGTTTCATAGCCATGAAAAGGATCGGATTCAACCAAAGTAATTAACTCTACATCGACAGAGTATTCATAATCCTTATAGGTAACAAAGATAGGTCAAGTAGCAAACATAGGATCACATGTCATTTTAGCATTCAAACTTAGGAACAGTGGTTCGGCCCCACTTGTCAGCGTCAGTAGCTAATTAGGGTGTTAGTTTTAATCATAGGGTTAATTAAAGCGGTAGGGTCTGGTCATCATTGGTTGTTACTTTAATCTAACCTTTAATTAGTCCTAAACTAATCACCTCATAGTGCGGGCCCATGAGTCAGTGACCCAAGGTGCGGTGGCCGGTGTCGGCGACCACAATGCATGGCGGTGGGACGCCGATGACGCCTCCGGTGCCCAAATGGACGGCCGTCGGGCCCTGGGAGGAGCGGGCGATGCGGAGGGCCTGTTCCTGCTGGCAGCGCTAGGAGGGGACGGGCGGCATGAGCACACCACCATCAATGGTGTTGGTGGCCGATCAGCAACGACGGCGATTATAGCGGGGAGGCGACACAGAGCGCGAGACGATGGCCAGAGCAGTGCAAGCACACGCGTGTGGTTGGGCGTCGTGGGTTGCAACATGGGGTAGCAAGAGCTTCGACGAGCTTCAGGTGGCGGCAGCTGCGTGCGGTGATGGAGGTAGAGGAGAGGGGGAAATGTCCTGGGGCTCACCAGCGTTGAAGAGAGGAGGGGCGGCGAGGCTCGATGGGGCCGTAGGGGGAGGAGGTCGAGGATGGCAGTGGCGGCACTGTCTAGCTACAGTGTGGCGCCCTCGGGCGAGCTCAAGCCCGAGCTCGGTGGGGGAGGAACGGGGTGAGAGGTAGATGTTCTAGGGTTAGGGTTCGTCCATGGGATGGACAGGGGAACCTTGTAGCTGCCGGGGGCGGATGGCCGACGCGTGGCCATGCATCGCCATGGACGCTCGGTCGTTGTCCACATCCCCCCTGATGATCAGGAGATTGGGGATGATGGGGAAGTGGGTTGGGCCGCACTGTAGCTCATTAGAGCCCAGGGGCACAATGCTCCCTTCCCCTTTCCTTTTTCTTTCCTCTGCTTTTATTTAAGCTTCATGTTTTATTTTATTTTCACCACCAAGAACTTTTGTAAATATATGTGACTTAGCCCATTAAATAATACACAATATTCAGCTCTGCCACAAAAAGTTTGGGACTTATTGGAACAAGTTTGAAATTTCCATGAAATTTAAAGGGGCATTTAAAATGATTTAAGGCTCTGATTTGATTGGGGGGGCACTCCAACTTGAAGGTGATGCTGCTTTCTGATAACCCACAAGTATAGGGGATCGCAACAGTTTTCGAGGGTAGAGTATTCAACCCAAATTTATAGATTCAACACAAGGGGATCCAAAGAATGTTTTAGAGTATTAGTAGTTGAGTCGTCAATTCAACCACACGTCGAGATAAATATCTGCAGCAAAGTGATCAGTAGCATAGTAGTATGATAGGTTGATAGCAGTAATAACAGTAGCAATGATAATTTTGTAGCAAGTAAAACAGTAGCAGCAACAATAGTAACTTAGCGAGAGCAATAAGTGGAAAAGCCGTAGGCACTAGATCGGAGTATTTGTTGGATGATATTCATCATATAACAGTCATAACCTAGGGAGACACAGAACTAGCTCCAGTTTGTCAATGTAATGTAGGCATGTATTCCATATATAGTCATACGTGCTTATGGAAAAGAACTTGCATGACATCTTTTGTCCTACCCCCCCATGGCAGCGGGGTCCATAAGGAAACTAAGGAATATTAAGGCATCCTATTAATAGAGAACCCGGAACAAAGCATTAGCACTTAGTGAATACATGAACTCCTCAAACTACGGTCATCACCGTGTTGTATCCCAAATATTGTCAATATGGGGTTGACGGATCATAACACGTCATAGGTGCATATGACTAGGCAAGATTGGATCAAGAACATAGATATAATGATGATAACATAAATGGTCCAGATCTGAAATCATGGCCCTCGGGCCCTAGTGACAAGCATTAAGCATGGAAAAGTCATAGCAACATCAATCTTAGAACATAATGGATACTAGGGATAAAGCCCTAACAAAACTAACTCGATTACATGATGAATCTCATCCAACTCCTCACCGACCAGCAAGCTTACGAAGGAATTACTCACTCCTGGTGGGGAGCATCATGGAATTTGTGATGGAGAAGGGTTGATGATGATGAAGACCGAAGATTCCCCTCTCCGGAGCCCCAAACGGACTCCAGATCTTGCCTCCCGATGAAGAACAAGAGGTGGAGGCGGCTCCCTATCGTGAAACGAGGTAAGACCTTCTGTCTGATTATCCCCGGAAAAATGTGAATTTATAGTGTTGGAATTAGGGAAGGGGGACCCACGACATATCCACCCTCCACCAGGCCATGCCAGTGGGGTCAGGCATGCCCTGGGGGAGCATGGGCACCCTGGGCCCCTCTTAGGTGGCTTCTGGCTCCATAATTCCTTGAATATTCCAAAATAAATCTCCAAAAAGTTACGCTCCGTTCTGAGAACTTTTATTTCTACACAAAAACAACACCATGGTAGTTCTACTTAAAAGAGCATCAGTCCGGGTTAGTTTCATTCAAATCATGCAAGTTAGAGTCCAAAACAAGAGAAGAAGTGTTAAGAAAAGTGGATACGTTGGGGACATATCACTTTCCTTAACAATATTTGTTTTGAAATGTTTGCTAAGTGTTCAACAATTTTCCGACTATGATTGAGGATTTATTTTATCACATTAAATTTAAATCCCTTTTAGTGGTGGAATTTGAAATGATATATGATTCTAATATTGATCAAGCATTGTTTAGCAAACGCTTTTAGCTTAATCTTGGCCATCACTGTAGCTTAATTATAATGATCACTGTAGCTTAATCCAAGGGTGTCGTGGCTTTGTCACGGCAGATGTCCGGGTGAATGGACTTGGATTCGAGGCCATTGCTAAGGTGATGGAATCAAAGGGGTTGATTGGGACGAAGGACACGGGTTTATCCAGGTTCGGCCCCTCAAGTAGAGGTAATGGCCTACGTCCTGCTTGTGCTTGTATTGCTTTGGGTATCGATTACAAGGGAGCTGATTGCTTGACCTAGTTCTCGATCGTTGATCTCTAAGCGGCCCCGGGTCTCACCTTTATATAGGAGGTCAAGACCACGGGTCATACAAGTCATAACCGACTCTCTCAATCGTGTCAGATTCTATCTCTACATTGTCTTGCCTTCCTGGGCAAGTTGTCTCCGGGTGCTCACCCGCCCGGGTCTTCATACCTTTCCCGTTCGGGCCACGTCCCGACCCATTTTGTCAAGCCGCCCAACATCTTGGGCTTCCATCTTCATGGCCCATCCTCGGGCTGGTGTACGAGCCACCAGGTGTGACCCAGAGCCTTAATGGCAGGTCTCACCGTGGGGTTATATCCCCAACATTAGGCCCCATGTTGATTCGAGCTCGCTCACTTCAGCCTCCTTCTTAATTAACAACGAGTCTCACTTATATCACCTGAGAGTAAACAGTAACCCGTCGTGACGTCATGTCAAATCTGTCAGAAAGATCTTGTGACGTTCGCAATGAATCTTCCCTTATTAAATGGTCGGCCCGAGAATTAAGGCGTCCGCCTCGGTCAAAATAACATCCGTCGCCAAGATTTTCACGCTTGTTTCCACCTTTGCCTATTAAATAGGACCATGAAGGGTGGCATTTGTTTCCTCCCTTCTCGCTCTTCGTCTTCTTCCTTCTGACGCTGTCGCTCCAGCGCACTTCGCTCCGGTGACGTCTTCACACCGTCATCGTCGAGGCCGTTGCATCAACCTGTTTGTTCCAGAGTTCTGCCCGCGTCCGCCGCGCCATCTCCGGTGAGTCTTTCCTCCCCTAGATCCGTAGCCATTTCGGTAGGGTTTCACGGAGTTCTTCCACCACTTAGAACATGAGCTTCTCTCCAATGCCAGCCATGTTTTCTCCACAAAAACTCGATGATATGCTTTCCGCATTGCGGCGTTCTGTAGAAAACCGATAGCAGCACCGCACAGATCTGCAATAGCTCTGCCTTCCATTTTCAAACTTTCGCCGTTTCGACAGTTATCGCTAGGTTTTAAATAAAACCATTTTCTCTGTTTTGTAGATCTGTAATCTCTGAGATATGTTGTGAAATATGTTTTCCACACTTAGCCAAAATTTGCCATATCTTCTCGTAAACTTGACCCGCCATGTAATTCTGGCTCTCACCAACCGGATCCTGGCAGCTTAATCTTATAAAATCTTAGGCTTTTAACCGCCCGTAGACGTCTGTCGTTCCCTAACTCGCCGTACATTGTTACCTTGTGCAGTTTTGAACCGCCACCATGTCTCGTGCATCCAACTCATGCAATTGGGTCGGCTCTTTCATCACTGAAGAATTCTTGATGGACTTCGTACACGCGGGCACCATTCCCGCCAAAGATGTCATCCATTAGCGGGTTCCGGGTAATGAACTAAAGCTCGTTCCTCAAGAGGGTGAAGTAGTTGTATTTTCAGATGATGTTGAACGTGGGTTTGTACCCCCCGCCTCAAAATTCTTTCGGGATGTTCTTCACTTTTACAAGCTGCACCCTCAAGAACTTGCTCCCAACTTTGTTTCCAACATCTGCAACTTCCAAGTGCTCAGTGAAGTCTACATGCAAACAGAGCCATCCGTTGGTCTCTTTCGTGAGTTTTTTTTATGCAAACCGTCAAACGGAGGTGAAGGCCGGCCCAAGCTTAGAACTTGGCGGGATTCCATTCAGAGGCGCCTGGACATAACCTTTCTGGCTGTTCAGATGCCAAGCCATGCAAAAGACTGGAACGAGACTTGGTTCTATTATAAAGATACCTCCCCACAAGGAGAGCATCCCTTGTCGGGTTATCGCCCATCCCGGCTCAAAACGACCTCTGAGCTTCCTGGCCGGCTGTCAACTGCTAAACGGGCGAAGCATGCCCTGGCTCACGCCAAGATTAAAGCCCTTATGGCCAACGGACTGACAGGACTAGATTTGACCCACTGCTTGATTTCTTGGAGGATCATGCCCTTGAGCCAGCGAAGTCGCCTTATGTGCGAATATCTGGGCCAGCATGACGAATCCCTCTGTTTCAGCCGGACAACGTTACCAGAGGATGATATCACCATTGTCATCCGGAGCCTTGTCCACGAATCTTCAGGAGCTTGCAGCGCCATTGGGCTGGCAACTTTTTGTGTCGCAAACCCGGTCCCAGATGTAGGGCGACTCTTTATACTCTCTTCTTTGTATTAGTAATATCTTGGCAATCTCTTTACCTTTTGTCGGCTTATATTTTCAGGCTAATTCTGACTTCTGTAAGAAGAAATATGTTCCTCCTCTGAAGAAATCCAGGAAGAAGACTGTGGCCCGGAAGAAGAAGACTACTCCTGAGGAAGAGTGGTTTGAATAGCCGGGATCAGACGTCTCAGAGGTAACTTGACTATTTTTGCCGCTTCTTCATTCACCTTATTGACAACAACCATTCACAAGATGAGACAGAGACCAGCCACGCCAACGCCCCTGAGGTAACTTATGTTTCGTCCGACTCAGACTACTTTGTACCCCAGAAGAGACGACGGGTCGTTCGAAAAGTTCCCCTTTCTCATCCTCTTACTTACTTAGACCCCCCAATTTCTTTTGAAAAAGCAACAACAAGCCGCCCAATGCTAGACCCGGAGCACCGGCTCTACCGTTCTCATGTCCGGGTTGCCTAATTCTCCAGCTCAGACAAAACGTCCAGCTGAGGTAGACATTCCTTCTCTGCTTGATTTTACTAATCCTTCCTTTGTAATTCCAAAATTGCTTTACGTTATTTGAACTGTTTTTCAGGGATCATCTCCTTCGTCGGGCGATTCTACGGCCACTGCTCTGCCGCCTCCAAAGATTAACCCGTTGTAAGTGTTTTTCAAACCTTACCTCCGAGTCTTTGGTGTTCATAAATCTTGGGATCTAACCTTTATACTTTTTCAGGGCTCAAGCCAAGCGAAGGAAGACCAACAAGTCCTCCCCTGGCCCTAATGTTCAAGACCTGGAGCCTGCCAAGCCCGATGCCCCCATGCCGGATGTAGATCCCTCGGCGGCTTCTACAGAGCCGGCAGCTGACAATATGATTTCTGTGAGTCCTCCGAAGGACCATTCCAAGCCGCCGAGCCCTACCAAGGTTGCTGATGACACAACTACTCCGGATGTCTTGATTACCGGCGCCGGCTTCCACTCTCCTCCACCTCATGTGCTAACAAAGCATAACGAGCCAACTGAAACCTCCAAGAAATTGGAGTTTGAGTCCCCCGCACTAGAGAAGCTGACAGCTGATGAACTTCATGATGGTTATTTGAACCGCCTGTCCAGAAGCCGGGACCTGGAGCTCCAGCTTGTCAACTTGATGAAGAAGAAATACGAGATATTCCCATTCTCCTTATACCCTTACACAGCCCAAGAGTCGGTTTAACATTTGCTGATGATAATTTGGGTCTTCCTAACTTGGTAGAAGTAGAAATATTTAGCCTGTAGGCCTCAACTTACTTATAACTAATCACAAATCATCTTTGTTAGCCCCCAAGGGCTAGCTCAAAGTTGATAACATTGAACCGGAGCTTTATAGAAGATAGGTAATAGATCCAATTGTAGCCCCCAAGGGCCGGCTCAATCTTGTCAAAGTTGAGTCGGGACTTTCATTCTGAATAGCTTGAAAAGGCAGTATGCAGCCCCCAAGTTCCGGGTTAAATTGATAAAGATGATCTCGAACTGTATTTTAATCTTGAAGATCGAATAGACATTAGCCCCCAAGTGTCATACATATTGCTTGCAATCTGTTTGAGACTTGAAAATTTTGCTCCTCATGACTTATCCCATATTTTGATATATCACGGGAAGCTTTAAATGAAGCCGGGTCAGCAATGGCCGACTTAAATACTAATCTTGCCACGCAGCAAGCTGCCCGAGGTGAGGCTGATGAAAAATGCCGGCTCCTTTCCAAAGAACTGACCAAGATCAAGGCCGACTTTGCTGCTTTCAAAGAGTCTGCTGAAGCTGAATAGGCCGCCCTGACTCAACGAGCGGATGATGCTGACCAGCGGCTGATGATCGTGTCTGATGAGCTGCAGTCTGTGAAGTGCCATATTTAAAAGATGACAACCGCCATCATTGGTAAGTATTTGATAGCTTAACCTAATTTGTGTATGTCTTCTTGTACTGGCGACTTTTGACGAATAATCTGTCTTATGTAGGTCCAAGGAGCCGCCAACTTGCTTCTGACAGCTTGCTGCCCCTGAAGGCGATTTATACTCTAACGGAACAGCTTTACTGTGGGGCTGTTTCCACGATCAAGGTTATGCTCTATAAGGATACCACCCCCTAAACTATGAAAGGGGTCCTAGAGCTTTTTTCCGCGCTGCCGAAGCAAATCATAGAGTTGAAGAAATTAGCCGCCCGACAGGGGGCTATCGCAGCTATAAGTCGGGCACTGGCCTTTGCTCTGGAGTTGACTCCTGCACACATGATGGACGGGTTTCCCTCCAAAAAAGATGATGGCTCCAAGTTTAAGGACGCTGACTATGCACGGTGTGTGAAGGATTCCAAAGTCCTTGCCTCCGTGTTTGCAGAAGAGGTCAACTTGGCGACTTATCAGGCGGCTTACAACGCAGATCAGAAGAGAATCCGTGGCCCCCTCTTTGAGTCCAAGGATCTGACACCCGCCCACAGTAAGCACCTTTTTGCTTCTGAACTTGACCCATCCCCCTTCTTTGAAGAAGGAAACTTTGCAGCTTTAACCCACTGCAATTGGGACTTGTACCATCTTCAGATCAAGGAGGTTGTAGACCCGGAGCAGGGTGACCCGCCAGCCAGCTAAAGGAGTTGTGACGCTGTTGATAGTCAGCTCTTTGTGACCCGCCATGAGCGGTGTAAAAAACTTTAAGATATTTTTGGGCTCCACATAGAGCATATGTAATAGACTGGTAGTAACTTTGCCTTTGCTTGAACTGTGCCATCGTGCACATATTAAATAGTCCGGCCTAATATATATATATCATCTTCCTTGCACTTCATATTGGATGCTTACCAACTCCTGGCAGCTTAATGGACCTGCAAGAATAGACATAACCCAAAAGATTTTGTATCTACCTAATATGTTTTTCAAAAACGGCTCATGTGCCGGTTCTACTAGGCTGACTCGCCACATAAAAACCAATCAAGATGGTGTGTAAGCTACACCCGGCGGGTGAGAAGCCCCCTGGACGATCAAGTTGACTTGTCAACTTTTTGGCTTGAGAGCCGACCGATAAGGTCTGATAAGCTACACCCGTAGGGTGGGAAGCCCCCTGTACGGCTATGTTGACTTGTCAACATTTTTGGTTTAAGAGCCGGCTGATAGGGTCTGATAAGCTACACTCGGAGGGTGGGAAGCCCCCCGGGCAACCAAGTTGACTTGTCAACTTTTTGGCTTAAGAGTTGGCCGATAGGGTCTGATAAGCTACACCCGGAGGGTGGGAAGCCCCCTATACGGCTATGTGGACTTGTCAACATTTTTGGCTTAAGAGTCGGCTGATAGGGTCTGATAAGCTACACTCGGAGGGTGGGAAGCCCCTGTACGGCTATGTTGACTTGTCAACATTTTTGGCTTAAGAGCTGGCTGATAGGGTCTGATAAGCTATACCTGGAGGGTGGGAAGCCCCCTGTACAACCAAGTTGACTTGTCAACTTTTTGGCTTAAGAGCCAGCCGATAGGGTCTGATAAGCTACACCCGGAGGGTGGGAAGCCCCTTGTACGGCTATGTTGACTTGTCAAGATTTTTGTCTTAAGAGCCGGCTGATAGGATCTGATAAGCTACACCCGGAGGGTGGGAAGCCCGCTGTACAACCAAGTTGACTTGTCAACTTTTTGGATTAAGAGCCGGCCGATAGGGTCTGATAAGCTACACCCGGAGGGTGGGAATCCCCCTATACGGCTATGTTGACTTGTCGACATTTTTGGCTTAAGAGCCGGCTGATAGGGTCTGATAAGCTACATCCGGAGGGTGGGAAGCCCCCTGTACAACTAAGTTGACTTGTCAACTTTTTGGCTTAAGAGCCGACCGATAGGGTCTGATAAGCTACACGACTTGTCAACATTTTTGGCTTAAGAGTCGGTGATAGGGTCTGATAAGCTACACCCGGAGGGTGGCAAGTCCCCTGGAAAACTAAGTTGACTTGTCAACTTTTTGGCTTAAGAGTCGGCCGATAGGGTCTGATAAGCTACACCCGGAGGGTGGGAAGCCCCCTGTACGACCAAGTTTGGATCTTTATTGCATGGGCGAAGATATGCAGAACAGCAGATGCCCCGGCTGGCAGGGATGCCAATTTTATTCATATATAAATATGATATGTACAATGATAGTGTACAATGTTGAGTCTCAATGACTTAAGTGTAGTAAGGCCGCAGATGCGCTATGTTCCACGGCCGGCGGGTCTCCTGGCCTGAGGTATCTGAATCGTCTCGGATGTCAATGAGATAATACGACCCATTGTTGAGATTTCTGCTGACCACGAACGGTCCTTCCCATGGAGGAGATAGCTTATGCATATTTGTCTGGTCCTGAATCAGCCGCAGCACTAAGTCGCCTTCTTGAAACGTCCGGGTCTTGACTCTGCGGCTATGATAGCGGCGCAGGTCTTGATGATAAATCGCCGAATGAGCATCCGCCAGTTCTCATTCCTCCTTCAAGGCATCCAACGCATCTTGACGCACCGTCTCATTGTCTGTCTCAATGTAAGCCACTACTTGTGGCGAGCCATGCCGGATGTCACTTGGTAACACGGCCTCTGCACCGTAAACCATGAAGAAAAGTGTATAACATGTTGATCTCTTGGGGGTAGTCCTGATGCTCCATAAGACGGACGGAAATTCCTCCACCCAACAACCTGGCGTTCTCTATAAAGGAACCATAAGTCGGGGCTTGATACCTCTCAGGATTTCTTGGTTAGCACGCTCCGCCTGACCGTTGGACTTTGGATGAGCAACCGCAGAAACATCAAGCCGGATGTGTTCCAGGTCGTAGAACATTTTCATAGCCCCCTTGGATAGGTCCGTGCCATTGTCCGTGATGATGCTGTGAGGGTAACCAAAATGGTAGATCGATTTTTTGATAAACTGAACCATCGTAGCCGCATCACACTTGCTGACCGGCTCAGCCTCTACCCACTTGGTAAACTTATCGACCGCCACCAAGAGGTGTGTCTTCTTGTCCTTGGATCTCTTGAAAGGCTCGACCATATCGAGCCCCCAGACTGTAAACGGCCAAGTAATTGGTATCATGCGCAATTCTTGAGCCGGAACATGAGCACGCCAGCCAAACTTTTGACATTCGTCGCACTTGGGGACCAAATCCTCTGCATCCTTGTGAGCCGTCAACCAGAAGAAACCATGCCGGAAAGTCTTGGCCACCAGAGATTTTGAGCCGGCGTGATGTCTGCAATCACCAGCATGAATTTCATTCAAGATTTCCTTACCCTCTTCCGGTGAAACACAATGTTGAAACACTCTGGTGACTCTGCACTTGTGTAATTCTCCATTGACTATCGTCATGGATTAAGACCGTCGGGTGATCTGTCTGGCCAGATTTTTGTCATCAGGTAACTTGTCCCGAGTCAAATATACCAAGTAAGGCACAGTCCAATCTGGAATAGCGTGTAGAGCTGCCACCAATTGTCCCTCCGGGTCAGGAATGGCCAAGTCTTCCTCTAAGGGTAATTTGACAGTCGGGTGATGTAAGACGTCCAGAAAGATATTGGGTGGCACCAGCTTTCACTGAGAGCCTAACCTTGACAGGGCATCAGCCGCCTCGTTCCTACGACGATCAATATGATCCACTTGATAACCCTTGAAGTGACCAGCAATGACATCCACTGCCTGACGATAAGCCGTCATCCGCGGATCCTTGGAATCCCAAGTGCCTGAAACTTGCTGAGCCACAAGATCTGAGTCGCCGAAGCACCTTACCCGGCTTGAGTTCATCTCCTTAGCCACCCTGAGGCCATGAAGCAGGGCTTCATATTCAGTTGCATTATTAGTGCAAGGAACATCAACCGGAGCACGTAACAGAACTTATCACCTTTGGGAGACATTAAGACAACCCCTACCCCTCATCCTTCCAGCTGCTTGGATCCATCAAAGTGTATTGTCCAGTATGTGTTATCCGGCTTTTCTTCGGGTGCCTGACACTCTGCCCAATTGTTTATAAAATCCACAATGGCTTGAGACTTGATAGCCGTACGAGGTACGTATTTTAGATTGAGAGGTCCCAGCTCCAATGCCCACTTAGCAATCCTACCAGTGGCTTCTCTGTTTTGAATTATGTCCCCCAACGGAGCAGAGCTGACCACGGTGATCTGGTGCCCTAGGAAGTAATGCTTTAATTTGCAGTTGGCCATGAACACCCCATACACTAGCTTTTGCCAATGCGGATATCTCTGCTTGGACTCTGTCAGGACCTCACTAATATAATAAACCGGCCTCTAAACTGGATACTCTTTTCCCGCCTCCTTGCGCTCGACCACAATTGCAGCGCTGACAGCCTATTGTTAAACGCCACGTATAAGAGTAAGGGTTCTTTCTCAGCCAGAGCGGCTAAAACCGGCGGCTCAGTAAGCTGCTTCTTCAGCACCTCAAATGCTTCACCTGCCGCCGTACTCCAGACAAAATTGTCTGTCTTCCTCATCATTTGATACAAAGGGATGGCTTTCTCACCAAGGCGGCTTATAAACCGGCTCAACACGGCAATCTGCCCTGCTAGGCGTTGGACATCATTGATACAAGCCAGCTCAGCCAGAGAGGTGATAGCCTTGATCTTATCCGGGTTAGCTTCAATACCACGCTCAGAAACTAGAAATCCCAAGAGCTTGCCGGTCGGAACCCAAAAAACACTTTGCCGGGTTAAGCATCATCTTATAGATCTGCAAATTGTCAAAGGTTTCCTTTAAGTCATCAAGCAGGGTCTCCTTCTTCCTTGACTTGATCACAATGTCATCCACATAAGCATGAACGTTGCGTCCAATCTGATTGTGAAGACAATTCTGTACACAGTGCTAATAAGTCGCCTGGGCACTCTTGAGCCCAAAAGGCATGGACACATAGCAAAAGGCTCCAAAAGGCGTGATGAAAGCCGTCTTCTCTTGGTCCTTAACCACCACCTTAATCTGATGGTACCCCAAATAAGCATCCAGGAAGCATAAACTTTCGCAACCCGCCGTAGCATCAATGATCTGATCAATACGAGGGAGAGCAAAAGGATCAGCCGGACAGGCTTGTTAAGATCCGTATAGTCCACACACATACGCCACGTGTCGTTTTTCTTGAGAACAAGCACCGGGTTAGCAAGCCACTCGGGGTGAAAAACCTCGACGATGAAACCTGCTGCTAAGAGCCGGGCGACCTCTTCCCCGATGGCCTTGTGTCTCTCCTCGTTGAACCGCCGTAGAAATTGCTTGACAAGTTTAAACTTAGGATCCACATTAAGGTTATGCTCAGCAAACTCTCGTGGGACACCTGGCATGTTAGAAGGTTTCCATGCAAAGATGTCCCGGTTCTCACTGATGAATTCGATGAGCGCGCTTTCCTATTTGGGATCCAAGCTGGCGCCAATAATGAACTGTTTGGATGAGTCGCCTGGAGTGAAATCTACCGCCTTGGTATCATCCGCCGAAAACTTGAGAGGCGGCTCAACCTTCGTGGTAGGCTTCTTCAGTGGGGTCATATCCTCAGGGTCAACATTCTCCTTATAGAATTTGAGCTATGCCTCAACACAACTGGATTCCACGTAAGCCGCGTTCCCTTCTTCACACTCAATAGCTGTATTCCGATCACCATGAAGAGTAATCGTGCCTTTTAACCCGGGCATATTGAGCTGTAAATAGACATAACAGGGCCTAGCCATGAACTTGGCATAAGCCAGCCGCCCAAACAATGTGTGATAAGGTCTCTTGATCTTTACTACTTCAAACCACAAGGACTCCACCCTATAGTTGTATTCGTCACCAAAAGCGACTTCCAAAGAAATCCCGCCCACCGGGTAAGCTGACTTGCCTGGTACTACACCATGAAAAACTGTTGACGAGGGCTTAAGGTCTTTATCAAGCAGCTTCATCTGCCGGAAGGTATCATAATACAGGATATTGATACTGCTACTACCATCCATAAGTACCTTATTCACCATATACCCTCCCACTTGGGGGGCAACTACCAGGGCTAAATGCCCCGAGTCATCAACACGTGGTGGGTGATCCTCCCGGCTCCACGTTATGTCATACTCACACCACTTCAAGTATTACGGCAGAGCCGGTGCAATTGCGTTAACCGCCCGCTTGCACAACTTTTGATCCTGCTTGTTAAGGCTAGTCGTAAAAACCTTATATTGGCCCGAACTGAGCTGCTTTGGATTACTTTGATACCCAGACTGATTATGCTGCTGCGGATTGTTGTTACCAGAGTGTTGAGGCTGTCCTCCTCGGCTGCCCTAGCCATGATGATCGGACCCTGAGCCGCCGGATCCAAACCCGGCTCCTGATCCGCCTGAGCCTGAGCTGCCGGGCGGGCCACCACCATTGTTTTTGTGCTGCTGCATGTGGTGGTTCTTGAACTTCTGCATGATGTGACACTGACCCCATGTGTGCCCCACAGCTCTATCGGGTCGGCTATGCTCTGGACAAGGTTTATTGAGCATTTCCTCCAAGTTGAAAGGAGTCCTATTTCTGTCAAAAGGCAGTCTAAACTTCCCATTGCCCTTAGGATGATTTTGGCCTGTGCTGGCATTGGCCACCAGTTATGACCCGCCATCCGGGTTCTTTCGCTTGCTCTGGTTACCATTACTTGCCGCACCCTTGCCCTGGTTTCTCTTTTTACATTGGTCGGCCTTCTCGTCATCAGAGCCTGGATCCTTTGTGTTATCAAAGTCAGCATACTTTGTGAGAGCCACCATGAGTTCTCCCATGTCCTGACATGTACGCTTGAGCCGGCCGAGCTTCTGCTTCAGAGGGACGTAGTGACAGTTCTTTTCTAGGATCAGCACCGCTTGAGCCGCTATGATCTGTTCAGACGAGTGAATGATGGTCGACACCCACCGGACCCAGTGATGAGCTGACTCATTCTCCTGCTAGACATAGTGATCTAGATCCACAATTGTCATAGGCTGTTTGCAAGTCCCTTGAAAGTTTTTGATGAACCTCGCTCTCAAGTCAGCCCATGAATTGATGGTATTAGGTGGCAGACCCTTTAACCACGTGTGAGCCGGACCTTCAAGCATCATGATGAAATATTTAGCACACACTGCCTCACTAACATCCAACATCTCCATAGCCAATTCATAGCTTTCAATCCAGGCCTCCGGGGGTAAGTCGGCAGTGTAATTCGGGACCTTGCGAGGCCCTTTGAAATCCTTTGGCAACCGCTCGTTCCGTAGAGCCGGTGCTAAGCATGGTACTCCCACGGCCTTGGTGGTCACTCCCGCTCCTACCGGAATGGAGGGCGCGGGCTCTTGGTGAGCCGCCGTGGCCAAAGCTTCCGCCTCCTGCTGGTTTCTTGCCCGGTTTATGAGCGCTTGTGCATCTAGAGCCGCCTGATTATCCCCTGGAGCCCCCCTGTGCCGATTGCTGCTAGAAACCGCCGGTGACTCATAGCGCCGGCTAAAGCTGCGGTTGGGGAGGGGGGTTGAATGGACACGGCTCCGGATGTAAGCGTATTTCTCCTGCTGGGCCATCGCTGTCTGAAGGTACCCAATGGCGTTTCGTACCTCTTCTGCAAAAGGCGCCTCATTCGGAATAGGGATTGTTTCAAGCCCGGTGGCTGCGGCCACCATGTTCTCTGCCGGGTTGGAATAATGACCCATCAGCATTGGAAAAACCACTGGTGAAGCCTGGTTTCATCGAGGCAGGTTAAGCTGCTGTCGAACCACCGACCGACTTCTAGGTGCATCCGCTTCTCATCCCATTCTTGGTGTATTAAAGAGATTCCTAGCCCCATAATGTTCTGGTAAGCAGGATTGATGCCTCATCCCTCGGACCGCAGCCGCTGATTGCTGCTCTAGCTCAAGGTGGAAATCATCCGTCTTAAGACGTTCTGCCTCTGCCTCCACCTAAACTTTTAAGTCGGCTACCCTCTGTTGCTGCTCTGCCATCCAGTCCTTGAGCCTTGCGATCTCCAAGTTTCCATGCGGCCTGATTATCTGGTGTGACTTCGGTGGCCATCAGAGTTTCAAGCTCGTTCATCAGATCCAGAAGAACTTGGGTCGGCGATGGCGGATCAGCTCCCGTATTTGCTGCTCCAGCGGCTGTACTACTCGTGTCTGGGGCTAACCCCGCCATAAACATGACTGCATGAACCGATAGCCCGAGATCGTCCGCCTCAGAATGCTCCAACTCAGGATAAGACTTGTCGCAGCCCCCGAGCCCGCTGTTGTGAAGCTGGTAGATTGATTCCGCTTCTCCGCTCGAAGATCCTTCCTCTGAATAGACAAGAGTTTCCTGCGGCATAGAGGCTTCAAGATCCATACCTTGAGTAAAACCCACAAAGACGTGCTTCCGGCCCGGGCTAAGACGGGCGTGTCGCACATGTTAGGCGGGCTGTGCGCGCCGAGCCGGCTCGACGATGTTGGTGCAGACGTCCGGCCCGGGTGTAGATCCATCAACCTTGTCGATGAAGACGTGGATTCTGCCGAAGGGAACCCGGAATCCATATTCGACAGAGTCAGCCTCAGGCCGCTATCCAGCGTCGTCGATGTAGAGCCGGCCGCGGCGACTCTTGCTTATCCTTCCGACCACGTATCCTTCGAACCCCAGGAGAGATCCCTTTGAAAACTCAACACCACCGAGCACAGGCCCCACCGTGGGTGCCAACTGTCGTGGCTTTGTCACGGCAGATGTCCGGGTGAAAGGACTTGGATTCGAGGCCATTGCTAAGGTGATGGACTCAAAGGGGTTGATTGGGACGAAGGACACGGGTTTACCCAGGTTTGGCCCCTCAAGTAGAGGTAATAGCCTACGTCCTGCTTGTGCTTGTATTGCTTTGGGTATCGATTACAAGGGAGTTGATTGCTTGACCTAGTTCTCGATCGTTGATCTCTAAGTCGCCCCGAGTCTCGCCTTTATATAGGAGGTCAAGACCACGGGTCATACAAGTCGTAACCAACTCTCTCAATAATGTCAGATTCTATCTCTACATTGTCTTGCCTTCCTAGGCAAGTTGTCTCCGGGCGGCTCACCCGCCCGGGTCTTCATACCTTTCCCGTCTGGGCCACGTCCCGGCACATCTTGTTAAGCCGCCCAACGTCTTGGGCTTACATCTTCACGGCCCATCCTCGGGCTGGTGTACGAGCCACCAGGTGTGACCCGGCGCCTTAATGGCGGGTCTTACCGTGGGGTTATATCCCCAACAAAGGGTGTCACAACTCTCCCCTACTAAAAGAAATTCTCGTCCTGGGAATTAAGAGGTAGAAGGAAAGAGCTCGGGGTATTCATCACGAAGATGATCCTCGCGTTCCCAAATGGCTTCACCTTCAGAATGGTTTGACCACTACACTTTGAAGAACTTGGTAACCTTTTGACGAGTCCGACATTCAGTTTGATCGAGAATGCGGACCGGGTGCTCTTTATAAGAAAGGTCTTGTTGTAGCTCAAGCATATCATGATCCATTGCTCGGTTAGGATCCTTGAAGCAGCGGGGGAGTTGTGACACATGGAAAACATCGTGAACCTAAGAAAGGTTCGACGGTAGTTCCAATTGATAGCCCACTTTTCCACGCCTTTTGAGAATAGTGAGTGGACCAATATAGTGAGGAGCTAGATTGCCCTTGATCCCAAAGCGGTGTGCACCTCTCATTGCTGTGACTCGAAGATACGCCTTTTCGCCAGGTTGATAGACCATATCCTTGTGATGATGGTTATACTAACTCTTCTGAAGAGGCTGAGCAGCCTTCAGATTCTCATGAATAACACAGACTTGATCTTCGGCATGTTGGATAATATACGGACCAAAAAGTGAACGTTCCCCAGTTTCTGACCAATTTAGAGGAGGCCGACACTTTCGTCTATACAACACTTCAAAGGGGTCCATCTTCATACTAGCTTGATAGCTATTGTTGTAGGAGAACTTGGCATATGGGAGAGATTCCTCCCATTTCTTGCCAAAATAAATGACACAAGCTCGAAGCATGTCTTCAAGAATCTAGTTGACTCGTTCAACTTGTCCTGGAATTGAGGATGAAAAGCGGTGCTAATGGACAACTGAGTTCCCATAGCCTCCTGGAAACTTGCCTAGAATCTTGAAGTGAATAAGTTGCCACAGTTTGAGATAATCACCAATGGAATACCGTGGAGTGAAAAAACTATGGACATACATAGATCTGCCAGTTGACTAGCACTGATGGTTTCCTTGACGGACAGAAAATGTGCAACTTTGGACTATCGGTCAATGACGACAAGAATAGCATCATTACCTATTTGCAATCTGCAAAAACCAGTGACGAAGTCCATTTTGACATGATACAACTTCCATTCAGGAATAGTAATAGGTTGTAGAGTTCTAACAGGCCTTTGATGTTTTGCTTTGATTCAACAGCAAATGTCACATTCTACAACATAGTGTGCAATGTCTTGTTTCATGTTCGACCACCAGAACCTTTGACGGATGCCTTGGTACATCTTGGTAGTACCCGGATGAATAGACAGAGGTGTATCATGAGCTTCTTTCATCACTTTCTCAGTCATATCCAGGTTTTCCCTCTTACTTGGAATGAATAAGCGACTCTTGAAGTACATGACACCATCCTCAGCAACAGTGAAGCAAGAGGGTTTACCTTCCACAAGATAGTGTTTAGTCTTTTAGACTTCATTGTCATAGAGTTGAATAGTTTTGATGCTGGACACGAGATCTGGTTCAGCACCAGGTTATTAAGGGAACCCTGGTTAACAACATGGAGGTTCATCTTGTGGAACTCTTTTTGAAGAAGGGGGTGAACCTTATAAACAGTAGGTTGCAGTATGACTTGCGGCTCAAGGCATTAACCATTACATTAGCCTTGCCAGGTGTATAAGAAATACCCAAGTTGTTATCTGCTATGCACTCCATCCATCTCTGTTGACGGAGGTTCAGATCCGGCTGAGTGAACAGGTACTTCAGACTTTGGTGATTGGTGTAGATCTCGTAACGATTACCAATAAGGTAATGTCACCACTCTTTCCGTGCATATATTACTACAACAAGTTCGAGGTCATGAACTGGGTAGTTCTCTTCATGAGGACGCAATTGACGAGAGGCATAAGCAATCACTCTACGCTCAACCTATTCCTTCACGTGAAGCGTCACAATAAATGACAAAGTCCTTACGGGTATCTGGAGGAGCAAGCACTAGAGCAGATGTCAGTTTGTCCTTAAGTGCCTCAAAGCTCTCCTAACACTTTTCTGTCCACTCATATTTAACACCTTTGTGTAGCAGATTGGTTAAGGGCTTTGCAATCTTGGAGAAGTTCTCAAAAAATGATGGAATTAGCTGGCGAGTCCGAGAAAACTTCTAACGTGCTTGACATTGTTTGAGGGAGTCCAGTCAAGAATAGCCTGAACTCATTCAACGTTGACCGCAATACCATCCTTGGAGATCACATGACCAAGGTAGGTTACTTCGTCCAACCAGAACTCACACTTGGAATAATTTGCATAAAGTTGTTGCTCCCAAAGCTTTTCTAGTACAAGACGAAGATGTTCAGCATGCTCTTCTTTATTCTTGGAGTATACCATGATATCATCTAGACAAACCACGAAGAATTTTTCGAGGTAGTCCATGAATATATAGTTCATCAGACGAGAGAAGGTAGTTGGAGCATTGGTTAAGCCGAAGAACATGACGGTGTACTCGTATGAACCATATCAAGTATTGAAGACGGTTTTTGGGATATCCACTCCGCGAACACGGATCTGGTGGTATCCCAACCTCAAGACGAGTTTAGAGAAGATTGAGGAACCAACAAATTGATCGTACAGATCATTTATCTAAGGAAAAGGGTACTTGTTCTGAAGAGTTGCCTGGTTGATAGGATGGTAACCTTGAACCAAACGATTTGTTCCATTCTTCTTCTTAACAAAGAGAGAAGGTGGTCCCCAAGCAGAGGAACTTGGACGAATGAAACCACAACAGATAGATTTGTCAATTTCTTCCTTAAGATCAAGGAGTTCATGTGGTGGCATCTTGTAAGTTTGTTTGGTGATAGGAGTGGTGCCTGGCACTAAGTCAATGACAAACTCAACAGCTCTCGCAGGGGGAATCCCTGGGAGTCCTTCTATAAAGACATCTGAGAAGTCATGGACCACTTGGATGTTTTCAATCCCCTCAAGAGGTGACACATTTAATGCATTCAATACATATAGTCGGGCTTCAGCATCTCGAACAAGATGGGCATGGTGGCTTACTATCTCATTTGAAGGGTGCAGGAGATGGACGATATTGGTGGAAAAACAATTGAAGCCGTGTGAGTTTTCAACCAGTCCATTCCCAGGATGAGGTCAATATTGGAAGACTTCAGCATTATGGGGGGAAGCAAGGAATTTCAACCCTTCAATTTCAACGGGGGCACTAGGGCTAACCATGGAGGTTTGACATTGGCCCACGGTGGTCTTTACCACTATTGGAACGTTCATCTCTCCACATTTAATGTCATGCATGCATGCAAAATTTTCCGACATGAAAGAATGTGATGCTCCTGTATCAAACAATACACAAGTTGGTACTGAGTTAACAAGAAGTGTACCCATCACAATAGAAGGTTGGTCTGGAGTTTCATTCAGTTCAATGTTGTTAGGCTGACCACAACCATATGCAGACATGGCATTGTTGTTGCGGGGCTAGTTGGAAGGCAGTGCAAGTTGATTCTGATTCTGCCTGCAATCTCTAGCACGGTGCCCTAGACGGCCACACTTGAAGCACAACCGTCCTTAGGACGGGAAGGAGGAACTTGTGGCGGTGGAGCTGGAAGCCTCTGCTGCCTAGTTGGTGGAGGAGGCAAACGAGGTGCATCATAAGACAACCTTAGAGAAGGAGCAAGTGCATGGTACATGTTGTGGGGGATCTAGGTCATGCGCTTTTGAGTTGATGATCCCAAAGATGAGCCCATCTCACGGTTGCACTTGCTGCTGTCCTTGTAGTCCTGCAAACCAGTTTCAACTTGAATGGACTTGTTCACCAAGGTGGCGAAATTAGCAAAGTCCTGAACAAGGAGTGCGAGCTTGATATCAGGGTGAAGGCCTTTGCGGAATTTGTCCTGCCTATGAGCATTAGTTGCAATGTCTTATTAATCATAGCGGGACAAGTCCAGAAACTCCCGCTGATAAGTGTCAATAGTCTTGTTGCCCTGGGTGAGGTTGCCGAACTCCTGTTTCTTCCTGTCCATAATTCCCCGGGGAATGTGCCAGGCATGAAAAGCAGCTTGGAACTCCGGCCAGGTGATGATGGTTCCAACAGGCTTTGAACGCCTGCGATTGTCCCACCATTGAGTAGCGGGACCTTCAGGAAGTAGGAGGCAAAAGTGACATAGATAGCCATGGGGCGCCTGCAGACTCCAGCTCATAAGTGATGTCATGGAGCTAGTCATCAGCATCAAGCGACTGAGTTGAGCTGCAATAGACAACAGGGTTTAGGTGCATAAAGTCCTGCAAAGTTACTGGGGTTGCCTGTGGGTTCATGTTCGGCCTCGAAAATTGATCCATAAGCCCTTGCATAAACTGGCAGTTCAGCTCAAACTGTTGCATCATTCCAATCATGTATTTAGGTGGTGGTGGGTGGTCCACACCACGGCCACTTCTAGCTGGTCTAACCATTCTGTAATTTTTTAAAGTGGTAGTTTAGCTTTGAGTAATAGCAAAGACAATGAATCATTCATGAGGTAACATGCACAAATAAAGGAAGTGCAATAGATACATCATAGTAGCCGACCACGACATACACATCCATACATAGGTCTATTACAAACCAGTGGTATAAGTTTGGAAAGGTAAACAACCTAGACCACTAGGCGACACGCAGGCACACGATAGAGAGATACAAGAACGAGACATAGCAATATGCTACATCAACGTCAGGGACAACCACTAAAGCCAGGTAACTGCCGGTGACCATATATGGCAAATCCGGGGGCAGGATTCTATAATCCATAACACCCTGATGCAGATTCTGGTTCGAACCAGGGAGTAGAGGTCCACGTGCAGGAGTACGACCTCCAATAGCAGGCCACTCAAGACCTGGGGGTAGCTCTGTCCTGCGTGGGTAAAGGATGTACTCTGGGTGAATTCTCGCACGGAATGCTGGTATCAACTGTGTAATAGCGTCATAAAGACGAGTACAAGTGGCATCCAGCTCAACAGTTAGAGCTCGAACAACACGATCCAGCGCCTCAGTGTACTGAACCAGAACCTCTAGGTCGTAACGACGACTCACATAAGGGGTACAAACCGCAGTGTAGGACCGATCATTGTGCTACCGTAAGTAAGGGGTGAAGGCAGCGATGTCAGATCCAGTCTCATCCCCAACGGGGACATACATAATGTATCTGAATCTACTCTCCTCCGAGAAGGGGTGCTCTCTACGGAGGCGGGTGATAGCAGTATAGGCAGCATCATGGACTGCCATGTCAACAGTCACTCCAACACCGCAATAGGTGTGCAGCTCAGTGATGGAGAGGTTCTGCTGATCCCACATAACAACCTCACTCTGGTACCGCTCATGGTTGAACTCGCGGTAGTCTGACATGGCTTGAGACTCGTTGGTAGTTCCCCAAAGAGGAAGGGATGATGCGGCATATCGATGGTAAGTATTCCCTCGGTTATGAAACCAAGATATCAATCCATTAAGGAAGATCACACACCCACCTAAACAGCACCTGCACACAAACAACAAATGCTTGCAACCCGACGCGAAAAAGAGGTTGTCACGCTCTCTATGGTAATACGATAGATTAGGTAATGATAGTTTTGGCAAATAGAAATCGCAAGAACACAAAGTAAAATAAATAAACAAAAAGTGCAGAAAGATATTTTTTTGGATTAATAGATCTTCAAACAATAGTTGCAAATAGTAGATCGGAAAGCAATATGTTGGAAAAGTAGACCCGAGGGCTGTAGGTTTCACTAGTGGCTTCTCTCATGAGTATAGTGCACGGTGGGTGAACAAATTACTATTGGGAAATTGATAGAAGATAAAATAATCATGATGATATCCGGGCCATGGTCATTATACATGCATCATGTCCAAGATAAGTAGACCAAAACCATTCTGCCTCTACTTCTATTACTCCACACATCGACCGCTATCCAGCATGCATCTAGTGTGTTCAGTTCATGGGAAAATAGAGTAATGCAATAAGAATGGTGTCATGATGTAGATAATATCTACTCATGTAGGAATAGATACCATCTTGCTATCCTTAATGGCAACAATACATGCGTGTCTTGCTGCCCCTTCTATCACTAGGAAAGAACATCGCAAGATCAAACCCATCACAAAGCACCTCTTCCCATGACAAGAAAAATCGATCTAGTTGGCCTAACTAAACCAAAGATTCGAAGAAGAAATACGAGGCTATAAGTAATCATGCAAATAAGAGATAAAAGAAGAATCACATCATATTCATGGATAGAAACTGTTCATGAACTCAAAATTCATCGGATCCCAACAAACACACCACAAAAGTCATTACATCAAATAGATCTCCAAGAGACCAATGTATTGAGATACATAGAGAGAGAGGAAGCCATCTAGCTATTGCCTACGGACCTGTATGTCTATGGTGGACTACTCACGCATTATCGGAGAAGCACCTATGAAGAAGATAGAACCCCTCCATGATGGTGTTAGATTGGATCTCGAGATTCTGGAACTTGCAGTGACTGGAATTGTGTTTCGTCAACTCCCCTAGTATTTTTGGATTTTCCAGGAATTTATAGGGTCGATAGTCGGTTGAGGGGTTGACCGAGGTGCCCACCCTCTACCAGCCCGTGCCAAGGGCCTCTGGTGCGCCCTAGTGGAGGGTGGCCACCCTAGGCCCCCTCTTCTGGTGTTGTTTGGCCCATCTGCTTCCTTTTGGTCCATAAAAATTCCACAAAAATCCCCGCGGCATTTGGGCTCCGTTTGGTACCGATGTTCTGCGAAGTAAAAAAACAAGCAAAAAATAGAAAGTGACACTTTGGCACTATGTTAATAGGTTAGTCCCCAAAAATGATATAAAGTTGTTACAAAATGATTGTAAAACATCCAAGATTGATAATATAACAACATGGAACAAGCAAAAATTATAGAGACATAGGAGACGTATCAACATCCCCAAGGTTAATTCCTACTCGTCCACGAGTAGATTAACGATAAAAACAGTTGCCTATCATGTTCATCACATATTCTTTTAGTTTTATCATGGACATTTGGACTTTTCATATGGTTCAAAGCAATAGTCTAGTATTGACATGAAAACTTTAATACTCAAGCATATCAACAAGCAACCATGTCTTTCAAAATATCAACGCTAGAACAAGTTATCCCTAGCCCATCATGCTCAATCATTGATCCATTCACAATAAACACTCAAATATTAGCTACACCTAATACTCAAGTACGATCATAGTGCCCCCTAGTTGGTGCTTTATAAGAGAAGATGGAGGCTCAAATTGAAAAGTAAAAATTGCATAAAGTAAATAGATAGGCCCTTCGCAGAGGGAAGTAGGGATTTGTAGATGTGCCAGAGCTCAAGTGTTTAAATTGATAGAGAAAAATATTTTGAGTGGCATGCCTTTCCTGCTAATGAAAATGACTGAGAAATTTCAACATCTTTCCACACTAGATGCATCATAGGCGGTTCCCAAACAGAAAATAAAGTTTATTCCTTTTTCCACCATACTTTCACTTTCCATGGCTAGCTAAATCCACGGTTGCCTTCCATACCAACACTTTCCAAGGAATTTATTATTTGACAACATAAAGTAAATTTATTTTCTTTTTCATTTTGGGACTGGGCATCCCTATTATCGCCATACTCTCGTGCAATGACAAGTGAATAAACACTCATCTTGAGAATAACACATCTAGCATGAAAAAATATTGGTCACCCCCTACCATTTCATGCGCGGTACGAGCACACAAAAAGGAAAAAATATTTTGAAAGTTTAGAGATGGCACATATAAATTGCTTCGAACGACATGGAAATACCGTATATAGGTAGGTATGGTGGACTCATATGGCAAAACTTGGTTTAAGGGTTTTGGATGCACAAGTAGTATTTCTACTTAGTACAAGTGAAGGCTAGTAAGATATTGAGAAGCATCCGACCAAGAAACAAAAAATCACATAAGGGAGCATTAAGCATAACTAACACTGAATAATGCACCATAAGTAGGATGTAATTTCGTAGCACAACTATTGACTTTCGTGCTTGCATAGGGAATCACAAACCTTAATACCAATATTTTTACTAAGCATAATTACTCATCAAAATAAATCACATATCACTATTGTCATGTCTCAAAACTATTACAAAGAATCAAGTTTAATTTGTCCAATGATCTTCATGAAAGTTTTTTATTATATCCCTCTTGAATATCTATCACTTTGGGACTAGTTTCATATGTTGCAATTCTTTTCATAAGCTCACATGGATATAAGTGAAAAACATGAGCATACAAGTTTCAGCTCTAAAAATAATATAAGTGAATCATGAGAGAATTTCTTCATAAATGTAAAAGCACGTCGTGCTCAAAAAGATATAAGTTAAGCACTAGAGCAATTCCTTTGCTCAAAATTTTTAAGTGAAACATAAAGAGCAATTATAACAAATCATTGCATATTTTGGCTCTCTAAAATAGGTGTGTGCATCAAGGATAAAAAGAAATAAAGCAAAAATACAAGACGCTCCAAGCAGAATCATGGTATGTGACGAATAAAAATATAGTTCCAAGTAGTATAAGAATGGTTGTGAGAAGAAAGACGGGATGCCACTAGGGGCATCCCCAAGCTTAGTTGCTTGTTACTCTATGGATATTACCTTGGGATGCTGTAGCATCCCCAATATTTGACTCTTCTAGCTCCTTGTTCCTTCATCCATTGTGATCTCACCCAAAACTTTAAAACTTCAATCACACAAAACTTGACAAAATTCTTGTGAGATCCATTAGTATAATAAAGCAAATTACCACTTTAGGTACTGTCGTAAACCCATTCGTATTTTATTATTGCATTATACCTATTATATTCTAACTTTACCATGACTTATACCCCTCGATACAAGCCATAGATTCATCAAAACAAGCACACAATGCAATAAAACAGAATCTGTTTCAGACAGGACAGTCTGTAGTAATCTCTACTCTACCCATACTTATGGAACTCAAAAAGTTTGAAAACTTAGGACAAAGTAAATAATTTGTATATCAATACTTTGTTAAAATTTAAGCTCAATATCATATTCCAATAAAAAATGAAAATTCATGCACTGGGAACAAAGTTTCTATTTTAGATTCAGCATTGTTTCTACTCATCTTATGGATCATCCTAAAGGCATTACTTGGCACAAACACTAAAAAGATATAAAAAAGAATCATAAAAGAATCATAATTGTGCAAAACTCACAAAAACAGAAGAAAAATAATTTATTCATTGGGTAGCATCCCAACAAGCCTATAAATATAGAAAATACATAAGCGAGCATTAAGCATAACTAACACTGAATAATGCACCATAAGTAGGATGTAATTTCGTAGCACAACTATTAACTTTCATGCTTGCATCGGGAATCACAAACCTCAATAGAAATATTCTTACTAAGCATAATTACTCATCAAAATAAATCACATATCACTATTGTCATGTCTCAAAACTATTACAAAGAATCAAGTTTAATTTGTCCAATAATGATCTTCATAAAAGTTTTTATTATATCCCTCTCGAATATCTATCACTTTGGGACTAGTTTCATATGATGCAATTGCTTTTGATAAGCTCACATGGATATAAGTGAAGAACATGAGCATACAGGTTTCAGCTCTCAAAATAATATAAGTGAAGCATGAGAGAATTTCTTCATAAATGCAAAAAGCACGTCGTGCTCAAAAAGATATAAATTAAGCACTAGAGCAATTCCTTTGCTCAAAAATTTTAAGTGAAACATAAAGAGCAATTCTAACAAATCATTGCATATTTTGGCTCTCTAAAATAGGTGTGTGCATCAAAGATAAAAAGAAAATAAAGCAAAAATACAAGATGCTCCAAGCAGAATCATGGTATGTGACGAATAAAAATATAGTTCCAAGTAGTATAAGAATGGTTGTGAGAAGAAAGAGGGGATGCCACTAGGGGCATCCCCAAGCTTAGTTGCTTGTTACTCTTTGGATATTACCTTGGGGTTTTGTAGCATCCCCAAGCTTTGAATCTTCTAACTCCTTGTTCCTTCATCCATCGTGATCTCACCCAAAACTTTAAAACTTAAACTTGACAAAATTCTCGTGAGATCCGTTAGTATAATAAAACAAATTACCACTTTAGGTACTGTTGTAAACCCATTCATATTTTATTATTGCATTATACCTACTATATTCTAACTTTACCATGACTTATACCCCCCGATACAAGCCATAGATTCATCAAAACAAGCACACAATGCAATGAAAAGAGAATCTGTTTCAGACAGGACAGTCTGTAGTAATCTCTACTCTACCCATACTTATGGAACTCAAAAAGTTTGAAAACTTAGGACAAAGTAAATAATTTGTATATCAATACTTTGTTAAAATTTAAGCTCAATATCATATTCCAATAAAAAATGAAAATTCATGCACTGGGAACAAAGTTTTTGTTTCAGATTCAGCATTGTTTCTACTCATCTTATGGATCATCCTAAAGGCATTACTTGGCACAAACACTAAATAAAATATAAAAAGGAATCATAATTGTGCAAAACTCACAAAAACAGAAGCAAAATAATTTATTCATTGGGTTGCGTCCCAACAAGCCAGAGGTGGGCCACCAGGAGGTGACAAGCCTGCTAGGCGCGGTCACCCCCTGGCCGTGCCTAGCAGGCTTGTGACCCACCTGGAAGGCTCCGGCGCCCATCTTATTCTATATGGAGGGTTTTGACCTGGAAAAAAAATCAGAAGAGAGCTTTCGGGACGAAGCACCGCCATCTCGAGGCGGAACTTGGACAGAACCAATCTAGAGCTCCGACAGGGTTGTTCTGCTGGGGAAACTTCCCTACTAGAGGGGGAAATCGAAGCCATCATCATCACCAACGATCCTCTCATCGAGAGGGGGTCAATATCCATCAACATCTTCACAAGCACCATCTCATCTCCAAACCCTAGTTAATCTCTTGTGTCCGATCTTTGTCTCAAACCTCAGATTGGTACATGTGGGTTGCTAGTAGTGTTGATTACTCCTTGTAGTTGATGCTAGTTGGTTTACTTGGTGGAAGATCATATGTTTAGATCCTTTATGATAATTAATACTCCTCTGATTATGAACATGAACATTTTTTGTGAGTAGTTACATTTGTTCTTGAGGACATGGAGTCTTGTTATAAGTAATCATGTGAATTTGGTATTCGTTCGATATTTTAATGAGATGTATGATATCTCTCCTCTAGTGGTGTTATGTGAACATCGACTACATAACACTTCACCATTATTTGGGCCTAGGGAAAGGCGTTGGGAAGTAATAAGTAGATGATGGGTTGCTAGAGTGATAGAAGCTTAAACCCTAGTTTATGCGTTGCTTCGTAAGGGGTTGATTTGGATCCACACCTTTCATGCTATGGTTAGATTTATCTTAATTCTTCTTTCGTAGTTGCGGATGCTTGCAAGAAGGGTTAATCATAACTAGGAGGTTTGTCCAAGTAAGGACAGCATCCAAGCACCGGTCCACCCACATATCAAATTATCAAAGTAATGAACGTGAATCAAATGAGCATGATGAAAACTAGCTTGACAGAAATTCCCATGTGTCCTCGGGAGCGCTTTGCTTTATATACGAGATTGTCCAGGCTCGTCCTTTGCTACAAAATGGATTGGTCTACCTTGCTGCACCTTTGCTACACTTGTTACTCGTTACTCATTACAAATTATCTTATCACAAAACTATCTGTCACCGATAATTTCGGTGCTTGGAGAGAATAGCTTACTGGAAACCGCTTGTCATTTCCTTCTGCTCCTCGTTGGGTTCGACACTCTTACTTATAGAAAGGACTATGATAGATCCCCTATACTTGTGGGTCATCAGGGATGCACTAGTCAAACTATACTAAGCATTTAATATAGCAATAGTTACAATAGCAGATAAATAAAGACTTGCTATGCATCAGAATAGTAACTAACTAAACAGTAGAAAAATATAATGCAAGCATGAGGGAGAAAGAATGGATGATATCGGTATGATCAAAGGGGGGTTGCTTGCCTTGTTGCTGTGTTGCTAAAGGTTGGTCGTCATGGGCGTAGTTGTACCCAAAAGCTACGTGGGTCGCAGCGTCTACCGAAGAGAAGAGGGGGGAGAAACAGTAGATACAAACAAGTAGGTGAAACACGATGCATGACATGGCAATATGCAGTGCTAGGGATGAGCTAACGCAGGACTACAAGTCGCAGACGGAGCGTAAGAATATCTGACAATATTTCCTGGGTCTCGGGCTACTACCGGACAGATGATCCTAACGCCAAATGTCCATGTTCATCATGCTAGGAGCATGTGACAGATGAACGGACAACATATTCGAATTCGTCGGATTTTTGTGAGCAACTTTCATGTATAAAACTTTTTTGACCGAGTTAGGGATTATTTTATATGATTTTATAAAGATTCAGCAAGCTTTTATTTATTAGTTCAAAATATCCAAAATAGTAAATACTAAGGGTACCCAGGATTGTACCTATTTAGCACACATAGTGGCTGACTAGTGGCCCTGTTGACCTGGGTCAGCATCCAGTCAGCAGAGGCTGAATCGTGGGCCAGCTGCCCAGTCAGCAGGCTGACTGGGTCGGCCTGATCTAGTGGAACAGTGGTCCCGCCTCACTTGTCAGCGTTAGTAGCTAATTAGGGTGTTATTTTTAATCACGCGGTTAATTAAAGCGGTGGGGTTCAGTCATCATCGGCTGTTACTTTAATCTAACCGTTAGTTAGTCCTAAACTAGTCACCTAACAGCATGGGGCCATGGGTCAGTGACCAAAGGTGCGATGGCCGGAGCCGGTGACGACAGTGCGTGGCGAAGGGATTCCGGTGACGCCTCCGGCAACCAAATGGACGGTCGTCGCGCACTACGAGGAGCGGGTGACACGGCAGACCCGTTCCCGCTAGCAGCGCTAGCAAGGGATGATCAGAACGAGCACACCGTCATCAATGGCGACGGTGGTCGATCGGCAGTGGCGGCAATAGCAGCGAGAAGGCAATAGAGAACACGGGGTGGCAGCCAGAGCAGTAGCAAAGCAGCAATGCAAACATGCACGTGCGGCTGGGTGTCGTGGGGTGCGGCAGGGGGGAGCAAGAGCTCCGACGAGCTTCGGGTGGCGGCGGCTGTGTGCGGCGACGAAGGCAGATGAGAGAGGGAAACGGCCCGAGGCTCACCAACGTTGAAGAGAGGAGGGGCGGCGAGGCTCGATGGGGGCGTGTGGTCATGTATCGCCATGGACTCTCGGCCGGCGTCCACATCCCCTATAATGAGTAGCAGATTGGGGATGATGAGGGAAGTGGGCTGGGCCGCACTGTAGCTCATTAGAACTCACGGACACAGTGACCCCTTCCCCTTTCCTTTTCCTTTTCTCTGCTTTTATTTAAACTTTATGTTTTATTTAATTTTCAGCACCAATCACTTTTGTAAATATATGTGACTTAGCCCATTAAATAATATGCAATGTTCAACTCTGCCACAAAAAGTTTGGGACTTATTGGCACAAGTTTGAAATTTCCATGAAATTTAAAGGGGCACTTAAAATGATTTAAGGCTCTGATTTGATTGATGGGGGCCACTTTAACTTGAAGTTGATGTTGTTTTCCTTAACAATATTTGTTTTGAAATATTTGCTAAGTGTTCAACAATTTCCCCACTATGTTTGATGATTTATTTTATCACATTAAATTTAAATCCCTTTTAGTGGTGGAATTTGAATGATTCTAATATTTATCAAGCACTATTTAGCAAAAGCATTTAGCTTAATCTTGACCATCACTATAGCTTAATTACAATGATCACTGCAGCTTAATCCAAGGGTGTCACACCCCTCCATGTACGCGATGGAAGTGGCACTAGCGCAGAAAAGCCTAGCTATGGCGTGACAAAAAAGGTTGTGCTGGCGTGGTAGGCCGACGCCGCTAATATGGCGCCATTGTAAAAAATAGTGGTGGCATTGGGTCTCACGTGAGCAGTATTCTACGTGCTGATGACGTGTCACGTAGGCTACCCCATCACTGTAATCGCTCACCTAGCGGTGTGCAATGTACATTGCATGCCAGTAACGTTATGTGCTGCCAAAAAATTAAAAATCACATCACGCAACATTTAGCATTTTGCATTGCACATAATATTTAGCATTTTGGATTGCACACAAGGAATTAGCCCAATAAAACAATGCATCCAGCTAATAATAAGTGTCAATCTCAGCTAATAATAACTGTCAATCTCACAATCAGTACTAGCTAGCTATAGGTAATAATAAGTACGTATTATACACTCCTCACAAGTATGAGAAAACTAGCTATATCATAGTTAAAGGATGTCGAAAATGATCATCATCCTCAAGTCATGGCGTGGGGTGTTCCTGATAGTGACTAAGATGGCCTGTCCATTCCAAAGATTCTTGCCAATGAGGAAGTTGCTCCATCCAAATGCACTGAAGATAGTGCACCTGTTCGTGTCCACTGAATAAGCACAGGTGGTGACAACGCCCCTTCTAGTAAGGCATAGTCCCGCAATACCTTCTTCATCCAGCTCGATGCCACAACTCTCACATAGCCTCTTAGGTAATTTCTGAAAAAAATGTGATGATTATATCATCACACATTACTACACTATAATCAATATATCACATTACTAAGCATATCGGATTATTTATACACCAAGCATATCCTCACATCAATATACTAAGCATATCATTGCGCATTACTATATATATTATAAGCATACATCAGATTACTATATATACTAAGGATAGATCACATTAATATATTACTATATATACTAAGCATATCACATTATTAATCAAGCATATCGCATTATTAAGCATATGGCATTACTATGTATACACACTAAGCATATCATCACATTAATATACTAAGTATATCATTGCATTACTATACTATAAGCATAGATCACATTACTATATATACTAAGCATATCACATTACTATACACTAAGCATATCATCACATATTAATATACTAAGCATATCATCGCATTAGTATATTATAAACATAGATCACGTTACTATATGTACTAAGCATATTACATTACTAGCTATAGCCAATGGCGGAGCTAGCTTTTCACATAAGGGTGGTCCACCCCTAAAAAATTTGACAAGAAATTTGGCATGTGAACGTTCTAATTAGTTTCCAGTATCACATAGAAATAGATCAATATGGTCTTGCAAACACATTAAAATTCTCAATTAAAACTAACTTTCTATCAATATAGCTAATTGAGGCCTCAATGATTTGCAAAATTATGTACGTGTCCTTCGCATTACAGATAGCATAGTTCAAAAATACAAACTCTAAATCGGAAAAATTGTACATTACCTAAGGCCTAAGCTGGGGGCGAGACCGCGAGGGCTGGGGCGCTGGACGACGCCAGGGGTGCTGCCCGTAGCCACGTGCTGAAGCCCGGAGCTGTGGAGCAGAGCAGGGGAGGGAGGCATCGACTGGAGCGCGGAGGAGAGCAGGGACGGGCTGCGAGCGGGTGAGGGACTGGGAAGACCGGAGGTGAGGCGAGAGCTTCCTGGCCGACAGCGGAGTCACGACCGGCGGTGAAGAACGGTTGGGGCTAGCGATTGGGCGTGGCAGAACTAGGTTGCGACAGCGCGCGCGAGTGCATCGAGGAGGAGAAGCGGCTCAATGGGCTCGTGGGTGTTAATTGGGCTGACATTTTACTTTTTGGTCCAACTAAAATTTATAGGTATATAGGTTGTCCTAAAATCCCAGGGTGGGCCGCGGCCCACCCTGGCCACCCTGTAGGTCCGTCATTGGCTACAACAATAAGAAACATACCATGATATGGCGGTTAACCATCGCCCGTGTCAGATGGGTCACGAATGGCACACCGACGTAAGCATCACGTGGCAGAAGCTCTCGATAGATCATGTCCGTTTCATCCTCGCTCAGCCTGGTCATTCTTTGGGCAAAAAGTGCTTCATCAAGTGGGTCATCATCTTGTTCGTCATAGTTGAGATAGATAACAGCCAGCCTTAGAGTTTCTCTTCTGAACGAGAAGCTGATCAATTCACCCCCAGTGAGATGCATGTGGGCGATGAAACGACCAATTCATCTCCTCCAATCTGGGTTATGTTCCTTCCCTTATTGACCTCCATAGTGTAGGGGCCCCTAGGAGAGTCGAAGATGACAGTGTCTCCAGTAATGAGCTTATTGAAATCCAATCTCACATTGCAAGGGACGATCTGTGTAAGAAAAACCAAACACACACACACAATGCATTAGTGGAAATATCAACAAAATGAAAAGAACAAACTATTAGAAGGGTCATATAATTTGTTACCACTTCGGAAACAAAACATGGCTGGAAGTAAATGCCAAACAAGGTGCCAGTTGCAAGGCTGGTTGCGCACCTTGACCTGCACACTCGGCATGGTGCTGGTTGCGCCATACTACACAAAAAATATATTGAAAACTAAGTATATAATCAGATTGTAAACATATTGGAAAGTAACACGTGTATAATTCTACACTAGTAACATGGATATATACACAAGTTATAAACAAAATCTACTCAAAATGCATCGGATTTTACATTGGATTACTCACATTTCTACACAAATCAATCCATGTACTAAAATTTCTACACATATCAATACTAAAATTTCTACACATAGCAATCCTAAATCACATAGAGCCAAGGAAGGAGATGCAGATCGAGGACGGAGGAAGGAGATGCAGAGGACGGAGAGGAGTGAACCTTGCTGGTACAGAGAGGAGAGGATGGGCGGCGACAGGGAGGCAACGGGGAGGCGACAGGGCGACGACGGGAGGCGATGGGTGGCGGCTGGTTGAGGGGGAGTTGAAATGAGAGGGCGGCATGACTAGGCCTTTTACTATGGGCCGGTAGTTGACCCAGGTGGGCCACCGTTGGGCGTGGGCCTAAACGGCAACGCCATAGCTAATAACAAGCTGAATAATAAAGACTAATTAAGTTTGAAAAAAGGTAAAGTACAATTATGTCTGGCATAAACAAATATGACACGTCAGTACTATTTATTTATCTACGGCGTGCATACAAACGCAACGCCACCATTATGTTCCGAATGGTAAGACTCGGGTGGGCCAACCACTTTGTAGCATGACAAAAAGGAGTCACGCCAGCACTAACTATTTGCACCTGTCATACCAATTTAGCAGACGCCAGCACTATTTGAAAATATTAGTGCTGGTGATGGAGAGTAATGGCGCGCCACGAACAAGAGTTGTGGCTAGCCATTTCTGCACTAGTGTGGAGTACACAATGGCGACAAGTCATTCAAGCACAAATCAACGAGTCTGAGAAGGTTGCTTAGAGATACTCTCCCCGCGGTAAAATCATTGTGTCTGTGACGTTGATTCATGTGTTATTAGTGGTGTTGAGTTTGTGCGAGCTAGTTGGTTTTGACCATAAAATTCATGTTGCTTATGCTTGTTCTCAAGGGAGTACGGTCTAGATCGGAGTATTTGGGATAAGATAAACTTTATGATTCGAGTGATGAAGATGATGAGTATATTGGCAAAGAAAAGATTATTAGTCTCACTTATGATGAGTGGGTAGCTAAAATTGTATTTGTGACTTATGAGTGAATCTATTATTGATCACAATGATTGCAATATTATTGAAAGTGGGGTTGGAGACGTTATTACTTTAGGTAGTAATGATCCTATTTTTTGGAGAGTGTTCATCTGATTACAATATTAATAAAATTTGATTTGGAAAGGTCATAACTTTAGTTAATGACTTAATGTCAATCCACTATTTTGGAGGATGGTACAATCACTACAAGAAAAAGACACATATGTGACCTTTTGGCCCGAGTAAAAATATTGTATGTCATGGAACTGACACTTCCATGATAAAAAAATATTGATGAAAAAAATATTGTCATGGATGTTTTAGCCACCTACTTCTAGGACAAACAATTATGACAAAACTGAAATTTTCGTCCTAGGCTGGCTGGCCGAGCATCTGGATGATGTTCTTTGGCACGGGCGGAGCTACACTAAGGCAATGGGGTCAAATTACCCCGGTGGATTTATGTTAAACTAGTACTAAAATGAGGGTAATCAAAGTGTATTTAGGGTTGAACACGTGCAATATATGATGATGCCCCTGGTGACAAATTTAGCTAGCTTCACCCCTGTTCTTTGGTCCTTCCATGACGTAAAAATTATCACATATGTGAGGGTGGAAATTTTTCGATGGTTTTTTGGGTGAGTTTTGCCTTGCATAGTATACGATGGGTGATTGGGCCTGAGCGAGATGCATGATAGTTTGCGCTATCGTGTGGGACTTACACATTACTAAAGCCGATCGACTAACTCGTGTGGGCACGCGGTTGTTGGAGGCCCCCGGTCGACTGATTTGCTCGTGCACGACAGCAAGCTGGAGGCCCCCGGCCAATCAATTGATAAGCTCGTGCATGGTAGAAGTTATAGGCCCCCCTTACATGCGGGTGACATTGCATTACAATACAGATAACTCAATCGACCAATCGATGTGAGTCTCTCTCTATGGAGTAAATTGCAGAAAACCACCACATTGATGCGTAAGATTGCAGGAAACACTCGTTTGAACATTCTTTGCAGAAAACACAGCAAAGTTGCCTAATTTTTTGTAGAAAACACTGAACGCTCTGTTTGTCCCTTTTAAGCCCGATTATGACATGTGGGCCCCACTTTTGCTGGCGTGGCATAACGGCCGGTCACAGACGGCGTCAATTGTTGCGGATAGGTCAAAGCCGAGTCGAAACCCTTCTCCTCTCGTCATTTCTCCCCTGGCGGCGCTCTTCCCTCCATGGCAACAACAAGCTTGGAGATGCAAACCGACGACGGAGTAGATGGCAAAGGCTGCGACGGCACGGGAGGGTTGCTTGGCGGCGGAGATCCAAACCCACCACAGGATTTCTACGGGAGCTCTAACCCTAGCCAGGCCCCGCCGAGTCCTCTCCCTAATGTCGTCGTCCCTCTCCCTCATGACACCGTCCCTCTCCCTCATGCGGTGCAGGCTCCGATGGGGAGCCATCAGCTGGCATCTGCAGTTGGCATTTCGGAGTAAGATTCCTCCTCTGTCATTATCCCCCTCATATTATGTAGATTCTAGGTTTAGGGTTAGTGATGTAGTCAAATGCATTGTTTTGTGATTTCATATGCTCTGTTTAGTGTTAATTCATATGCATTGTTTTGTTGTTAATATAAATTCTTATGCATTGTTTTTCGTTAATGTAAATTAAGATGCTCTGTTTAGTGTCAATTATATGCTCTGTTTTAGTGTTAATTTATTTCATATGCTCTGTTTTAGTATTAATTTAAGTTGCTAATGTCTGTTTAACTAATTAGTTCTGTTTTTTCCAGTTTGTCAGATGATAGTTGGGAAGTTAGACTGCATTTTCATGATAGGGACAACTTGGAAAGAACTATGTGTGTTTCAGACATCACTTTTTACAATCTGCTAGCACTCATGGAGACAGCAGGATATGGAAGTAAAGATTACATGTATTATGTGAGGGATGCTGGGTTGGGAATAGCTGGTTTGGAAGAGATATGTGATGATGACAAGGTTGATGAGATGTTGGACCACATAGCAAACAAAGATCAAAACATAGTAAACCTGACAGTAGTTAGGGGTAGTGAGCCCACCCCTGCAGATTTAAACACTGGTTATATTTGTGATCAGCAAGTTCCTATAGCCAATGTTGGAGAGAGAATTATATATGAGGTTAATGATGCTGGTGTGCTATACAAGTCACCATCCAAAGTATCAAAAAGAGTTGCTGCAGTTGGGGAGCCTGAGCCAATCCATATGGATCAAGGCAATGCAGCAGATATGGAGCAAGAGGAGTTGGAAAGAATTATGGAGCATAAAAGGAGATCAAAAATAGAGAGGTTTAAGAAGTATCAGAAGAATGTTGAGAGGGTGCAGGCAGTGAAGAGGAAACTTCCAGTGCTACTAACTGAAGATGACTCTGTGTTGGAGGATGATGATGATTTCATGGATAGGATGGTTGAGCTGAGGAGGCAAAGAGAGGACCCACTTTTACACTTTGAAGGTGACACTGATGTTGAAGAACCTTATGAGCTAGAAGAAGAGGGAGTGCAAGAGGAACATGCAGAGCAATATGAGCATGGGTCTGGTGAGGATGTTGAAGAGGAGGTGTTACTAGAGGAGCCAAAGAAGAAGAAGTTGAGGGTACGAAAGGGACCAACCACAAGATCACATGCTAGTTTGGAGCAACAATTTAAGGATGTTTGGGTTCCATCTTCTGATGAGGATGATGATCCTAGTGATTTGAGGGAGGAGGAAGATGATGGGGTTGTACCCTTGCCATATGTGCTTGCCAATAAGAGTAGGGCAAAGAAACCAAGGCCAAGGATATGGTATTCTGAGGATAGAGAGAACCCAGAGCTGTAGTTTGTTAAGAAGCTTTGTTTTCATGATGTGTATCAATTTAGAAGGGCACTTCTCACATTTCACATAACACAAAACGGGAATTATCAGTTTCATAGGAACTGCAATGATAGAATTATAGCTGTGTGCACACATGAAGACTGCCCTTTCTTCATTGCAGCTTCAGTGGTGGGAAAAGAGAGGACTTTCTGTATTAGGAAAACCAACTTGGTGAACACATCCATAGGTACAATAATTCAAAATCTTAAGAGCAAGTATGGAGTTGAGATCAACACTCATATGGCCTACAGGGCTAAGAACAATGCTATTAACATGGTGCAAGGAGATCAGAGGGGGCAATATACAAGGATAAGGGATTACTTGCAGGCTGTGTTAGACACAAATCCACAGTAGGTGCATTGTCACTACTAAGTTCCTAAAAGAGCATCCAAGCAAGTATCCAAGGTTCCATGGTTTGTTCATCTATGTGAATGCTTGCAAGGAAGGATTTCTAAATGGTTGCAGACCATTCATAGGTGATTACTATGATATTGAACTATGTTTCAGCCTTAATACTGCATGCTTTGTTTTTAACATGTGTTTTGTGTCATGGCAGGTGTGGATGGCTAATTCATCAAGCTGTCTACTGGCCAACAAATACTTGCTGCCATAGGAAGGGATGGGAATAATAACATCTATCCCATTGCTTTTGGAGTTGTGGACAAAGAAGACACAAATAGTTGGACCTGGTTTCTCAATGAATTAAAGACAACAATTGGTGCAGAATCAGGGAGATTTGGTTATTACACCATAATCTCTGGTAGGCAGAAGGTACCATCTTTGTTCTTAATAGTAGTTGCTATTCATTGCTAGTAGCTAGTTGATATTCATAGCTTATTACTCATAGGGTCTTCTCAAAGCTGTGAGCCATGTTTTCCCCAATTGCAACAAAAGATGTTGCCTTAGACACATCTATCAAAATTTTCAAACAGCTGGTTTTAGGGGGGCAGAATTGAAGAACTACATGGATAAGGCAAGTTACTCCTACACTAAACATGACCATATTGCTGCAATGGATGCTCTTAAAGTTGAGTGTAAGGATGCATGGGTTTGGTTAAATAAAATTCCTAGAAATTGTTGGGCTAGATTTGCCATGGACTTGAATTGCAAAACTGACTTAGTTGTCAATAATATTAGTGAGGTTTTTAACAAGATGGTATTATATGTGAGGGGTAAACCAATAAATACCATGGTAGATGGAATCAGGACCAAGTTGATGGTCAGGTTTAATGGAAATAGGACTAAGACATATATTGCCAAGTGGGAAATATTACCAACATATGCTGAGTTGCTCGAAGAAGCAAAGAAAGACTCCAGGAACTGTCAAGCTTTGATGGCTGGCCCTAATATTTATCAAGTGACAAGCTTTGATGATCTGTTATGGTAGTATTAATGTTATGGTACTGTAATCACTGCTATGTTATGATGTTATGGTACTGATCACTGCTATGTTATGGTACTGTAATCACTGTTATGTTATGATGTTATGATACAATGCATTGTTATGATGATCCATATGATGGTCTTGCAATGAAGGTAAATGATAGCCTAGGTTCACAGATTGGACTGACATTCATCATTCACCATTCAAAATGTACATAAATTCATTTGTACAACAGTGAAGCTCCAAAACCTGCATCAACTATCCTTTCTTAGTTGACTTGAGAAAAAAAATCTGATGAAAAATGAACAAAGCGTCAACTATCCTAAAACTACTTGACTTGAGTCCTTATTGTGTGGTCTTGCTAGGTGAAACAACATCTCATGGTCATTGATAGAAAGCACCAAATCATGTTCCACACATGCATGCATAACAACAGATTGTGTCGAAGATCTGCTGATGTTTTTTTGTTCTTGTATCTTCCTTTTGCCATCTTGTAGAGCACCTTGGTTCACAGATTTAAACTAAGGTACTTGGTAGATGATTATCATCTACATTACAACAACCGCAGGATCCAACACCATAGTTCACAAAATACACAATTAAGGTACTTAGTTCACAAATTCATACTGAATTACTAGATAAATGATCACCATCTACATGATGATAGATGATTATCATACTAGAAGCATCCTACCCATCTAACATGGCCTTCACACCCTGAATCTTCAACTTCAACTTTTCCTCAGACTTCTAAAGCTCAGAAATGTGCAACTGCAGTTTATGCCTCTCTTCTGTCAGCCTTTCCTTCTCCTTCAAATGATTGTGCTTCAAGTTCCTAATCACATTGGCTTGAGTAGCTGTCAGGTTCTTAAGAACATCATACTTCTACTGCAGATTGGTACTTTCTTTCCCTTTCTTTGATAGCTCTGACCTCAAGTTATTGTCCTCCACAATGTCCACAACCCTCTGTTGTTGATCCAAGAGAGCATTCACATCACCATATAAATTTTCATAGTTCTCCTATAGTTTCTTCTTCTCTTCTGTCAGGTTGTGAATTATAAAAGAACTCTCAAGATTCTCATTGGTCCTAGCTGCCTTACTCTCCTCATACATATCCCATAATTTGGCCAATGCCTTCTCCATTGAGTCTGGCCATTCAAAGTCAATCCACTGAACTACTCCATAATTTATGCCTTCCTATTAAACAAACAACAAACAGAGGAATATGCTAAGTGAGTGGGATCAACAAACTAATAAAAGAGGTCAATGACAGAAATAGTAAACAATGAGCAGCTTTTTAGTTTAAGTTAACATAGCTTTAAACAGTAGTCCTCTAATAAACAATGACCAAGTGCTAACCCAGGTTAAAAAATGGCATCACTAATCGGGGATTTAACAATGACTGCCTTTCTCTATTACCCAAGACATAGCACTAAACAACATGATAAACAATGACCTAATCACTGACCCAAGTTAAAGAAATGCAAAGAAAGAGGTAAACACAGCCGAGGCACACATGTTTAGATTCATATCATACCTTTTTAGCACACCCAAGAAACCTCCTGCCTGTGTTCATCCCTTCAAATGCAACGAATCGCTCAGTCGGCTTGCCGTGCTCACACAACACATTCTCATCTGCCTCAACCCCATTAAAATTTGGATCGTGCATGGTAGCAGGAAGCTGCGGGAGCCAATAGAAGCAAACCGAGCTTCAGATCGAGCTCATGCACAAAATCCCCAATTCACAAACCCTAAACCTAACCCTAGCAACTGACCTTGATGATGCCGTCGCAGGAGGAGCAGAGGTTCATGGCCGAATCCTCGTTGGTCTCGCCGTCATTCCACGACACCATGGCGAGGCGGAGCAGCGGTTGGCGCCGGACGGATCGAGCGGCGACGGAAGAGAAGAACAGAGAGAGTGAGGACAGTGAGACTAGCGCGTCAATTTGGTTAGGTTTTGACCTATCCGCAATGATTGACGCTGTCTATTACCGGCCGTTATGCCACGCCAGCAAAAGTGGGGCCCACATGTCATAATCGGTCTTAAAAGGGACAAACAGAGCATTCAGTGTTTTCTGCAAAAAATTAGGCAACTTTGCTGTGTTTTCTGCAAAGAATGTTCAAACGAGTGTTTCCTGCAATCCTACGTGTCAATGTGGTGGTTTTCTGCAATTAACTCCTCTCTATGACCTGTTGAGTACTTGGTGGTGGTGCGTGACGCTTGAAGAAGCCATGTGTGTGAGTCATTGCAATCATGCGCGATGGTGTAGGAGCCTTCATGCACAGTGCTGGTGAATCGAGTTGACTTCACATTAATACAAAGAACCCGATCAATCGATGTGCGAGATTCTCGCTAGCGATGTTGCGTACTTGGAGGTGGTGGGTTTAATTGTATGCGTGAATAGAACCCCCGTTGCATCATGCATGATAGTTGAAAGCTCCATTGCTAGTTTGCGAGGAGCACATGTACTTTGAAGAGCCTCCCGACGTTGTTGTGTCCCTCGCGCACGGTAGGTAGAGTTGAGAACATCAACTAGTTGTGAGGAGCTCATGAATTAAATAAAACACATACACAAAGTTTATGCATATTTAAACCATGGATTAAACAAAATTGTTCATACACATGCAAATATATTTTTAATTACTATGATTAAAATGTTGAAAGTGAAAAATAAAGAAATAAATAGAGAAAACATTGTAAAATAAGCAAAATATAAGTTAAAAAAGGAAAACATACTAATAGAAAAACAAAGTTGAATATGAAATGAGGACAATGGAAAATAAAAATAAACAATAAACCAACTGGAAACCAAAAATGGGTTATAGCCTATGCGCGCACGGCTTGAGCATCAGGCTCTTGATTTGGCAGTGGTATATTCGATCTTGCGATTCCCACCTCTCCTCTAGTCGTCGTCGATGCATCTTCATTGTTCACCTACTAAAAGTCACATTTCTTTGCTTTGATGCTTGGGGGCGACAATCTTGCTGCAGAGAACTTCTACTTTGGATGATGCTTTCTTAGGTGAGACCATCTAGCTTCATTACTTGCCGCTTTTGCACAATGGTTGAATTACTCATAGCTGGCACCTGCTTGCTCTCTCATAAAAGTGGTTGGGTAACCTTAAAGTGTAAGGGTGAAATAACCTAGCAATAACTATTTTCCTCGATCGTGAACCAAGATTTATCGAACCAACATGAATTTCTTCAACAACCTAAAATGCTCGGCACCTGCACACCAAACATAAGACACTCTTGTCCTCGTCATTTCAAGAATATAGTCAAGGTTCTTGATCTGCAAGTTATAAGGATAAATTATACGATATGATATGAAGTGGTGCATAAAACAAAATAATAAATTGCAGCAACCAAAAAAAGTACTTTTAACAGTGTATGCAATTAAAGAAGATAGACGCATGGCCCCATAGTTTCACTAGAGACATCTCTTCAAGCAAGATAAATGTGTTGTTGTGAACAAATTATAGTTGGGCAACGATTAAATTGCAATCTTTGAATTTATGACTATGACCATTCATGACACAATCTCATATAGGCATGTCCTTGATATGTAAACTATTATCCAACTGCATCTGCAACTAATACTCCACCTATCCACTGATTTTATCCAACTGCATCTACATGAAAAACCCACTAATGAAGACACTCTAAGGCTTATGATGATGGGTGAAGCAAGATGGCTCCCTGGGAAGCTTGGATCGATTGATTATATGCGTTGTACATGGATGAATTACACTACAACATGAGATGGCCAGTTCACTAGACATTGTTATTGCATCAGAGGGTCTATGCATGTTATCAGCATTCTTACGTTAGGATGTCTATTCTCAACATGACCTCAATTTCCTGTAAAATATCTCCACTATTTTGCAAGGCTTCCACGGTGCAAGCTCCACCTTTGCAACTATGAAGTCAATTTTCACCATTATGACATGCGCTACTATCATATAAGTCATCCGTCATTTACCACGTTTATGAAAACAATTGGACACCGAAAAGGCTCAAAGCACATTTGCTCCCTTGGTGGTTTTGGTAATTAACAACAACATATAAGTCAGTGAACTAATGTTTCCACCAAGTATATTTTAGGAAAAGTTCAATGATAGGAATGGCAAAAGGATTGTGGGGAATGTGGAATCGCCCCAAGATGCAAGGAAATAGGTTGGCCAAGCTTCAAGCAAGAGGACTCTACATTTTACATTTGTAAGAAATCACTTTGAGTCCATAGGAAAGCCAATACTATTAAAAGGGGGTAAGGTTTTTTTGGTGAACAAAATGCTCATACGTGCACACGTGATAGTCACCAAAAACATCCACAAGCTCTCCCACCAAAGTCTATCTATAGCCAAACATTCAAAATTGGTGCAACCAACATTCCTATCCCGGTGCCACCGATTCCAAATCCTAGACAGACTCAGCCAAACCCTAACCCTTCAGTGCAGCCGACACTGCTTTCGGTGCCAGTGAGTTGGGCTGCCAACTTTCTTTTACGCAAGTTCACACGTTTGGTCTGTCCGAGAATGTTGAATTGGCGTCACCGAGTTTGGCAATTCTGACTGTTGGTCACCTTGTCGGTGCAACCAAGATTCCTATACTGGTCTCACCGAGATTCAAAAGTTGCCACCTTTTGGTCACTTCGGTACCACCGAGATTAACTCATCGGTGTCACCGAGTTGGTCATTTTGTGTGTAACGGTTGGATTTTTGGGGATGCCTATATATACCCCTCCACCACCACCTACTCGATAGAGAAGCACTCAGAACTATTCCATACCTATCCTACTCAGTTTTCTAAGAGAGAACCACCTACCCTTGTGTTGAGATCAAGATCTTCCACTCCAACCATATGGATCTTGATTTCTAGCCTCCCCAAGTTGCTTTTCACCAATCCCATGTCTTCTACCAAGCCAAATATGTGAGAGAGTGATTGTGTGTTGAGGAGTCTATCATCTTGAAGCACAAGAGCAAGGAGTTCATCGTCATTATCAAGCCTATTACCTTTTGGAGGGTGGTGCCTCCTAGATTGGTTAGGTGTCGCTTGGGAGCTTCCTACTTCGTGTTGTGGAGTGAACCAAGAAGTTTGTAAGGGCAAGGAGATCGCCTACTTCGTGAAGATCTACCCATAGTGAGGCTAGTCCTTCGTGTACGGAAGCCGTATGGAATAGTCAAGGTTGCAACTTCGTGGACCCTTATGGATGGAGCCCTCCATGGACTCTCGCGACTGTTACCCTCCATGGGTTGAAGACTCCATAAACATGGATGTAAGATAGCACCATCTATCGGAACCACGGGAAAAATCATTGTGTCTACAATTGTGTTTGATCTTCCTACCCTATCTCTTTTACTCATGCTTGTTGTTACTTTCCGTTGCTATACTCTTAGACATGCATGTGTAGGGTGTACTTGATATGCTATGAAAGCTAAAACTTGCCAAGAATTAAAATAGGGAAAAAGGCAAAACTTTTATTTGGTCAAGTAGTCCAATCACCCCCCTCTAGACCTACTTTCGATCCTACAAGTAGTATCAGAGCTTTGGTCTCCATTGCATTGGTTTCACAACCTAGGAGAAGTATGGCATCTAGTAAGGGAAATTATCACCGTAGAGGTCCGTACTTTGATGAAACTAATTTTGCTAGTTGGAAGCATAAAATGAAAATGCATTTGCTTGGTCATAATCTCGCCATTTGGGCTGTTGTTCGTGTTGGCTTGCAAGGTGAATTCTTTGCGGAAGGAAAGGAACCCAATCGTGAAGCGACCGCAGATGGATTGAAGATGTTGCAACTCAATGCTCAAGCATGTGACATTCTCTTCAGCTGCCTATGCCCCAAAGGATTCAACAAAATCAGCCATCTTGAACACGCAAATGAGATTTGGGATACTTTGGTTGATATGCACGAAGGAATTGAGTCCATGAGAGAATCCAAGTTAGATGTTCTTCAAGGAGAACTTGAAAAGTTCAAGATGAAGGATGGCGAAGGAGTCGCTGAGATGTACTCTAGTCTAGCTCTCATCACCAATGAGATTGTCGGCTTAGGAAGCGAAGAAATGACAGAAAAATTCATCATCAAGAAGATATTTCGAGCTTTCGATGAGAGATATTACACCATGTGCACATTAATCCAAATGATGCCCAACTACAAAGATCTCAAACCAACGGAAGTGATTGGTAGAATTGTTGCTCATGATATGACACTCAAAGACAAGGAAGAGCTGTACCACAAGTCTAGCGGTGCTTACAAAGCCACAAGTGATGCCCCCACTACCTCAAGCGGGAACCTTGTCACAAATGAAGAGATAAGCCTCATGGTCAAGAAATTCAACAAGTTCTACAAGAATAGAAGCAAAGATCGAAGCTCCAACTCAAGACATGAAGAGAAGCATTCGTCAAGTCGTGACCGAAACTGCTACAATTGTGGGAAGCCCAGACACTACTCCAACGAGTGCACGGCTCCCTACGAATGAAGAGAAGAGTCACCAAGAATACGAAGCTCAAGAGATGAATCACCTCGAATAGAGAGAAGGAGTAGATATGATCGTTATGAACGAAGACCCTCAAGGAGAAGTAGAGATTCAGAGAAGAAGGACAAGTACACCAAGAGCTACTCAAGAAGGAAACATCAAGCTCATGTTGGTGAATGGGTTTCCGGCTCCGACTCCGACTATTGTTAAGATGAAAGTGTTGCCGGAATTGCACTAGTGACAACCAACTCCTATGATCTATTTGATTCACCAAATGAAGGGAGTGGAAGTTGCTTCATGGCTAAAGGCCCCAAGGTATCACACCCCGAATATCTTGATTTCGATAGTGATGAAGATGATTTGCTTTGTGATGATGACTTGCTATGTTATAAAACTAGTGATGTTGATCAAAACGAACTTGGTCATTCTCATGCTAGTCAAGATAGGTCAATTGACGATGATAAGATGAAAATAGAAGAACTAACTAAAGAACTTAACACTCTTAAGTTATCCCATGCATCTACTCTTGAAGATCATAGAGAGCTTGTAAGAAATCATGAGAAGCTACGCTTCGAGAAGCTCAATTTGGAGCAAGAACATGAATTTCTTAAAGCTATCAATGATGATCTCCGAAAGAAGACTTCATCTTATCTTGCCAAACGACTACTCTTGTCTACATTCATGCCACAAGTCAAATCTAACCAAACTAGTAACAAAGGCAAGAAAGGTTCTTCATCTAGTAGCAACAATAAAAATGCTAAACCCAATGATGTTGCTCCTAGTAGTTCTATTGATTCCACTAATGATGATTCTCTTAGCCAAGTTACACTTGAGCAAGAAAATGCTTTATTGAAAGGAATTATAGAGAAAGGTATCTACAAGAGTCTTGTCGGGTGCAAACAATTTGAGGAGATTGTACGCAAGCACGAAGGATACCGGAAGAATCGTGGTGTTGGCTACTTCAACACTAATGGAGTTGAGTGGGAAGAAGGTCAATACCCCAATCCCAAGTTTGTTCCTCAAAAGGAGAAGTATGAAAATACTCTTCCCAAGGGGACAAACACTCAAGATGACCTTCCACCACAAGACACCAAGCTCAAGGGCAAGAACAAGCTCCAAGAGGACTTTGAATCTTATGAAGATGAATCCCAAGCTTTGGTGAAGTGGGTTCCCAAGGCTACCACAAAATCAACTTATACAAGTGCTACTTCAACACCAAGGATCCCCATCAACTTGATGTGGGTCCCCAAGAAGAAGAACTAGAAATTTCTTGAGGGGTGACCCCGCCAATGAAATTCACTCACATTCTTTATTGACAAGATCTATTTACAATCAACATCAACCCTATGCAATAGTTCAAGGAGTCATACATTCCCTCAAAGGTAAGCAAGGGACAAGGTAATCAACAAATCAATGGACATCATCACACATGATTTGCACTCCATGTCCATAGATATCCTTGTATTTGTCTCTTGTGTGTTGGGACTAACCCATGTAGGTGAGAAGTGTAAGGAAACAACAAGGATGCTCCCAACTCTTGGTGATCTTCATCAACTTTGAGCATCCACCACTACCTTACCAACATGAAGTATTCATCGACAAAACACAAGGTTAGGTTATCCCTCTTATGGGGGGATGTCACATCAAAGGGGAGCTTTTCTCTAAGACTTGAGTCAAAGCATCTCTTAGTATGTGACAACATTAAATGCCTTTTATGTTAAAGTGGTAACCCCACTTGTGCTTAAACGATGAGCATGACCTATGATCAAGTACTCTTACTTGGCTCCTAAGTCAAATACTCATATATAGATGACTTCGTCATCGCCCAAGTGCTTGTTAGATGCTAGAGTGTTTGTGCATGTTTGCCATGATTTCATTTGACATCTTATTGTGTGAGCATGTTGGTCTGCATTTATTTACTCATTCGAGGATATCCAATTGTTGCTATTTGGCTTTTGATTTTTCTTTTGCCAATTGGATAGACAAGAATGCCTAGGACCACTCCTTAGCTATCTATGATTTCTCACCTCATACTCTATTCATGCTGCATCACAAAATTTGAACAAGTGCTTTCCGATCCCTCTGTGTGTGGAGCTCTCGGAGTTCCGTCTCAACAAGGACTGACCATTAAAACCTCCCAAGTGCATCTCAGTGGAACCAACTACAAAATCTTGGTCTCACCGAATGCCTAGGGTTGATCTGGTTTTCAATCTCGGTACCGCCGATTCCATATTCTCGATTACACCGAGTTTCCCTGTCAACTGACAGTTGAGGAACTCGGTGACACAGAAAGGTTAGAATCAGTGTCACCGATAGTGGTGGGTATAAATACTGTGGACCCCGATGCTTTGAATTTCATCCTCAAACCGTCGCGCCTCAGAACCCTAAGTTGTCGCCTTCGAGACCCTTGGTCATCGCCCTTGTCTCCCTGCGCTCCTCCACCGCTGGGAATCGCCGCCGTTGACGAAATCCTCTCCATCGTAGCTGACGTAGCGGATCCGCGCCAAGTTAGGGTACGGATTCGACCTCCTTTGCGCTCCTCGTCCGATTCTTGCACATAGGATTTGATTTTATCTATAAGCCACCTATTGCACGCCTCCTATCCACACAAAATTCCAATAGTCTAGCGGATGTTAGATTTTCTATGGTTTTGCCGTCCGCCCGATGGAACTCGGTGAAACCGAAGCAAACAAATCGGTCTCACCAATTTGTCTTTCTGTGTTGCTGAGAACTGTCTCGGTGGAACCGAGTACTTCTTTTTGGTCTCACCTAAAAGAGTGCCAAGTTTCTATTAAGAGGGACAGTCAGTCTCGGTAGCACCAAAAAATTTGCTTTGGCTGTACCGATATTCATTTAACAGAATGCAAAACTTTGAAAATCTATTGTTCAAACTTTCAAAAATCAGCCTCATTTTGTGATGACTTATATTCTTCTACTCTTCTATACTCTATTCATAGGGTCAGTATGTCAGATGCTGAGGACAGTCAGAATTTGCCAGAGTAGGGTGCTGCCATGAGTTCAGGCATAAGCCCAGAGTCTAGTTCATTTTCAGATCTAGGCACCCCCAGCTCCCATGGGTTGCCCAAGGTTGCTACAAGGACTAGAAAGAAGCTGAATTCAGATGAGGAGGATTCAGACTTTATCCCTGAGGAGATTCTTGCTAAGAAGCAAGAAAAGGCTGCTAAGAAGTATGCTACTGAAGCCACTTCTTCCAGGAGAGTTGGCAGCAAAGTATATGCTAGCTCTGAAGCTATGAGAGCACCTGAGAGTGCTAGGGCCACAATGACTATTGATCCCCCAAGGAAGTCTATGCCTAAGAAGGCAGGGGATAAGAAAGCTAGAAAGAGGATTATTCATGTGATTGGCAGGCCTACATCCATGTATGAAGATCCAGAGGAAGCTACTGGTGCTGCTAATGAGGAAGAGGAGGAAGAACATGTTGCAAAGGCTCCTCCCAAGAAGAAGGCCAAGAAGCTTATGGTTGATGTTGTGCAAAAGACATGCACATCCAAGGGAACCAAGTCTACATCCAAGAAGGCTACTGCTGAGAAGCCTAAGAGGACATCCAGGCAGATTCTAGCTTCTGAAAAGAACAAAGGAACTGCTTCCAGAGTTGAAGATGATGATAACTTGACAACTTTGATGAAGCTCAGACCACATCTTCCAGTGCATGATGTCATCCACCTAGTTGCTGAAGATATGAAGAATAGGAAAGACTCAGGATTGAGGGCATAGAGAGTTATAGATTCATATGCCCATAGGAAGAAACCTGCTGTTGACTACGAGTTCTACATCAGAGAGCAACATGACTTCTATGAGACAGTCCTGCTAGACAAGAGCCCAACAGTTAGTGATATGAGATATGTTGATTGGAAATTCATTAAGGCGAATGAGGACTACTTTCCAAGTGTCCAAGATAATTTCCACTACATCGGTCTGGATGAGTTTGTTCGAAGAGAGCTTACTGCATGGAATGATGAGATGATCATGCAATTCTACTCCACTGCACACTTCTATGGAGATGGTGGGATTGTATGGATGACTGAAGGAGCAAGGTATGAATCCACTGTTGATGAGTGCGCTGCACTTCTAGGAGTTCCATAGGTTCAGGATGGAGATTTGGATGTGTACTCAGAATCCAAGGTGAGCCACAATGCCATGAAGGATATGTATACTCCTATTCCTATAGACAAAGTGCAATCTCACAAGCTAGGATCCATCTACTATCTACAAGCTGGCCTCCGTACCATGAACACTATTTTGAGGCATACCTTGATGCCCAAGTCACGAGAAGACAAGATGATCCGAGGCTACTCCATCAACATGCTGATCCACCTTGACAGTAACACCAGGATTAGAGTTATGGACTTAATTGTTGAGACAATTAAGATGGTTGCTGTTGATCAGAAGCGCTCTTGCTGCTATGCACCCTACATCTAGATGCTTATCAACTCTCAGTTGGAGAACCCTTGCATCTCCAATCAGGTCAGCTTGGTGTATGCGTCTGTGGGCACCTTGCCACCATCACATGTATGCACACGAATTCAGTAGTAGGCTTTGACCGCTCCACCGCTCCCCGCTCCTAGAGCCCCGCCGTCCGCCACTCCGGCGGTGGCGTCCACTGTCCCTCGCACCGTCGGCCACTCCGGCCCCGGCGCCCACCTCCCCCGCCGCCGGCCGCTCCGGCCCCAGCGTCCTCCTTTTTCCCCTCCCTGTCCGGCTCGCGACATGGCCACGGTTTCCCCCCATTGGGGTGATGTGTCCTCATCGGAGGATGAGGACTGCGGCCACCCGCGCTCCTACTACGAGGTGTTGAGGAGCTGCTTGCCGCCGTTGGGGCCGTCTTCGCCTCGCCCTTCCTCCTCGGCCGCTCCGACCCCCTGCGTCGCCCCCTCTACTCCGGCCCGGGGCACCGCTTTGCGCCTGGCCTCCATCGTCATCCGGGAGGAGGAGCGGTGCCCCGACCAGCGTGGTGGGTGGCAGACTGCTGGCCGCAAGCGCCGCCGGCCGCGTCACCGCCAAGTGCCTCCCCCTCCCGTCCATGAACATCAGGGCGGATTTGCTGCCGGATCTTGCGGGCCTCTGCTTCAAATGCCTCGGCGAGGAGCACGTCACCGACATGTGCACGAACGAGCGGGTATGTCTCCGGTGCAGGCAGCCCGTTCACATCGCCCGCGAATGTCGTGCCCCCCGCTACCGTTCTCCTCAGCTGGCGGCCCCTCGCCCCGTCCGTAAGCGCCTCGGCCCCCGTGTCGGGCTGTCCCCTCCCCCTCCCCGCCCGCTCCCTCTCCTCGTGCGCCTGCTCCCACCCAGAGCGAGTCACGCCGGTTCACGCTCACCTAGGAACTGCGGCCCTCGCGGCCGACAGGCTTCCCTCGGAGCGCAACAGCTCGATTGGTGGGGTTGGATGGCCGTTGTAGCGCGGATTACCGGTGCATGCTCGCCTAGGCCCTTCAGTGCCTCCCACTGATAGGGCGCCCTCAAAGCGGGCTGGGCATGGCGCCAGAGGTGGGAGAATCCAGTAGGCGGGTGAGACTGGGTTCCCCGTCGGCAAGGCTGGTGATTGAGCATTGTGTCGTCCCACGCACGGTAGAGATTTCAGCGGCGGAGGATGCTTTGCGATGGAGTTTGGTTGCGACTGCTATGGGTGGTAGGCCATGGATTGCTCCAAGCACCGTTGTTGCGGCCGTTGAGGGGGCGGTGCTGGGCGTGGCGGATGCCTTCACTGTGCACCGGTTCTGGCCGGCCGATTTTCTGCTCCTCTTCGACTCCAGGGCTGCAAGGGATGTGGCGGCGGCCACGAATGAAGTGCATGGCCGTGGGTTCTCACTAAGGTTCTCTCCTTGGAATCGGCAGTTGCAAGCTATGCGGCGTCAGTTCCATTACCGGGTCCGCGTGGATATGGTGGGTGTGCTGCCGCACGTCTGGAGCCGCGCCACTGCACAGATCGTGCTTGACTCGGTGGCATGGGTGGAGCGGCTTGGCACGTTGATGGCCAACTGGGTGAACTTGGGCAGCTTTGAGGCGTATGCGTGGACTGATGATCCCTCTCTACTGCCCAAGGAGAAGCCGACAAGGCCATGGACGTGGAGTTGGCGGACGGTCTCGTTTTGCCGGCGGAGGCGCTCATGCCGCTGGACAAGGCCATGCTCGAGTACTCGATCAAGGTGCACCTGGTTAGCATGGGGAATACTGCCCAAAGCTCTATGCCTTCTTCTGGTGAGTACGACAATGATGACGGCGACGATGACTTTGACCACCCGAAGGCGAATCCTGATGGCCTAGACGGCGCGCAGCATACTCGCCGGTGCTTTACGTTTACCAGGGGCATGCAGGATGGTGACGGGGACCGCCGGTGGCGGCCGCCGGCTCATCGTGGAGATGTCAATGGGCATCGGAGGGTAACTATGGACCTGCCCACGTCAGTGGTTCCATGGTCGCCATGACCTGGTTCTGCGTTTGCTGTGGCGTCGGTTCAGTGCGCGAGGCCTAGCACTGGCTCGGCGTAGGTGGAGTTGGCGGTGCCGGTGCCGGAGGTGGCGCCGGTGGAGACGGCGGCGCCAAAGCCGGTGGTGACGCCGATGCACTTGGAGAAGGCCACGCTGCCTGTTGGAGATGTGGTGGAGGGGTCCCTTGCCGCCAAGCCCGCCAGACGCGTGGCTGACGTAGCGGGGCAGGTGGACCCGCCTCCGGCCCACAACCAGCTTTTGGCCAGGCAGGAGTTGGCGGTGCCCCTAGGGACGTGGACACGAGCGGTTACTCAACGCCTTTTTTGACCAGGGCAGAGGGGAGCAGGTGCGAGGAGGAGGAGAGTTCGACACACATCCCTGGATAGGACAGAGGAGAGGTGGTTGGCAGGATCGGCCCATAGGTGGGCAGTTCAAACTGCTGGATGCTTTCACCAGGCACGCGGAGCGAGGATCGGGCTTTGTCGGCTTCCACACCCAGTTGGGACAGCACCCGGTCAGAATGGGGATCTCCCTACGTACGGAATATGCAAGTGGGGACGTTGGAGACTTTTTTCGTCAGTCTCTCTGGCACGTCTGGAGGGGATGCGCAGGATTCCATTTCGGCCTCCATTTCTTGGTTCAGTGCGTGGTACAAGAAGAAAGTCACTCCTATCATGCCCAGGCCCAAGACAGTGCGGCTGAAGCGTAAGCGTAGGACCCCCTACCATGGTGCGATGTAGTTTGCGCATTAATGGCCGGCTCGCGAGTGGGATTTCGGTGAAAACGCAGCAACGCACTCTCATGGTGCAACTTGGGATCGCTCGGGGCGAGGTGATTGGAGACGAGGCCATGCAGGCTTATATCAAGTTGTTCTCTAGACCGCTTCAGCAGTCGCATATCGCGGATATTGTGGAACTCTTTGGTTGGCAAGCTGATGTATTGCCACTCGGGAGGGACGTGGGGGAGCTGGCACTTTAGGTGCAGCTCCCTAGTTGCTCGTAGGCCTTTTCTATGGCTGATTCGAGTCAGGTTGTGGTGGTGTGGAATGTACACGGGATGAATAACCTGGCGAAACAAAATGCTATAAATAACGTCATTTCGAGCTCGGGTGCGAGTGTGGTTTGCCTTCAGGAAACAAAAATTCAGGACATGTCCCCTGTGCTAGTGCGGCAATGTCTTGGTCCGGCGTTTGATCAGTTCTTCTACACGCCGGCGGTGGGGACGCGTGGTGGCATTTTGCTGGCTGCCAAGTCAGCTAGTGTGTAGCTCTCTAATCCTCATGTCATGGACAACTCAGTCACGACATGGGTGCAATTCTCCGGGTCGGTTGGTTGGTGGTGCACCGGGGTATATGGGACCTAGGAGGACGCGGAGAAGATTGCTTTCATGCAGGAGCTTAGGGAAATTCGGGATTTACATGCAGGTCCCTGGATGCTTGCCGGTGATTTTAATCTGATTGCGGACCCATCGGATAAGAGCAACGATAGAATTAATAGGAAAATGATGGGGCGGTTTAGGAGATGCATTTCGGATTTGGACATGCATGAGGTTTACCTCAATGGTAGGAGGTACACCTGGTCGAATGAGCGCGCGGCGCCTACGTTGGAAAAGTTGGATAGAGTGCTCGTGTCAGTGGAGTGGGAGGCCCTATACCCCACATCATTCCTCTCGACACTCAGTACGAGTGTTTCTGACCACTGCCCATTGCACCTGGTTCTCGAAGCTAACTTAAGGAGGGATAGACGTTTTCACTTCGAGTCCTTTTGGACGAAGATTGATGGGTTCCAGGATGTGGTGCAGTCGGCATGGAGCAGACAACCGTTTGTGCAGAATCCCTTCAAGAGGCTTGTGGCCAAACTAAAGGCTACGACCAAGGGTTTGTCTAGTTGGAGCAACAAGTTCGTCGGAAGTGTCAAGCAGCAAATCCGCATTGCAAATGAGGTCATCCTATGTCTTGATGTCGCCATAGAGAGACGTACTCTTACGGCTGAGGGGATGAAGCTCAGGGGGCTACTCAAGCATAAACTTTTGGGATTGGCTTCGCTTGAGCGCATGATTGCTAGACAACGTTCTAGGGTTTTGTAGCTGCAGGAGGGTGATGTGTGCACTCAATACTTTCACACTCATGCCAGTCACCGGCGTCGAAAGAACTACATCCCTAAGCTTCGAGTGGACGGAGTTGTTACTGCTGGCCACGAGGTTACGGCCAAGGCCGTGGATAATTTCTTCTCCCACCTGCTCGCGGAGGCCGACGAGAGGGATTTCATGCTTAACTTGGAGGAAATTGGTATGCCACATAAGGTACTTGATCATTTGGACCGTGACTTCACTGAGGAGGAGGTTCTAGCCGCGGTGCATGCACAAGGCTTGGACAAGGCACCGGGGCTCGATGGGTTCCCGGCCAGGTTCTACTTGGCCTGTTGGTCGATCATCAAGGATGATGTTATGGAGGCATTTGATTCTCTCCAGTGTTTGGATTTTTGGGGGCTGACGTCCATTAATCAGGCCTTCATCACCTTGCTTCCTAAGACAGCACCCACTATGGAGATAAGGGAGTTCAGACCCATTAGTTTGATTCACGGTTTTTCGAAGCTTGTGGCCGAGGAGATGTCGGACCTGGTCGGGGCGCATCAGAGCGCGTTTATCAAAGGGAGATGGCTCCATGACATTATATGATGGTGCAGGGGATGGCGAGAAAGTTGCATGCCACTAAGAAAGATGTGGTGATGCTAACGCTAGATATCACGACGGCCTTCGACACGGTGAACTGGGCCTTCTTGCTGGATGTGTTAAGACACGTGGGTTTTGGAGTCAAGTGGACGTCGTGGATTGCTGGCCTGCTTGCCTCATCTTCCACCAGGGTGTTGCTCAACGGAATCCCTAGCGAGGTCATCTACAACCGTCAGGGTCTACGGTAGGGGGATCCGGTCTCGCCGCTTCTGTTCGTCCTGGTGATGGAGTCTCTTCACCACCTCCTGCACTCGACCATGGTGGCTGGGGTGTTGCAGCTGCTCACTGCTGCTGGTATTCGGAGTACCACTTCCATATATGCTGACGACGTGGTTACCTTCATCAAGCCTAACCTGTAGAGTCTTCGTGCATGCACTGTGTTGCTCCGCGATTTTGGCACGACATCGGGCCTCCACACTAATCTAGTCAAAAGCTCCGCCCACCCAATTAGATGCTCGGGGGAGCAGGTGTTGCATATCGTCACCAATATGGAGTGTCAGGTTTTAGGCTGGCCATGTAAGTATCTTGGGCTACCCTTGGGTTTGCGGAAGATCTCGACTGCATAGCTGCAGTACATGATAGACAAGATGGCAGACCGATTGCCTGCCTGGCAGGCCAGGCTACTCTTCTGGGCGGGCATGCTAGAGTTGCTGCGCACCACACTTGCTTCCATGCCGATCCATGCAATGATGGCGATTGATCTGCCTATCAAGACAATTGTTGCGGCCAACAAGATATGTCGTGGATTCCTATGGAAGGGACGTCGGGATGTGCAAGGAGGCCACTGCTTGGTGGCTTGGGACCAGGTTTGCACGCCAAAGGAGTTCGGCGGCCTAGGAGTTCCCAACTTGTGACTGTTGAATGCGTCACTAAGGGCGAGATGGCCATGGCTCAAGAGAACAGATCCGAACAGACCTTGGAAGGAGTTCAATCTACAGGTCTCTTGCGAGTCATTGGGGATATACAGAGCGGCAACGTGGTGTATGCTGGGTGATGGCGAATCGGCACGATTCTGGACGGACTGGTGGATGTCGGATGGTCGCATCAAGGAGATAATGCCTAATATCTTTGCGCTTGTGAGAAAAACTGCACGGCTAAAGACGGCCAGACAAGCCATGGTGGAAGGCTGGTGGCAAGACGTTTCCCCGGACATAACTACGCGTGCCCTACTAGAGTTCATTGCTCTGGTGGACACACTGCAGGAGGTGGAGCTCTCGCCTAGGTCTGTGGATAGGATACACTGGGCTTGGGAAGCCTCTAGACAGTTTTCTGCTAAATCTGCCTACAGGGCGTGCTTTGTAGGTAGGATTGAGGCGGACGGAGCTACCCAGATTTGGAGATCCAGGGTGCCAGCCACTTGCAAGATCTTTGCTTGGCTTGCGGCACAAAACAAATGTGGGACGGCGGATAGACTGCAAAGACGCCACTTGCCTCACCCCTCTGCATGTCCTTTATGTGATCAAGCCTAGGAGACCATTGACCACTTGCTATTGGGGTGTGTGCTCGCGCGGCAAGTTTGGTCATGCATCACTAGAGCGTGGGGAAAGCCCACTTGGATGCCTTCGGCCAATGCCAACTTGGTGCAATGGTGGACCGCCCTCAATCCATAGAAGGAGTTTAGAAAAGAGATTTGGACGGTAATCACTCTGGTGGCATGGACGATCTGGAGACACCGGAACGACATAGTGTTCAATGGGGCTCCCCCATCGGCGGAAACAGTGCTCAGGAGGATTGACAAGGAGGGACGGGACTGGAGGGCCGCAGGCCTGCTTCGTGAGTCTAGCTCTTTGCCATGTAGAGTAGTGAGGTTGGATAGCGGCGAGTGATCCGCATGTGGATCCTTTTCGGGCTTTGGTAAGCCGAGGCATTGTAATGACTCGATGGCCATTCTTGGCTCTTTCTATCTATGCTTCTGATGCGTCAAGCTTTGACGCATCCTTGAAAAAACTCTCAGTTGGAAAAGCACATATTTGCTATAGATCGTCCACATTTTCCCCTATAGCCAGAGCTTGAGGATAACATCATGGTGATGGACCCAAATCATCCCACATCTGCTACAGCACAGGTAGAGGCAGAGGCAGTTCGAGCCGCTAGTGCTCAAGTCCCTAGATCCAGAAATAAGCAAATGGATCTTTTGATCTTAGCAGTTCAGGGTATGCAAAAGGATATTAATGGGATTTTGGACAACCAGAACAGTCTTGTGAGGATCTTTGAGACAAGGATACAGACTCTCAATGATAAGGTGGACAAGGTGACAAAGATAGTTATAGAGCTTCAGAAGGAAGTTGACTCAATGCACATCCCTCGGGTCCCTTCTTCTTCTTCTGATGATGATGATGATGAGGAGGAGGAGGATGGATCACCTCTCAGGCCGAGCACACAGTTCACTACTCAGGCCAGATCAGCCATAGTGCCTGCTCCAAACTTGAGGCCCTCTTCATTAGCTCCTGCTACTGTCAGCTCAGCTCCTGCTCCATCAGCTCCAGTTCCTCCAGTTCCAGCTCCATCCACGACATCTATAGAGTCATTTGCCGACGATGTTCTCTCGACTCCTTCATCAACAACCGGAGGAGATCAGCCCAAGAACGCTTAGATATATGCCTTTGAACTTTTTGGTAACTTGTTGCCAAAGGGGGAGAAGTGTATATAGATCTTTAAGCTTCGAGTGAGAGAGCGTTTGGTGTTTGTTGCTTTTTCAAAAACAATTTCTTTTGGTTGCTGTGATACTCATTTGGTTGCTTGTGATACACGTTTGATGATGTTTGATCATACGCTTTAATGTGTGATGCTACTATTTCCTATCATCTTAATGCTTCTGTGATGATCATTCATCTTTGCTTGTGTTGTGCTATGATGTTCATTCTAATTATTCTCGCACACCACCAAGTGGTATGTGACATGTAAGAAGTGACCCATGTACCTAATCGATTGTGCATTTGCATTCAAACGCAAATTTAAAATAATGCACAAATTTAGGGGGAGCTCTTGATTATCACATACTTCTCAAAGCGATAGTTATATTCATTGTTTATATCTTTGTCGAAGCTTTGATCTATATGTTGTCATCAATTACCAAAAGGGGCGAGATTGAAAGCACATTTGCTCCCTTGGTGTTTTTGGTAATTAATAACAACATATAGGTCATTGAACCAATGTTTCCACCAAGTATATTTCAAGAAAAGTTCAATGATAGGAATGGCAAAAGGATTGTGGAGACTATGGAATCACCCCAAGATGCAAGCAAATAGGTTGGCCAAGCTTCAAGCAAGAGTACTCTACATTTTATATTTGTGAGAAATCACTTTGAGTCCATAGGAAAGCCAATACTATTAAAAGGGGGTAAGGTTTTGTTGGTGAACAAAATGCTCATACGTGCACAAGTGATAGTCACCAAAAACATCCACAAGCTCTCCCACCAAAGTCTATCTATAACCAAACATACAGAATCGGTGCAACCAACATTCCTATCCCTGTGCCACCGATTCCAAACCCTAGACAGACTCAGCCAAACCCTAACCCTTCGGTGCAGCCGACACTGCTTTCGGTGCCACCGAGTTGGGCTGCCAACTTTCTGTTATGCAAGTTCACACTTTCAGTTCGTCCGAGAATGTTGAATCGGCATCATCGAGTTTGGCAATTCTGACTGTTGGTCACCTTGTCGGTGCAACCGAGATTCCTATACTGGTCTCACCGAGATTCAAAAGTTGCCACTTTTTGGTCACTTCGGTACCACCGAGATTAACACATCGGTGTCACCGAGTTGGTCATTTTGTGTGTAACGGTTGGATTTTTTAGGATGTCTATATATACCCCTACACCACCACCTACTCGACAGAGAAGCACTCATAACTATTCCATACCTATCCTACTCAGTTTTCCGAGAGAGAACCACCTACCCTTGTGTTGATATCAAGATCTTCCACTCCAACCATATGGATCTTGAATTTTAGCCTCCCCAAGTTGCTTTCCATCAATCCCATCTCTTCTACCAAGCCAAATCTGTGAGAGAGTGATTGTGTGTTGAGAAGTCTATCATCTTGAAGCACAAGAGCAAGGAGTTCATCGTCATCACTGAGCCTATTACCTTTTGGAGGGTGGTGCCTCCTAGAGTGGTTAGGTGTTGCTTGGGAGTCTCCTACTTCGTGTTGTGGAGTGAACCAAGAAGTTTGTAAGGGCAAGGAGATCACCTACTTTGTGAAGATCTACCCATAGTGAGGCTAGTCCTTCATGGACGGAAGCCGTATGGAATATTCAAGGTTGCTACTTCGTGGACCCTTATGGGTGGAGCCCTCCGTGGACTCTCGCGATCGTTACCCTCCATGGGTTGAAGACTCCATAAACATGGATGTACGATAGCACCACCTATCGGAACCACGGGAAAAATCATCGTGTCTACAATTGCGTTTGATCTTCCTACCCTATCTCTTTTACTCATGCTTGTTGTTACTTTCCGCTGCTATACTCTTAGACATGCATGTGTAAGGTGTACTTGATATGCTATGAATACTAAAACTTGCCAAGAATTAAAATTGGAAAAAAGGCAAAACTTTTATTTGGTCAAGTAGTCTAATCACCCCCCTCTAGACCTACTTTCGATCCTACAAAGACAACCAGAGATCTTGCTTTGCAACATGTGAAGAAGCTGTGCGAAAGGATGCTGAGAGAGCATTTGAGGTGTTTCAAAATCCATGGACCACTACATATTTGGATCAAAATGCAACATGTACAATTATGCCAACATGTGTGAACTTGCATAACCAGATCAGAGAGGATGAGAGAGGTCAAATGAAGAACTATAAGAGCATCTCCAGCCGTTCGGCGCCCCAGGGGCTGAAATAGCGCCGCCTGGGGGTCAACCGGCGATAAAAACAACGTGTGGGCGGTCTGGTTCCCAGTTGCCCCCCAAGATGGCCCCGATGCCGCTTTTTGAACACAAAAAACCTAAAAAATTCGGCCAAAACAAGGCAGGTTTGAACGAAGTTCAGGCGATTCATTGATATGTGTACAAAAAACTAAAATAAAAACATAATTTCAAAACTAAAACTACGTCGTCGCTGCCGCCACCGCCTTCTACATGGCGAGGAGCCTGTAGAAGGTGGTGTAGTCATCGCCATCGTCGTCGCCGTCCTTCGCGTCGCCGTCGTCCCTGCTGCAACCTTGCCCTGGATTGCCGAGGTGATGCAGCTCGGGGTTGGACGGCCCGGGCGCCTCCTCGTCACTGTCGTCGAGGATGACGACGCCACCCTCCTCACGGTCGCAGCGACGAGCAGTGATCTCCTCGAGGGCGCAATGTTGGAGCACCATTTCCTCGCGGACGTAGTCGTCCCGTGACCATTTGAGGGCGGTCTCGTCGGTGACGGCCATGTTGAGGTGCTCCTGCTTGACGGCGACTGGCGTCGCCGCCGTGTCTAGCTCCCTTTTTGGCCTGACAAGTCGGAGGTGGCCGCGGGAAGGGGGGAAGGCTCATGGCAACGACCCTCGTTGATGGTGGTGCAACCACTACGCCGGAGCAGCGTCTTGCGAGGCTCTTCCTTCATGGCGGCAAGCGGCGTCCTTGCGCCGGAGGAGTGGGAGTGGGAGCTGAAGCCGGATGACGATGACTACGTCCCAGCCATGTGCCTCGGCTACCACGAGGATCCCCTCCGGCGAGATGGACGACGCCGGGTACTCGAGGCGAGGCGAGTTGCCGCCCTTGATGTGCTAGAGGACAGCTTCGAGTGTGCGCCCGAGGACGCCCCACCATCGTCGCCGCGCCCTCGGAGTTGTGGCACTCACGGCTTGCGAGAGTGTCGTTCGTGGACGCGAGCTGCTCCTCACGGCGGCTCTCAAAATACGTCGTCCATAGGTTGTGGCTGTCCGGGGCATACCTCGGGTGCTGGCGCGCCGTCTCCGACCGGATCCTCGTGATCTCGGTGCTCCGCTCGGCACCAGTGGGCACCGAAGGTAGGCCCTCGTCGACGCTGAGCCTCCACGAGTCCAACACCCGCATGTCGGGCGGCGTCGGGTACTCCGCCTCGTATAGGAGGCGAGCCTCCACCTCATGCAAGTGGCAGCGGTCGAAGCCGTTAGCCGCCGCGCCGTCGCTTGGGAAGCGCTCGGCCATGGCGAAGAAGGGGAGAAGGGCGTCGACGGAGAGAGTGAGAGGGAGGCTATGACGAGGAGTGTTCTGTCACCGGCGAGGAAGGACGACTTTTATAGTAGGGCAAGGCGACGAGCGGGCGACAACCGTGTGGCCGCGTGGCGGGAGAGGTCTGGACGCGCGTCGGCGCGCGTTCATTGCGCCGCCCGTGAGGAATCATTGAAAGGCTGCCCGACGGCAGCCTTCGCATTGATTCCCGCGAAAAACCGAGGCGATGAGGACGACGAAGCGCCTGGTCCCTGACTCGGCGGGCCCAGACATTTTCGCGCCAAAAACGTTTCCCCCGGCGCCCCAAGCGCCCCTGGCGCATCGGGTTCGGGCTGGTTCCGCGGTCGTCAATTTCGGCCCTAAACCGGCGAAATTTGGACTCCTGGGGCCCGACTGGACCGATTTTCCCCAACCGGCGATAGAAACGTGGCTTGGGGGGGGAGGGGGGCTGTTGGGGGTGAGAATGGAGATGCTCTAACTATGACTACAATGGAGAACATGTGACACCTCGTCATCAACCAAACTAGATATGTAAAAATTCATCGAAGTAGATCGAGAGGTAAGGAATCAACAAACTCATGAGCAATTCCGAGGTGATCTCATCGACAAACTTCATGCACAATAGTTTTATCATCTATCACCATGCTTTTATCATGTTTATTCGAATCCTACATTGTGCTTGAATTTGAAAATTTAGAAGACCATCAAAATACGTGCATTAAAAACATCAATGTTTGAATTGATTCGTTGGTATAGTTAAAATGAGGTTTAATTATGTAAAAGAATGAGATAAATAGTACAGGTTTATTTTTAGAGTTTAGTATGGGCAATGGGTTTATTTCGACCCACCTACACAATGGGGAGTTGAATATAGCGATTTTTTCAGGGAAAAATTTAGAGATTATCAGAGATACAGATTACGATTTCAAATTGCCCTCTCTTGTGCTCCCGTTCCTCATTTGGGCTTTCGCTTTCTCCCTCCTGCTCCTGCTCGTCGCCGAAATCGCCATGGCTCCCGCCTCCCGCCCGGCGACGGCGACGCCGCTGGCCGCATCCTCGTCCCGGATAGACTCGCCATCGCTCAAGGCAGCCCTCGCAATGGCTCTCATCCGCTACAAACGTCTCCCCCCGACAACCGCCGCCGCCGCCGCCGCGGGCACCTCCTCCCCGCCTCTTATCCACTGGAAGCGCAAGGTCTCATTCACCCCCCCCCCCCTCCCTCTCACCACAAACCTGTAATTCCACCTTTATCCTCTTCTTCCACCCAGGCTAAGGAGCGGAAGCGCGAGATTCTCCGCCTCCGCGAAGAGCTCAAGCTCCTCCAAGGTAAGTGCGCGCGCCCGCGTTCGTTCGGTTTCCGGCGCCCAGTTGGCGTGACTTAGATGCGTTGTCGATCAGATGGGGTGCGCGGGGAGGCGATGGAGCCGCCAGTTGCGTCATGCCGCTGCCACTTCTTCGACGGGTGCAGCGACCTGCAGCCGCCGCCGCCAACGGGTGGAGGGGAGCATTGGGTCGACGAGGTGCTGCGGAGGAGGTTCCTCAGATTGGGTACATTTTTTAGAGTCTGCGATCGAGATGAAATTAATTGGCCACTATGCAACCCCCCAAATTTTAACAATCGTGCTTTGTAATTTAATCGCAATAGCGCGGTGGAAGCAGAAGCGACGGAGACTGGATCGATCTCTTCCGGTCACTAGTTCGATGGGTGGGTGTTACTGAGAACATATACTTCTTTTTTCTCCACGAGTGTGTGCGAACTGTGCGCCATTTGGAAGTTTGGATCGTTCCCCTCTTACAACTTCCTATTTCAGGTTACAGTTGCCGCGGCAAAATTTTATCTGCTTCAACTGTTTGAATTCTTTGACTGTGCAGAGTTCAATAGCGAGGATGAGATACAACAGCTTAGCTTGTCAACTGATTTCCTGGTGGAGCTATCAGATGGGATTTTTGCAAAAGTATAATTCTATCCTCTCATTGTAACTGAGATTCCCATATTTGGTTTCTTCTATGTTTCTAACGTTGGATTAGCTTGTGCAGAGAGAACCTTGCTCCACATTTGCTACATTCTCTCACCAAGCAGTAGACTTCATTTTGGGTAAGTCAGATTTCGGCTATAATACCATCATCGAATATGAACGATAATCTAAGCTATGCATAGTGTGATCTGTAATCCAATGAGATATTAAGAAAGTACTCAACTACTATGATGAACACGACATTCCTGCCTTGGTGTGTATTAATCCGAAATAATTACTGTACAGTTAAGTTTTAGTATTTTCATGGGCATAATATTTGAAGGAAGAAAACACAAACTTATCTACACTACAAATTCAGCCTTCTACATTTTATTTGTGTTGAACTATCACCATTTGCTCCATATGTACATTTCCATTCTCAAAGAATGCAGGATATTTGTGGTTGTTTGACATGAAATTTATGGGACACAAAGACCAATTTTAGGTTTCGCTTTCCGGATTGTATAATATAGAAGTCTAGTACCCTATTAGTTACCACTTATCAAGTCAAGTAGGATAGAATAGACACGCAGGCACACCTTACATGTGCATAATAAATCATGTTGCTCATAATTTCCAGTGTGTTGACATGACAAACTGATGGCATGGAATAAATAAAAGGGCAGCGCGTTGCACATAGCCCCCGCTTGCGCTGGGTCCGGGGAAGGGTCCGACCACTTTGAGTCTTTTGTGTGCAGCCTTTCCCTTCATTTCTGCAAGAGGCTGTTTCCATACCAATGCATGGAATCTAGGCAACAAATCAATATTGCCATATTCTGCAGAATATGACTTGTAAATTCACTTCCAGCTTCCCCCTTATCTCTCTGTTGTCTTAGTGTGTTGCTATTTTACCGTTTACTATAGCCGTACAACACTGTAGCGTGATCTGGAATCTTTTTTGAGTTCTTAAAGCTGCAATGTCAGATCAAAACATGCATTTTCAAAATACAGTGCAGACAAAATTACCATTGTGTTAATGATTAAATTTTCTGTTTATCTTATCTGTTCAATCCATATTTGGTTGAGATAACAGTCTTTTATCAATTTGGAATATATTTTTTCCTTCAGCTTTACTGAAGAACATTCTATTGTCGAAAAGGGAAAAGGAACTGGTTGAGGAGATAATTGATGGTTTAGTGGCACGTTTGATGAAAAGGATGTGCACCATTCCTGAAAATGCTGGTACTTCAGATTCAGGTGATACTTATTTGATATACTCTTTGAAGTACTTTGGATCTTTTGTCTATATTCTTTCACAACAGTACACACAAGATGATGGTCTGACAGAAACATACAATGCAACCTTACGCCTGATACGGATTTCTTGCATGCTAGTTACTCTAGTTAGTTCATACAGTCTGTTTTCAAATTTGTAAATATTTACAGGGACCACAATCCCATGCTCTTTCGCAATACATCAATAAAGCACAAGTTGCTTTATGCTCCAACGATCTGGAAGTATTTTTTACTCAGGGTCATGGTTTTCTTGATGTCAGCCCTAAGTTATGCTGTAAAATCATCGATGATCTGCTCTGGGAGATATTCAATGTGAAATAAATTATGCTTTCCTTAATATTTCGGTTTACAGTACACTAGGTAGCATTCTAGCTTGCAGCTTCCATCCCAACTAGAGATAAAAAATGTATGTTTATTTTATATGCTGTCCACAAAGTAACATGAAATACTTCCTGCATCTCAAAATTGAACTCGTACTACGTGCGGAAGTCCAGCAAGTATGATAGATTAGTTATAGGCTTCATGGTGTTTGTTTTACATTCTTTCTTATAGGCAAATCATATCAACATATTCTTTTACATGATCAATTTGAATCATGTTTTATTTTGATTAGATCTGCTGAGTGGTCACATCTGTAGTTTCATTTAGTTACTTTTGTTCATTTCAGTGCAGAGTAAACACAATGACATAAACTATGAATTTCGGCATTCATGTGTCTGTGCTCCTAATATCAACCAATAGTACATTGATTGTTACCTTCCATTTTGTTCAAGTTTGCAGGACCAGTTGACTGCTCAGATGCCCAATTCAATGTGCAGCACTTGTTCCGCAAGTTAGGAAATGAAGCGTTCATCGGTCAGCGGATAATCCTTGCAGTTTCTCAAAAGATCTCAAATGTATCAGAAAGCTTGCTTCTCATAGATCCGTTTGATGATTCCTTCCCTGATATGCATGGCAATATGTTCATTATGTAAGCTTAAGCTGATCTTCTTTTCATTCTAGTTTATATTACAGTAGAAGAATTTTAACTTCTCCACTTAAGGCACTCATGATTCCCTGTTCTCCAGTGTAACTATTTTAATTCACGTACTATATAACAGACGTTTTGACCTCTAGCATTGAAATCTGGATGAAAAACTATACCGGCATTTTGCACAGGGTAGCTTTTCCTACATGTGCAGTAGTTCATATAGTCATTTTGTCTTGAATTACTGGATGAAGAATAGTTTGAAGAGGCTAGCATTACCACTTTAGCAGTGTAGTGAAAAATGCTTTGAATAGCTGATCAGTTGCCCATTAATTTGGCGCTGGCTCAAAGCGTCACAATTAGGATACACAGAGGTTAGTTAATGGGTTTGAGCTTTCATTGGCTATCAAATCTGGTTAATTGACAACCTACAGCCCATTTAGTTTTTTGTTTTGCTGGATTGCTCATTTAGTTGGTGCCTGTAACTTTTAGCATCCTGCATGTGCATTAACTATGTTATTCTTCGTTGTCCAAATTTATTCCTTTGTCTTATTGACTCCGCAGACTGTATGGTTGGATATGTGAAGAATTAACTGAACATTTGAAGGGGGATATATAACAGTTGCTACTTCCTGCTACCTCGTTTCAGAAATAGATGATGGTGTAGAAAATGTGTTTTCAAATTTGTCTGACAAGTAACATATAAGAAACTATTTCGGTTGGCTACCTGGAAACTTTATCGTTAGATTTGTGATGGAAAATATTTTCACAACATGCTCTTAAGTAGTAACATATTCACACACAAAATAATGGTCAAACGTCAAAGTTACATATGAAGAATGTGATGTGTGCTCATGTATGGAATGTCGTCTCTATACCGTAGTTTTCATGTATGCATGCTCACTAGAAATATGATTGTCATTATTGATCTCCAGTTGCATCATCCTTGGGGTTACTTCCACTTAATGCAAAACTCACTGATTATTTATCTGGATTTAGTACCTGCTGGTTTGTATGAGATTTTTTTTTGTTACCTTGATTCTGACTGTATAACTAAATGTTATGTGTGGTCATCCTATTCGTGTGTTGCAGGATTCAATTAATCGAGTTCCTCATATCTGACTACATGAAAAATTGGCTATGTTGCGAGCAATTTGACAAAAGTTAGTGTTTTCTTACCACTGGCCATCCTTTTCCCTATCTATTTAGTTTTCTGAATTGTGTTTGCATTCAACCCTTACAACAACAACAACAACAATATCGCCATTTAGTCCCGAACAAGTTGGGGTAGATTAGAGTTGAAACCCATAAGATCTCGAAACCTAGTCAGGGTTCTGTCACGTGGATAGCTAACTTCCACGCACCCCTGTGTATGGCTAGTTCTTGGTGATATTCCAGTCCTTGAGGTCTCTCTTGACATTATCAACATTCAACATGATAGTGTGAAAAATATTAGGATCACATCACATGATTTAAAGAAATTGCGTTGTATCAAATATCTAATATAGATACTATGTTTTATTGACAGCCACAGTTGAGAGCTTTTTATTATATAGATGTGCATATACTGAATTGTATATCCAAATAATACCACTGCTAATAGAGCTTCATTGCATCATGCTATGCTATATCTTCCCGGCAATTCATTGCAGAGAGTTTGATCAAACTTTACAAACTGTTATCCAGAAATATTTGAAGAATGGGTCAGATCTATTCTGAAGGCACGCAAAGACCTGGAAGTCCTAGAAAACATAAATGGGCTGTATGTAGTGTACATTGAGCGAGTGGTCGGAAGGTTGGCAAGGGAGGTGGCTCCTGCTGCTCACCAGGGGAAGCTGGACCTGGATGTCTTTTCCAAACTTTTGTGCTGATCACTTCCAGCCTACTTAAAAATGTATTATTCACAAGTTACTTGATTGACCTGTTTACGGTTTGTTTTTACTCCGGAACTTAGTTATTGAATCTATTGTTTTGCTGTTATTCTGGAAACACATGTTGTTCCATGGCCCTTTACTCACATATTCATGAGTTAATTGTAGAAAACCACCACATTGACGCATAGGATTGCAGGAAACACCCGTTTGAACATTCTTTGCAAAAAACACAACAAAGTTGCCTAATTTTTTGCAAAAAACACAGAACGCTCTGTTTGTCCCTTTTAAGCCCGATTATGACATGTAGGCCCCACTTTTGCTGGCGTGGCATAACGGCCGGTCACAAACGGCGTCAATCGTTGCGGATAGGTCAAAACCTAACCAAATCGACGCGCTAGTCTCACTGTCCTCACTCTCTTTGATCTTCTCTTCCGTCGCCGCTCGATCCGTCCGGCGCTGACCGCTGCTCTGCCTCGCCATGGTGTCGTGGAATGACGGCGAGACCAGCGAGGATTCGGCCATGAACCTTTGCTCCTCCTGCGACGGCATCATCAAGGTCAGTTGCTAGGGTTAGGTTTAGGGTTTGTGAATTGGGGATTTTGTGCACGAGCTCGATCTGAAGCTCGGTTTGCTTCTATTGGCTCCCGCAGCTTCCTGCTACCATGCACGATCCAAATTTCAATGGGGTTGACGCAGATGAGAATGTGTTGTGTGAGCACGGCAAGCCGGCAAAGCGATTCGTTGCATTTGAAGGGATGAACATGGGCAGGAGGTTTCTTGGGTGTGTTGAGAAGGTATGATATGAATCTAAACATGTGTACCTCGGCCGTGTTTACCTCTTTCTTTGCATTTCTTTAACCTGGGTCAGTGATTAGGTCATTGTTTATCATGTTGTTTAGTGCTAAGTCTTGGGTAATAGAGAAAGGCAGTCATTGTTAAATCCCCGATTAGTGATGCCATTTTTTAACCTGGGTCAGCACTTGGTCATTATTTATTAGAGCACTACTGTTTAAAGCTATGTTAACTTAAACTAAAAAGCTGCTCATTGTTTACTATTTCTGTCATTGACCTCTTTTATTAGTTTGTTGATCCCACTCACTTAGCATATTCCTCTGTTTGTTGTTTGTTTAATAGGAAGGCATAAATTGTGGAGTAGTTCAGTGGATTGACTTTGAATGGCCAGACTCAATGGAGAAGGCATTGGCCAAATTATGGGATATGTATGAGGAAAGTAAGGCAGCTAGGACCAATGAGAATCTTGAGAGTTCTTTTGTAATTCACAACCTGACAGAAGAGAAGAAGAAACCACAGGAGAACTATGAAAATTTATATGGTGATGTGAATGCTCTCTTGGATCAACAACAGAGGGCTGTGGACATTGTGGAGGACAATAACTTGAGGTCAGAGCTATCAAAGAAAGGGAAAGAAAGTACCAATCTACAGCAGAAGTATGATGTTCTTAAGAACCCGACAGCTGCTCAAGCCAATGTGATTAGGAACTTGAAGCACAATCATTTGAAGGAGAAGGAAAGGCTGACAGAAGAGAGGCATAAACTGCAGTTGCACATTTCTGAGCTTCAGGAGTCTGAGGAAAAGTTGAAGTTGAAGATTCAGGGTGTGAAGGCCATGTTAGATGAGTAGGATGCTTCTAGTATGATAATCATATATCATCATGTAGATGGTGATCATCTATCTAGTAATTTAGTATGAATTTATGAACTATGTACCTTAACGGTGTATTTTGTGAACTATGGTGTTGGATCCTGCAGCCGTTGGAATGTAGATGATAATCATCTACCAAGTACCTTAGTTTAAATCTGTGAACCAAGGTGCTCTACAAGATGGCAAAAGGAAGATAGAAGAACAAAAAAAACATCAGCAGATCTTCGACACAATCTGTTGTTATGCATGCATGTGTGAAACATGATTTGGTGCTTTCTATCAATGACCATGAGATGTTGTTTCACCTAACAAGACCACACAATAAGGACTCAAGTCAAGTAGTTTTAGGATAGTTGATGCTTTGTTCATTTTTCATCAGATTTTTTCTCAAGTCAACTAAGAAAGGATATCTGATGCAGATTTTGGAGCTTCACTGTTGTACAAATGAATTTATGTACATTTTGAATGGTGAATGATGAATGTTAGTCCAATCTGTGAACCTAGGCTATCATTTACCTTCATTGCAAGACCATCATATGGATCATCATAACAGTGCATTGTATCATAACATCATAACATAGCAGTGATTACAGTACCATAACATAGCAGTGATCAGTACCATAACATCATATCATAGCAGTGATTACAGTACCATAACAGATCATCAAAGCTTGTCACTTGATAAATATTAGGGCCAGCCATCAAAGCTTGACAGTTCCTAGAGTCTTTCTTTGCTTCTTCGAGCAACTCAACATATGTTGGTAATATTTCCCACTTGGCAATCTGTGTCTTAGTCCTATTTCCATTAAACCTGACCATCAACTTGGTCCTGATTCCATCTACCATGGTCTTTATTGGTTTACCCCTCACATCTAATATTATCTTGTTAAAAACCTCACTAATATTATTGACAACTAAGTCAGTTTTGCAACTCAAGTCCATGGCAAATCTAGCCCAACAATTTCTAGGAATTTTATTTAACCAAGCCCATGCATCCTTACACTCAACTTTAAGAGCATCCATTGCAGCAATATGGTCATGTTTAGTGTAGGAGTAACTTGCCTTATCCATGTAGTTCTTTAATTCTGCCCCCCTAAAACCAGCAGTTTGAAAATTTTGATAGATGTGTCTAAGGCAAAATCTTTGGTTGCAATTGGGGAAAACATGGCTCACAGCTTTGAGAAGACCCTATGAGTAATAAGCTATGAGTATCAACTAGCTACTAGCAATGAATAACAACTACTATTAAGAACAAAGATGGTACCTTCTGCCTATCAGAGATTATGGTGTAATAACCAAATCTCCCTGATTCTCCACCAATTGTTGTCTTTAATTCATTGAGAAACCAGGTCCAACTATTTGTGTCTTCTTTGTCCACAACTTCAAAAGCAATGGGATAGATGTTATTATTCCCATCCCTTCCTGTGGCAGCAAGTATTTGTTGGCCAGTAGACAGCTTGATGAAGCAGCCATCCACACCTGCCATGACACAAAACACATGTTAAAAACAAAGCATGCAGTACTAAGGCTGAAACATAGTTCAATATCATAGTAATCACCTATGAATGGTCTGCAACCATTTAGAAATCCTTCCTTGCAAGCATTCAAACAGATGAACAAACCATGGAACCTTGGATTCTTGCTTGGATGCTCTTTTAGGAACTTAGTAGTGACAATGCACCTACTACCTGGATTTGTGTCTAACACAACCTGCAAGTAATCCCTTATCCTTGTATATTGCCCCCTCTAATCTCCTTGCACCATGTTAATAACATTGTTCTTAGCCCTGTAGGCCATATGAGTGCTGATCTCAACTCCATACTTGCTCTTAAGATTTTGAATTATTGTACCTATGGATGTGTTCAAGTTTGTTCTTACTGCTTCTAAAACCTGATGTGTGACCCACTTTGTAGTCACCTTGGTGCTCTCTGGTACAGCTAGACATGTGTGCACCAAGTTGGTTTTCCTAATACAGAAAGTCCTCTCTTTTCCCACCACTGAAGCTGTAATGAAGAAAGGACAGTCTTCATGTGTGCACACAGCTATAATTCTATCATTGCAGTTCCTATGAAACTGATAATTCCTGTTCTGTGTTATGTAAAATGTGAGAAGTGCCCTTCTAAATTGATACACATCATGAAAACAAAGCTTCTTAACAAACTACAGCTCTGGGTTCTCTCTATCCTCAGAATACCATATCCTTGGCCTTGGTTTCTTTGCCCTACTCTTATTGGCAAGCACATATGGCAAGGGTACAACCCCATCATCTTCCTCCTCCCTCAAATCACCAGGATCATCATCCTCATCAGAAGATGGAACCCAAACATCCTCAAATTGTTGCTCCAAACTAGCATGTGATCTTGTGGTTGGTCCCTTTCGTACCCTCAACTTCTTCTTCTTTGGCTCCTCTGGTAACCCCTCCTCTTCAACATCCTCACCAGACCCATGCTCATATTGCTCTGCATGTTCCTCTTGCACTCCCTCTTCTTCTAGCTCATAAGGTTCTTCAACATCAGTGTCACCTTCAAAGTGTAAAAGTGGGTCCTCTCTCTGCCTCCTCAGCTCAACCATCCTATCCATGAAATCATCATCATCCTCCAACTCAGAGTCATCTTCAGTTAGTAGCACTGGAAGTTTCCTCTTCACTACCTGCACCCTCTCAACATTATTCTGATACTTCTTAAACCTCTCGATTTTTGATCTCCTTTTATGTTCCATAATTCTTTCCAACTCCTCTTGCTCCATATCTGCTGCATTGCCTTGCTCCATATGGATTGGCTCAGGCTCCCCAACTGCAGCAACTCTTTTTGATACTTTGGATGGTGACTTGTACAGCACACCAGCATCATTGACCTCATATATAATTCTCTCTCCAACATTGGCTATAGGAACTTGCTGATCACAAATATAACCAGTGTTTAAATCTGCAGGGGTGGGCTCACTACCCCTAACTACTGTCAGGTTTACTATGTTTTGATCTTTGTTTGCTATGTGGTCCAACATCTCATCAACCTTGTCATCATCACATATCTCTTCCAAACCAGCTATTCCCAACCCAGCATCCCTCACATAATACATGTAATCTTTACTTCCATATCCTGCTGTCTCCATGAGTGCTAGCAGATTGTAAAAAGTGATGTCTGAAACACACATAGTTCTTTCCAAGTTGTCCCTATCATGAAAATGCAGTCTAACTTCCCAACTATCATCTAACAAACTGGAAAAAAACAGAACTAATTAGTTAAACAGACATTAGCAACTTAAATTAACACTAAAACAGAGCATATGAAATAAATTAACACTAAAACAGAGCATATGAAATAAATTAACACTAAAACAGAGCATATAATTAACACTAAAACGGAGCATGTAATTAACACTAAACAGAGCAACTTAATTTACATTAACAAAAATGCATAAGAATTTATATTAACAACAAAACAATGCATATGAATTAACACTAAACAGAGCATATGAAATCACAAAACAATGCATTTGATTACATCACTAAACCTAAACCTAGAATCTACAGAATATGAGGGGGATAATGACAGAGGAGGAATCTTACTCCGAAATGCCAACTGCAGATGCCAGCTGATGGCTCCCCATCGGAGCCTGCACCGCATGAGGGAGAGGGACGGCGTCATGAGGGAGAGGGATGGCGTCATGAGGGAGAGGGACGGCGTCATGAGGGAGAGGGACGGCGACATTAGGGAGAGGGCTCGGCGGGGCCTGGCTAGGGTTAGAGCTCCTGCAGAAATCCTGGGGTGGGTTTGGATCTCGGCCGCCAAGCAACCCTCCCGCGCTGTCGCAGCCTTCGCCATCCACTCCGTTGTCGGTTTGCATCTCCAAGCTTGTTGTTGCCATGGAGGGGAGAGCGCCGCCAGGGGAGAAATGACGAGAGGAGAAGGGTTTCGACTCGGCTTTGACCTATCCGCAACGATTGACGCCGTCTGTGACCGGCCGTTATGCCACGCCAGCAAAAGTGGGGCCCACATGTCATAATCGGGCTTAAAAGGGACAAACAGAGCGTTCAGTGTTTTCTGCAAAAAATTAGGCAACTTTGCTGTGTTTTCTGCAAAGAATGTTCAAACGAGTGTTTCCTACAATCCTACGCGTCAATGTGGTGGTTTTTTGCAATTAACTCCATATTCATATACCATGTCCTGCATATTAATTTCATCAGGATGCTTACCTACAGAAAGGTTGTCCAGAAAGCTGGCGTTCTGTAACTTCTGTTCGCCAATGAACAGCCAGAACCAAGACATAACGAAAGAATGTTGATTATTCCATCTTGTAAATGTGTAGTTACTGCAAACCAGTTTGCTATAACCAAGTACGTATCATTAATTGTTCTAATTAGACTTTACTTCACACCGTTGCTTTGCACTTCTTGTCTTCTATTCTTGAGAGACTTGCAAGTACAGTTTTTAGTTTCAAACTACAGAGAAAATAAATCATACAACCTGATTTTCTATTTGTTATCTAGATGCTCTACAAAAGAGGCAAGCTTCTTACTCCTGTATCCTTGTGTCGTATTCATAGGTATACAAGATCATGACGTATCTGCTTTAAAAGGGAAGAATACTTTTCTTAACAAGAGGGTGTAAGACCATTGTGTGTGCCGTGCAGTGGGCGCTGTTGTCTGTTACTCTTGATGTGCATGTTACTTCATTTCTAGTTGTGATGTTGAAATCACGGTGTTAACTGGTGAGGCCAAGCTAACTTTAGAAAAGGACTTTACTCAACAGTTAACTTTGCTTTACAGTTATTACCCGATCAGACTTGTGGCTGAAAATACGGCCTTCTGGAGCTAGAATCACAAATGAATTGGCTGTATTCTTTTTCTTACTATTGTGATCGCAAAGAATCCCAAACTTATTCTATACATCGAAGATTGTTCAAAAATTACTAATATGTGCATCGAACATTTTTCAGGAAGACTGATGGTGCTCTGCCATTTCAGAGCGATCTGTCAACGACTTAGTTTTAATGGGGCTGGCTAGATATGTTCAGAATTGCCAGTGCCAATTGTGTTTCTGTAACATAGCGAGGACAGCAAGCGGCATGAAAGATATGCGAGGGAATAGCGTGAGCATGCTCAAATGGTATTAGGTTGGAGGCACAAAATGTTTGGACACGAGTAGAAATGCTTCCGTCTTGTTTCGGGAAAGAATGAAGTTTCACTCCTCACCCCAAGACAAGTAGATGAGCCCTAGCAAGCTTTATTGTTCAGATCAGTGTTTGAGGAGTTACATCACCTTTCCAGCCGGTCTTGTGTTGACACCCTTGTCGGTAGGATCAAAGATGAAGCCATGTTTTGGGCTAGGGCAGGTGCCACCGGGCTTAGAACTGTCCTACCGACGCCCTGGGACGTGCATTCTTGCTCCCTGTTTGTAACCTCTTAGGAGAGGGCTGTAACCAAAACTCTCTCGCAAAGGTCCTTCGCGTTTTCTTTTCTTGACAGAAAAAACACCACCTTTTCAGCCAGCAGCTATCATTGCACCCTTTCACTACTTGCATAACAAGAGCAAATCTTGTGAAGAGACATGACAACCAATCAATCTGAGGTTCTTTAAAGTCTTTGCATTATCTTGGTTAAGCTCAACCGTCCTCTTTACCTCGTTGACAGGGCGTCTATGCTTGATCAATGCAATGTCCCTTTAGCGAAGGCCGATATGATCCAGCAGCATCTTATGTCCCAGTGGCAAAGGGGGAAAAAGGAAAACAAGTGGCGTGTGCTGCTGTTCCAGCGCCTGGATCTGGCCTTCTTCCCCAACTGTGAAACATCGGAATCCCAGGTTTGACACACGAGTCACTCATCTTCTTATTGCCATTTGGATGCAAATGAAGGCGAGTGCACTTCACTTGGTAGGCTAACTCACCGTCGAGGCTGAGGCTGAACTAAGAAAATATGAGATCGACCATTGCACTTTTGGAAATCAGATCTTGTACCTTACTGCCGTTTAAATTCAGTAACGTAGTGACTGTGTCCTGTGGTTCTGACTAGTCAGTTCGAACCCATTACAACAGTTATTGGCAGCTTGCCTTGGTTTTCAGAGTGAAGAATAGATGGTCGTTCGATTCCCACCGACCAAGCTTAGGTGGTACTACTTTGAATAATTCCAACTGATGGGATGGATCATATTGATAGATAGATAGATAAGTAGATAGCACGAGTGACGATGGACGGAGAATGACAAGTCGATGGAAGTGTCCGGCCCACCAGTTTGTCCATTTGCCTCTTACGTCGGCAGCATGCATCATATCGATCGCTCCTTCACCTTGAGATACCTGAATCAATTCTTTCCCAAGGCCCCAGTGGAATAATGGAGGCACCTAACTGCAGCAAACCAGGTGATTGATCCCGGCATGCCTGGGCCCTGGGAGGAGCTAGGATCCATGTCCGGCCTGTCTGTGTCTGTCACTTGCATGCAAGTACAAGCTAGCAGCAGGGAAAACAAACTGTATTGCTTACAGTAGAAAGACCCATCTACTTGATATTAGCTGGGGACCAGTGTGCTAGCTAGCATGCCCACCTCGAGCAAGGTGATGTGAACACGTGAGACAGGGATGACACTAGCTGCATGTGGGTGGAGCTAGCTCCATCTGAGCATTTGGTGAATTAGAGCGTCTAATTGGATTGGACAAGTTTCATCTTCATATGCAAGTGGGCCCATCCGCGGATAGGAGAGGATCGACCCCCTATTTATCTGCCCTCGCAGCTGTTTTCACATATCCGAATCCTCAAATCCGTACACCGTAAATAGCATACATATATACATATATATATATATATACATATACATATATATATATACCTATATATATATACCTATATATATATACATATATATACATATATATATATACATATATACATATATACATATATACATATATATAGGGTCGCGCTATTCGTCACCCTGGATGAGGAATAATTATTCTTCACCCCCTCAATTTTATCATTAATGCACCGTAATTTTACGTCCCGTAATTTTTTTCTCATTTCATACGAAAAAAGAGATCGTAAGAAAATTTATAATCAACGTAAATTTTTTTTTATGTCAGGTAAAATTATAAACACACAAAATAGTGGAAAATATATGATAAATTCAATTTTTTTTGGTCTTCCGACTTATATTTTTGTTTTCTTATATGAAATTTTACGTCGTGATTCAATATAAATGTAACTTTTTGTATTCCGAACGTAATTTATTTATAAATTGATCGTAAGATTATCTCGGATGAAGAATAACTTATTCTACAACCTGGATGATGAATAATATGACTTAGTTCAAACAACAGACACCATAGGACAATCAAGGCAACATTTTAACTAAGACTTGATAGTTTGATAGCACAAGGCAACATTTAACTAAGACTAGATACTTCAATAGCATAACTAAACTAGGAGTAGATAGTTCAATAGGGAAGTTCACTCACGGTCGCCCTTGTCCTTGTATTCTTTGTTTCGGAAGTTGTAACACCCTGGTGTCAGTGCTACAGTGATAATGTAATTAAGCTACAGTATGGCATGATCAACAACTAATTATTTTGTTAAGTGGAACATGATCAAGATGAAATTCCAAAGTCCAATTCAAAATTCCATTAAAATGCTCTATAGTTTCAAGTGACAAATTTAAATCCTCAAACATAAAAGATAAAATGTTGCGTGCTTGTAAAATATTCCAAAATAAATAATGTTAAGGAAAACAACATCACCAAGATTCTGATGTGGTCCCCACCATTAATAATAGAAGCTAAAATATTTCTAAGGGCATTTAAATTCAAATTTAAATATTCAAACAGCTTTGAAAATTGCTTAAACTTGATGTGGCCAGTCCAAATAATGCTTGCTATTTTTGAGTCCCTGTCACATAATTTTGCTAAGGAAATTGTGACTAGAAATAATAGGAAAAGGAAATGGGAAAACATAGAAAACAGAAAAAAGGGAAAAGAAAGGAGACTACTGGGCACCTAGGCCCAACGGCTACAGTACGGCCCAGGCCCACTTCCCCCCGTTGTCTCCTTCCTCTGTAGCGACCAGCACGGTCGCTATAGAGCGGCCGACCGCGGCGCTGCCGACGCACCGCGTCGTCCCCTCCGGCGAGGGGGATAAGACCGCCCCCACGACCTCTCTCTCCCTCCCCCGAAACCCTAGCCCCTCCAGATCTTGCTCTCTCCCTCTCCCCCGCCCGCTCGCACCTCGCCCGAACGCCACCGTCGCCATGGACGCCGGCTAGCTGCGGCCACCGTGCCTCTCGCGCCCTGCCACCACACCCACGAGCTCCGCCACGTCCTCCTCGTCCCCCTCGACCACACGGACGGCACCCGGAGCCCTTGCACCGACGACCCGGAGCTGCTTCCCCCTCGGATCGCCGCCGCTCGCCGTCGTCGATTTCGGCGACATCGAGCCTCCCCCGAGCCCGCTAAGCACCCCTACAGGACCCCAGTGAGCTCCTACTTCTTTCCCCCTTCCCCTCGACGAACCCGAGCTCCTAGCGTAGGATTTCGCCGGAGCCCGAACCCGTCGCCGCAAGAACTCGTCGCCGGCATGCCTCCGGTGACCAAATGGTCATGGGGGTGCGCCCATTCGCTTCGCCGCACCGCGTAGGACAGCTCCCGCACTAGCCCCGATCGTGTTGCCCCCTATACGCACGCACTGGAGTTTGCCCAAAACCCGCCTCCGCCGCCGTCGACCTACCGCTCGCCACCGTCCACTGTAGCCCCCACCGTTGGCCGGAATGAGTCGGCGACGTCCCCAGCTCGCGAACGCGCCAGACGACGCTCGTTTTGGTGCCCTGTGTGCCGTTTCCGACCCTCCCCGCCATTTCGGGAGCTCGCCGAAGCTCCTCCGGTGGCCGGCCGGCACCGCCGCCCATGTGGCCGACCTGGGGCCACTGCCAGGGTCACTGACCCGTGGGCCCCACGGTCCTAGTTGACCTGTTGACCAGGTCAACCATGCTGACTGGGCATCCGTGTGCCATTGACATGTGGGGCCCTACCCCCAGTGTCTATGACATTGGGCCCCACCCTGTCAGATGCTTAATTAGTGAATTGATTAATTAAACTAATTAAATTGCCTAAATTAGTCACTGACATGTGGGCCCCCTTTTAATTAATCCTGTTTAGTTTAATTTAATAAGCTGGAATTGGTCTGTGTCAATGACATGTGGCCCCACATGTCAAGTTTGACCCGGCCAGATCCTGTTGACCCGCTGACGTCACAGTGATGTCATGCTGGCATCACCTCTTACTATTCTGGACAATGTTGGATTTAGGTAATTAAAATAATTCTAGAAAACTAATAAAACTTTAGAAAATCATATCTTTTAAACCGCAGCTTAGATGAAAATAATTTATACATGAAAGTTGATCAGAAAAATCCCACGAATCCAATTATGCCATCCATTCATCTGTCACATGATCCTAGCATGATGAGCATGGAACTTTCCCCTCCGGATCAACTGTCCGACAAATCCAAAAGACCCGAGAAATATCGTCAGATATTCTTCCGAACCGTCTGTGACGTATAATACTGCGTTAGTGCATGCCTAGCCCTGCATATTTCCATGTCATGCATTGTGATCGCATCTTTGCTTTATATTTATTGTTTCTTCCCCCTCTTCTCTCCGGTAGACCCCGAGACTGACGGTGTTGCCGGGTACGACTACACCCCTGACGACCAGCCTTTTGTCGCAGAGCAGCAAGGCAAGCAACCCCCCCCCCCTTGAGCATTCCGATATCACCACCTCTCTCCCTCTTATTCTTGCATTAGAATTTTGCTACTGTTTTAGTTAACTCCTATTCTGATGCATAGCCTGATTTTGATGAACTGCTACTATTCCTGCAATCATACCAACTGCTTAGTATAGGTTGGTTAGAGAACCCCTAGTGACCCCTTAGTCCCAGTTGCCCCTGCTTCTTCATCGACGACCCGATGACTCGACGACTCGAAGGCTCGGTCAACTGACTGACAAGCCAGGCCACTCACATCACTACACTCCCCTAAATTGTATGACTCTACAGTGATACTATCGAGTACCGAGGGTGACACCTCGCGAAGTACTCATGATGTTAGCCCTGTAGTGCAGCTAGTCGGTCGTGGTTATCGAGGGTGATTCCTCCTTCACCATTCCTGACAATGTCTCTGTCGTGCAACCCCTCAAGTGTGGGACCCTCGAGGGTGATTCCTCTAAAGTCCACCTTGACGGTTACATCGAGCGGGGACCATTGAGGGTGATTCCTCAGTTCCCGTCTTGATGTTATAACCACATAGTTACTATTGACTTGGCACTGTAGTAACATGACGGGACTGAAGGGACAGGCGGTACCACCCTGTTGAGATGGACCTGAGTTCTCGACAGTTCTGAGACGGGTCGGCCCCAAGGGTACCCGTGTGAGAAAGATTTGGTGGGATGCGCCGTAAGGCATCCGAAGACTTGGTGGGGTGCGCCGGTAAGGCACCCGAGTGTTATTGGCGGGACGACGGCCTGCAATATGGTTCGAGCCTGCCCCGCACTAATAAAATGCTAATGGGTTGGGTATTTGATCTGTGTTGGTCGTTGACCTTTTTACGCACTAAACCTTCACGTGGGAGAAGTTATGGGTACTCAGCGTCGTTGTATCAGCCGAAGCTCTTCGGACGTCAGCAATGGAGTGGCGCGCGCCGGATTGGACTGGAACGCATCGCGCTTGTAAGTTAAGGGGTGCTAAGTCTGTTTCCAGCCGCGTGCGCACCGTGCAGGAGTGCAAGGGCAAGTTGGCCCATGAACCTGCGTGCTTAGGAGTAGACCGGCGGACTGGCCTCTTCGTTGAGTCTAGGTGGGGCGACGATGTTTTGGATCCCAAGGCCGGGCATTACCCCGGAAAGTGTGTCCGGCCAGAGGTGATCAAGCGTGTTGGAAATGCGGTGCACCCCTGCAGGGAAGAAATTATCTATTCTAATAGCCGTGTCCACGGTAACAGGACGACTTGGAGTTGTACCTTGACCTTATACAACTATAAATGTGATTTGAATTGAACTGAATTGTGGCTCAGGGATTGCTTCCTCGCAGGGAGTCGAGGAAGAATCTCTGGGCGTGGTTACTTAATAAAATTGCTACAATAATATGACTATATGTGAGTTACCAGTCTACTCTCTTCTCATGCTGCAAGATGTTGAAGATGCTAGTCTTCGATAGGACCAGGCCTTCCTCCTATTCTTGCTTTCTATAGTTAGTCCAGATATAACCCCACCCCTTGATAATGATGCATATTTAGCATAGTTCTGATGTTAGTCTTGCGAGTAATTTGGATGAGTACTCACCGCTGCTTTGCTTTCTCTCCCCCCTCGATACGATTCTGCGTTCAGACGGTGGAGCCCAGGAGATGGAGTACGCCGAAGACGACTACTACACCACCACAGGAGCCTACTACTACGTGGAGGCAGCCCCCGACCAGCAGTAGGATAGGAGGTTCCCAGGCAGGAGGCCTCGCCTCTTTCGATCCGTTGTTATGTTTGTGCTAGCCTTCTTAAGGCAAAACTTGGTTAACTTATGTCTGTACTCAAATATTATTTGGCTTCCGCTGACTCGTGTTTGTTGAGCTTTGTATTCGAGCCCTTGAGCCCCCTGGCTTGTAATATGAAGCTGTATGACTTTAATTTGTGTCTAGAGTTGTGTTGTGATATTGATTAGTGAGTCCCTAATCTTGGCCGTACGCATTGCATGTATGTTTAGCGTACGGACGAAATTGGGGGCATCACAAGTTGGTATCAGAGCCGACTGCCTGTAGGTAACCCCCCTTTCCAACTCCTTGGCCGAAGTTGAGTCTAGTACTTGAAAAACTTTTACTAACATTGTTGTGTGGCTTACGGGCCCACATGTTAGTCGGGTGGTATTAGGATCTTTTATTCCTCGTCTATACCCTGGGTTCTGATCTCTCTCCTCTTTCGGGTTAAAGAATTTGCTAACTCTAAAATTAGGTTCTCGTGATCACATCCATCGGAGATTTGTTTCGTCGACAATTGATTCCTTTGAAGTTATAATGCACACGCTGTCATTTGACATCTTAAATCTTCGTGTTACAAATGCGTCCCGGTAGACAGATCGTCCTTCTGACCTACGCTCACGATACGACTGGGTTCCCGGTCATCCTGGTCGACCTCTTGAAGAAGTTGGGATATCGCTGGTACCCCGAGTACACTGTTTATGAGGACTACTACGAGTTCAACCAGGAACAGTATGAGACTGTGATGGTTATCTAGGATCGACGGGACCTCTCCATCACTGAGCTGCACACCTTCCGTGGCATTGGAGTGACTGTCGAGATGGCCGTACAGGCTGCTGCTTATGCTGCTATTGTTCGACTCCGTGCAACGAACTCTTGTTTGGAGGAGACGGCATACAGATACATTCTGTATGTTCCTACTGGAGTTGATAGTGCCGCCGACACTAAGGTCTTGGCCCCTTTCGCAGGACAGCGCAACGATCGATCCTACACTGCTGTCTGCACCCCCTACGTGAGTTGTCGTTATGACCCACAGGTTCTAGTTCAGTACACTGAGGCATTGGATCGCACTGTCAGGGCTCTTAACGTCGAGTTGTACGCCACCCGTGATCATCTTTATCGGGCTTTGGCGTATTTGTTGCCAGCAGTCACCGCGGGGATACATCCGGAGAACATCCTGTACCCGCCTCGGACTGTGTTTCCGCCAGGTCTTGAGTGGCCTGAGGTTCGAGGTCGTGTTCCGGCACGTGGACCTGCGCTCCCGCTCAGTATGCAACGTATACATCAGAGTTTGCATGGGATGCAGGACCCTGCCACCAGGTTCAACATTCAGGTTCATCTATAGTTCCGTGGGTTCTTTCGTTGTCCCCGACATTGATGTAGCTTTTCGCTATATCCGTTGTTGTATCCCTCTACCGCGTGTCTGCATGCCGCCTAGTTGCTTAGGTTAATTTCATGCCGGACCTATCAACTATGTTGTAACAGACTTATGGTTTGTAATAGACCTATGTATGGATCTGTATGTTGAATTCGAACTACTATGTCGTATCTATTGCACTTTGTCCATTGAGCAATTTACTTCATAAATAACTCATTGTCTTTACAATATCCAATGCTAAAATACCACTGTTAATTGTTTTGACAGAATGGTTAGGCCAGCTGGTCGTGGTGCGACTGAACACCCATCGCCGCCTGAATACATGGCTGGTATGATGCAGCAGTTTGAACTGAATCATCAGTTTATGCAAGGGCTTATGGACCAGTTCCCAAGGCTGAACATGAATCAACAGCCAGCCCCAATGACTCTGCAAGACTTCATGCGCCTCAACCCTACGATCTACCGTAGCTCAACTCAGCCGCTTGACGCAGATGACTGGCTCCGTGACATGACTTATGAGCTAGAATCTTCAGGCGCCCCAGAAGCTAGCTATGTCACCTTTGCCTCGTACTTTCTGAAGGGTCCCTCTGCTCAATGGTGGGACAGTCACAGGCACTCACAGCCTGTTGGAACTATCATCACCTGGCCGGAGTTCCAAGCTGCATTCCGTGCTCGCCATATTCCTCAGGGAATGATGGACAAGAAGAAGCGTGAATTTCGCAATCTCGTCCAGGGCAACAAGACTGTGGATGCTTATCAGTGGGAATTTTTGGACTTATCTCGCTATGCTGAAGAAGACGTTGCAACTGATGCTCGTAGGCAGGAGAAGTTCCGTGAAGGCCTCCACCCTGATATCAAACTGGCACTCCTTGTTCAAGACTTCGACAACTTCGCCACCTTGGTGAACAAGTCCATAATAGTGGAAACAGGTCTGCAGGACTACAAGGACAGCAGCAAGCGCAACCGTGACGTGGGCTCATCTTGGGGTTCAGCAAGTCAGAAGCGCAAGATCTGGATTCCCCACAACATGTACCATGCACCTGCTCCTGCTCCAAGGCCGTCCTATGCTGCACCTCGTCTGCCTCCACCACCTAGGCAGCCGAGGCTCCCAACTCCGCCACCACGAGCTCCTGCTCCCCCTTCTCGACCTGAGGATGGGCTGTGCTTCAAGTGTGGTCGTCCAGGACACCATGCTAGAGAATGCAGGCAGAATCAGAATCAGCTTGCACTGCCTTCCAACCAGCCCCGCAACAACAATGCCATGTCTGCTCAGGGACGTGTTCAAGTTAACAATGTTGATCTGAATGAAGCTCAAGACCAGCCTGCTACTGTGATGGGTACCCTTCTCGTCAACTCAGTACCAGCTTCTATATTGTTTGATACAGGAGCATCACATTCTTTTATGTCTGAAGATTTTGCATCCATGCATGGCATTAATTACGAGGAGATGAACACTCCAATAGTGGTGAACACCCCCGCTAGCCAATGTCAGACCTCCATGGTTAGTCATGACATCTCCATCGAAATAGAAGGGTTGGAATTCCATGTTTCCCCCATCATATTGAAGTCTTCCAAGATTGACCTCATTCTTGGAATGGATTGGTTGAAAGCACATACTGCTTCAGTCATTTGTGCCACCAAAACTGTCCACCTCTTGCACCCTTCTAATGAGATAGTCAGCTACCATGCTCATCTTGTTCGAGATGCTGAAGCCCGGCTATATGCCATGAACGCTTTAAATGAGTCACCTCTTGAGGGGATTGAAAACATTCCAGTTGTCAGGGGTTTCCAAGATGTTTTCTAGGAAGAACTCCCAGGGATTCCCCCTGCTAGAGCTGCCGAGTTTGTCATCGACTTGGTACCTGGTACCACTCCTATAGCCAAGCGTCCGTATAAGATGCCACCACATGAACTCCTTGAACTTAAGCAAGAAATTGACAATTCGCTACGGCTGGGTTTCATTCGCCCAAGTTCCTCTGCTTGGGGAGCACCTTCTCTCTTTGTTAACAAGAAGGATGGGACAAATCGTCTGGTCCAGGATTATTGACCAATCAACCAAGCTACAATTCAGAACAAATATCCGCTACCTCGGATCATTGATTTGTATGATCAACTTGTTGGTGCCTCAATTTTCTCTAAGCTCGACTTGAGGTTGGGCTACCATCAGATCCGTGTTCATGAAGAGGATGTCCCGAAGACCGCATTTGTTACTCGCTATGTTTCATACGAGTACACCGTCATGTCCTTCGGTCTAACCAATGCTCCAGCAACTTTCTCTCGTTTAATGAATTATATCTTCATGGACTACCTCGACAAATTCGTCGTGGTTTATATGGATGATATTCTAGTATTTTCCAAGAATAAAGAGGAGCATGCTGAACATCTTCGTCTTGTACTGGAAAGACTTCGGAAACATCAGCTATATGCCAAGTATTCCAAGTGTGAGTTCTGTATGGACGAAGTCACCTACCTTGGTCATGTGATCTCCAAGGATGGTATTGCGGTAAACCCTGAACAAGTTTCGGCTAGTCTTGACCGGACTCCCCCAAAGAATGTCAAGCAAGTCAGAAGTTTTCTCGGACTCGCCAACTATTGCCATCGATTTGTCGAGAACTTCTCCAAGATTGCAAAGCCCTTAACCAGTCTGCTTCACAAAGGTGTTAAATATGAGTGGACAGGAAAATGTGAGGAGAGCTTCCAGGCACTTAAGGACAAATTGACGTCTGCTCCAGTGCTTGCTCCTCCGGCTACCCGTAAGGACTTTGTCATTTATTGTGACACTTCGCGTCAGGGAATAGGTTGTGTCCTAATGCAAGAACGCAAAGTGGTTGCTTATGCATCTCGTCAATTGCGTCCTCATGAAGAGAATTACCCAGTTCATGACCTTGAACTTGCTGCAGTAATTCATGCTCTGAAAGAGTGGCGGCAATACCTTGTTGGTAATTGATGCGAGATCTACACCGATCACCAAAGTTTGAAGTATTTGTTTACTCAGCCAGATTTGAATCTCCGTCAACAGAGATGGATGGAGCGCATAGCCGATTACAACGTGGGAATTTCTTATACACCTGGCAAGGCTAATGTAATGGCTGATGCTTTGAGCCGTAAGTCATACTGCAACCACCTTTAGGTCCACAAGGTTCACCCCCTTCTTCAAGAAGAATTCCGCAAGCTGAACCTCCATATTGTTCCTCAGGGTTATCTCGTTCCCCCTCCACCAGAGAATCGCAAGATGAACCTTCGTGTCGTTAAACAGGGATCTTTGAATAACCTGGTCGTTGAACCATATATTATGGGTTGTATCAAAAGAATGCAGGGCTATGACAGTGAAGTCGAAAGGATTAAATACTATCTGTTGGAAGGTAAACCCTCATGTTTCACCGTTGCTGATGATGGTGTTGTGTACTTCAAGGGACACTTATTCGTTCCAACAAAAAGGGAAAACCTGAATATGACTGATAGAATACTGAAAGAAGCTCATGATACTCCATTGTCTATTCATCCGGGTAGTACCAAGATGTACCGAGACTTCTGCCAAAGGTTCTGGTGGTCAAATATGAAACAAGACATTGCTCAATATGTTTCAGAAAGCGACACTTGCCGTCGTATCAAAGCAGAACATTAGAAGCCTGTCGGAACTCTGCAACCCATTTATATTCCTGAATGGAAATGGGATCATGTTGAAATGGACTTCGTCACCGGGTTTCCCAGGTCACAGAAGGGTAATGATGCTATTCTTGTCGTCATTGACCGGTTGTCCAAGGTTGCACATTTTCTCGTTGTCAAGGAAACTATTACTGCTAGTCAGCTAGCAGATCTTTACATGTCTAGAGTTGTTTCCCTCCACGGTATTCCATTGGTGATTAGTTCGGACCGTGGCAGCTTATTCACTTCAAGATTCTGGGCAAGTTTCCAAGAAGCTATGGGAACTCATTTGTCCTTCAGCACCGCCTTTCACCCTCAATCCCAGGGACAAGTTGAAAGAGTCAATCAGATTCTCGAGGACATGCTTCGAACTTGTGTCATTTCTTTTGGCAAGAAATGGGAGGAATCTCTCCCGTATGCTGAGTTCTCCTACAACAATAGCTACCAAGCTAGTCTAAAGATGGATCCTTTTAAACTATCGTATGGACGTAGGTGTCGGACTCCTCTGAATTGGTCAGAAACTGGGGAACGTACACTTATCGGTCCGGATATTATCCAACATGCCGAAGATCAAGTCCGCATTATTCATGCAAATTTGAAGGCTGCTCAGTCTCGTTAGAAGAGTCATTATGACTGTCATCACAAGGATATGGTCTATCAACCTGGCAAAAAGGCTTATCTTCGAGTCACGCCAATGAGAGGTACACACCGTTTCGGGATCAAGGGCAAGCTAGCTCCTCGATATGTTGGTCCGTTCACGATTCTCAAAAGGCGTGGAAAAGTGGCATATCAACTAGAACTACCGCCAAACCTTTCTCACGTTCACGATGTATTCCATGTGTCACAGCTTCGTCGCTACTTCAAGGATCCTATCCGAGCAGTGGACCATGATATGCTTGAACTGTAACAAGACCTTTCTTACGAAGAACAACGAGTCCGCATTCTGGATGAAACCAAACGTTGGACTCGTCAGAAGGTTACCAAGTTCTTCAAAGTGCAGTGGGCAAATCATTCTGAAGATGAAGCCACTTGGGAACGCGAAGATCATCTTTGTGCAGAATACCCCGGGCTCTTTCCTTCTACTTCTTAATTCTCGGGACGAGAATTCTTGTTAGTAGGGGAGAGTTGTAACACCCTGGTGTCAGTGCTACAGTGATGATGTAATTAATCTATAGTAATGACATGATCAACAACTAATTATTTTGTTAAGTGGAACATGATCAAGATGGATTTCCAAAGTCCAATTCAAAATTCCATTCAAATGCTCTATAGTTTCAAGTGACAAATTTAAATTCTCAAACATAAAAGATAAAATGTTGCATGCTTGTAAAATATTCCAAAATAAATAATGTTAAGGAAAACAACATCACCAAGATTGTGATGTGGTCCCCACCATTAATAACAGAAGCTAAGAGTATTTCTAAGGGCATATAAATTCAAATTTAAATATTCAAAGAACTTTGAAAATTGCTTAAACTTGATGTGGTCATTCCAAATAATGCTTGCTATTTTTGAGTCCCTGTCACATATTTTTGCTAAGGAAATTGTGACTAGAAATAATAGGAAAAGGAAATGGGAAAACACAGAAAACAGAAAAAAGGGAAAAGAAAGGAGACTACTGGGCACCTAGGCCCAGCGGCTATAGTACGGCCCAGACCCACTTCCCCCTCGTTGTCTCCTTCCTTTGTAGCGACCAGCACGGTCGCTACAGAGCGGCCGACCGCGGCGCTCCCGATGCACAGCGTCGTCCCCGCCGGCGAGGGGGATAAGACCGCCCCACGGCCTCTCTCTCCCTCCCTAGAAAACCTAGCCCCTCCAGATCTCGCTCTCTCCCTCTCCCCTGCCGGCTCGCACCTCGCCCGAACGCCACTATCACCATGGACGGCGGCTAGCCGCGGCCACCGTGCCTCCCGCGCCCTGCCACCGCATCCACGAGCTCCACCATGTCCTCCTCGCCCCCCTCGACCACACGCATGACACCCGGAGCCCTTGCACCGACGACCCGGAGCTGCTTCCCCCTCGGATCGCCGCCGCTCGCTGTTGTCGATTCCGGCGACATCGAGCCTCCCCCGAGCCCACTAAGCACCCCTACAGGACCCCAGTGAGCTCCTACTTCTTTCCCCCTTCCCCTCGACGAACCTGGGCTCGTAGCGTAGGATTTCACCGGAGCCCGAACCTGCCGCCGCAAGAACTCGTCGCCGGCATGCCTCCGGTGACCAAATGGTCATGGGGGTGTGCCCATTCGCTTCGCCGCACCGCGTAGGACCGCTCCCGCACTAGCCCCGCTCGTGTTGCCCCCTATACACATGCGCCGGAGTTCGCCCGAAACCCGCCTCCGCCGTCGTCGACCTGCCGCTCGCCACCGTCCACTGTAGCCCCCACCGTTGGCCGGAATCGGTCGGCGACGTCCCCAGCTCGCGAACGCGCCAAACGACGCTCGGTTTGGTGCCCTGTGCACCGTTTCCGACCCTCCCTATTGTTTCGGGAGCTCGCCAGAGCTCCTCCGGTGGCTGGCCGGTGCCGCTGCCCACGTGGCCGACCTAGGGCCACTGCTAGGGTCACTGACCCGTGGGCCCTGCGGTCCTGGTTGACCTGTTGACCAGGTCAACCATGCTGACTGGCACCCGTGTGCCACTGACATGTGGGGCCCTACCCTCAGTGTCTATGACATTGGGCCCCACCCTGTCCGATGCTTAATTAGTGAATTGATTAATTAAACTAATTAAATTTCCTAAATTAGTCACTGACATGTGGGCCCCCTTTTAATTAATCCCGTTTAGTTTAATTTAATAAGCTGGAATTGGTCTGTGTCAATGACATGTGGCCCCACATGTCAAGTTTGACCCGGCCAGATCCTGTTGACCTGCTGACGTCATAGTGATGTCATGCTGGCAACACCTCTTACTATTCTGGATAATGTTGGATTTAAGTAATTAAAATAATTCCATAAAATTAATAAAACTTTAGAAAATCATATCTTTTAAACCGTAGCTCAGATGAAAACAATTTATACATGAAAGTTGATCAGAAAAATCCCACGAATCCAATTACGCCATCCATTCATCTGTCACATGATCCTAGCATGATGAGCATGGAACTTTCCCCTCCGGATCAACTGTCCGATAAATCCAAAACACCCGGGAAATATCGTCAGATATTCTTCCGAACCGTCTGCGACGTATAATACTGCGTTAGTGCATGCCTAGCCCTGCATATTTCCATGTCATGCATTGTGATCGCATCTTTGCTTTATATTTATTGTTTCTTCCCCCTCTTCTCTCCGGTAGACCCCGAGACTGACGGTGTTGCCGGGTACGACTACACCCCTGACGACCAGCCTTTTGCCGCAGAGCAACAAGGCAAGCAAAACCCCCCTTGAGCATTCCGATATCACCCACCTCTCTCCCTCTTATTCTTGCATTAGAATTTTGCTACTGTTTTAGTTAACTCCTATTCTGATGCATAGCCTGATTTTGATGAACTGCTACTATTCCTGCAATCATACCAACTGCTTAGTATAGGTTGGTTAGAGAACCCCTAGTGACCCCTTAGTCCCAGTTGCCCCTGATTCTTCATCGACGACCCGATGACTCGACGACTCGAAGGCTTGGTCAACTGACTGACAAGCCAGGCCACTCACATCACTGCACTCCCCTAAATTGTATGACTCTGCAGTGCTACTATTGAGTACCGAGGGTGACACCTCACGAAGTACTCATGATGTTAGCCCTGTAGTGCAGCTAGTCGGTCATGGTTATCGAGGGTGATTCCTCCTTCACCATTCCCAACAATGTCTCTGTCGTGCAACCCCTCAAGTGTGGGACCCTCGAGGGTGATTCCTCTAAAGTCCACCTTGACGGTTACATCGAGCGGGGACCATTGAGGGTGATTCCTCAGTTCCCGTCTTGATGTTATAACCACACAGTTACTATTGACTTGGCACTGTACTAACATGACGGGATTGAAAGGACAGGCGGTACCACCCTGTTGAGGTGGACCTGAGTTCCCGACAGTTCTGAGATGGGTCGGCCCCAAGGGTACCCGTGTGAGAAAGATTTGGTGGGATGCACCGTAAGGCATCCGAAGACTTGGTGGGGTGCGCCGGTAAGGCACCCGAGTGTTATTGGTGGGGCGATGGCCTGCAATATGGATCGAGCCTGCCCCACACTAATAAAATGCTAATGGGTTGGGTATTTGATCCGAGTTGGTCGTTGACCTTTTTACGCACTAAACCTTCACGTGGGAGAAGTTATGGGTACTCAGCGTCATTGTATCAGCCGAAGCTCTTCGGACGTCAGCAATGGAGTGGCGTGCGCTGGATTGGACTGGAACGCATCGCGCTTGTAAGTTAAGGGGTGTTAGGTCTGTTTCCGGCCGCGTGTGCACCATGTAGGAGTGCGAGGGCAAGTGGGCCCACGAACCTGCGCGCTTAGGAGTAGACCGACGGGCTGACCTCTTCATTGAGTCTAGGTGGGGCGACGACGTTTTGGATCTCGAGGCCGGGCATTACCCCGGAAAGTGTGTCCGGCCAGAGGTGATCAAGCGTGTTGGAAATGCGGTGCACCCCTATAGGGAAGAAATTATCTATTCGAATAGCCGTGTCCACGGTAACAGGACGACTTGGAGTTGTACCTTGACCTTATACAACTATAAATGTGATTTGAATTGAACTGAATTGTGGCTCTGGGATTGCTTCCTCACAGGGAGTCGAGGAAGAATCTTTGGGCATGGTTACTTAATAAAATTGCTACAATAATATGACTATATGTGAGTTACCAGTCTACTCTCTTCTCATGCTGCAAGATGTTGAAGATGCTAGTCTTCGATAGGACGAGGCCTTCCTCCTATTCTTGCTTTCTGCAGTTAGTCCAGGTATAACCCCACCCCTTGATAATGATGCATACTTAGCATAGTTCTGATGTTAGTCTTGCGAGTACTTTGGATGAGTACTTACCGCTGCTTTGCTTTCTCTTCCTCCCCGCTCGATACGATTCTGCGTTCAGACGGTGGAGCCCAGGAGATGGAGTACGTCGGAGACGACTACTACACCACCATAGGAGCCTACTACTATGTGGAGGCAGCCCCCGACCAGCAGTAGGATAGGAGGTTCCTAGGCAGGAGGCCTTTCCTCTTTCAATCTGTTGTTATGTTTGTGCTAGCCTTCTTAAAGCAAAACGTGGTTAACTTATGTCTGTACTCAGATATTATTTGGCTTTCGCTGACTCATGTTTGTCGAGCTTTGTATTCGAGCCCTCGAGGCCCCTGGCTTGTAATATGAAGCTGTATGACTTTAATTTGTGTCTAGAGTTGTGTTGTGATATTGATTAGTGAGTCCCTAATCTTGGCCGTACGCATTGCGTGTATGTTTAGCGTACGGACGAAATTGGGGGCATCACAAAAGTAGAGCTCGAAGGAGATGTAGGGGTTAAGGTGGATCTGGTCGCCCTGAAGCTAGATGAGTTGTAAGAGGCACAAGACATGTTCTCATCCGATTTAGGGGGTAGGTCGACCAGCGCACAAATAACACGGGCTTGCTCTAGCGTGAGGCACATGTGGTATGGGCTTGCCGCTTCACCAAGATCCAGGCTTGGGCATCCTCCACGATCTTCTTCTCCAGGGCGTGGCGTGACTCCTCAATGCCCTCTGAGAGGGTCTTGGCGTTGATCCGGTGGCACTGATGTTAGGAATAACTTCTTTATGGCACGGGCGACCGTGTCCTCATCGGATTTGGATCTCACTGGCACCATAGTGGATATGACAAATGAGCAGGAGCCACGACACACCTTCGACCTCTTCACGCGCAGCGTCTGGTAGTTGGAGTAGCCTCCATGGCTGCCACACCTATCGCATCTGGAACCATGGTTGTTGTTGATGGTCTCAGACTCCAAGGCCACAATGTGGGGACAAGCACCCACTGCCAGGGTAGCTTTGATATCGCGGATCTGGTCTCGTCGCCTCGTGATATAACTAGGAAGACCTTTCAAATACCACACATGAGTCATGAGACATGTGAGATTCATGTATCCCATTTGATATCTCCATATCCAAGAATCCACAAATTTTAGGTCGCATTTTTTGCCAAAATATTTGTCTTTGTTTTTAGCTACGCTCGCTCGAGAATTACCACAAACACAAATCCCGCTTTATATGGATCCAAAGATTCTTTCTGAAACAATCCATCATTTCGCACTTTATTGGTTTTATAATGGAGAATGGAGGGCCTTGTGACTTTTCCAACGACTTCTCCACTAGGTAGGTCTTGTTAGCCATGGTGTGGCAACGGAGCGGACATGCATCGCGAGGTTCTATCGAATGCGACACCATAGTTGGATCCAAACTAGAGTGGTGGAGAAGGCGTCTGGTTTCTGGATGCGCGTTGGGGTAGCTTCAACGAAGTTTAAGTCTTGACCTGGGAATAGTAGAGCGCGAGCTGGACGGTTATCTCCTCATTGCCCGAGCAGGGGTGAGCCGGACCAGATGGACAAAATCCGTTGCTTGCCATGCGGAGAATGGCCGAAGATAACCAAAGTGGAGGGAAGGAGGCAGAGAGCAAAGCGGACGAGGGTGGAGTCCAACATATGGGCTAAGTTTGGTGGGTCCGATTGTGTGGCAATTTTCTGTCCGGATCATGTCCGCTGGACATATGAGGGAGTAGGAGGTTTGATAGAAGATGCTCTTTTTCGACAAAAGGGAATATATTAATATTGAGAAGATACCAACTATGCCCAGTCTTTGCAATAACAAAATGTGCAACTTGACATTGAGGATGCATACAATCAAAAAGAGAAAAAAGCCCTGACGTAGTGATCAGTCACTGGTAATAATATCACATTAACCACCATCAAAGACAACACCCAAACCACAAAAGAGGTCCTCCAAAGACGACACCTCCAAGAAAGAAACATAGCACAAGCACCGGCGTCGTCCGATCAATAATCTTAGATTTTCATCCTGAAGAATGTCAGAGTTCTAAAAACAATGCCTTCAACAAAATTATTGACAGATACAACCAATGAAAAACCATGCATTTGATTTTCACCCACAGAATCAAGACTGGGTACTCAAGGAGCATCACCAAGATCAAAGTCCTTCGGTGCTACGGCCTGATAAAGAGGTAGAAGATGCTCTTAGCCTCTTGGACGTTTGTCCAAAATGGTTGCTTCAGCATGCATTTCCCTTAAATCCACTATGTTTTGTATAGGCTCTGGCATTCTCTTTGGATGAATCTATCTCTTTTTTATATCCCACGACACGGCATCTTCCACTGCATTGCCATTGGCGTGCTGCTTCCGCGGGGAGCAGCGCCGGGTGCAAGGGATGGACGGAGGCAACGCGCGCGTGTCAAGCCAAGCGTAAATGAGGCGTCGGAAGTCCGCCATGCGCGCTCCTTCCCCCGACCCTGTAGCTCCACCAGCCTGTCACGCCCAAGATGCGCGCCTACCTGTTTAAGGCACGAGGGCATCACAAGGGATAGAGGCGCATCTTGCCGTTAGCAAGAATAATATCATCACAACATACAATATTGAATGGGAAGAGTATACAAGTTGGCTTACACTCGCCACATGCTAACTTACAATGTCACTCAAATCATAGCATCAAGTTGAACACAGGGTCCGACTACGGACGAAATCAAACGATAAAAGAAGTTGGAAATGATACTATCAAGCTATCCCAAAGATCATGACCAGGTCCTCTACTCATCCGGATACGTCATGTACATCCTGCCTCTCTCCTCATCATACTCCCACTGGATCTGAGTAAGATCATCCTGCACGAACTCATCTGAACCTGCACCTGGATTATTGTAGTAAACTGTGAGCCACAGAGGACTCAGGTATCATGTGCCCGGGTACCAAGACTATTTAAGCTTTAGGAAGGAAGGGGGTGATGTTTATGTGAGTGGTCTACGTTAAGCGATCGAATCTAGAGTAATCCCTAAGAGATCCTGAACACTTACTTACGTCAATCATAACCCCACCGTGTTCTCTCTCGGATCATGTTCACGAGTAGAGACGATCACGGTTACTCACACAGTTGGTGTGTTTTAATTAGAGTTTACTTCAAGTTTTCTATAACCGGGTGTTAAACAAATATCCAAGTTGCCACATAACAGCGGGCACGGCTTTCCGAAAGATTTAACCCTGCAGGGGTGCTCCAACTAGTCCATCACAAATAACCACACTCCATGGGAATAGCCTCGAATGCGGATCTCGCGATCATGATAGGCAATTCCAAAGGATGCCAACACCTCGAGTAAACCCGAAGAAAGTCACACTCCACACGCAAGACATTCGATAAAGGTAAAACAAATCCAGCAAAACCTCCCGACGTGTCGACGAACCCGATAAGAGCCGCGTATCTCAGTCTTAGGACACGACGGATTAGTGAAGTGTACGGTGGCCTAATAGAAATCTCCCGAGTTACCCCGGGTTGGCCCCGCACGGTGCTCTAGTTTGGACCAACACTCATGAGGAGCATTGGCCCGGGGGTTGATTAATTATCCACGGGTTTGCAAGACCCTATGCAATTTTATTAAGTTGTTAAGCAAATATAGTACCAATGTTGGGTCTTGCCAGACAAGTTTTAATCTCAACCGGATGAACAAGGGGGTCCCCATAACAACCCCAAGCGTGTTAGGAGCGCATAATATGGAAAACATAACACCGGTAACAAGGATCTAATGGCGGTAATAGCGGAACAAATCACTTAGCAAAAGGCCAAGCCTTCCACCAATACCAAGATATGTATATGTGCATTAAATTAAATAACAGAATTTATTGTGATATCCAATCCATGTTATAACATGGAACAAACCGGCACCTGCAACTAAGAATGCTATAAGAGGGGCTGAGCAGCGGTAACTTAGCCAATCAACGGTATGCTGGGATGTGGAGGTTAGAGGCTGTCATGGCAACATGGGGGCTGATATCATGTGGTAGGTAGCGCAATTTTAACGATAATAACGAGAAACTAGCAAGCAAAGATAGTATTGGGATCCGGGTACGATCATCTTGCCTGTTGGTTCTTCAGCGGAACAAGTAGCGGGATCCTCGTAGTGGTACTCTCCTGGTTCCTTGTACTCAGTATCAACACTCACATCTACCCAAGAGAAACATCAAAAATCATCCAACCAAGGTGCAATGCACAATCAAAATGATGCATGGCCATTTATGAAGAGTTCTATCATGACAATCCAAAACTAGTCATGTTTCACGAGCAAAGTTGTTATTAATGAATCTGGACAGAACCTCATGTTAAGTTATTTAGACATGCATGAACATGGAAAATATGGATGCAGCATGCAAAATTGATAGAAATGCATATAAGGATCGCAAGAAACGGAGTTACGGTTCTCACGATACGCTCACGACAAGGTACGGAGGCAAAGCACAAGACCACCAAATACCTGGACTAATTCTTGGCATTCCAAGGTATCCACTGGATAGGTGATGGAAAATCAATCATAATAGACTCAATAATCAAGACATTCCATGGAGTATAGCTCCCACAACTCACAAAACAAAATCACACCAAATCTGTCACAAACAGCAACATGGCAACTTCAGAAGCTCACAACTTGAGCTACAGGAATCCTACAGCCACAAACAAGATATGAACAGAATCTGCTCAACACCCAAATCAATTCATCCAATTACACCACCAGCAAAGGAGCCACACATCAATAAGCAAGAAGCAATCAAGTTGGCATGATGAATCAGTTTTCCTGGGACTTAGTGAAAATTCCAGTTTTCTGAAATCTGGGTTAATAAAGTAGCAAGTTGACAACACTGGTTAAACATGCTAGAGAGTTCCTATTGACATGAAAATTAACATTATGGTGTATGAGAATAACTACTAAAAATACCTAACACTGAGCATGGTCAAATATCCAACACATTACAAGATACCATCCTCTCAACATGGCCAAAAAATAACAGCAGACTCTCCAGACTTAGCCATTTTTCATGCAGGTTGGCAGAAACAGAAAGTAGGCACCTTAACAGCATGGTTACCACTCATCTAGTGACTTAACATGAATAAAAAAATTACTGGGACATTCCCAACAACGTTTCCTAACAAATTCATGTTGGCAAGATCTTGAAAGCATGCATAGATTAATTCATATGAAAAAGACAAAAGGGCATCACAGCCTAAAAATGCAGTTTTGTCAAGTTGCCCCAAAGTCAAATATGACTTCACAGGTGCATACATGGGTTGATTCTACCCCAAAATCATTACTCATACCCATATGATTGCTTGGAACAAAAGGGAGCAAAGCTAGGTCGAAATTTGACCTCCCTAGGGCATGGGTGACTTATGTCACTTATGAAACTTAATGAAAATGCCCCAAACTCACATGTGCTCCATAGATACATGTTGGAAGTGGTTATATAGCATATTAGGGACATGATAACATGGCATAGCATCAATAAGCAGGGATGAAACTATCTAGAAGGAAAACTATGCTCATATGCACATAAAGAGAACCTACACATGGAACAACTGATGCCCAAGGTATAACATCAACTCACTTGCTCATCTACACTAGACATGGCAGCAACATGCAAGAAGAAACCCCACACACCTATACATGCATAACTACACAAGCACATGTGTGTGTGTAGGCACACATGCACTTTCATACATGTATGCCCACATACACATACACACTCCTACACACTACTCACACTAGAAACACACATACATAAAATCCCCCTCACACACATATATGGGTGTATGCAAGAAGCACACACACATATCCTACACTACACACACACCCACAAGAACCCCACATGTATGGGTGTGCAAAGAGCACACACACACATGCATATCTACCACCACACACATGCTCAAGTGTGTGTATGTAAAACACACATACACACACACTACCCACCACTACACCACTTATACACACACACTCACACACAAGTCATGCATGTGTGTATGCTAACATACACACACACAAGCGCATGCACACACACACTCTAACATACATGCACATACACCACTATCACATATTTACAACACAACCATTAATCTGGCCCACACATACACAAACATGCAGATTTGCATTTAAAAGAAATCAAAAGAAAAAGAAAGGAACAAAAAAACAAAAAAAACAGCAAAGCAAGAAAAATGGGGGGAGGGGGATCGAACCCACGACCCCCTGGGCACACACAGCACTCCACACCACTGGGCTACGGGCTCGATACTTAACAAAGGAGGGACTCGATCTGCTTTATACACACACACTAGCGGAACCTGACAAAACTGAAGAAAGGTAGAGCCACGGCGATAGGGCAACTCCGACAGCGTTTCCAGCGAGGCCGCGGCGAATCTGGCGACACCACTACACCTACGCGTGTGGGAACAAGCAGGGAATCCATTCCCTTGCTCACCTAGCGGAGAGGGGGAAGGAGGCACGCCCCAAGGTGCGGCCTTGCGGACGGTGGTGACGGGCGACTACGGCGGCTACCGACGAGCTACGTGCGGAGAAGGGGCCAGAGGGGACCAACGGCTCACCTTGGGGGAAGGCGGTGATGAGCCGGTCACGATGGCAGCGACGAAGGGGAAGGAGATGGCCGGAGACGTCGCAGGGGAAGAAGATGGCGGAGCAGCGCTTCCCTCGACGACGAGATCCTTGCCGCAGAGCTCCTCCGGAGCCCCTAGCGGCGGGAATGGAACGGCGGGAGGACCCACACACTCCTCGCCATCGCCACGGAGGACGGAGCCCATCGGAGACGCGGCGACGACGTCGACGAGGACCGGCGGACACGGCGAACTCTCTGAACTGTCTCTGAACTTACCTTGGCAGGGGAAAAAGCAGAGAGGGAGGAGGAAGAAAGAGAGGAAGAGGAACCCTAGGCGAGGGGAGGGCACGCATGCCGAGGGCTATAAAGCGATGGGGCAGACGGCAAAGGCGATGGAAAGGCGAGGCGGAGCTCCTGCTGCTCTGCTTAACTAACGGAGAAGGGGCAACGAGGCAGGTAGCCGTCCCTGTTCCCCTGGGCTGGGCCTCGGCCCATCTGCTCCTCTCTCTCTCATCAAAACATGGAAACAACCTTTTTTTAAATAAATCCAGCCAGACTAATTTAAATCCCCAGGGCAAATTGAAAAGGTTTTGAACAAAACAAAAATATCTTTATGGAGGATTTAATATGCACTATTTAAATAAAATGCCAGGTTGGTTTATAGGACAAGTAATTTTTAATATTGAAAAAGAGGCAGCTCCTGTTTAAAAACAAAACAAAACCCAAACACCTCCAAATGACAAAAACACCATTCTCACAAATCATAAGATTATTAGGGCCACCTTTTGAACATTTTTAAATAATTAAAACAGCAAGTTGAATCTGCACATAAAACTAATAGGAAGAGAGGGGAAAAGAAGGAAGGTGATGTTGGAAAAGAATAAGAGAGGGGAAGAAGAAGAAGAGGAGATGCACCCATGGATTGCACCACCTCTCACACATCACACAAAAGCACACTCACACAAGCACACTCACAAACACACTCACCACCCTCACATCATAACAAGAAACATGAAAACCAACAAGCATGCAAAATGAATGATATGATGGATGAGATGATGCATGAATGCAAGAACACAATGAATGACAAGGTGAAACTCATACATAGCTCATGACACAAGGTTCAATAGTGGGGTTACATGCCAAATTAGGTAGGGACATCACTTGGGATTTCACAACTCTCCCACACTACAAGAGGATCTTGACCCGAGATCTAGGAACAAAAGAAGTCCGGAAATTCGGAATGGAGCAGGTCCTCGCGTTCCCAAGTAGCTTCTTTCGCGGAATGATGAGACCAGTTCACCTTGAGGAACTTGATAGACTTGTTGCGAGTCTTACGCTCAGTTTCTTCAAGAATAGCATCTGGTTGCTCACGATAAGAGAGATCTTCTTGAAGATTGATGTCTTGGAGGTTAATGGTCCGCTCAGAAGTCTTGAAACATTTCCGGAGCTGAGAAACATGGAAGACATCGTGCACATTTGCGAAATTTGGAGGAATCTCTAGTTGATATGCAAGACCACCTCTCTTGCCAACAACTTTGAAAGGACCAACGAAACAAGGAGCTAGCTTCCCTTTTATTCCAAACCGCTGAGTGCCTTTCATGGGAGAGACTCTGAGATAGACTAGATCATCCACTTGGAAAGAAACATCCCAATGTTTGTTATCGTAATAACTCTTCTATCGGGACTGAGCTGCTTTGAGGTTCTCACGAATGACATGGCACATTTCTTCTGCTTCAGTGATCATGTCATTGCCCAAAATCTGACGCTCACCGGTTTCAGACCAGTTAAGCTGGGTACGACACTTTCTGCCGTAGAGAATCTCGAAAGGGGCCTTGCCTGAGCTAGCTTGGAAGCTATTGTTGTATGAGAATTCCGCATAAGGGAGGTAGTCTTCCCACTTCATGCCGAATGAAATCACACAGACTCTGAGCATATCTTCAAGGATCTGATTGACTCTCTCAACTTGTCTGCTTGTCTGCGGATGGAACGCCGTGCTGAAACGGATCTTGGTACCCATAGCAGTCTAGAAGGACTCCCAAAACTTGGAAGTGAAGAGACTTCCACGGTCAGAAGAGATGAGCTGAGGAATGCCATGCAAAGACAATATCCTTGACGTATACAACTCTACAAGCTGAGCTGTCGAGATAGACTCCTTGACTGGCAGGAAATGAGCAACTTTTGACAGCTTGTCGATAACCACAAAGATGGCATCGTTGCCCCTCTTGGACTTGGGGAACCCAGTTACGAAATCCATCTCCACGTGATCGAATTTCCTCTCTCGGATAGGCAAAGGCTGAAGAAGACCTACTGGACGCTGATGTTCCACCTTCACTCTGCGACAAACATCACACTCATTCACGAATTGTGCAATTTCACGTTTCATGCAAGTCCACCAGAAGGTTTGCTTGAGATCCTGATACATCTTTGAACTGCCTGGATGAATGGATAGCAGAGAATTATGTGCTTCATCCATGATAACCTTTCTGAGATCACCTTTTGGAACCACAAGACGGTCCTCAAAGAACAAGGTATCTTTGTCATCAACACGAAAGCACTTATACTTCGAAATGCTCTTGGCCACACCTTTCTTCACTTTCTTCACCATAGCGTCAAGAAGCTACGCTTGGCGAACCTGATCTTCCAGAGTCGGAGAGACTTGAAGATTGGCAAGAAATCCTTGCGGAATCATCTGAAGGTTGAGCTTGCGGAAGGCTTCACAAAGCTCGGGTTGAAGAGGCTTCAGAATGAGACTATTGCAGTACGCCTTATGGTTGAGCGCGTCTATAATGAGATCTGCTTTCCCCGGAGTATACTCAATGCTTGGGTTGAAGTCTTCAAGCATTTCCACCCAACGAGATTGCCGAAGATTGAGATTGGGTTGAGTGAAAATGTACTTCAAGCTCTTGTGATCGGTGTACACCTCAACTGGTCTACCCAACAACAAATGCCTCAAGTCATTAGAGCATGCACAACTGCCGCCAACTCAAGATCATGAGTGGGGTAGTTCTTCTTGGCAGGCTTCAACTGACGCGAGGTATAAGCAACAATCTTCTTGTCTTGCATGAAAAAACCACCAAGACCTTGGAGAGAAGCATCACAGAAAACTTGGAAAGGCTTGGACTGCTCAGGAGGAACAAGAACTGGAGCTGAAGTCAGTCTCTGCTTGAGTGTATTGAATGCCACATCACACTCAGGAGACCAAACATACTTGACGCTCTTCTGGAGGAGATTGGACAGAGGCTTAGCAATTTGAGAGAAGTTCTCCACGAATCTTCTGCAATAACTAGCAAGCCCGAGGAAGCTCCGAAGCTGCTTCACATTCTGAGGAGGTTACCACTTCAAGATTGCCTCGACTTTCTCAGGGTGCACTTTAATTCCCTCGGCAGAGATGACATGCCCGAGGTACACCACTTCATTGAGCCAGAACTCACACTTGGAAAACTTGGCATAGAACCGATGTTCCCTTAACTTGTCAAGCACAAGGCGGAGATGCTCTGCATGATCTTCTTCTGTCTCTGAGAACACAAGGATATCATGCAGATAGACCAAGACGAACTCATTCTTGAAAGGAGAGAAGATGAAATTCATCATTCTTGAGAAGGTTGAAGGAGCATTCGCAAGACCAAACGACATAACGGTGTACTCATAAGAGCCAAAACTCATCCTGAAAGCGGTCTTGGGAATGTCTTCTTCGCGAATACGAATCTGATGATAACCCATCCCATGCAGCGCATGTATCCGGCGCCCGATCCAGATTTAGCTTTTGGGGAACTGCCGCCTCCCCCGCCTTGGCGCCCAGCAGGCGCTGGAGCTGGCGTGGGCTGCCCACCCCTACCCATTCCGGTGCTGCACACCCACGCTACTGCCCCAACCACCGGCTTCAATGGGGCTGACCCAGCAGCTGCAGTTATTGCCGCTAATGGCGCGGGATGGCTCGCCTGCTTTTGGGATGTGGCAACACTGGGGAGTACCGAGTAGTCAGTTCCGCGCGGCGTGGGGACTGCGGGGCTCGAGACTGAGATGGTGGCCATGCCCCGGGTGGAGGTCAAGTCCCGTCGGCGACGACCGCCGGCCAAGCAAATTGCATTCAATGCATGCTCCCCTCCAGCTGCTTGGATAAGAGGCCTCTGCTTCCATTGTCTCAGCCCACGTCACCGCGCCATTGACTGTCGAGACCCCGTGGTCTGTAGGCGCTGTTTTCGCTCCGGCCACAAAGCATGTTTCTGCACCCACGCAGCTCGGCCACACCTGCGCCCTGGTTGCAAGATGCCTCTCCTGCCATCGCGTTCGCCGCTGCCGACGACCGCGCCGTTTCCCCTGCCGCTGTGTGGGCCGCTTCCGGTGGCTCCATCGCCCCTTCCACAAGCTGCGATGGGCTCAACTGCTGCTGCCTGGACGGGCGACCACTCCGCTCGCCCAGAGGTCTTCTCCGTCGTCCACAACACTCCCACGATGCTGATGGAGATCGCTCTGCTGGAATCCAACGCGGTGGTCGCCTGGTTCGACCGAGACCATCGGGCCTTCACCGATGAGATGGCGGCTTTCATCGCTGACAAGATCGGAGCGCTCAAGCCAGACGTCGTCGTCGTTCTTCACCACCCCGAGAAGTTCCTCGTGTGATTCATCCACCGGCATCACGCGGAGCTCACCGTCTCCCACCGCGAGCTGACTTTCGGTAACACCAAGCTTCAGCTGCGCGCTTGGCGGCTTGAAGCACATGAGGAGCACATCGACATGCGCCATCATGTCTGGCTCTGCTTGGAGGGCCTCCCCCTCTATGCGTGGGAGGAGATGGTAGTGGCCAAGGCCATTGGTTCCGGGTGCTCGATCGACTACATTGAGCCTGCCTCCCAGCTGAAGACCGAGACCAAGATTCTGACAGTGTGGGCTTGGACGCCATGCCCGAGCAGGGTTCTGCGGGTGAGCTGGATCACCTTGCTTGCCCGCAATGGTGGTGCGCCGGTGTATGGGCGCAAGGGCTTGGAGCAACGCATCCTTGTGCACCTTCTTATCTACCAAGTATCTAGGGTTGTTCCGCTTCAACGACCGCTCTCCTCATAATCGAAGCACTTAGTCTCGGGTTTGAGTTCAACTTTGGGTTGCTTCACTGGAGCAGCAACTGACTTGCCATCCATGAAGGTTCCCTCCTTGCTCTTCTTGAAACTAGTGGTTTTACTAACCATCAACACGTGACGCTCCTTCTTGATTTCTACCTTCGCGGTGTCAAACATCGCGAACAGCTCAGGGATCATTATTTCTATCCCTGGCGTTTTATAGTTCATCACCAAGTTCTAGTAGCTTAGTGACAGTGACTTGGAGAACTATATCAATCACTATCTTATCTGGAATATCAACTCCCACTCGATTCAAGCGATTTTAGCACCCAGACAATCTGAGCACATGCTCAACGATTGAGTTATTCTCCATCATCTTGTAGGCAAAGAATCTTGTTGGAGATCTCATATCTCGCAACATGGGCACGAGCCTGAGATCCTAATTTCAGCTCTTAGAACATCTCATATGTTCTGTGATGTTCAAAAGGTTTTGGAGCCTCAATCTAAGCCGTAATGCATGATGCACTAAACTATCAAGTAGTCATCAGCACGTGCCTGTCAGATGTTCACATCATCTACAAACGACGCTAGAGGGGTTGGCGCACCGAGCGGTGCATTAAGGACATAAGCCTTCTGTGCAGCAATGAGGACAATCCTCAGATCATGGACCCAGTCTGCAATATTGCTACCAACATCTTTCAACTCTATTTCTCTAGGAACATATAAAAATTCAAGGGAGCTACAACGCGAGCAAGTAATCTACAACATAATTTGCACAGACACTATTGACTATGTTCATGATAATGAGTTCAATTAATCATATTACTTAAGAACTCCCACTCAAATTGACATCCCTCCAGTCATTCGAGTGATACATGATCCAAATTCACCAACTCAAGTCCGATCATCACGTGAGTTGAGGTGGTTACAATGGTGAACATCGTCATGTTGATCATATCTACTATATGACTCATGTTCGACCTTTCGGTCTCTTGTGTTCCGACGCCATGTCTGTACATGCTAGGCTCGTCAAGTTTAACCCGAGTGTTCTGCATGTGCAACACTGGCTTGCACCCGTTGTATGTGAACGTAGAGTCTATCACACCCAATCATCACGTGGTGTCTCGACACGAAGAACTTTCACAACGATGCACACTCGGGGAGAACACAATTTATCTTGAAATTAAGTGAGGGATCACCTTATAATGCTACCGTCGTCCTAAGAAAAACAAGGTGCATAATAGGATTAACATCACATGCAAATGATAAGTGACATGATATGGCCATGAACTCGTGCTTTTGATCTCCATCATGAAAGCACCGGCATGATCTCCATCGTCACTGGCACGACACCATGATCTCCATCATCTTGATCTCCATCAACGTGTCGCCATCGGGGTTGTCACGCCCTGCATGCTTCTACTACTATTGCTACCGTTTAGCGATAAAGTAAAGCATTACATAGCGCTTATTGATTGACACGCATGTCATACAATAATTAAACACAACCCTATGGCTCCTGTCGGTTGCCGTACTCATCGACATTCAAGTCATGAAATTCTATACATCACATGATCATCTCATACATCACATATATCACATCATGTAATTGGCCATATCACATCACAACATACCTTGCAAAAACAAGTTAGACGTCCTCTAATTGTTGTTGCATGTTTTACGTGGCTGCTATGGGTTTCTAGCAAGAACGATTCTCACCTACGCATAAACCACAACGGTGATACATAATTTGCTTTTCAACCTTCTTAAGGACCGCCTTTGTCGAATCTGATCCAACTAAAGTGAGAGAAACTGTCATCCGCAAGCCATCCAGGCAACAAGTTGCGTCGAGGGAACCGGTCTCTCGTAAGCGTACGAGTAATGTTGGTCCGGGCCGCTTCATCTCACAATACCGCTGAACCAAAATACGACCAAGGGAGGAAGCAATCTAAGCATCAATGCCCACAAACCTTTTGTGTTCTACTCGAGATCTCATCTACACATAAACCTGGCTCTGATACCACTGTTGGGGAACGTTGCATGGGAAACAAAAAATTTCCTACGCACACGCAAGATCTATCCATGGTGATGAGCATCTACGAGAGGGAGAGTGGATCTACGTACCCTTGTAGATCGCTAAGCGGGAAGCGTTAAGAAACGCGGTTGGTGTAGTCGAACATCTTCACGATCCAAATCGCCGAGCGTCCGGCGATCCCATAACGATCTGTCCCACGATCCAATCACGATCCGTCCCGCGAACTCATCATGATCCGTCCCGCGATCTCATCACGATTTGTCTCGCGATCTTGATCACGGTCCTTCCGATCTAGCGCCGAACGGACGACACCTCCGCGTTCAGCACACATTCAGCTCGATGACGATCTCCGCCTTCTTGATCCAGCAAGTGGGAGCGGAGAGTTAGAAGAGTTCTCCGGCAGCGTGACGGCGCTCCGGCGATGGTGGTGGAGCTATTCCGATAGGGCTTCGCCTAAGCACTGCAGAAAACCGATCTAGAGGAGAAACTGCGATCTAGAGGAGAGGTAGCACGTGGCTATTAGGGTTGGCTCTTCCCTCTAAATCCTCTAGTATATATAGGAGGGAGGGAGGGGAGGAAGCAGCCTCAAACCCTCAAGATCTGGCCGAAACTGGAGGTGGAGGATTCCTACTCCAATCCTATTAGGATTAAGACTCCTTCCTTATTTAGACTTTTTGCCTTTTCCACCTTTTTCCTTTTGGGCTTTTCTTCCCAGATGCTTGGGCCTTGTGTGAGACTTCCACCAGACCACTAAGGGCTGGTATTCATCCTCCCACAGCCCATGTAGCCTCTTGGGTCGAAATACCCCTCCCGATGGTCTCCCGGTACACTACCGGCACTCCCGGTACACTACCGATGAGCTCGAAACTTTTCCGGCGACCAAAATAGGACTTCCTATATATCAATATTTACCTCCGGACCATTACGGAGCTTCTCGTGACATCCACGGTCACATCTGGGACTGCGAACAACCTTCGGTCACCACCATACATAACTTTGTACTACCGAAACGTCACCGAACCTTAAGTGTGCAGACCCTACGGGTTCGAGAACTATGTAGACATGACCGAGACACCTCTACAGTCAATAACCAATAGCGGGACCTGGATGCCCATATTGGTTCCTACATATTCTACGAAGATGTTTATCGGTCGAACCTCTATGTCAAGGATTCAGTTAATCCCGTATGATGTTCCCTTTGTTCTTCGGTATATTACTTGCCCGAGATTCGATCGTCGGTATCTCCATACCTAGTTCCACCTCGTTACCGGCAAGTCTCTTTACTCGTTCCGTAATACAAGATCCCGCGACTAACACTTAGTCACATTGCTTGCAAGGCTTGTTGTGATGTTGTATTACCGAGTGGGCCCTGAGATACCTCTCCGTCACACAGAGTAACAAATCCCAGTCTTGATCCATGCCAACCCAACAGACACCCTCGGAGATACCTGTAGAGTACCTTTATAGTCACCCAGTTACGTTGTGATGTTTGATACACACAAGGCACTCCTCCGGTGTCAGTGAGTTGCATGATCTCATGGTCATAGGAACAAATACTTGACATGCAGAAAACAGTAGCAATAAACTGACACGATCATATGCTACGTTTGTAGTTTGGGTCTTGTCCATCACATCATTCTTCTAATGATGTGATCCCGTTATCAAATGACATCTCATGTCCATGGCTAGGAAACCTTAACCATCTTTTGATCAACGAGCTAGTCCATTAGAGGCATACTAGGGACATGGTTTTGTCTATGTACCCACACATGCATCTAAGTCTCCGATCAATACAATTATAGCATGGATAATAAACGATTATCATGAACAAGGAAATATGATAATAACTAATTTATTATTGCCTCTAGGGCATATTTCCAACAGTCTCCCACTTGCACTAGAGTCAATAATCTAGTTCACATCACCATGTGATTCGCATTGTTATGAATCTAACACCCAATGAGTTCTGGGGCTCGATCATGCTTTGCATGTGAGAGAACTTATAGTCAACGGGTCTGCAACATCTAGATCCATGTGTACTTTGCAAATCTCTATGTCAAACTGTAAACACTGCTACCACACTCCACTTGGTACTGTTCCAAATGGCTGCTCCACTATATGTATCCAGATTGCTACTACGAGTCATCCAGATTGTTGTTAAAGCTTGCATCGACGTAACTCTTTACGACGAACTCTTTATCACCTCCATAATTGAGAAACATCTCCTTAATATTTTAGTTACTAAGGATAATCTTGACCGCTGTCCAGTGATCCACTCATGGATCACTCTTGTACCCCTTGACAGACTCATGGCAAGACACACAGCAGGTGCGGTACACAACATGGCATAATATAGAGCCTATGGCTAAGGCATAGGGGATGACGTTCGTCCTTTCTCTTTCTTCTGCCATGGTCGAGCTTTGAGTCTCACTCAACATCACACCTTACAAATCAGGCGAGAACTCTTTCTCTGACTGATCCATTTTGAACTCTTTCAAAATCTTGTCAAGGTATGTACTCATTGAAAGTCTCATCAAGCATCTTGATCTGTCTCTATAGATCTTGATGCTCAAGAATTAGGTAGCTTTATCCAGGTCTTCCTTTGAAAATCACTTTTCAAACAACCGTTCATGCTTTCCAGAAATTCTACATTATTTCCGATCAACAATATGTCAAACACATATACTTATCAGGAACTCTATAGTGCTCCCACTCACTTTATTGCAAATACAAGTTTCTCATAACTTTGTATAGACTCAAAAACTTTGATCACCTCATCAAAGTGTACATTCCAACTCCGAGATGCATGCTTCAGTTCATAGAATGATCACTGAAGCTTGCACACCTTTTAGCATCCTTAGGACTGACAAAACCTTCTGGTTGTATCACATACAACCTTTCCTCAAGTAAACCATTAAGGAAACGATGTTTTGACATCCATCTGCCAGATTTCATAATTGAAAAATGCAGCAACTGCTAACATAATTCCAACAGACTTTAGCATTGCTACGAGTGAGAAAGTCTCATAGTAGTGAACTCCTTGAACTTGTCGCAAACTTCTTTGCAACAAGTCGAGCTTTATAAATGGTGACATTTAGCATCAACCTTTGTCTTCATCTCAAAGGTCCATTTGTACTTGACGACCTGCCGTCCAACGAGCAAGTCTACCAAAATCCATACTTGGTTTTCATACATGGATCCTATCTCGGATTTCATGGCCTCTAACCATTTGTCGGAATCTGGGCCCATTATCGCTTCTCCATAGCTCGTAGGTTCATCGTTGTCCAACAACATGACCTCTAAGACAGGGTTGTCGTACCGCTCAGGAGTAGTACACATCCTTGTCGACCTATGAGGTTTGATAGTAACTTGATCCGAAGCTTCATGATCATCATCATTCACTTCCTCTTCAACTAACGTAGGCTTCACAGAAACATCTTCCTGCGCTGCGCTACTCTCTTGTTGAAACAAAGGTTCAAATAACCTCATCAAGTTTTATCTTCCTCCCACTCAATTCTTTTGAGAGAAACTTTTTCTCGAGAAAGGACCCAGTTTTAGCAACAAACATTTTATGCTTGGATCTGAGATAGAAGGTTCACCTAACTGTTCTTAGGGTATTCTATGAAGATGCATTTGTCCGCTTTTGGGTTTGAGCTCATTAGGTGAAAACATTTTCCACACAAGCGTCGTAGCCCCAAACATTAAGAAATGACAACTTAGGTTTCTATCAAACCATAATTCACACGGTGTCATCTCAACGGATTTAGATGGTTCCCTATTTAAAGTGAATGTAGTTGTCTCTAATGCATAACCCCAAAATTATAGTAGAAAAACGATAAGAGACATCATAGCATGCACCATATCCAATAGAGCACGACAATGACGTTCGGACACACCATCACACTATGGTGTTCCAGGTGGCGTGAGTTCTGAAACAACTTTCACATTGTCTTAAGTTGTATGCCAAACTCATAACTCAGATATTTACCTCCACGATCATATCGCAGACATTTTTATCTTCTTGTCATGATGATCTTAAACTTCACTCTGAATTTGCTTGAACTTTTCAAACGATTCAGACTTGTGTTTCATTAAGTAAATATACACTATATCTACTCAAATCATCAGTGAAGGTAAGAAAATAACGATATCCACCGCACGCTACCAGACTCATTGGATTCCATACATCAACATGTATCATTTCTAATGAACCACTTGCCCGCTCCATCAATCCGGAAAACGGGGTCCTTAGTCATCTTGCCCAAGAGGCATGGTTCGCATGTCTCAACCGATTCGAAATCGAATGAGTCCAAAGATCTATCAGCATGGAGTTTCTTCATGCGCTTTATACCAATATGACATTTAGCGGCAGTGCCACAAGTCTGTGGTACTATCATTGTTAACTTTGCATCTTTTGGCATCAATGTTATGAACATGTGTATTACTACGATCAAGATTCAACAAATCATTCTCACTGGGTGCATGACCATTGAAGGTATTATTCATGTAAACAGAACAACCATTATTCTCTAACTTAAATGAATAACCGTGTTGCAATAAACACGATCTAACCACGTTCATGCTCAACGCAAAACACCAAATAACACTTATTTAGGTTTGTTACTAATCCCGAAGGTAGAGAGAGCATGCGTTGTCGATCACATCAACCTTGGAAACACTTCCAACACACATCGACACCTCACCCTTAGCTAGTTCTCCGTTTATTCCGTAGCTTTTATTTCGAGTTACTAACATTTAGCAACCGAACCGGTATCCAATACCCAGGTGCTACTAGGAGTACTAGCAAGGTGCACATCAATAGCATGTATACCAAATATACTTCTGTTGACGTTGCCAGCCTTCTTATCTACCAAGTATCTAGGGTTGTTCCGCTTCAGCGACCGCTCTCCTCATAATCGAAGAACTTAGTCTCGGGTTTGATTTCAACTTTGGGTTGCTTCACTAGAGCAGCAACTGACTTGCCATCCATGAAGTTTCCCTCCTTGCTCTTCTCGAAACTAGTGGTTTTACTAACCATCAACACGTGACACTCCTTGATTTCTACCTTCACGGTGTCAAACATCGCAAACAGCTCAGGGATCATTATTTCTATCCCTGGCGTTTTATAGTTCATCACCAAGTTCTAGTAGCTTAGTGACGGTGACTTGGAGAACTATATCAATCACTATCTTATCTGGACTATCAACTCCCACTCGATTCAAGCGATTGTAGCACCCAGACACTCTGAGCACATGCTCAACGATTGAGCTATTCTCCTTCATCTTGTAGGCAAAGAATCTTGTTGGAGATCTCATATCTCGCAACATGGGCATGAGCCTGAGATCCTAATTTCAGCTCTTAGAACATCTCATATGTTCTGTGACGTTCAAAACGTTTCGGAGCCTCAATTCTAAGCCGTAATGCATGACGCACTAAACTATCAAGTAGTCATCAGAACGTGCCTGTCAGATGTTCACAACATCTACAAACGACGCTAGAGGGGTTGGCGCATCGAGCGGTGCATTAAGGACATAAGCCTTCTGTGCAGCAATGAGGACAATCCTCAGATCATGGACCCAATCTGCAATATTGCTACCAACATCTTTCAACTCTATTTCTCTAGGAACATATAAAAATTCAAGGGAGCTACAGCGCGAGCAAGTAATCTACAACATAATTTGCACAGACACTATTGACTATGTTCATGATAATGAGTTCAATTAATCATATTACTTAAGAACTCCCACTCAAATTGACATCCCTCCAGTCATTCGAGTGATACATGATCCAAATTCACCAACTCAAGTCCGATCATCACGTGAGTTGAGGTGGTTACAATGGTGAACATCATCATGTAGATCATATCTACTATATGACTCATGTTCGACCTTTCGGTCTCTTGTGTTCCGACGCCATGTCTGTACATGCTAGGCTCGTCAAGTTTAACCCGAGTGTTCTGCATGTGCAACACTGGCTTGCACCCGTTGTATGTGAACGTAGATTCTATCACACCCGATCATCACGTGGTGTGTCGACACGAAGAACTTTCGCAATGGTGCACACTCGGGGAGAACACAATTTATCTTGAAATTAAGTGAGGGATCACCTTATAATGCTACCGTCGTCCTAAGCAAAACAAGGTGCATAATAGGATTAACATCACATGCAAATGATGAGTGACATGATATGGCCATGAACTCGTGCTTTTGATCTCCATCATGAAAGCACCGGCATGATCTCCATCGTCACCGGCACGACACCATGATCTCCATCATCTTGATCTCCATCAACGTGTCGCCATCGGGGTTGTCACGCCATGCATGCTTCTACTACTATTGCTACCGTTTAGCGATAAAGTAAAGCATTACATAACGCTTAATGATTGACACGCAGGTCATACAATAATTAAATACAACCCTATGGCTCCTGCCGGTTGTCATACTCATCGACATGCAAGTCGTGAAATTCTATACATCACATGATCATCTCATACATCACATATATCACATCATGTAATTGGCCATATCACATCACAACATACCCTGCAAAAACAAGTTAGACGTCCTCTAATTGTTGTTGCATGTTTTACGTGGCTGCTACGGGTTTCTAGCAAGAACGATTCTCACCTACACATAAACCACAACGGTGATACATAATTTGCTTTTCAACCTTCTCAAGGACCGCCTTTGTCGAATCCGATCCAACTAAAGTGAGAGAAACTGTCACCCGCAAGCCATCCAGGCAACAAGTTGCGTCGAGGGAACCGGTCTCTCGTAAGCGTACGAGTAATGTTGGTCCGGGCCGCTTCATCTCACAATACCGCTGAACCAAAATACGACCAAGGGAGGAAGCAATCTAAGCATCAATGCCCACAAACCTTTTGTGTTCTACTCGAGATCTCATCTACACATAAACCTGGCTCTGATACCACTGTTGGGGAACGTTGCATGGGAAACAAAAAATTTCCTACGCACACGCAAGATCTATCCATGGTGATGAGCATCTACGAGAGGGAGAGTGGATCTACGTACCCTTGTAGATCGCTAAGCGGGAAGCGTTAAGAAACGCGGTTGGTGTAGTCGAACATCTTCGTGATCCAAATCGCCGAGCGTCCGGCGATCCCATAACGATCTGTCCCACGATCCAATCACGATCCGTCCCGCGAACTCATCATGATCCGTCCCGCGATCTCATCACGATTTGTCTCGCGATCTTGATCACGGTCCTTCCGATCTAGCGCCGAACGGACGACACCTCCGCGTTCAGCACACATTCAGCTCGATGACGATCTCCGCCTTCTTGATCCAGCAAGTGGGAGCGGAGAGTTAGAAGAGTTCTCCGGCAGCGTGACGGCGCTCCGGCGATGGTGGTGGAGCTATTCCGGTAGGGCTTCGCCTAAGCACTGCAGAAAACCGATCTAGAGGAGAAACTGCGATCTAGAGGAGAGGTAGCACGTGGCTATTAGGGTTGGCTCTTCCCTCTAAATCCTCTAGTATATATAGGAGGGAGGGAGGGGAGGAAGCAGCCTCAAACCCTCAAGATCTGGCCGAAACTGGAGGTGGAGGATTCCTACTCCAATCCTATTAGGATTAAGACTCCTTCCTTATTTAGACTTTTTGCCTTTTCCACCTTTTTCCTTTTGGGCTTTTCTTCCCAGATGCTTGGGCCTTGTGTGAGACTTCCACCAGACCACTAAGGGCTGGTATTCATCCTCCCACAGCCCATGTAGCCTCTTGGGTTGAAATACCCCTCCTGATGGTCTCCCGGTACACTACCGGCACTCCCGATACACTACCGATGAGCCCGAAACTTTTCCGACGACCAAAATAGGACTTCCTATATATCAATCTTTACCTCCGGACCATTCCAGAGCTTCTCGTGACGTCCGGGATCACATACGGGACTCCGAACAACCTTCGGTCACCGCCATAAATAAGTCTATACTACCAAAATATCACCGAACCTTAAGTGTGCAGACCCTGCGGGTTCGAAAACTATGTAGACATGACCGAGACACCTCTACGGTCAATAACCAATAGCGGGACCTGGATGCCCATATTGGTTCCTACATATTCTACGAAGATCTTTATCGGTCGAACCTCTGTGTCAAGGATTCAGTTAATCCCGTGTGATGTTCTCTTTGTTATTCGGTATGTTACTTGCCCAAGATTCGATTGTCGGTATCTCCATACCTAGTTCCACCTTGTTACCGGCAAGTCTCTTTACTCGTTCCGTAATACAAGATCCCACGACTAACACTTAGTCACATTGCTTGCAAGGTTTGTTGTGATGTTGTATTACCGAGTGGGCCTTGAGATATCTCTCCGTCACACGGAGTAACAAATCCCAGTCTTGATCCATGCCAACCCAACAGACTCCCTCGGAGATACCTGTAGAGTACCTTTATAGTCACCCAGTTACATTGTGATGTTTGATACACACAAGGCACTCCTCCGGTGTCAGTGAGTTGCATGATCTCATGGTCATAGAAACAGATACTTGACATGCAGAAAACAGTAGCAATAAACTGATACGATCATATGCTACGTTTGTAGTTTGGGTCTTGTTCATCACATCATTCTCCTAATGATGTGATCCCGTTATCAAATGACATCTCATGTCCATGGCTAAGAAACCTTAACCATCTTTTGATCAACGAGCTAGTCCATTAGAGACATACTAGGGACATGGTTTTATCTATGTATCCACACATGCATCTAAGTCTCCGATTAATACAATTATAGCATGGATACTAAACGATTATCATGAATACGGAAATATGATAATAACTAATTTATTATTGCCTCAGGGCTCGCACCTGACGGAGCCTCTCGTGCGCCCCACGTGAAGACCAGCTCGGTTCCGGCCAAGACACCTGCGACGATCGGCGGGGAGGACGTGATGGGCGCCGTCATTCTGACTCCACCGTCCCGTTCTTGTCGCCTCATGTGCCTCTGCTGATGGGCTCTGGCTCCGCCAGCACCATGGATGTCGTCGCTACGGAGCTGCTGCCGATGGCCCCTGTCCCATTGGCCCCTGAAGATAGAAGGCGGGGTAGAAGCCCCTGCAGGACACAACGGCCTGATTCTGCCAGGCGCCTATCACAGGAGGCGCGCACTCCGCCTGCCTCTCCGCCCCGCTCCCTAACATCGGTCCTCCGACCCTCCCAAGCCTCCAAGAGGGATACAACCCGTGTGGAGCTGCTGGCTGTCCAGGAGCGAAGCCCAACCCTCATCGAGCTATGCTCGCCGACGACCATGCTGAGTCCCCTGATATCCATCTCTTCGGTGCGGCCTCCAGGATTTGAGTGCTCCCTAACTCCACTGCCGCCTCGCAACAAGGAGCTCCAGTGCACTCGTACATCACCACGTGATCGCCCAAGATCGGCTGCTCATGGTCTGCCGGCTGGATTAGCGGCCTTGATCGTCCAAGGTGATGAACCTGAGCTACCGGAGCAGCTGTTTGGTGTGCGTGAACCGGCGCTGTTGGAGCATGGCGCCTCGCTGCCCTGCCTGCTACCTCCTTCTGATTCACCCCCAAAGAGACCGGCGCCTTGCCGAAAGACATTGGCTGGTATGAAAATCTGTAACAGCTCTGGTGGAATCTCTCTACAGCGTGTGAGACGCCCGACTGCCCGTCCAGAAGCAATCCCGATTGCTAAGCTAGCTGAAAGGCTGGTGTGCCGCAGCCTAGGCATCACCAAAGACGGAGAAGACGTCACGGAGGCCACTCTTGACGCCTTCTTCCTGAAGTTCAAAGAGCAGCTGACCCCTGAGATTATTTTGGCCATGCGAGAGTTCTTTCAACTGGACAATGGTGCCGTCAACGCGGTGGAAGAGGCCCTCATTGGGCATGGAGGGGAGGCGACACTGGAGCCAACTAACGCTGGCTCAGGAGAGCTGGAACTTACAGGCTGATTTTTAGGATATTTCGGCCATCTGTTGGGTCTCTCTAGTTTATTATGTCAGTTCTATATGTACGTGCTTGTAAGGGACCCCTGGCTGGGGCGTACTTGGTCTTGCTAGCTGATAGCTTTAGTGGCCGTGGGCCTTGTCGTACTTGTTTAAATCTTCATCGTAGTGTTGCTATCAATATGTATCCAGGGTTCTGCATTGTTTTCCATGCATGATCAACACATCAACACTCTTAGCTGGAACGTGAGAGGGCTAAATAGGCCAGATCGCAGAGCAACAGTTAAAGCAACAATAGAGGGATCCTCTTGCCACATCGTCTGCCTTCAAGAAACTAAGCTTAGCTCCGTCGACATGTTCACCGTGGCTTCCATTGCTAGAAATCGACTACGCGGTTTTGCACAACGCCCAGCAGAGGGAACCCGAGGTGGTATCCTTCTTCTTTGGGATGAAAGCCTCCTCAAGGTCACAGACATTGCCACGTCCACATTCTGCCTTTCGGCCTTCGTGCGGATCCACAATACTGACGCCACCTTCAAAATCACATCAGTGTATGGCCTAACCGAGTCATCGAGCAAAGATGCCTTCTTTGCGGAGCTCATAAGCCACAAGCCGACGCCGGGAGTGGCATGGCTGGCCTTAGGGGATTTTAACCAAATCTACTGTGCAAGGGACAAAAATAGGCGACACATCAACACGAGTAGGATCAACCGCTTTCGTGCGACGCTTCAGTCCTATGATCTCAAGGAAATCCACCTTCAAAATAGGCGCTTCACATGGAGTAATGAGCGATCAAACCCAACCCTTTGCAAGCTCGACTCCTTCTTCTGCAATGCTGAGTGGAATACTGCTTTCAACACTCACGTCCTCCACGCGCTTTCATCCTCTCTGTCGGACCATTGCCCGCTTCTTCTGGCAGACGACAAAGGACCTGGATGACCCCGTTCCTTCAAATTTGAGAACATATGGATTTCACTGCCTGGGTTCTATGAGGTGGTCCAGAAGGCCTGGAGCGAGCACGTGTCTCACTCGGAGCCCTACCAGGTTCTTCATCACAAGCTCAAAAAAACCGCTCTTCGCCTCTCGGAATGGAGTAGAAAAATGTTTTCTAAGGCAAACGTCCAGCTGCACACGGCCCTTTTGGTCATCCTGCGTTTTGATATTTCCCAGGAGGCTCGACACCTCTCCCCTGCTGAGTCCGATATCCGGGCTAGACTCAAACGGCGAGTCATTAGCCTGGAAGTGCTTCAGAGATCAAGGAAGAGCCAATGTGCGAGGATTGCCAATCTAAAAGAAGGGGATGCGAACACAAAATTCTTTCACCACCGTATCAACGCTAGAAGAAGAAAAAACCATATTCACAGGATCAAACACGCTCAGGGATGGGTGACTGGGCATGGACAGAAGGAGAAGATAATACACGACCACTTTTCCGAGCTTATGGGATGGCCTAACACGAACAACTTTGATTTTAACTGGGATGAGCTGGACATCCAACAGCACAATCTACATGCACTTGGTGCTGGCATAACTGAAAATGAGGTTGGGGCGGCTATCAAAGAGATTCCTAATGACAAGTCCCCTGGCCCGGACGGCTTCACCGACATTTTCTTTAAGAAATGTTGGGACATCATCAGGTCCGACGTCATGAGGGTCATACACTACTTTCACTCCCTACGCACGGCCAACCTGCAATGGCTAAACTCGGCCAACATGGTCTTACTGCCGAAAAAGGAGGGTGCCGAGGGGATTTCCGACTACAGGCCCATTAGCCTCATCCATGCCGTCGCCAAAATCATTTCGAAGATTTTGTCAATTCGCCTTGCGCCTTTCATGGACACCCTGATTTCTAATTTCGAGGGGATTTCTAGTGCATTCATTAAGAAAAGGAGCATCCATGATAATTTCATGTATGTTCGCCATTTCGCTCGCCAACTTCACAAGTGCAAGACCCCAGCCTTGCTATTCAAACTTGACATCAAAAAGGCCTTCGACTCTGTCAGATGGGAATATGTGCTGGACCTAATGCAACACATGGGATTCCTGGATAAATTTCGGAATTGGATCGCAGCGATGCTATCATATTCATCCTCGCGCTTCCTCCTCAACAGTCTGCCTGGCCCTCCCATCAGGCATGGACGTGGTTTTCGCCAAGGGGACACTATCTCACCGCTGCTTTTTGTCCTCGCAATTGACCCTTTGCACAAGATCCTAGATCTGGCTACGCGTAAGGGCATCATTCATAAGATTCGAGGGCGAGGTGCAATGGTTCGAACCTCCCTCTATGTAGATGATGCGGCAGTTTTTATGGCGCCGATCAAAAGAGACATCGATAACCTTGACATCATCTTAAAGGGCTTTGGTGACGTCACGGCGCTGTGCACCAACTTCCTCAAGAGCTCGGTTGTGCCTATTCGATGTGCCAACCTTGATCTTGTGAGCATCCTCAGCAGCATCCCGGCGACCAGAGCATCATTCCCTATCAAATATTTGGGCCTTCTGCTCTCAGTATGGAGGCTGAGGAAAGTTGACTTCCAGTACCTTGAGGATAAAGCGGCAGGAAAATTGGTCACCTGGGATGGGAAGAACATAACCACCATTGGGCGCACGGCCCTCGTTCGCTCGGTTATCACCTCCCAGGCTATGTACACAATCACACCCCTCATCGTACCCCAGGGCTCCCTTGACAACGTCAGCAAGATTGAGAGGGCTTTTCTATGGTCCAGTTCAGACAAGACTAGCGGGGCAAAATGGAAAGTTAACTGGGCATGGTTTGCAGGCCCACTAGCTATGGTGGACTTGGCGTGCTCAACACGACAAATTTGCGCGTGCCCTGCGACTGAGATGGCTATGGTATGAATGGAAAGAACTGAGTAAGCTGTGGGTGGGCCTAGGTAACCCATGCATAGTGGAGGACAACAACTTTTTCTATGCCTCCACTACGATCATCGTGGGCAATGGAGCCAAAATGCCTTTTGGGACTCGCCTTGGTTACTTGGCCGCAAACCGAAGGATATTGCACCACTCATTTTCGAGGCCTCGGGAAAAAAACTGGAAGGTGCGGGAGGCTATCAAAGACAATGCCTGGATGCTCAAGATCAGGCGTGAAACCGTCATCACTGGCCACCATGTGCGCGAATTCTTTACACTATGGATGCTCCTCAACGACCTCCACCTCGACGAGCACTCTGAGGATGACATTATCTGGAAGCACTCTACAGATGGTTCATATTCGGCGTCCACCACGTACAAGGCGCAATTTCTAGGGTTGACTCTATCCCCCATGGATTCCATGGTCTGGAAAACGTGGGCGCCGCCAAAGGTCAAATTCTTCTCTTGGCTTGCCTTGCAAGATCGGATCTGGAATGCCGACAGACTCGAGCGACGGGGATGGGCTAACTGCGGCCTATGCCCCCTCTGCAAGCAGGTGCAAGAGTCGGGTATCCACCTAATCGTCCAATGCCTCTTCACTACTAGGCTTTGGCGGATGCTCATTGACAAATATGGCCTTACGCACATGGACACTGCTAGCTGGCACGTGGAAGAATCCCTGCTTGGGTGGTGGGACAAACGCACTAACTCGAGCACCCCGGAAAGACAAGCCATGTCCTCTCTTACCATGCTTGTGTCGTGGATAATATGGAACGAGAGAAATGCCAGGGTGTTTCGCCACAAGGCTGCGCCGCCACCAATCCTTCTAAAGCTTATCCATGACGAGGCCAACCTTTGGGTCACCGCGGGGGCAAAGCAGTTAGGGAAAATTGTATCGCGCGAGTAATTGTCATGCCGCCCTCCGGCTTTCTATAACACTACAGAACTCTATTCTCCCCTAATTTAATCGATGGGGCAAACCTTTTGCCTCCGTTTCGAAAAAAAATCTTTTTTTATGTACATACAAACATGAAAGGTGGCACTAGCTTCTCCAGACCATTGGATCCATTAATTGCAAGCAGTGGCGTAGGCAGGAATATTTTGTAGGTATGGCAGAGTTTGTGAAGAAGAAACTTGTGTGTGTGTATATATATGTAATATGATCAAGCAAAAGTTCCATGGTACTATATAACATAGATGGCAAGATTTGTTTTTTCAAAATTCCAAATTACTACCTTTCAACTGGTCGCGCTACCTTGCTCTCACGGCTTTGACATATGTTACTATGTATTCCATGCACGATCACAAATATTTTCGGCATTTCGGTACTGGGAACACGCTCGACTCGCGAGTTAGCCAGATAGATTGAGACCATGCATGTATTTTCTATTTGTGCTCTACTTCCGTGTGGTCAGTTGGTAGTCACAAGGCGTACTGCGTCAGCCCCTCATCTACGAGGTCCGGTGCGCACGCAGACTCACTTACCGATTTGCTTTGCCCTGCCAGCTTGAGCTTTCCTCCTCCTAACTAATGAGGTCTCCATCGATCTATAAAGGCGGCTCAGTGCTAATCTTTATATACATAGTATATGTATTAGGTTTTGGTAGCAGATTTTTGGTATGGCGGATGCCAATCCTTGCCAGATAGCTAGATTCGCCCCTGATTGCAAGCTTGGTTGACGTAGCGTGATTAGCACAGAAAGTATCTGAGAAAGAAAAAGGCACATGCCAATAGTAAGTTCTAAAAAGAGAGTCGTCTGGAGGTGGTGTTTTCCGGCAATTCGTTCGCGTGGTCTAAAACACACAAAAAATTCGTCTATAGCACTAGGAGTAAGCTTTGGCTAGTGTCTGCTATGACGCATGGACGTACGATCTGCCATCGAAAGCTACAGGACCAAGTGAACTGTAACCACATGAAGTGTCGACCTAGTTAGGTAGTAAGTGAACTGCAAATGCCCACAGAAAAATCAGCACATGATATCGAATACAAAACTATTTCTTTTTTTTCTGAAAAAAAACCCGACCTTTATGTCAAGCGATGCACACAATCATTTTTATTACTTCCTCCGTTCAAAATTACTTATTGCGTAAATGAATAAAAATGAATATACCTAGAACTAAAATAGATTTAGTCAAGTATTTCTAAACGGAGAAAGTATATTGCTCAATAAAACCTTATAACATAAATATATAAATCAACCCAAATACACGAACACTCTCGCTATCCCTACAAACTTGTGATGTGCCCTAACCTCGCGCCAACACATATCAAGTAATCCGGTGGTCTCACAAAGCCGCCAACTGGCTAGTCGGAATCATCAACCGGTCTAGCAGACCCTCAACATGTATCACATGCGCATGCTCTATACCCCATCGCAGCCATCTTCCATCGTCCCATCTTAAGGAGTGATCAATGCATTGACCTTGTCAGACCCTTTGGCCGTCAACGCCACCTCGACACACAACACCACCCTCCTGCACGCGTCCAACACCAAGACCCCGCTACGCCACACCGTCGAGACACGCCACCACCAATGCTAAACATGCCACACCGCTCCACCTCCTGTCCCCTCCAGTCAACATTTGCTGCAAAACGATGCTCCCATAAGGGAGAACAACATCGAAGATCTTGTCATCGTCTGATCCGAGAGACCCAGATCTAGAATTTTCCGCGAAACATTCCAAACATGTTGACGCAACCTACAACGATGATGCCTCAACAAGAAAACGATGTCAGACGCCATGATCGGCTATCAAGACCGTAGTCGGCATCGTTTTCACCGGAGGTCGCACCACCCCGATCTCACCGTTGATTGGATCCATGCGCATCCTTACCATGCACACATATTGCGCTATCGGAATGTTGGTAGAGAGCCTCCAAGTGCCCCACACCAGCCCCATAACACGCCGCCGACCGGTCAAAGCCACACCGTGATAGATCTGGCCCGGACGCAAGATCCACGGCCACAACCGGATCACCCCCCGCCGCCAATCATACAATAGGGTAGCCCACCGGATCACCCCCCAGCCATGGGGTTGCCGGTTACCGCCACACAACCAAGGCCTCATCCCTGACCGCCACTGATGGCCACCCCACAAATAGGGGCTGGTGCCCCTGGCGTCGCCGTGGGGTGGCGACACGAGGGGGTTACTCTAGTGTAGGTTGGGTTGGATTCTCTTGCAACTACTTACAAGACATCCAATACTAGGTCTACGATTTAGGCACGACAGTAGCAGGGCCGGTCCTAGGCCAGGGCTACAGGGGCGACGGCCCGGGGCCCAACCAAACTAAGGGCCCCAACCTGCAGTGTATATGTTAATATATAGATATAGGCCCTCATAAATTGGTGCAAATAAAAAAAATCCTGTAGACAGGGAGGCTCGGAAGAGCCCAACAACCAAGAGGCCTGAACGTGATTACGTGAAGGCAAGGCAGTGCGCACACACGCACAGGTCGAACGACTCGGTTTCTCAGACGACACACCGAGTCGCCGATGCCGGTTCGTTTTCTCGCCTCTTGGCCTACACAGATCGGCAAATCGGGGCATCGGCGGCTGCGAGCCTGCGACGGTGAGTCTACAACAGTCAACAGAGGTCGCAAGGAATAGCAGGCGACAAAGCCACAAAGATAAACGTAAATCTCTAGATAAATTTCTCCTAGCCCTTAATCTTAAATCTTAATCTAGTGAATAGGGATTAATCTTGTCTGTAATCTTCTTTTTACAACAGAGTTTGATCATCTGTTGCTGCCGACTTGGTCCTGGAGAACTGTACTTCTTGTTTCCTTGATTTTTTTAGAAAAGGAGGTTACACCCCCGGCCTCTGCATCAATTGATGCATGCAGCCATCTTTATTAATTATTCCACTAAGGTCTGACAAGAACATACATCAAGCCACCCGAAGCCTCCACTCACACCTACACACTTGATAATGTGGAGTGCTCTCACTCCCCATATCTATAACCAATGTCGTCGCCGATCCATCCATATAACATATCGGAACGTACAACCGGTGCAGCAGACCTAAAGCGTATACCACATGCACACGTTTTAGAAGCCGCCATCATCATCGAACCACTGTCCCATCTTCAAGAGAGAAATCCGCATCATCCTTGCCAGTCCGGCCATCCGTCGACGCCACCACGGCGCCCAACGACTCCACCACCCTTCGCTCGTCCATCCCGACGCAGAGACTCTGAAAGATTTGTCGTGCGTAGCACCTGCCGACCAGGCATGACATAGCGTAGCACCTGTCGGCCAGGCATGACTTGACATCTCCACTGAAGCTCTGTTCAAGACGAAGCCGCTCCGCCTCTTGCCTCTGTCCTCCAGCACTGCTCCACAAACGATGCTCCCAAGAGAGAAACGACACCGCAGTGTCGTCATCGTCCGACCTGGAAAACCAGATCTTAGGGTTTCCCCCAGAGCAGCACGAGTGGGTCGACAGTAGTTACAGGACGATGCCTTCATCAAGGTAACAGCGCAGAACGCCATCATCGTCCGATGTCGGCTCGGTTTTCACCGGCAACTATGTCTACCCGACTCGCAGCCGGGACTAGATGACAAATCTGGAGATCCAATCACCCAGCCTCAAGCCGACCACCTCCAACGTAGGATATGGCCACCACCGCCATGATCCTCACGATGCGATGTAGACCCGGAGTGCCTCCGCGAGTCGTCGCCGAAGCCGACGAGATGCAGCAGATCGAGGACGAAACAACAGTCGCCCGCCTAGACCCGTAGGTCCTAGATCGAGCCCGGGACTCGCCCTAGCCATCGCTGTCGTCATCTCCTACCAATCCCGCCGGCTGTAGCAGATCCCCTCGACGCGCCCCGTCCGCCACTGCTCGCCATCCTCATCGCACAGAGGTCCAGGGCAGGCCGCCGCCGCTTCAGATCCTGGGATGCCTGAGGAGGTCCGCCGCCGCCGCGCCACAGGGCCTTCACCCGGCGACGTTGCCGGCGGCGGCGGAGGGGGGGAGGTACGCGGAGGTCGAGGGAAGGCTGGGTGGTGGCCGCCCGGTGTGACCCGGCGGCGGCCGCACGGGGTCAGGAGCTACCCAATCTAATAACTAGCCTTAACCTCTAAAAATGGGAGAGATTTTCATCTCCCGGCCTCTGCACCAACTAGGGATGCATACGGCCATTTTAGTATGAGTACCAAGATAAACATGGTCCTCACAATTTTTTAAATGAGTATCAAGATTGTTTTGACGAGTGGATCCACCACATACCAAACTTGATCCTCAATAAATGGGGAAAACCTCTGTGCATCACCTATCAATTCTAGGAATTGAACCCGGGTCGTTAGGCTGCACAACCGCATGCCCAACCACTGAGCCAAAGCTCTCTTTGCATAGCTGAAGCCTGAAGCGTGAAGTATACAGATTTTCAGTTATTTACGGCAACCTTCAGCCTTCAGGTGTTTTCACTCCTTTTCTTGAAAACATGCTGCCCAAAAAACATTTATCTGGTTGTGAGAAAAGAAAAAAGAGGAAAAGAATAGAGAAGTCCATTGGATTGCATAAGGGATCTATGCATCAATATGTTATAAGGAAAGAATCTACTGATAATGGTGAGGAATTAGATGACACTGGTGGTGCTGAAAAACATCAACCTGCTGAAAATGAGACCACTGTTGAGGAAAATAATGCTCATGAGACTCCTAAAATTCTGAGTGACCGTGAGAATACTGCAATTATAGATGAACAAGGAGCTTCTCCTTTGGATATCTAGGAACCTAGAAACTGGGACTCTCTTGACAATAAATCAAGAAATATTCTGATTGAAAAAAGGCCTACAAGGGAATACAATCTTGTGTTTCAAAAGGATAATATTGACATGCATTTTCCGTATGCTATATAACTTCTATGTTATATGATTTAGACCTGAAGTATGACATTGTTATCATATATTATTTACCAAGAAAAATTATCATTGTTTATTGTAGCTTTGCAAAAAAAATCTAGCAATATATGGAATCATTTTTTTCCTCCTATGTCGTCGTGGGCCCATTCATTTGAGTTCGCCCCGGGGCCTCTAAAACTCCAGGAACGGCCCTGGACAGTAGATCCAGTGGCCGATCGAATGTGAAGTGCTAGATCCATCCCAGTTGCTGCAGGACTTGGATATGTAAGTTGAGTCGGACTGCCCGACTTGTGTGTTCTCGACAGATAGATCTCGTATATGCCTTTCTTTTCACTCATCTTATAGATCACATCAACAGCCTTACAAGGCAGAAATTTCTAAAAGGAGGGAGTAGCATGCAATAGCACGCGCATGTATATGTATATACTACTCCGTAAGTATTACTGTGTGTCTGTGTCTGATAAAATTGCAACTGAACTTAGTAACCGCATCGAATCGAATTTATTAGATTAAGAAATTGCATCATCGAGCTAGCTGCTGATTCGGTTACTATGATAGCTATAGCTAGTTCTATATATATGTACGTAGGAGTACTGGTTGATATATATAATCAACCCGGCCAACAAATTGGACTTTAATAATAAAAAAAATTAAACAAGAAATAACTTGGTGCCATACATGCACAGAAACAACCGACGTACGTAGTATGAAGTAGAACTATCATAACGTACGGACGGACAAGCTAGATGCATGCTAGTCCATCGGCGTGCGTGCGTGCGTGCGTGCACCTTACAGCTTGAGCGACAGATCGATGTCGTCCTCCCCGTTGCCGGCCGCGTGCACGCGATGCACATAGCGGCGGCGCCCGCCGTCGGCGATCCAGCTGACGACGGCCGCGGCTGCGGCGGCCGACCCTGCAGCAGCTTGGCTACTATCCCCGCCTCCCGGCGTGTACCAGCTGATCAAGTCGGACGACGGCGGGGAAGACGCGGAGCTGGAGGAGGCGATCGCCCCGTGGCCGGCGGCGGAGAGCTCGCGGCTGCGCTTGGCGAGGCTGCGCTCGAGCTTGTGCGCGTTCTGGTGGCCGCCCAGCGCCTGCGAGCTGTAGAACTTGCGCCGGCAGTAGGTGCACGAGAAGGTCCGGTCGGCGACCACCGGCGTGTGCGTCTGCGGGCGCCTTGCCGCCGCCATTGGGTGAACGAGCCGCAGGTCCAGGTTCATCTCGCCGGCCGGCGCCCTTGCGCTCTCCATTTCTTGCAGTTGGCGGCCTGCGATAGAGAGACTGATCGAGTAAATGTATAACGCTGCGGTGCGCCGTGATTGGTACTGTATATATAGAGGGGAAAGGGAGGAGTAGGTGATGTGAGTGAGCAGCTAGACCAAAGGCTGGAGTAGTATGGGGTTTGCCTGACGACGACGGTGGTCACGCGCGCACACAATTATTGAAGTTTACCAAACGTGCAGCTGGTTGGTGCATCAAAATGGAAAATTGCGCGTTGCGGCATGTAACGGCAGATGCCGCGCCGTCCATTGCATACCCAAGATGCGTGCTGTCGATTCCTGTATAAGTGGATAAAACTTTCACGTTCCATAACTTCTGAAATACGAATGCACGTTCTGACAGATATGCAAACACTTGTAGAAAATAGGGCAACAATCCCGGTTTTAGAGGGCCTTTAGTCCCGGTTCTACAATCGGGACAAAACGATCGGGACTAATGCCGTCACTTTTAGTCCTGGTTGGCTTACAAATCGGGACTAAAGGAGCTCCACGTGACCGTCATGAGGCGCCTGGTAGGAGGACCTTTAGTCTCGATTGGTAACACCGATCGAGACTAAAAGACAACCATGCGTAAGCAGCTGCCAGACGTTTTTTTTTAAAGAAGGGGTTTATGGGTTTTGAAGGGTTTAGGGTTTTCATATTGGGTTTCCTCCTTTTATTTTTTTGTTTACCATTTTTATTTTATGTTTTTCATTCAACTCGACGCTAACTACTACATATAAAAATGAAAGAACGTCATTACACAACATCATCATGATCAATATGTAGAGAGAAGAAATGACCTCTCTTTTTCCGTGCTTAATCGAACAATGCAACAAGTTCTCGTAAATCTATTCAACGCTATTACATATAATATATACAATATAACATCTCTTACGATCTTAATATCTAATTGTCAACATCGCATATCATCTCCCGATGGTATTCTCCATGTTTATGTATGACATGATCAACAAAGAATCCTACCAATTCCTCTTGAATTGTTCGTATGCGATCAGTTGGTAGGAGTTCATCCCGCTTCTGCCAAATCTAATTTAAAGAAGGGGGTGAATATATGAATGAAACTCAACACAATTGATGGTAATAAAATAAAAATATGAATATTGTTTACGTACTTCAAATTGTTGTAAAGATATGCCTCGGCCCCCCTCACAGGTCGAGTGGCGAATAAACTCGCAAACGTAATATGCACATAAATTAGTCCCGAGTGCCTGCAACAAGCACTTTATGAGAATATAGTTCAATCAAAATGATAACCACACAAGATATGGTATTGAGACTAGCATCAATGAGAGATGCGCGGTACTAGAGTAGCACTTACTTTGGGGTGTACAAATTGCAGCTCCGATTTCCAGCTCACACCCTTAACTTTTTTGGTGAACTTTTTTCAAACTCTGCCCGATAAATAAAATGATTACTTGATATAAGAAAATGAACGAAAGTTGTCGATATGGTGTTATAATGATTGAACTTACTTCTGAAGCATTTGCCTCATGTTCGTCCACTCCGTAGGATCTTTACGTCTCGAGTCCAAGACAATTACTTTTCCCTCTTCAAGCTGAATGTCTAGCAGAATAAAATGGAAACTGTGCACGCATAACTCGTTAATTGCACTTAACCTCGAGCAAGCGAAACAGAATGTCCACAAGATAGTAACACTCACTTAAAGTTGTAAGGAAATAGTATTTCCTTTCTGTTTTGTTGTCCAAGTAACGCCTTTAGCAAGTTTTTCTCTGTATCAGCGAGAAATTCTTTTAACGTATGTTCACTTATGAAATCTGGGTCAATGAACCCAATGTCATAGACTTGTTGTTGTTTGCATTCAAGGATCTTCAATCTGCATACTATAGTGTGGGGATAATTAATACATGCAATGAACGAGCTGAGCTAGAGACTTAATTACAGAAAAAATACTTACAAACAATAGGAACTGGCGATAATTTTGTCGAGTTCCTTTTGATTGTATAAATGAAATATTTCTTCAAATTCAACGAACAACACCTGCTCTCCATTGAAGAAGTGCTCATCTTTAATTCCCACGAAGATATTGTTGGTACCGTCCTTGCAGGCTTTCAAGTACCATTCATGCAATTGTCACATCATCATTGGTTGACGGTTGAGCTCCTCACATGTGACGAGAGGCTTCCCGTTCGCGTATCTTAATGTTTGTACTACCTCAGCCTTTTCAACTGTATCGAGTCGGGTAAGTAATCAGCAGTAGTGATAGCAAGACAAGTCGCCACTTTCTCTGAATCATTAGTGATATCGGTAACCACCTTGAGCGGAGGGCACGATTGCAGTTCTTGTTCGCCAAGCTAGGGAATTGTTTTCCCACTTCTTGCTCCACTGCTACCTAAGCTTCCCGATCGCCTCGCTTGATCAAATGTCTTTCAAATACATCGGTCATAGTTTGATTGCGGCGGAGGCGGTGGTGGTCGCATAAGGGACTCCAGAGTTCGCTTCACTTTCATCGGATCTACTTTCTCCTCTGGAGGCAGACGTTTCGGTACAAGCTTGCGTCTCACTTCTTCAACCACGATATCGTTGTTTTCCGCATACGTCCTCTCGTAGGGTAACTTGGTAGGAACCTTAAGGCTTGGGCCTGCTCCGAATCTCCTCGTTTTCATACTGCTAATAGCCGCTGGAGCGGCGATGGCTCTCTTCCGATGTTGCTTAGGTGGCGGAGGAGGTGGAGTCCGATGACGCGGTGGAGATAGCTGAGGCGGAGGAGGATTCTGCTGAGGGGCCTCCTCCGTCGGAGTCCGCTGAGGCGACGGAGACGGCTGATGCGCAGGAGACGAACGACGGATCGGAGACGGTTGACGCACCGGAGATGGCTGACGCATCGGAGACGACTTAGGCATTGAGGCCTCCTTCGCCTGAGTCTGCTGAGGCGATGTTCAGTATGGAAGCACGATGAGTTCCTTTCCCCATAGATAGGTAGTCCTTAAGGCATATCGAAGAAGAAGCTCCCCTTCACCTGTAGGGTACTCAAGCTCCAGCCTATCAAATGCGTCCATTATTTCATCCACCCCGACAATAGCAAAGCCACCTGGAACCGGAGTGCAATGGAAAGTTGCATCAGGTCGAGGAGGTAAGACATAGCCGACCGCCGCCTTAAAGGTCAGGTTATGGCATTTTGCCATTAGCACACAATGTTCATTATTAGTAATACCATCCACGAGGTAGAGAAAAGCCGCGCTTTCAGGATGAACGAGCTCCGTGGAAGCCACACTGCTTCTCTGCTGAGATGGTGGGGTAGCATCATGGTAGTCTCCAATGAAGGATCTTCATGCCCCTGAGATGGTTGGTCAGTAGCTCGCTGGCTCTCAAGTGCCTCTAGTTTCGCTAATCTTTCATTCATCTTCTGCATTTCGCTTGATTCCTCTTTCTTCTTTCTCTGTCGGCTTTTGTAACCAGTGCTGTCGGGAAACCCAACCTTCCACGGAATGGAACCTGATGTACCTCGTGTTCGTCCAGAGTGTTCAGGATTCCCGAGGGCCAATGACAGCTCGTCCTTCTCTCTGTCGAGAATGAACGTCCCTTCCAACGATTTCTTGATTGCTTCTTCAAGCTTTTTGATGGGTGTTTCAAGTTGAGATTTCGTCCAGACATATTTCCCTGTTTCTGGGTCCAAAGTTCCCCCAACCCCGAAGAACCAAGTCCCTGCCCGATCTAGCCAGCGCAATGTCGCTGGTTGGACACCTTTAGCAAGTAGGTCTTGTTCAACTTTGTCCCATGTAGGCTGGGCTTTACTGTAGCCACTTGACCCCGTAACATGGTGATACTCCTTCCTTGCGGCATTTTTATTATTTGTAAGTGACCTGTTCTTAGCCTTCTCCGATTTCTTGTAGGCCACAAATGCGGGCCAGTGATCTTTCATCTTCTCATATTGACCTTTGAATTCTGGAGTCTTGTCTTTCTCGACAAACTTCTGTTCAATTCTTTCTTCCAGTTCTTAAATAGTTTTGCCATCTTCTTAAGAGAAAATGCCTTGACTTTTCGATGTATAACCGGGTTATTTGGATCCTCCTCTGGTGGTAGGCTGAAATTTCTCATCAGATTGTTCCAAAGATCATCTTTCAGTCTATTGTGGACATAAGGAACTTTAGGGTCCTTATTCTTATTCCATTCTAGAAAACTGATAGGGACAATGTCCCTAACAATAACTCCACACTGATGTATAAATTTGTTCTTGGTGCGGTAGAGAGCAATCGGGTTGGCCTTCTGGAGAGACTTCTTCGATCATGAACCATTCTTCCAGGTCCAACCTTCTCATCGGGCCTTGTTTCCTTACTGAAGTGGAGCTCGATCCGGATGGCTAATTAAAATAAGAAAGAAGCGTTAATATATGTACATACAAAACAATTGATGCATCTAGTTAGCAGAGGATTAATTAATATATATATACCCCGCCGTACTTTGAAGTAGTTATGGATCCCTTCTCCATTTGATCTCCGGAGCCGTCATGATCTCCTTCGTCCCCAATTCAGTCACCGAAGCCGTCATGATCAGCTTCCTCCTCACCAGAGCCACCATCATCTCTCTCCTCACCATCTCTCTCGTTGAGAAACAACAAGGTGAGATCGATATCACCTCCGTCACAGATTATATCCCCCAACAACTCTTCTTTTTTCTAAGTCTCTGTCCATAGTTTCTACAGTTATTACAATGTGGCAATATACAACCATGAGAGATGGATTAGTGGAAAACATAGACTTAATCGCAACAAGGAATCATATGCATATGAGCAATGGATTAGTGGGAAACACCATGCAAAGTTCAAAAGTTTTATAATAGTCAGTTTCAGACGATCGTCGAGGACTCGTCCCCCCTCACGTCTAATGAGTCGTCCTATCTTTCGAGAGAGGATACTTTGTGGACCGCCTCTCTCATGGTCGTTTTTAGTGAAGGCTAAATGGCTCGATATGCCTAGCATAGTATTTGGAAGGGGATGTCGGGTTTCGGGTTCGGCTATTACTGAAATGGGTTTGAACCCGTGACCTCCTCTCTCATGGTCGTCGATGATACTTGCAGACCCCTTTCGGTGTCAAATCCGGCATATCTTATTGCAGGGGTCCTAAGCTAGGCGTCTTGGAGCGATGATAACATGGACACAAGATTTTACCCAGGTTCGGGCTCTCTCAAGGAGATAATACCCTATGTCCTGCTTTTGATTGTATTGATACGGGGATAGTACATAGTACAAGTATCTACTACGAGATTGTAGTAATGAATATGAGATTTTGATTGTCTATTGACTAGCCTGGCCTCGGTTTATATAATGCACTATAGACCTAGGGTTTAGAGGAGTCCTTGTCTTGTGCGCCAAGTCTTGTGGAATCTCCGTTGTATGCATCATGGGCTCTCTGAACCGGCCCATTAGTGAATCGCCGTGGGGGGTCCTCGGCCCGACCCACTGGTCAGGGGACAAGGTGGTGAGTACCCTCTAGTCCAGGACACCGTCAGTAGCCCCCTCAACCGGTCTTCAAGTTGGGGACGCTCCTTGGTTCTTTCGAACGTTCTTCATCTTCAGCCGTCGGTCTTGAAAACTGGTTCGACAAATCTTCCCATCCCCGATCTTGAGGATCGCCGAGGTGTATCTGAAGAGTTCACACATCAGGCATCCGAGGAGCCCCTTTAAGTTCTCGGCCATTATCAATGCCTTGTTATTTTTTATGCCACATCTCGGGGTTGAAGTGTTTCCCGTGCGGCGATGTCCTCTTGCGTCCGAGCTCCAACGCCGAACTGCATCCGAGGTATCTTTTTGCAGCCGTGCTCCAACGCTGATCGGCATCTGAGCGCCAATGACGGGCTGCGTCCGAGCTCCAACACCGGATTGTGTCCGAGATATCTTTTTGTAGCCGAGCTCCAACGCCAGTCTGCGTCCGAGCTCTAACATTGCTTGGCATCCGAGGTGTCATAAATTACCTCGGTCTCTGAAAATCCGAAGGACTTTATCCGAGCTTAACTGCCGGAATATATAGTCTTTTATGGAGCCAGCCATTCACATCCGAGCTTTATGCCGGACTGCTTTCAGGTGTCTCCGATCTTGAGCTTTATGCCGGATTGCTTTCGAGCTTAATGTTAGAAAAGCCCTCTATGGAGCCAGCCACTTGTGCCCGAGCTTTATGCCAGACTGCTTTCGAGGTGGTGCACCACCCCGACCGTGGGCTGATTTCTTGTGAATATTTTTGATTGGTACAATTTATTCTCTGTTGAGATATATAGCCAGTAGTCCTTAAGGTGTGTGTCGGTCTAAAACCCAAGATGCACCTAAAGGTACACATAAAATCATTGATCTCAATAGCCCCTGAGACTCACGCTGATTTGCAAAATCGGCCCGAGGATTGATTCCTTACTCGACAGCATGCTTTAGTTTTTAAAACACGGAGTGCAGTAGTTCTCGAGACTCAGGTTGGGTGCGGCCAACCAACCTGAGGATCGAATCTCCTCAGAAACTGTATTGCACTTTGAATTTGTTGCATTGAATAGGCAGTGTAGTAGCCCCCTAGCCTTAACTTGGGCACGAGTGGTCGAATTAAGGATCGATATATACGTGACACAAAAGTTATTACGTTTGACACAATTTATGTGTAATGATTCTATGTATCCAAGTACTTTACATCATTAATGCTCGGATCCGCATTGTACAAGACTTTGTTTACTGATCATCGGCTTCAACCTCCTCGGCTAGTAGCCGAGGAGTGTTTGTCCTACTTTATAAATCCTTTATAAAGGCAAAGATTTACGACAAACAAGGCAATCCGACCAGATGGTTTTATAAACAAAGGTACGCGGAGAGATATGTTGTATTACTATGTAAGAAACATCTTCTCGAAGAAATAGTTTCTTTATAAGTTCCTTTTCCCAGGCTATCATGTTGACCATGATCGTGAAACCTCAACTCCGATCAATATTGGAGGAAAATATTGAGGATTTAGTTTGGGGAAAGTTTCCAAACTTTGTGGTCCTTAGTGAACCTAAATTTTCACTTCTGTCGTTGCCGACCAATTATATTCTTTAAGATGGCTAGCTTTCGGCTTCACCCAGTCTGAGGTACTAACACGGATGACCCGGAAGTAACAATCGCAGAGGTGCTCTCTTTACCCCCTAGCCGAACAATCGGGAACGTAGGAGATAAACACAAGAGCCAGGCAACCCGGCTTGGCCAAAATCTTAAGTCAAATTGATGCATATTTATGGCTTTATAACGATGATTACGAAAAGTAGCGCTCGTATATTGAATACAAATGCCTTTATGCTATATGCTATTTTGACTCCTTTGTGACCATTTATCATTTGAGAGTGGCCCATCGCCGGCTTCTATCCCTTTGTAGATGCTACACAGGGTGTATCCGCAGTAACAAGACAACCCTTAGCCGATGTCTTGGTGCCCGGAGGCAGTTGTGTTAGCGGAAACGAGGCAATCAGATATCTAGGCTTTATAACTTTCACTTGGTCACGAGAACTTAAAGTTTGCGAAGACAGTTACTAGCCTCCCAGTTAGTGTTCAGCGTCAGCCGAGGTGAAGTCATTAACACTCCAGCCAATTTTCTGAAAGCCCCGTTGTTTAATACGGTCATCGGATCGCCGACCAGTTTACGTTCATTGTGACAGTAAGTTGTCGGCTTTCTCCACTGAGGTACGTGACCAGTTAAACCAGAGGTACAATCACAGTGGTTCTCCCTTTGCACTCCTAGCCGAACAAAGCGGAACGTAGGAGGCAGGCACATGAGCCGGGAAACCAAACTATTGACCGAAGACACAATTCGAAACTGGTGCATATAAATCAATATCCGAGAACGTTTTGACGAGGACTCCTCGGAGTGCCTTGGCTTTTGGTGGGTTCGGTTCTAGTCGCAACCCCCGTTGTTATTGCCGATGCTTTTAAAAGTGTACTGCCAAAGTTATGCTCGGAAAAAACAAAAAATTATGCAAAAAGCTTCATGTTTAGATAAAAGAAAATGGTGCCAATCGAAACTGGTCCTAAAATTCAATATGTGTTTCGGTCGTGCTTTAACATGATACATCCGATCTCCGAACTCCAAGCGGGTCAACCTTTGGCTTCAACCTCTGTATCCCAAAGGAAGAGTGTTTCTCCGAGGCCCGTTTAGCGAACTAAACTCGAGCGACTTTAGAAAGAAAACAAGCTATCCGGCTATTGACCACACATTCATGTTGGAAAAGGAGTAGTAGAAAAACACTTTGCAACGACCAAGAAGAAAACACTTTTATTATAAAACAGCTCATATAAATTTAAGAGCCCCCAAGTGACTTGGGTAAACGAATTTTATGTATAATGATTATATGTACCGAAGTACTTATATCATATATGTGTTCGCCCGAACTTTAAACTCGTTTTAACCGACCGTCGGATTCTCCCTCTTCGGCCAAGGGCCGAAAAGTGTTATCTACTACACCATCTGAGAATATCGGAGGTGTTTCGAATAACCAGGCAATCAGGCCTAATAGACAAAGCACGCCGAGGGAACTTATGCTATATTACTATTTAACGTAATAAGCATCTTCAAAGAAAATAGTTCCGCCAACGGTCCCTTTGTTTGGGTCCTCGTGATTACCATGAGGGGTGTGCAATAGATTTATGTATGCTTGTCTTCTATCATGGCCTACCATAGTTGAAAACAGCAAGAGCGCTAGCTTTCGGCTTCACCCGTCTGAGGTACGAGTTCGGATGACCCGATCGTAACAATCGCAGAGGTGGTCCCTTTACTTCCTACCGTACAATCAGGAGCATAGGGGTAAACACCGGAGCAAGGCAACCCAGCTTTGCGGAACACGTAAGTCAACATGATGCATATATTGGCGTAGACATGAACAAGAAAGGGTGCAATACATTAATAATCATATACAAGAGGAATGGCTTCATAAAGGAAGCCCCTAAGTAAATAGGGTATATGAATTTGTTTGTAACAAAGAAAGTTTTTCACAAACAACTTTTTGTCAAAAAAGTATAATTGTTTGTCGAACCAAACAAAATTTAAAACTGAAAGTTTTTGAGCATGAAAGCGACTTAGCTGGTTAATGTGCTCGGTGTCGATGACGCGACCGGGCTTGTGGTGGGATGAGGATGCCCATCGAACTTTGACATATCCTGTGTGTAGTCTTCGGCATGACCGAGGTCCCAGCCCCCAAGCCCGTCCCGAGGTGACCAAACGAGGAGTTCGGCACTCCGAAGTAGTGTCACGGCTCGGCCGATGTGGCAAGGAGAATCCCGTGGTCCAGCCGAGGTGATGGAGTAGGTCGGCAAGGTGACGCCGGGATGACCGCGTGATGGCGGTCGAAGTCGATTTCCTGCACTCCTAAAATAGTGCAAACCAAAAATAATAAAAAAGAAAGATAATAATAAGTAAATCAAATAAGTAAAGGAATATGGCCAAGGCGCCGAGGTGCGTCAACAAAGAGTTCAGCTTGACGAAGTGGCGACGCTGCACGGTCGATGTGGCGAGATGTAGTTCTCGGTCCAGTTAACATGGCGAAGCTATGATCAGCGGGCGCCGAAGTCTCATGCTGGTCGGCTGGTGACGCCGAAGTCTCATGCCAGCCAAGGTGTTGAAGCAGGTCAGCTGGTGACGCCGAAGTCTCACGCTAGCCGAGGTGTCGAAGCTGGTCGGCTGGTGATGCCAAAGTCTCCGGAGCGTGATGATGAGGAGATGATGAAGCCCCAGTCTAGCCGAGATGACGGAGCACATCAGTAAGGTGACGCTAGATCCCCATGCCAGCCGACGTATCAAAGCAGGTCGGCATGGTGGACGTCAGCTTGAAAAAGTAACGACGCGGCGATGCCGACGCATGTCGGTGCTGGCTTGATGAAGCAACGAAGCGTCTGACCCGTACAACCCGTGCATGACGAGGTTCGCTTGATGATTATTCATCCCTCGTGATGCCGAAATCTTGGTCGGATAACCGGGATGATGAGAAATTTTTCTTCAAAAAGGACGCCCGACAACCCGTTCATGAAAAACATGAACTCAGGTCGGATTCGTTTTCGCGTAGAAAATAGATGTAGAATTCGTTGTACTAATCAGATGTTTCCCGAAGTTTGGACGGTTGGGTCGAGCTGAAATTTTGAGGGGTGATCGGTATGGGAATTCCGCAGCTGATGAATGGTGGGATTTTCCAAAGGACATTCGAGCTAAACGCTGGACTCCTCGCCCTATACTCGTCTAGATTCTCGTCTAGATTCGCACGACTTCGGTAGATTGTAGATTGTCGGAAATCGTCCATCGGAACACGACAAAATTTTTCAGGGTTGTTATAGAATCAATTCCGAACAATTCTACCGAAGCAATCATCAAAACGACACTCGAAGAGGCGGGGATGACGAACACGAGTCGGTTGTCCAGAAAAACTGTATGATCATGCGAGGGCAATGTTGACGTTGAGACCCCGGGCACCATGGAGGATTCTTCCATGATCTTGGTTGATATTGGAGTTGATGTTCATGAATACACCCATCCGATCTATATGGTCTGACGTGGAGAGCAGCCCTCGGCATAGCTGAGGTGACCAATCAAGCTGGAGACGAAGATGCCGACGTTGACGATGTAGCTCGGTTTCGACGCGTAGATCACGATGGAGCCGATCTAAATTCCCATCGCACCATGCAGACTACCCAACATGCCCTCAATGAAAGCACCAATGTCAGTGTCAAATCCGGCATATCTCGTAGTAGGGGTCCTAAGCTAGGCGTCTTGGAGCGATGATAACATGGACACATGATTTTACCTAGGTCCAGGTTCTCTCAAGGAGATAATACCCTACGTCCTGCTTTTGATTGTATTGATATGGGGATAGTACATAGTACATATATCTACTACGAGATTGTAGTAATGAATATGAGATTTTGATTGTTTATTGACTAGCCTGGCCTCGGTTTATATAATGCACTGTAGGCCTAAGGTTTAGAGGAGTCATTGTCTTGTGCGGCAAGTCTTGTGAAATCTCCCTTGTATGTATCATGGGATCTCCGAACTGGCCCATTAGTGAATCGCCCTGGGTGTCCTTGGCCATACCCACTGGTCGGGAGACGATGTGGTGAGTACCCCCTAGTCTAGGACACCGTGAATTCCCACCCCCGTCATGTCGAAGTAATCATTCTATGAACATATGAAAATTCTCAAGTGCATTATGTTCATATGGTGGGACTGGCAACCTACGAAGCACCGATACAGTGACATTGATACGGTGATACGGGTACGATGATACAGGATACGTCAATTTGAAAAAACAACAATAAGGCGATACAGTAAACATATATAAGTAATAATAAAATGACATGGACTATCTCATTTAAAAAATCTCACTATCATCAATGGGATACAAATCTCACTATCACCGAAGCATTAATTTTAGAATTTTTTTCTTGATAACAATAAAGAGAACACAATCTTCATTGAGTTCCTTTTTCTTATAACTATAAACAAGAATTCTCACCTATGAACATGACAATAATTAAAATCGACAAGCAATACACATCAATAATGTTCAAGCAATACACATCAATACAACACAAACATCAAAAAGCAACAAGCCATCAACATAAACAAGCCATGTTCAATGGGCTCACTATGGGGGCAAGGCCGACGCGGCGACGTCGGGGCCGACAAGGGCGCTGCGACGGCGATGGGGAAGGATGAAAAATAAATACTTTGATAATTTTAGTTAATATTATTTTTATTATTTTTGCTAACGAAGAATATTATATTTAATTCATTCTCTTTAGTTCATTCTTTGTGCTATTACAGATTTATAAAAGACTTCTTCTCCATTTTTTAAACATATTTTAACTCAAGACATTTTCTGCATTCAATATGCACCATTCAAAGCCACATCATCACTTTTCAACCCTTTTCTGACTTCATTTGCTATTTTCATGCATTTGATGATTTATTTTGAGCTAAGATGACACTAAGATTGAAAAACATTGCAAATAAACTCTCAAATGGTTGAAAACTGGCATGGTATCATAATTTCACCTACATAGTATGTGCTAAAAAGTTGAGAGGGTTACGGGAAAAACTGGATGCACTTCGTGTACAAACTGGACAATCTCCTTTGAAGTATCAGTATTTCAGACAAAAACTCGTCTATTACAAAGGGATTTCATTTTTTAAAACATATTTTAACTCAAGACTTTTTCTGCATTCAATATGCACCATTCAACCACATCATCACTTTTCAACCCTTGTGTGACTTCATTTGCTATTTTTCATGCATTTCATGATTTATTTTGAGCTAAGATGACCCTAAAATTGAAAAGTGCTGCAAATTTACTCTGAATTGGTTGAAAATTGGCATGGTATCATAAGTTCACTCACATAGCATATGCTAATGTATCAAAAACCATTACAAAACATCATGAATAGATAAGTGACCAAATTAATACTAGTTCATCATCACATTAAAACCAAAATAGAGGAGTGATCCAATGTTATTACTGAAAAAATAAATACATAAAGTTCATACATAGTTCTCATATAACAACATATCTCTCTCTAGAACATCTAATTAAAACATAAATTGAAACTAACATACAACTATGTAAAACATTTAAATATAACAACAAATGCGATCATAATCGCAACTAAGGTACCAATTGATCCAACAGCATAATGATACCAAGCCTCATTATCAATGGCATATTTTCATATCTTTCTAATCTTCAAGGGCATTGCATCCCTCTTGATCTTTTGGTCATCGCGGACATCGACAACTTGCAACTCCAATTTCATCTTCTCCTCCTCGGTTCTTTTCAAATTTTCTTTCAAATCCTCGTTTCCTTTTTCAACTAAATTTAACCTCTCGACAAGAGGGTCGGTTAGAATTTCTGGTTCACATACCTCTTAGATAAACACATCTATGTCACGTTGGTCGACATAATTTTCATAAACACTAACTGAAACAAATAGTTATAAAATATAATGTACCACATCCGAATCATAGACTGGACGAGGGCCGACGTGGGCGGCTACCATAACCATGGACCTATATAGTAAGAAAGAATAATAAAAGTAAAAATTTATACAAGTATCTATGTAAATCATACAAGTAAGAACTTTTTTCTTTCAAAAGAAGATGAGAACAAGAGGCTCACTACGATGGTGTCGGCGACGTGATCGGCGCGGGCGATCGATGACGGTGAGGACGTGGATGTGACGTGATGGACCGCCAAACCTAGACAAATCGTGGGGAAAATTGAGCTTAGAGGTCGAGCTTAGAGAGGAGAAAGCTTAAGCTTGGTTATGGTATTTCATCGAACACCTCATGTGCATAGGTGGTGAGAGCAGAGCAGCACACACCTCCCACGCGCCGGCCGGCCAAAAAAACAAAGGAGTGAGCGGGTAGGGGCAACATATATATAGGCATCTCTTGAGTCCCGGTTCCATCCACCAACCGGGACTAAAGGGGCTGGGCCAGGAGCGAGGCCCTTAAGTCCCAGTACTTGTCTGGAACCAGGACCAAAGGGGTCATAGGAACCGGGACTGGTTCCTGCCGAGGCCCGATCGTCACCCTGGCATCATGAACCGGGACTAATGCACCCATTAGTCCCGGTTCGTAACACGACCGAGACTAATGCATTATTCTGTCCCGTTTCAAAGCCCTGTTTTCTACTAGTGAAATACGCCGTGAGGGTCTCCGCGAACTCAATGCTAGTCAGCAGCTAAATATCTAAAAGCCCCGCCGTCGGTTCCTTCTTCCTCCTCGAGCTATCGACCTCTAGTTCCTCCCCCACGAGTTATAGGCTTTTTGTTCTTCCTCCTTCCTCCTGTAGCTATAGTGCATGAGGCCATTGCAATTTATTTCTGGATGAACTTGTTATTTTAAATCTAAAGGTTCACTAAATTTATGCAACGTATTCCCTCTGTTTTTGTCTATATTAGCACGGTTGATCAGCCTATTGATGAACAAAACTTCACAACTGAGCAATCTGAAGATTTTTGAGATGCAAGAGATGTTCTTTCTCATCCAAATCTAAGGTTTGTGAACAATATAACAAGAATGGAATTATTATCAAAACATACATATTATATACTTCCTTCGTCCGGAAAGGTTGATTTCGTCTAGAACTAGAATACGTCTAGATACGTCCATTTCTATGACAAGTAATTCCGTACGAAGAGATTAGTAGATTAAGCTGATATAACTATATTTTGAAACGAAGGGTTGATTTCGATGAATGCAATGATGAATAAGAAGAGATCCAATCTAAAATTGGTAAATCGGGAACTGATCATATTCATGAAGAAAATGTTAGTACTGAAACTCCTTGTTTGGATGAAGATTATTTATTTTCAGCATACAACCTCGTCGATGAAGATGTAGTTATGAATGAGGAAGATAATAAGTATAACATCCAAATTAAATTTAATATATTTTTTTGTAAACTCAATAAAACAATTCCAGTTCATTTATTAATGGAGCTATTCCAGATGGAATGAGAGCTTATTGTCAAGATAAATCATTGGATACGTTCGAACCATACGTTGGCTTGAAATTTGCACCATTGGTTGAAGCCTATGACTTTTACAACACATATTCTTGGTTTGTTGGCTTTAGCATTAGAAAGGAGATAATGGTTAAATATTAAGGAAATTAAAACAATGCAAGAATACAAGTGTCAACACAACGTAAGTACCATAACTAATTTTTATCATAAGTCTGTTCAATAATTGTATTTAGAAAATGTTACATTTCTATAAATACATTTCTATTTCTAGGGTCGAAACAAAAAGTAATTATATTAACAACTAGATCTTGTTGCAAAGCTGAATTAAAAGTACATTTGAATGATTTTGGAGAGTGGAATGTGAAAAGTTTCAAACAACAACACAACCATGACCTTGTTGAAAGCTATGGTGAAAAGAAACACATGTATTCACATCAACGTATTGATCCAGCAGCCAGTGAACCTATTAAGTATCTTAGACAAAATAATGTATCTATTACAAGGGTGAGATTTGTGATATATGATATATTTGATTCAACCGGTAAAGTTCATTTTAGTAAAGAAACTAGGAACCGTCTATTCTCAGATTGCAAGCGAGAACCTTCAAAACGATATTGCAAAGAACTTAGAAATATTTCGAAAGATGATTGTGCAAGACGATATGATTGCATTTACTGCTCAGGTTGATGAAGATAATAGGCTAAAGGCTATAATGTGGACCACTAGGAAAAGTAGGGAACTCTATCAGTACTTTGGTGATGCAATCACTTTTGATACCATATATAACATGCCTTTTCGAATGTTTGTTGGTGTGAGTAATCATTTTGAGAGTGTCATATTTGCTGGATTATTTCTTACAAACGAAAAGGCTAAAAATTTCAAATTGGATTTTAAAGAATTTGTACCAATGATGTGTGGAAAAGCTCATGTTATGATACTTACTCGTAAGTTAAATGTAAATATTATGAATTAATACATGTTTCTAAAGTACAACAGGCGATAGAGGCCCGCGGCGCTTCGCTCCGTCTTCTTCGGCTTTTCCCTGAAGCCAACTCGAGCGCACCTTGGGCTCGGGGTTACTGTCGGCGTCCTGGGAATGGGGGTACCCAGACTTGCCTGTCTATGGCCCAGGGCATGGCTCGCTTCGGAGCTCCGTACGGCCCAACGCGCTTTCACTCAAGACAAGGCCTTCTCGAGAGCCCCGCACTTGCAAGGAGGACAGCGCCATGGTTTCTGAAAGGAGGAGGCTCCCCCAGGCGCCCTCCTGAGTGGCGAAGATCTCTATGCAATACTCGGCCTCAGGAGGTCAAGGATGATGCAAGACGGGCCAGGCAGGCACCAGCGTGCGCAAAGGAGACAATTTCCTCTTTGGTGCAACAGAGGCAAAGACGTACACAGGTTCTGAAGGCGTCCCACCAAAGGTTTCCATTTCGATGCAACAAGACCGGGCCAGCGGGCTCAGCAGGACAGATGTCATCATCGAACCCACCTCTGCATCACCACTGGCTACTTTGTAGGTGAAGACCAGCTTTCATCACGATAAGGGCGTACTCCTTGTCCCCCTTCGAATTTTGCCGTTGTGGCTTCCCTTCCCGCCATTGTGATAAGGGAGGAGGACCCGAGCCACTATAAATAGAGGATAGGCTGCTAAGTCGAGAGGGGCACTAGGAAATGAACATATCGAACACTGATACGTCTCCAACGTATCTATAATTTTTGATTGTTCCATGCTATTATATTATGTATTTTGGATGTATTATATGTCTATTTTATATTACTTTTGGGACTAACCTATTAACCTAAAGCCTAGTGTCAGTCTATGTTTTTTTCTTGTTTTTGAGTATTGTAGATAAGGAATAATAAACGGGGTCCAAACGGAATAAAATCTTCACGATGATTTTTCTTGGACCAGAAGACATCTACCAGACTTGGAGAGGGGGCCACGAGACCTGCGAGGAGGTCACAAGCCACCCTGGCACGACGAGGGGGGGCTGGCTTGTGCCCCCACCAGCAGATCTCCTAGCCCTAATCTTCAGCCTATAAATTCGCAAATGTTCCCCCAATACCAAAAAGAGCCACACAAATACTTTTCCTCCACCAGAAGCCTCTGTTCCCGAGAGATCCAATCTTGGAGCCTTTTCCAGTAATCTGCTGGAGGGGGATTCGATCACGGAGGGCATCTACATCAACTCCATTGCCCCTCCGATGATACGTGAGTAGTCCACCACAGACCTACGGGTCCATAGCTAGTATCTAGATGGTTTATTGTATCTCTTTGTGGTTCAATACCATGTTCTCCATGATCTTCATGGGGATCTATCCGATGTAATACTCTTTTGCGGTGTGTTTGTCGAGATCCGATGAATTGTGGGTTTATGATCAGCTTATCTATGAATATTATTTGGTTCTTATCTAAATTCTTATATCCATGATTTCATATCTTTGCAAGTCTCTTTGAGTTATTGATTTGGTTTGGCCAACTAGATTGGTAATTCTTGCAATGGGAGAAGTGCTTAGTTCTGGGTTCAATATTGCGGTGTCCTCACCCAGTGACAAAGTAGGGGTAGCGAGGCACGTATTGTATTGTTGCCATCAAGGGTAAAAAGATGGAGATTTCATCATATTGCTTGAGTTTATCACTCTACATCATGTCATCTTACTTAATGCGTTACTTTATTCTTCATGAACTTAATACCCTAGATGCAGGCATGAGTCGTACGATGTGTGGAGTAATAGTAGAAGATGTAGTGTTGGGGGGGTTACCCCTGGGTAGGCTCAAGGAGATGACTCAACATTTTAAAACATCGGCGGAGACACCCCCTGCATGCCAAGCCCCACGAATCGACAAAGAAAATGAAGAAGTGATGACATAATACAAAGTTGAGGCCCGCCCGGTTGGTTGCTCCCAACTGGCTGCAGGCTGCTAGCTCCTCCCAACCGGCTGTAGGCTGCTGGCTCCTCCCGAGTGGCTACTCTCGACTGGCTCCTCCCGGCTGGCTACTCCTGGATGGCTACTCCCGTCTGGCTACTCCCGTCTGGCTTCCATGGCTGGCTACTCCCGTCTGGCTACTCCCGTCCGGCTCCTTCCGGCTAGCACCTCCTATCTGGCTCCTTCCGTCCGGCTCCTCCTGACCAGCTGCCGGGTGCGTCCTGACGAAGTCAGCTCCAGGCGTCCCATCGGACACGGGCTGACGACACTATAGCTGACGGACTGCAGAGCCTACCACCCTGATATAGTCGGACACTATTGGTGAATAGTGCCCCGCTGTGCACCCGTCACGCGTCACTTCACTAAGCTCCAATAGTGACGCACTATAGCTTGCATCAAGAGTCATATCACATGTCAACCCCCAATAGTGTAATTAGGCCGTGTGGGCCACCCCTTGTCCCCTTGGCCTCCCTATATAAGAGGCACCAGGGGAGCTCACCCACGACCAAGCCAGCTCTTGAAGAGCTCCCTCATTTCCCTCATTTCCCCTCTCACTCTCACATGTGAGGCCATGGAAGGGAGCGACCAGCTCCCTCTTCCTCCTCAGATAGAGATCCAGGAGCAATCCTGTACTACATATATACCTCATATACATATATGAGGAGTAGTGTTGGAAATATGCCCTAGAGGCAATAAATAAAGTGTTTATTATTGTATTTCCTTGTTCATGATAATCGTTTATTATCCATGCTAAAATTGTATTAATTGGAAATACATTACATGTCTGGGTCAATAAACAACACTCTGTCCCTAGTATGCCTGTAGCGAACTAGCTCGTTGATCAAAGATGGTGAAGGTTTCCTAGACATTGACATGTGATGTCATTTTATAACGAGATCACATCATTAGGAGAATGATGTGATGGACAAGACCCAAACTACAAACATAGTATATGATCGTGTCAGTTTATTGCTATTGTTTTCTGCTTGTCAAGTATATGTTCCTATGACCATGAGATCATGCAACTCACGGACATCGGAGGAGTGCCTTGTGTGTATCAAACGTCGCAACATAATTGGGTGACTATAAAGGTGCTCTACAGGTATCTCCGAGGGTGTCTATTGAGTTGGCATGGATCAAGACTGGGATTTGTTACTCCGTGTGACGGAGAGGTATCTCAGGGCCCACTCGGTAATACAACATCACAATAAGCCTTGCAAGCAATGTGACTAAGTGTTAGTTACGAGATCTTGTATTACGGAACGAGTGAAGAGACTTGCCAGTAACGAGGTTGAACTAGGTATGGAGATACCGACGATCGAATCTCGGGCAAGTAACATACCGAAGAACAAAGGGAATATCATACGGGATTAACTGAATCCTTGACACAGAGGTTCGACCGATAAAGATCTTCGTAGAATATGTAGGAACCAATGTGGACATCCAGGTCCCGTCATTGGTTATTGACCGTAGAGGTGTCTCAGTCATGTCTACATAGTTCTCGAACCCGCAGGGTCTGCACACTTAAGGTTTGGTGACGTTTCGATAGTATAGAGTTATGTATGGTGGTGTCCGAAGTTTGTTCGGAGTCCCGGATGAGATACCGGACGTCATGAGGAGCTTTGGAATGGTCTGTAGGTAAAGATTCATATATAGGAAGTCCTGTTTGGTCACCGAAAAAGTTTCGAGCTCATCGGTAGTGTACCGGGAGTGCCGGTAGTGTACCGGGAGGCCTCCGAGAGGGGTATTTCGACCGAATAGGCTTCATGGGCTGTGGGAGAGTGAATATCAGCCCTTAGTGGGCTGGTGGAAACTCTCACACAAGGCCCATGTGTCTGGAGGAAAAACCCAATAGGAAAAGGTGGAAAAAAGGCAAAAAGGAGCAATCCTAGTCCTACTAGGATTGGAGGAGGAATCCTCCTCTCCTAGTAGGTTCAGCCGAACCAGCTAGGCTTGGTGGCCAAGCTGCCTCCTCTCCTCCTCTCCTCCTATATATACTAGAGGGTTTTGGGTTTTTCCACTAGAATTTCAGCCACGTGCTACCCGTTCCTCCAGTGCATAGTTTCTCCTCTAGATTGGATTTCTGCAGTGCTTAGGCGAAGCCCTACCGGAATTGCTCCACCACCATCGCCGGAGCACCGTTAGGCTTCTGGAGAACTTTTCTTACTCTCCACTCCTTCTTGCTGGATCAAGACGATGGAGATCGTCATCAAGCTGTACGTGTGCTGAACGCGGAGGTGCCGTCCATTCGGTGCTAGATCGGAAGGATCGTGATCAAGTTCGTGGGACGGATCGTGATCAAGTTCGTGGGACGGATCGTGATCAGATCGCAGGACAGATCGTGATTGGATCACGGGATGGATCATGATTGGATCGCGGGACGCACGGCGATTTGGATCGCGAAGACGTTCGACTACACCAACCGCATTTCTTAACGCTTCCCGCTTAGCGATCTACAAGGGTATGTAGATTCACTCTCCTTCTCGTAGATGCTCATCACCATGGATAGATCTGCATGTGCGTAGGAAAATTTTTGTGTCCCATGCAACGTTCCCCAAAAGTGGCATCATGAGCTAGGTCTATCTGTAGATGAGATCTCGAGTAGAACACAAAAGGTTTGTGGGCGTTGATGCTTAGATTGCTTCCTCCCTTGGTCGGATTTTTGTTCGGCGGTATTGTGAGATGAAGCGGCCCAGACCAACATTACTCGTACGCTTACGAGAGACCGGTTCCCTGGACGCAACTTGTTGCCTAGATGGCTTGCGGGTGGCAGTTTCTCTCACTTTAGTTGGATCGGATTCGACAAAGGCGGTCCTTGAGAAGGTTGAAAATCAAATTATGTATCACCGTTGTGGTTTATGCGTAGGTGAGAATCGTTCTTGCTAGAAACCCGTAGCAGCCACGTAAAACATGCAACAATTAGAGGACGTCTAACTTGTTTTTGCAGGGTATGTTGTGATGTGATATGGCCAATTACATCATGTGATATATGTGATGTATGAGATGATCATGTGATGTATAGAATTTCACGACTTGCATGTCGATGAGTACGGCAACCGGCAGGAGCCATAGGGTTGTCTTTAATTATTGTATGACCTATGTGTCGATCATTAAGCGCTATGTAATGCTTTACTTTATCGCTAAGCGGTAGCAATAGTAGTAGAAGCATGTTGGGCGCAACAACCCCAATGGCGACACGTTGACGATGGAGATCATGCCGGTGCTTTCAAGATGGAGATCTAAAGCACAAGTTCATGGCCATATCATGTCACTTATGAATTGCATGTGATGTTAATCCTTTTATGCACGTTGTTTTGCTTAGTATGACGGTAGCATTATAAGGTGATCCCTCACTTAAATTTCAAGATAAATTGTGTTCTCCCCGAGTGTGCATCGTTGCGAAAGTTCATCGTGTTGAGACACCACGTGATGATCGGGTGTGATAGACTCTACGTTCACATACAACGGGTGCAAGCCAGTGTTGCACACGCAGAAAACTCGGGTTAAACTTGACAAGCCTAGCATGTACAGACATGGCCTCGGAACACAAGAGACCGAAAGGTTGAACATGAGTCATATAGTAGATATGATCAACATAATGATGTTCACCATTGAAGCCACCTAAACTCACGTGATGATCGGACTTGAGTTGGTGGATTTTGATCATGTGACACTCAGATGACCTGAGGGATGTCGATTTGAGTGGGAGCTTTAGTAATTTGATTAACTAAACTCATTATCTTGAACAATAGTCTAAGTAAACTTTGCATATTTATGTTGTAGATCAATGGCTCACGCAGTAGCACCCCTGAATTTTAATGCGCTCCTAGAGAAAGCTAAACTGAAAGATGATGGAAGTAACTTTGTTAACTGGGCCCGTAATCTGAGGATTATCCTCACAGCTTCCCAGAAATCATATGTCCTTGATGCACCTCTTGGTGACCAACCAGAAGATATGACCTCCGAAGACGTTAAGAACGCTTGGGAGGCACGTACTGCAGATTACTCAATAGTTCAGTGTGCAATATTGTATGGCTTAGAACCAGGACTTCAAAGACGTTTTGAACGTCATGGAGCATATCAGATGTTCCAGGAGTTGTAGTTTATCTTTCAGAAGAACGTCCGGATCGAGAGGTATGAAACCTCCGATAAGTTCTATGCTTGCAAGATGGAGGAGAACGGGTCTATCAGTGAACATATACTCAGAATGTCTGGGTATTCAACTCGTCTAGCGGAGTTGGGAATTGCCCTTCGCCAGAGGCGATCACTGATAGAGTTCTTCAATCCCTGCCACCTAGTTACAAGAGCTTTGTGATGAACTATAACATGCACGGGATGAACAAGTCAGTCGTCGAGCTGTTTGCAATGCTAAAAGTCGCCGAGTCTGAAAACCAGAAAGAACATCAAGTGTTGATGGTCAATAAAACCACTAGTTTCAAGAAAAATGGCAAAGTCAAGGGCAAGGGCAAGAAGGGTAAAACCAAGAAGGATGGAAAAGCAGTTGCTACTCCTGTAAAGAAGCCCAAGCATGGACCCAAGCCAGAAACTGAGTGCTTTCATTGCAAGGGAACTGGTCAGTGGAAGCAGAACTGCCCCAAGTACCTGGCTGACAAGAAGGCGGCCAACGACAAACAAGGTATATATGATATACATGTTATTGATGTGTACCTTACTAGCTCTCGTAGTAGTGCCTGGGTATTTGATACCGGTTCGGTTGCTCACATTTGCAACTCAAAACAAGAACTACGGAATAAACGAAGGCTGGCAAAGGACGAAGTGACGATGCGCGTGGGAAATGGTTCCAAGGTTGATGTGATCGCCGTCGGCACGCTCTCTCTTCGATTACCATCGGGATTAGTGATGAACCTGAATAATTGTTATTTAGTGCATGCGTTAAGCATGAACATTATATCTGGATCTTGTTTATTGCGAGACGGTTACTCATTTAAATCAGAGAATAAAGGTTGTTCTATTTATATGAGTAATATCTTTTATGGTCATGCACCCAATGTTAGGGGTTTATTCATATTGAATCTTGATAGTGAAGACACACATGTTCATAACATTGATGCCAAAAGATGTAGAGTTGATAATAATAGTACCACTTTCTTGTGGCACTACTGTTTAGGTCATATTGGTGTAAAACGCATGAGGAAGCTCCATGCTGATGGACTTTTGGAGTCACTTGATTTTGAATCACTTGACACATGTGAACCATGCCTGATGGGCAAGATGAATAAAACGCCGTTCTTTGGAACAATGGAACAGGCGAGTGACTTATTGGAAATCATACATACTGATGTGTGCGGTCCAATGAATGTTACAACGCGTGGTGGATATCGTTATTTTCTCACCTTCACTGATGACTTAAGTAGATATGGGTATATTTACTTAATGAAACACAAGTTTGAAACGTTTGAAAAGTTCAAGCAATTTCAGAGTGAAGTTGAGAATCATCGTAACAAGAAGATTAAGTTCTGGCAATCTGATCGAGGAGGTGAATATCCGAGTTATGAGTTTGGCAGTCACTTAAGACAGTGTGGAATTGTTTCACAGTTGACACCGCCCGGAACACCACAGCGTAATGGTGTGGCCGAACATCGTAATCGAACCTTATTAGATATGGTGCGTTCTATTATGTCTCTTGCTGATTTACCATTATCGTTTTGGGCTTATGCATTAGAGACAGCTGCATTCACTTTAAATAGGGCACCATCAAAATCCGTTGAGACGATGCCATATGAACGATGGTTTGGCAAGAAGCCAAAGTTGTCATTTCTTAAAGTTTGGGGATGTGATGCTTATGTCAAAAAGCTTCAGCCTGAAAAGCTGGAACCCAAAGCGTAGAAATGCGTCTTCATAGGATACCCGAAAGAGACAGTCGGGTATACCTTCTATCTCACATCCGAAGGCAAAGTGTTTGTCGCTAAGAACGGAACATTTCTTGAGAAAGAGTTTCTCTCGAAAGAATTGAGTGGGAGGAAAATAGAGCTTGATGAGGTTATTGAACCTTTACTTCAACCAAAAAGTAGCGCAGTGCAGAAACATGTTTCTGTGGAACCTACGATGGTAGAAGAGGAAGTTAATGATGATGATCATGAAGCTTCGGATCAAGCTGCTATTGGACCTCGTAGGTCGACAAGGCCGCGTACTACCCCTGAGTGGTACGGCAACCCTGTCTTGAAGGTCATGTTGTTGGACAACAATGAACCTACGAGCTATGGAGGAGCTGTGATGGGCCCGGATTCTAAGAAATGGTTAGAGGCCATGAAATCCGAGATGGGATCCATGTATGAAACCTAAGTATGGACTTTGGAAGTATTACCTGAAGAGCAAAAGGCCATTCAGAACAAATGGATCTTTAAGAAGAAGACAGACGCAGACGGTAATGTCACCGTCTATAAAGCTCGACTTGTGGCAAAGGGTTTTTCACAAGTTCAAGGAGTTGACTACGATGAAACTTTCTCACCCGTAGCAATGCTTAAGTCTGTCAGAATCATGTTAGCAATAGCTGCTTATTTCGACTATGAAATTTGGCAGATGGATGTCAAAACAGCGTTCCTCAACTGTTTCCTTGAGGAAGAGTTGTATATGATGCAACCCGAAGGTTTTGTCGATCCAAAGAATGCTGACAAAGTTTGCAAACTCCAGTGATCCATTTATGGACTGGTGCAAGCATCTCGGAGTTGGAATAAGCGCTTTGATGAGGTGATCAAAGCGTTTGAGTTTATACAAGTTTATGTAGAAGCTTGTATTTACAAGAAAGTGAGTGGGAGCTCTATAACGTTTCTAGTATTATATGTGGATGACATATTGCTGATTGGAAACAATATAGAAATGCTGGAAAGCGTGAAGGAATATTTGAACAAGAGTTTTTCAATGAAGGACCTAGGAGAAGCTGCTTTCATATTAGGCATTAAGATCTATAGAGATAGATTGAGACGCTTAATAGCACTTTCACAGAGCACATACCTTGATAAAGTTTTGAAGAAGTTCAAAATTGATCAGTCCAAGAAGGGGTTCTTGCCTGTGTTACAAGGTGCGAAGTTGAGTAAGACTCAATGCCCAGTAACTGCAGAAGATAGATAAAAGATGAGTGTCATCCCCTATGCTTCAGCCATAGGCTCTATCATGTATGCAATGTTGTGCACAAGACCCGATGTCAGCCTTGCAATAAGTATGGCCGGAAGGTTTCAAAGTGATCCTAGAATGGAGCACTGGCAAGCGGTTAAGAATATCCTTAAGTACCTGAAAAGGACAAAGGAAATGTTTCTCGTTTATGGAGGTGATGAAGAGCTCGTCGTAAAGGGTTACGTCGATGCAAGCTTTGACACTGATCCGGGCGACTCTAAGTCGCAAACCGGATACATATTTATTCTTAACGGGGGAGCGGTAAGCTGGTGCAGTTCCAAGCAAAGCATGATAGCCGATTCTACGTGCAAAGCGGAGTACATCGCAGCCTCAGAGGCGGCGAAGGAAGGTTTCTAGATGAAGCAGTTCATGACAGATCTTGGAGTAGTGCCCGGTGCACTGAATCCAATGAACCTGTTCTGTGACAACACTGGTGCCATTGCTCTAGCCAAGGAACCAAGGTTTCACAAGAGGACCAGACACATAAAGCGACGCTTCAACTCCATCCGCGATTACATCAAGGAGAAGGACATAAATATTTGCAAAGTGCACACGGATCTGAATGTTGTAGTCCCGTTGACTAAACCTCTTCCAAGGGCTAAACATGATCAACACCAGAACTGCATGGGTGTTCGGTTCATTACAATGTAAATCACATAGTGATGTGAACTAGATTATTGACTCTAGTGCAAGTGGGAGACTGTTGGAAATATGCCCTAGAGGGAATAAATAAAGTGTTTATTATTGTATTTCCTTGTTCATGATAATCGTTTATTATCCATGCTATAATTGTATTAATTGGAAACACATTACATGTGTGGGTAAATAAACAACACTCTGTCCCTAGTATGCCTCTAGTGAACTAGCTCGTTGATCAAACATGGTTAAGGTTTCCTAGCCATTGACATGTCATGTCATTTGATAGCGAGATCACATCATTAGGAGAATGATGTGATGGACAAGACCCAAACTACAAACATAGCATATGATCGTGTCAGTTTATTGCTACTATTTTCTGCTTGTCAAGTATATGTTCCTATGACCATGAGATCATGCAACTCACGGACATCGGAGGAGTGCCTTGTGTGTATCAAACGTCGCAACATAACTGTGTGACTATAAAGGTGCTCTACAGGTATCTCCGAGGGTGTCTGTTGAGTTGGCATGGATCAAGACTGGGATTTGTTACTCCATGTGACGGAGAGGTATCTCAGAGCCCACTCGGTAATACAACATCACAATAAGCCTTGCAAGTAATGTGACTAAGTGTTAGTTACGAGATCTTGTATTACGGAACGAGTGAAGAGACTTGCGAGTAACGAGGTTGAACTAGGTATGGAGATACCGACGATCGAATCTCGGGCAAGTAACATACCGAAGAATAAAGGGAACATCATATGGGATTAACTGTATCCTTGACAGAGAGGTTCGACCGATAAAGATCTTCATAGAATATGTAGGAACCAATGTGGACATCCAGGTCCCGCCATTGGTTATTGACCATAGAGGTGTCTCGGTCATGTCTACATAGTTCTCGAACCCGCAGGGTCTGCACACTTAAGGTTTGGTGACGTTTCGGTAGTATAGAGTTATGTATGGTGGTGACCGAAGTTTGTTCGGAGTCCCGGATGAGATCCCGGACATCACGAGGAGCTCCGGAATGGTCCGGAGGTAAATATTCATATATAGGAAGTCCTGTTTTGATAGCCGAAAAAGTTTCGGGATCATCGGTAGTGTACCGGGATTTCATGGCCTCTAACCATTTCTCGGAATCCGGGCCCATCACTGCTCCTCCATAGCTCGTAGTTTCATTGTTGTCTAACAACATGACCTCTAAGACAGGGTTGCCGTACCACTCGGGAGTAGTACGCGTCTTTGTCGACCTACGAGGTTCAATAGCATCTTGATCCGAAGCTTCATGATCATCACCATTAACTTCCTCTTCTACCGTCGTAGGTTCCACAGAAACATCTTTCTGCGCTGCGCTACTTTCCGGTTGAAGTAAAGGTTCAATTACCTCATCAAGCTCTATTTTCCTCCCATCAATTCTTTCGAGAGAAACTCTTTCTCAAGAAATGTTCCGTTCTTAGCGACAAACACTTTGCCTTCGGATCTGAGATAGAAGGTATACCTGACCGTCTCTTTCGGGTATCCTATGAAGACACATTTCTCCGCTTTGGGTTCCAGCTTTTCAGGCTGAAGCTTTTTGACATAAGCATCACGTCCCCAAACTTTAAGAAACGACAACTTTGGCCTTTTGCCAAACCACAGTTCATATGGTGTCGTCTCAACGGATTTTGATGGTGCCCTATTTAATGTGAATGCTGCTGTCTCTAATGCATAACCCCAAAACGATAGTGGCAAATCGGCAAGAGACATCATAGAACGCACCATATCTAATAAGGTTCGATTACGACATTCAGACACACCATTACGCTGTGGTGTTCCGGGCGGTGTCAACTGTGAAACAATTCCACATTGTCTTAAGTGACTGCCAAACTCATAACTCAGATATTCACCTCCTCGATTAGATCGCAGAAATTTAATCTTCTTGTTACGATGATTCTCAACTTCACTCTGAAATTGCTTGAACTTTTCAAAAGTTTCAGACTTGTGTTTCATCAAGTAAATATACCCATATCTACTCAAGTCATCAGTGAAGGTGAGAAAGTAACGATATCCACCACGCGCTGCAACATTCATTGGACCGCACACATGAGTATGTATGATTTCAAACAAGTCACTTGCCCGTTCCATTGTTCCAGAGAACGGCGCTTTAGTCATCTTGCCCATCAGGCATGGTTCACATGTGTCAAGTGATTCAAAATCAAGTGACTCCAAAAGTCCATCAGCATGGAGCTTCCTCATGCGTTTTATACCAATATGACCTAAACGGGAGTGCCACAAGAAAGTGGTACTATAATTATCAACTCTACATCTTTTGGCATCAATGTTATGAACATGTGTGTCTTCACTATCAAGATTCAATATGAATAAACCCCTAATATTGGGTGCATGACCATAAAAGATATTACTCATATAAATAGAACAACCTTTATTCTCTGATTTAAATGAGTAACCATCTCGCAATAAACAAGATCCAGATATAATGTTCATGCTTAACGCAGGCACTAAATAACAATTATTCAGCTTCATCACTAATCCCGATGGTAATCGAAGAGAGAGCGTGCCGATGGCGATCACATCAACCTTGGAACCATTTCCCATGCGCATCGTCACTTCGTCGTTTGCCAGCCTTCGTTTATTCCATAGTTCCTGCTTTGAGTTGCAAATGTGAGCAACCGAACTGGTATCAAATACCCAGGCACTACTATGAGAGCTAGTAAGGTACACATCAATAACATGTATATCATATATACCTTGTTTGTCGTTGGCCGCCTTCTTGTCAGCCAGGTACTTGGGGTAGTTCCACTTCCAGTGACCAGTTCCTTTGCAATGAAAGCACTCAGTTTCTGGCTTAGGTCCATGCTTAGGCTTCTTTCTAGGAGTAGCAACTGCTTTGCCACCCTTCTTGGTTTTACCCTTCTTGCCTTTGCCTTTGCCATTTTTCTTGAAACTAGTGGTTTTATTGACCATCAACACTTGATGTTCTTTCTGGATTTCAGACTCAGCGACTTTCAGCATCGCAAACAGCTCGGCGACTGACTTGTTCATCCCGTGCATGTTATAGTTCATCACAAACCTTTTGTGTTCTACTCGAGATCTCATCAAACCATCAACCTAGCTCTGATACCAATGTTGGGGAACGTCGCATGGTAAACAAAAAATTTCCTACGCACACACAAACCTATCCATGGTGATGAGCATCTATGAGAAGGAGAGTGGATCTACGTAACCTTGTAGATCGCTAAGCGGGAAGCGTTAAGAAACGCGGTTGGTGTAGTCGTACTTCTTCGCGATCCAAATCGCCGAGTGTCCCACGATCTAATCACGAATCGTCCCTCGAACCAATCACGACCCGTCCTGCGATCTCGTCACGATCCGTCCCGCGATCCGATCACGAACGTCCCGTGGCCTTGATCACGATCCTTTCGATCTAGTACCGAACGGACGGCACCTCCGCGTGTAGCACACATGCAGCTTGATGACGATCTCCACCGTCTTGATCAAGCAAGAGGAGGTGGAGAGGAGAGAGAGTTCACCGGCAGCGTGAGGCGCTCCCGTGATGGTGGTGGTGGAGCAATTCCGGCAGGGCTTCGCCTAAGAACTGCGGAAAACCAATCTAGAGGAGCACCGGTGGAACGGGCAGCACGTGGCCGTAATTTCTACCAAAACCCTAGCTATTCCACCAGTATATATAGGAGGAGAGGAGAGGAGAGGCAGCCAAGGGCCTCTTTGGTTCGGCCGAATAGGAGGGGTGGAGTCCTACTCCACCTCCAATCCTACTTGGAGTAGGATTGCTCCCTATTGGCTGATTTTTGGCCTTTTTTCCTTTAGCCTTTTTTCTCCTGCGCCATGGGCCTTCTTGTTGCTGACTTACCAGCCTACAAAGGGCTGGTTATTATTCTCCCACAGTCCATGGACCCTCTAGGGTCGAAATACCCCTCCCGGAGGTCTCCTGGTACACTACCGATGAGCCCGAAACTTTTTCGGCGACCAAACTGGGACTTCCTATATATGAATCTTTACCTCCGGACCATTCTGGAGCTCCTCGGGACATCCAGGATCTCATCCCGGACTCCGAACAACCTTCGGTCACCACCATACATAACTCTACACTACCGAAACGTCACCGAACCTTAAGTGTGCAGACCCTGCGGGTTCGAGAACTATGTAGACATGACCGAGACACCTCTACGGTCAATAACCAATGGCGGGACCTGGACGTCCACATTGGTTCCTACATATTCTACAAAGATCTTTATCGGTCGAACCTCTATGTCAAGGATTCAGTTAATCCCGTATAACGTTCCCTTTGTTCTTCGGTATGTTACTTGCCCGAGATTCGATCGTCGGTATCTCCATACCTAGTTCAACCTCGTTACCGGCAAGTCTCTTTACTCGTTCCTTAATACAAGATCCCGCAACTAACAATTAGTCACATTGCTTGCAAGGCTCATTGTGATGTTGCATTACCGAGTGGGCCCCGAGATACCTCTCCGTCACACGGAGTAACAAATCCTAGTCTCGATCCATGCCAACTCAACAGACACCATCGGAGATACCTGTAGAGCACCTTTATAGTCACCCAGTTACGTTGCAACTTTGATACACCCAAGGCACTCCTCCGATATCCCTGAGTTGCATGATCTCATGGTCATAGGAACATATACTTGACATGCGGAAAACAGTAGCAATAAACTGACACGATCATATGCTACGTTTGTAGTTTGGGTCTTGTCCATCACATCATTCTCCCAATGATGTGATCCCGTTATCAAATGACATCACATGTCAATCGCTAGGAAATCCTGACCATCTTTGATCAACGATGTAGTTCACTAGAGGCATACTTGGGACACAGTGTTGTCTATTTACCCACACATGCAATGTGTTTCCAATCAATGCAATTATAGCGTGGATAATAAACGATTATCATGAACAAGGAAATATAATAATAAACACTTTATATATTGCCTCTAGGGCATATTTCCAACAGTCTCCCACTTGCACTAGAGTCAATAATCTAGTTCACATCACTATGTGATTTACATGGTAATGAATCGAACACCCATACAGTTCTGGTGTTGATCATGTTTAGCCCTTGGAAGAGGTCTAGTCAAGGGGTCTGCAACATTCAGATCCGTGTGCACTTTGCAAATATTTATGTCCTTCTCCTCGATGTAGAACCGGATGGAGTTGAAGCGTCACTTTATGTGTCTGGTCCTCTTGTGAAACCTTGGTTCCTTGGCTAGAGCAATGGCACCAGTGTTGTCACAGAACAGGTTTATTGGATTCAGTGCACTGGGCACTACTCCAAGATCTGTCATGAACTGCTTCATCCAGACACCTTCCTTCGCTGCCTCCGAGGCTGCGATGTACTCTGCTTCGCACGTAGAATCAGCTACCACGCTTTGCTTGGAACTGCACCAGCTTACCGCTCCCCCGTTAAGAATAAATACGTATCCGGTTTGTGACTTAGAATCGTCCGGATCAGTGTCAAAGCTTGCATCGACGTAACCCTTTACGACGAGCTCTTCATCACTTCCATAAACGAGAAACATGTCCTTAGTCCTGTTAAGGTACTTAAGGATATTCTTGACCACTTGCCAATGCTCCACTCCAGGATCACTTTGAAACCTTCTGGCCATACTTATGGCAAGGCTGACATCGGGTCTTGTGCACAGCATTGCATACATGATAGAGCCTATGGCTGAAGCATAGGGGATGACGCTCATCTTTTCTTTATCTTCTGCAGTCACTGGACATTGAGTCTTACTCAACTTCACACCTTGTAACACAGGCAAGAACCCTTTCTTGGACTGCTCCATTTTGAACTTCTTCAAAACTTTATCAAGGTATGTGCTCTCTGAAAGTGCTATTAAGCGTCTTGATCTATCTCTATAGATCTTAATGCCTAATATGAAAGCAGCTTCTCCTAGGTCCTTCATTGAAAAACTCTTATTCAAATATTCTTTCACGCTTTCCAGCATTTCTATATTGTTTCCAATCAGCAATATGTCATCCACATATAACACTAGAAACGCTATAGAGCTCCCACTCACTTTCTTGTAAATACAAGGTTCTCCATAAACTTGTATAAACCCAAACGCTTTGATCACCTCATCAAAACGCTTATTCCAACTCCGAGATGCTTGCACCAGTCCATAAATGGATCGCTGGAGTTTGCAAACTTTGTCAGCATTCTCTGGATCGACAAAACCTTCGGTTGCATCATATACAACTCTTCCTCAAGGAAACCGTGAGGAACACCGTTTTGACATCCATTAGCCAAATTTCATAGTCGAAATAAGTAGCTATCGCCAACATGATTCTAACAGACTTAAGCATCGCTACGGGTGAGAAAGTCTCATCGTAGTCAACTCCTTGAACTTGTGAAAAACCCTTTGCCACAAGTCGTGCTTTATAGACGGTGACATTACCGTCCGCGTATGTCTTCTTCTTATAGATCCATTTGTTCTGAATGGCCTTTCGCCCTTCAGGTAGTACTTCCAAAGTCCATACTTTGTTTTCATACATGGATCCCATCTCGGATTTCATGGCCTCTAACCATTTCTCGGAATCCGGGCCCATCACTGCTCCTCCATAGCTCGTAGGTTCATTGTTGTCTAACAACATGACCTCTAAGACAGGGTTGCCGTACCACTCGGGAGTAGTACGCGTCTTTGTCGACCTACGAGGTTCAATAGCATCTTGATCCGAAGCTTCATGATCATCACCATTAACTTCCTCTTCTACCGTCGTAGGTTCCACAGAAATATCTTTCTACGCTGTGCTACTTTCCGGTTGAAGTAAAGGTTCAATTACCTCATCAAGCTCTATTTTCCTCCCATCAATTCTTTCGAGAGAAACTCTTTCTCAAGAAATGTTCCGTTCTTAGCGACAAACACTTTGCCTTCGGATCTGAGATAGAAGGTATACCTGACCATCTCTTTCGGGTATCCTATGAAGACACATTTCTCTGCTTTGGGTTCTAGCTTTTCAGGCTGAAGCTTTTTGACATAAGCATCACGTCCCCAAACTTTAAGAAACGGGAACTTTGGCCTTTTGCCAAACCACAGTTCATATGGTGTCGCCCCATTCTCAATGTTGGTTTCATACCGCTCCAGTCTCTCCTAGGAGATGCCCTCGCGACGTTGACCTCCCGACAGTTGGTGTCGTATTGGAGTCCCCGTGTCGATGCGCTACGCCATCCTCCCGGCGCCTCGCGCTGCTGCACGGTCGGCGCCTCCAACGCCGCACCAAGCTGCCTCCCATGCATTGGCTCGCCTCCGCCACCTCCTCTCCCGGTGTCGGTGTTGGGCACAGCCAGACACCACTCGTGGCGTCACTCGTGCCACTACTCCCGTGCGAGTGGCGCATGAACCTCCTAAAGAAGCTCAAACAACACCTTCTATGGTACCCTCACGCTGCGTCGCTCCCCCATGGCCATAGCTCCGCGTCGCAGCCCCGCTCCCCGTGGTGGTTCTTCTCAGTGTATTCGCCGTGGCCTCCCTCACCATGCTACTACTGCTGATACTATGCGGTGCGCCGTCCTCGGCCTCATCCTTGCCTCCTGAGCCTCCCTGTCTCCGGCCCGCGCCACGGAGCCGCCGCACCCGAGCAGCTCCTCGTTGTTGGGGAACGTCGCATGGGAAACAAAAAATTTCCTACGCACACGCAAACCTATCCCTGGTGATGAGCATCTACGAGAAGGAGAGTGGATCTACGTACCCTTGTAGATCGCTAAGCGGGAAGCGTTAGGAAAGGCGGTTGGTGTAGTCATACTTCTTCGCGATCCAAATCACCGAGCATCCTGCGATCTAATCACGAACCGTCCCGCGAACCAATCACGAACCGTCCCGCGATCTCGTCACGATCCGTCCCGCAATCCGATCACGAACGTCCCGTGGCCTTGATCACGATCCTTCCGATCTAGTACCGAACGGACGGCACCTCCGCGTTCAGCACACATGCCACTTGATGACGATCTCCACCGTCTTGATCCAGCAAGAGGAGGTGGAGAGGAGAGAGAGAGTTCACTGGCAGCGTGACGGCGCTCCGGTGACGGTGGTGGTGGAGCAATTCTGGCAGGGCTTCGCCTAAGCACTGCGGAAAACCAATCTAGAGGAGCACCGGTGGAACGGGTAGCACGTGGCCGTAATTTCTGCCAAAACCCTAGCTATTCCGCCAGTATATATAGGAGGAGAGGAGAGGAGAGGAAGACAAGGGCCTCTTTGGTTCGGCCGAATAGGAGGGGTGGAGTCCAACTCAACCTCCAATGGCTAGGAAACCCTAACCATCTTTGATCAACGAGCTAGTTCACTAGAGGCATACTAGGGACACAGTGTTGTCTATTTACCCACACATGCAATGTGTTTCCAATCAATGCAAATATAGCATGGATAATAAACGATTATCATGAACAAGGAAATATAATAATAAACACTTTATATATTGCCTCTAGGGCATATTTCCAACACTCGTATGCGCCCCGCCCCGGGCGGCGGTGTCCCTTCGTGTCCGTCTTACTACACCCCGACGGCCTTGCCGCGTGCGGCTGGCCGGATCCGCCCCACGTGCGGCAGCCATCTGCTCCACCCGCGCGCCCGTATCATTCTAGGCCGACTCCTGCCTCGCGCCCGCTTCTCGCTCCATCGGACATGCCCTTTCCTTATGCTCCTGCTCCGGCACATAGTAGCAGAGAACTAACTCCCTAGGTGCTTTGTACATACGATGCATGCATGGCCAAGCTACATGGATGGCTACATGCACGGTATACTGATCAGCCACATGTTTGGCCGGCCGCGCGGCGGCGCGCCTTCGCCGGCTGCCCAGCTGGCTGCCTCAATCAGCTGCCCGGCTGCTGCCTGGCTGGCTGTCCGGCCGGTCGTGACCTAACCTATTGCTCGATTAGTTGCACATACTGCATGGCCGGCTGTCCCGCCCCGGCCTGACAACATTCAACACCGCACTCCAGCCGTGCCGGCTCCACCCTGTGTTGGTGATTCCTCTGCACCAATAGAGCCACTAACCGTCTCCCCTCCGCATGCGTTCCGCCCCGTCGGCTGTCCTCTGACTCGCCCTAGCTCACCACCAGGTGCTGCCGGTCGCCGCGCGGCACTCCTGCATGCAGGGAGACGGGGGCAGGGGGCATGCGCCCGGACCCCACGTCTGCTCCTGCGCGCCGCCATGCGAGCCCCGACCTCCACATCACTGGCCTCCCTAAGCTGCGGCTGCTGGCCATGCCCAGCCCCGTCTGCCTCTAGCAGCGCCGCACTGTACCATCCCGCTCACTCCGCGGCAGCGTCGCGCGTCGGCTCGGCCTCGCCGGCTCCGTCATGATCCGCCTGAGCGGCTTCTAGGTCCGCTCGGCTTCGCCTGCGTGCGTGAGCCTCACCTCTGCTCCCTCCTCGCTCTGATCCGGCGCCCCGTTGCACCTCGGTGGTCCCATCTCAATAGCCGCGCGCCCCTGTGTGGTCCCGTCCGCGATCACCAGGCTTCTCCCCGGCTACCGGCTAGCTCTGCCCGTCTGCACATCGTCCCGCCCGCGTCTGCGCCCCCGTGCGCCGGACCCCGTCCACCTTCAAGCCGCCGACAGCTCCACCTCGCACTGCCTGCCCCGCTACATATCGCGCCCGGCCTGAGCTCCGCCATGCTCGCCGCCCCGGCTGCCCATGTCGTGGCACTATGCTACGCCTGAGGTGGCTCCCCGCATATGCCCTACCCGGCTTCGGCCCGGTGCCATGCCTCGCCGGGCCGGCCTTGCCTCCGTCTACGACGACTCCAGCCACGCCAGCTCCGCCCCCGGCAACGCCGGCTCTGGCTCCCCGCATCAAGTTCCATTTTCCTCCCACATACTTCTTTCGAGGGAAACTCTTTCTCGAGAAAGGATCCATTCTTGGCAACAAAGACTTTGCCTTCGGATCTGAGGTAGAAGGCATACCCAATAGTCTCTTTGGGATATCCTATGAAGACACACTTTTCCGCTGTGGGTTCGAGCTTCTCAGGTTGAAGTTTCTTCATGTAAGCATCTCATCCCCAAACTTTTAGAAACGATAGCATAGGTTTCTTTCCAAACCATAATTCATACGGTGTTGTCTCAAAGGATTTTAATGGTGCCCTATTTAAAGTGAATGTGGCAGTCTCTAACGCATATCCCCAAAATGATAGCGGTAAGTCGGTAAGAGACATCATAGATCACACCATATCCAATAGAGTGCGATTACGACGTTCAGACACACCGTTTCGCTGAGGTGTGCCAGGCGGCATGAGTTGTGAAACAATTCCACCTTTCCTTAGGTGCGTGCCAAACTCGTGACTTAAATATTCTCTGCCACGATCAGATCGTAGGCACTTTATTTTTCTGTCATGTTGATTCTCTACCTCACTCTGAAATTCCTTGAACCTTTCAAAGGTTTCAGACTTATGTTTCATTAAGTAGACACACCCATATCTGCTCAAGTAATCAGTGAGGGTGAGAACATAACGGTAGCCACCGCGAGCCTCGACGCTCATTGGACTGCATACATCGGTATGTATTATCTCCAACAAGTCAGTTGCTCGCTCCATTGTTCTGGAGAACGGAGTCTTGGTCATCTTGCCCATGAGGCATGGTTCGCACGTGTCAAATGATTCAAAATCAAGAGACTCCAAAAGTCCATCAGCATGGACCTTCTTCATGCGTTTGACACCAATATGACCAAGGCAGCAGTGCCACATGTAAGTGGGACTATCATTATCAGCCTTACACTTTTTTGTACTCACACTATGGACATGTGTAACATCACGTTCGAGATTCATCATAAATAAACTATTGACCAGCGGGGCATGACCATAAAACATTTCTCTCATATAAATAGAACAACCATTATTCTTAGATTTAAATGAGTAGCCATCTCGCATCAAGCGAGATCCAGATATAATGTTCATGCTCAAAGCTGGTACTAAATAACAATTATTGAGGTTTAAAACTAATCCCGAAGGTAGATGTAGAGGTAGCATGCCGACGGCGATCACATAGACCTTGAAACCATTCCCGACGCACATCGTCACCTCGTCCTTCGCCAGTCTTCGCTTATTCTGTAGCTCCTGCTTGGAGTTACAAATGTGAGCAACTGCACCGGTATCAAATACCTAGGAGCTACTACGATCGGTGGTTAGGTACACATCAATAAAAAATATATCACATATACCTTTAATGTTGCCGGCCTTCTTATCCGCTAAGTACTTAGTGGCAGTTCCGCTTCTAGTGACCGGTACCCTTGCAATAAAAGCACTCAGTCTTAGGCTTGGGTCCACGCTTGTTCTTATTCCCGGCAACTTGCTTAACGGGCGCGGCAACAGCTTTGCCGTCCTTCTTGAAGTTATTCTTACCCTTGCCTTTCTTGAAACTAGTGGTCTTATTTACCATCAACACTTGATGCTCCTTTTTGATCTCGACCTCCGCTGATTTCAGCATCGAGTACAACTCAGGAATGGACTTCTCCATACCCTGCGTGTTGTAGTTCATCACAAAGTTCTTGTAGCTAGGTGGAAGCGACTGGAGGATTCTGTCAATGACCGAGTCATCCGGGAGATTAACTCCCAGCTGAGTCAAGCGGTTGTGCAACCTAGACATTTTGAGTATGTGCTCACTGACAGAACTGTTTTCCTCCATCTTACAACTGAACAACTTGTCGGAGACATCATATCTCTCGACCCAGGCATGAGCTTGGAAAACCAGTTTCAGCTCTTGGAACATCTCATATGCTCCATCTTGCTCAAAACGCTTTTGTAGCCCCGGTTCTAAACTGTAAAGCATGCCGCACTGAACAAGGCAGTAATCATCACAACATGACTGCCAAGCGTTCATAACATGTTGATCTGCTGGGAAAATGGGTGCGTCACCTAGCGGTGCATCAAGAACATACAATCTTTTGGAAGCTATGAGGATGATCCTCAAACCATGGACCCAGTCCGCATAGTTGCTTCCATCATCTTTCAACTTGGTTTTCTCTAGGAATGGGTTGAAGTTGAGGGTGACATTAGCGTTGGCCATTGGATCTACAATATAGATTGTAACGACAATTTTAGACTAAGTTCATGATAATTAAGTTCACATTATCAAATTATTTAATGAACTCCCACTTAGATAGACATCTCTCTAGTCATCCAAGTGACACATAATCCATGTCAACTAGCCTGTGTCCGATCATCACGTGAGATGGACTAGTCATCCATGGTGAACATCTCCATGTTGATCGCATCTTCTATACGACTCATGTTCGACCTTTCGGTCTTCCGTGTTCCGAGGCCATGTCTGTACATGTTAGGCTCGTCAAGTCAACCTAAGTGTTTCACATGTGTAAATCTGGCTTACACCCCTTGTATGAAAACGTTAGAACCTATCACACCCGATCATCACGTGGTGCTTCGGAACAACGGTCCTTAGCAACGGTGCATAGTTAGGGTGAACACCTTTCTTGAATTTTTATTGAGAGATCATCTTATTTACTACCGTCGTTCTAAGAAAATAAGATGTAAACATGATAAACATCACATGCAATTAATATAGTGACATGATATGGCCAATATCATCTTGCTCCTTTGATCTCCATCTTTGGGGCACTATGATCATCACGGTCACCGGCACGACACCATGATCTCCATCATCATGATCTCCATCAGCGTGTCTTCATGAAGTTGTCTCGCCAACTATTACTTCTACTACTATGGATAACGTTTAGCAATAAAGAAAAGTAATTACATGGCGATCTTGATTGACACGCAGGTCATACAATAAAATAAGACAACTCCTATGGCTCCTGCCGGTTGTCATAATCATCGACCTGCAAGTCGTGAATCCTATTACAAGAACATGATCAATCTCATACATTACAATGCATCACATCACATCCTTTGGCCATATCACATCACAAGGCATATGCTGCAAAAACAAGTTAGACGTCCTCTAATTTGTAGTTGCAAGTTTTACGTGGTTGCTATAGGTTTCTAGCAAGAACGTTTCTTACCTACGCCAAAACCACAACGTGATATGCCAATTGCCATTTACCCTTCATAAGGACCCTTTTCATCGAATCCAATTCGACTAAGGTGGGAGAGACAGACACCCTCTAGCCACCTTATGCAACAAGTGCATGTCAGGCGATGGAACCGGTCTCATGTAAGCGTACGTGTAAAGTTGGTCCGGGCCGCTTCATCCCACAATACCGTTGAATAAAGATAAGACTAGTGGTGGTAAGCAAATTAACAAGATCGGCGCCCATAACAACTTTGTGTTCTACTCGTGCATAGATTCTACGCATAGACCTAGCTCATGATGGCACTGTTGGGAGACATAGTAGTAAATCAAAAAAATTCCTATGATCACCAAGATCTATCTATGGAGAAACCAGCAACGAGTGGGGAGAGATTGCATCTTCATACCTTTGAAGATCACTAAGTGGAAGCGTTACAAGAACGCGGTTGGTGGAGTCGTACTCCCAGCGATTCAGATCGCGGTGGATTCCGATCTAAGCGCCGAACAACGGCACCTCCGCGTTCAACACACATACATCCCGGTGACGTCTCCCATGCCTTGATCCATTAAGGAGGAGGGAGAGTTTGGGGAAGAGCTCCAACAGCAGCACGACAGCGTGGTGGTGGTGGAGCAGCAAGGTATTCCGGTAGGGCTTCGCCTAAGCACTGCGGAGGAGGAAGAAGAGAGGTAGGGCTGCGCCGTGGGAGAGAGATCAAATCTTGTCTCAAAACAGCAAAAACCTCAAGTATATATAGGAGGAGGGAGAGGGAGAGCTGCCTTGGCCCCTCCTCCAAGGAGGAGAGGTTCGGCCGAAGCTAGGGAGGAGTCCACCTCCCACAAGGGAGGTGGATCTCTTCCTTTTGAATCTCCTTCAGCCTTATCTCTTTATCCCTAGCCGCATGGGCCTTTCCGGAAGGACTTGTCCAGCCCAATAAGGGCTGGTACACCTCCTCTAACAGACCACGAAGTCCTTTGCTCGTGACACCCCTCCCGAGGGTTCACCGGCACCCTCCCGGCACTCCCGGTACACTACCGATGAGCCCGAAAACTTTCCGGTGACCAAAACAGGACTTCCTATATATCAATCTTTACCTCCGGACCATTCCGGAGCTCCTCGTGACGTCCGGGATCTCATCCGGGACTCCGAAAAACCTTCGGTAATCACGTATACCATTTCCCTATAACCCTAGCGTCATCGAACCTTAAGTGTGTAGACCCTACGGGTTCGGGAGACACGTAGACATGACCGAGACACCTCTCCGGTCAATAACCAACAGCGGGATCTGGATACCCATGTTGGCTCCCACATGCTCCACGATGATCTCATCGGATGAACCACGATGTCGGGGATTCAATCAATCCCGTATAGAATTCCCTTTTTCTACCGGTATGATACTTGCCCGAGATTCGATCATCGGTATCTCTATACCTTGTTCAATCTCGTTACCGGCAAGTCTCTTTACTCGTTCCGTAAAACATCATCCCGTGGCTAACTCCTTAGTCACACTAAGCTCATTATGATGATGTCTTACCGAGTGGGCCCAGAGATACCTCTCCGTCATACGGAGTGACAAATCCCAGTCTCGATTTGTGCCAACCCAACAGACACTTTCGGAGATACCTGTAGTGCACCTTTATAGCCACCCAGTTACGTTGTCACATTTGGCACACCCAAAGCATTCCTACGGTATCTGGTAGTTGCACAATCTCATGGTCTAATGAAATGATACTTGACATTGGAAAAGCTTTAGCAGACAAACTACATGATCTTGTATTATGCTTAGGATTGGGTCTTGTCCATCACATCATTCTCCTAATGATGTGATCCCATTATCAATGACATCCAATGTCCATGGTCATGAAACCGTGACCATCTATTGATAAACGAGCTAGTCAACTAGAGGCTCTCTAGGGACACGTTGTGGTCGATGTATTCACACATGCATTCTGGTTTCCGGTTAATACAATTATAGCATGAACAATAGACAATTATCATGAACAAGGAAATACAATAATAACCATTTTATTATTGCCTCTAGGGCATATTTCCAACAGGACAAGGCTACACTCATATCAGACCTAGAAGAAACATTTGCAAACCTGCGCAAGATCAACATGAAGCTCAATCCTGAGAAGTGTGTGTTCGGCATCCCATCCGGCAAGCTTCTCGGGTTCTTCGTATCTCAACATGGAACTGAAGCAAATCCTGACAAGATCAAAGCAATTGAACAAATTGAAGCACCAAGACGTGTCAAAGATGTGCGTCGTCTTGCCAGCTATGTTGCTGCTCTGAGTAGGTTCATCTCAAAGTCTGCTGAGCTCACCTTGTCCTTCTTCAAAATCTTGAAGAAGGCGGGTCCAATGAAATGGACCCCGGAAGCGGAGGCAGCGCTGCAGGATTTGAAGAAGTACCTCTCCTCTCCGCCAGTCCTAGTCGCATCAAAACCACAAGTGTCGTTGCTGCTCTATCTAGTGGCAACAAATCAAGTGGTGAGTGCTGTGCTAGTGGCTGAAAGAGGAGTTGATGAGGAAGCAGCAAGAACGGCGGGACCGCTGAGCGACGAGCTGGGACAGTCCCTGGCAGAGTCTGGTGCCGGCAAAGAAGGATCTATGCAGTTGAAGGAGACAATCCAGAAGAAGAAAGTGATGCAGCGACCAGTCTATTTTGTGAGTTCCTTGTTGCAGGGGGTTCGATCGAGATATTCTGGCGTGCAAAAATTGCTCTTTAGCCTTCTTATTGTTGGGAGACGTAGTAGTAAACCAAAATTTTCCTACGTGTCACCAAGATCAATCTATGGAGAAACCTGAAACGAGTGAGGGGAGTGCATCTTCATACCTTTGAAGATCGCAAAGCAGAAGCGTTACTAGAACGCGGTTGGTGGTGTCGTACTCACAGCGATTTAGATCGCGGTGGATTCCGATCTAAGCGTCGAACAACGGCGCCTCCGTGTTCAACACACATGTACCCCGATGACGTCTCCTACGCCTTGATCCATAAAGGAGGAGGGAGAGGTTGAGGGAGAGCTCCGGTAGCACGACGTCATGGTGACGGTGGAGCTGCGTGGTACTCCAACAGGGCTTTGCCAAGCACTACGGAGGACGAGGAGGAGGAGGGGTAGGGCTGTGCCGAGAGAGAGAGATGTGTCTTCTTGGCAGCACCAAGGGATCCACTATATATAGGAGGAGGAGGAGGGGTGCGCAGCCCCTAGGGCCGACGGCCAACCCTAGATGGGTCTAAGGTGGCATCCAAGAGAGGGGAGAGGAGGGGCGGCGCCCTAGGTGGGCCTAGGGCCCATCTACGCCTAGGGTTTGCCCCCTTCCCACCTTTGTTACGCCTTGGGCCCTGGTGGGAGGCGCACGAGCCCACCTAGGGGCTGGTTCCCTCCCACCTTCGGCCCATGCAGCCCTCTGGTGCCGGTGGCCCCACATGGTGGACCCCCGGAACCCTTCCGATGGTCCCGGTACGTTACCGGTGATGCCCGAAACACTTCTGGTGACAAAAACCTCACTTCCTATATATGAATATTTACCTCCGGACCATTCTGGAACTCCTCATGACGTCCAGGATCTCATCCGGGACTCCGAACAACCTTTGGTAACCACGTACACAATTTCCCTATAACCCTAGCGTCATCGAACCTTAAGTGTGTAGGCCCTATGGGTTCGGGAGGCATGTAGACATGACCGAGACACCTCTCCGGTGAATAACCAACAGCGGGATCTGGACCCATGTTGGCTCCCACATGCTCCACGATGAGGATGAAGCACGATGTCGGGGTTTCAATCAATCCCGTATACAATTCCCTTTGTCTACCGGTATGACACTTGCCCGAGATTCGATCGTCGGTATCCCTATACCTTGCTTAATCTCGTTACCGGCAAGTCTCTTTAATCATTCCGTAACACATCATCCCATGGCTAACTCCTCAGTCACATTGATCTCATTATGATGATGTTTTAACGAGTGGGCCCATAGATACCTCTGCGTCACACGGAGTGACAAATCCCAGTGTCGATTCGTGCCAACCCAACAGATACTTTCAGGGATACCCGTAGTATACCTTTATAGCCACCCAGTTATGTTGTGACATTTGGCACACCCAAAGTATTCCTACGGTATCCGGGAGTTGCACAATATCACGGTCTAAGGAAACGATACTTGACATTAGAAAAGCTTTAGCAGACGAACTACACGATCTTGTGCTATGCTTAGGATTGGGTCTTATCCATTACATCATTCTCCTAATGATGTGATCCTATTATCAATGACATCCAATGTCCATGGTCATGAAACCGTGACCATCTATTGATCAACGAGCTAGCCAACTAGAGGCTCACTAGGGACTTGTTGTGGTATATGTATTCACACATGTATTACGGTTTCCGGTTAATACAATTATAGCATGAACAATAGACAATTATCATGAACAAGGAAATATAATAATAACCATATTATTATTGCCTCTAGGGCATATTTCCAAGAGTCTCCCACTTGCACTAGAGTCAATAATCTAGTTACATTGTGATGTATTGAACACCCATAGAGTTCTGGTGTCGATCATGTTTTGCTCGTGAGATAGGTTTAGTCAATGGATCTGCAACATTCAAATCCGTATGTACTTTACAAATATCTATATCTCCTTCCTGAATGTAATCACGAATGGAGTTGAAGCGGCGCTTGATGTGTCTTGTCTTCTAATGAAACCTGGGCTCCTTGGCAAGGGAATAGTTCCAGTGTTGTCACAGAATAGAGTCATCAGGCCCGATGCGCTGGGAATCACTCCTAGGTCGATGATGAACTCCTTCATCCAGACTCCTTCCTTGGCTACTTCTGAAGAAGCTATGTACTCCACTTAACATGTAGATGCCGCCACGACACTTTGCTTGCTGCTGCACCAGCTGACTGCCCCTCCGTTCAAAACATACACGTATCCAGTTTGTGACTTGGAGTCATCCGGATCTGTGTCGAAGCTAGCATCGACGTAACCCTTTACGATGAGCTCTTCGGCACCTCCATATACGAGAAACATGTCCTTGGTTCTTTTCAGGTACTTCAGGATATTCTTGATCGTTGTCCAGTGTTCCACTCCGGGATCACTTTGGTACCTCCCTACCAAACTTATGGCAAGGTTCACATCAGGTATGGTTGAAAGTGCGTTATATCGGCTAGAGGGGGTTGAATAGGCGATTTTTACAAATTCATCATTTGAGGAATTTCAACTTTGAGGAATTTGAAATGTGATGAATAACTAGCAGCGGAATAAGTACTCAAATGCATGAGGAACATAGTGATAGCATAGTCTTTATGATGAAATGAAACATGCACAATTAGAGAGTGGCGTGATACAGGATAAGTAGTCATGAACAAGGTAACTTGAAGAATTTGAGGTGAGGAATTTGTGAAAGCTTCAGTCAAATTCTTCCAACTGTAACAATCAATTTCATCAACAGATATATGAGGAATAGAGGGGTTGAGGAAATTGAACCAGATAGCTTAATGAAGACAATGGTTTGATGACCTAGTTCCAACTGTTGTGACAGTCGTACGTCTGGTTTGGAGCGGCCTGGTATTTAAATCAGAGGACACACAGTCCCAGGACACACAGTCCTTACCGTATTCTCCTTGAGCTAAGGTCACACAGTCCTCGCCCAACACTCGTGGTAAGTCTTCAGGGTAGACTTCCAAAACCCTCACAAACTGGTCACCCGGCGATCCACAATTTACTGCTGGATGCTCTAGACCAAGGTCACTTTGTGGTCCCCAATTGACTGCAGGAGCACTAGACCATGACGCCTAACCATCTGGAGGATACACAGTCCTCAAAGGTAAAAAAGCGTCGGTTCCACACAGGAATTTCTTCAGTGATGCTCAATCACTATGGGTTTTGTGGTTTGGTTGTGGGTTTTTCCTCACTAATGATTTCTCTCTCAAAGTCCTCAGAGGATGGGTTGCTCTCAAATGACAAGTGTCAGTTCTCTCTCAGAGCAGCCAACCAGCTAGTGGTTGTGGGGGTCGGCTATTTATAGCCAGGGTGCAACCTGACATGATAAGACATAAATGCCCCCAATGATATGACCGTTATGTGGATAAGAACGATTGGGGATAGCTGGCACTAAGCACAGCAACGGTCGGAATTTCGAACTATGAAAGTCCTTAGCTTATCATGATCCTACTTGTAGGCGATTCGCACTGGCGAAATCCTAAATCCTCAGTCAAATCAATTTCCTCAGAGACCAGAAGACCTTCATCTCTGTCACTGAAAAACTTGCCCGAACCGAAAGAGATATCCAAAGGCTTCACTCGAAGAATTGTATGAGTTGAGGATTTTGGAGTTGAGCATCAGTTGGAAATTTTCCTTAGTATTACCTCGACCCCCTTTAATAGTACGGTGTTTCCTATGACTCAAATAAAGGAAATGAAACTACGAAAACGAAAGTCTTCACGCTTCATATTCCTCATTCATATCTCCAAGGTCACACCAACTTCTTCATTTTCAAAGTCTTCACAAAGTCTTCACCAAAGTCTTCAAAAAGACTTCAGCAAAGTCTTCACTTGAAGACATTCAGTTTTTGGGGTCGATAATCTCTGAATATATCAAACTCCTCATCGACTTATGGTGCCTGTGTACACTCACAAACCCATTAGTGCCTTAACCTATAAGTCTTCAATACACCAAAATCACTAAGGGGCACTAGATGCATTAACAATGGTACACAGCATGGCATACATAATAGAGCCTATGGCTGAAGCATAGGGGATGACACTCATCTTTTCTCTATCCTCTGCAGTGGTCGGGCACTGAGTCGTACTCAATCTCTCTCCCTGTAACACAGGCAAGAACCCCTTCTTGGACTGATCCATATTGAACTTCTTTAATATATTGTCAAGGTATGTGCTTTGTGAAAGACCTATGAGGCGTCTCGATCTATCTCTATAGATCTTGATGCCTAATATGTAAGCAGCTTCTCCAAGGTCCTTCATTAAAAACACTTATTCAAGTAGGCCTTTATGCTTTCCAAAAGTTCTATATCATTTCCCATCAACAATATGTCATCCACATATAATATGAGAAATGCTATAGAGCACCCACTCACTTTCTTGTAAATACAGGGTTCTCCATAAACCTGCATAAATCCAAACACTTTAATCACCTCATTAAAGCGAATGTTCCAACTCCGAGATGCTTGCACCAGCCCATAGATGGAGTGTTGAAGCTTGCATACTTTGTTAGCATCTTTAGGATCGACAAAACCTTCCGGCTACATCATATACAGTTCTTCCTTAAGGAAACCATTAAGGAATGCCGTTTTGACGTCCATTTGCCAGATCTCATAATCATAAAATGCGGCAATTGCTAACATGATTCGGACGGACTTCAACATCACTATGAGTGAGAGAGTCTCATCGTAGTCAACTCCTTGAACTTGTCGATAACCCTTAGCAACAAGTCGAGCCTTATAGACGGTCACATTACCATCCGCGTCAATCTTCTTCTTAAAGATACATTTGTTTTCTATGGATCGCTTATCATCGGGCAAGTCCACCAAAGTCCATACTTTGTTCTCATACATGGACCCTATCTCGGATTTCATGGCTTCAAGCCATTTGTTGGAATCTGGGCCCGCCATCGCTTCTTCATAGTTCGAAGGTTCATCGTTGTCCAACAACATGATCTCCAGCACAGGGTTGCCGTACCACTCTAGTGCGGAACGTGTCCTTGTGGACCTTAGAGGTTCAATAGGAACTTGATCTGAAGTTTCATGATCATCATCATTAACTTCCTCTCCAGCCGGTGCAGGCTCTATAGAAACAACTTCCTGTGCTGCGCTACTCTCCGGTTCGAGTGGAGGTACAGTTACCTCATCAAGTTCTATTTTCCTCCCACTTACTTCTTTCTAGAGAAACTCTTTCTCTAGAAAGGATCCATTCTTGGCAACAAAGACTTTGCCTTCGGATCTAAGGTAGAAGGTATACCCAATAGTTTCTTTGGGGTATCCTATGAAGACGCACTTTTCCGCTTTGGGTTCGAGCTTCTCAGGTTGAATTTTCTTCACATAAGCATCGCATCCCCAAACTTTCAGAAACGACATCTTAGGTTTCTTTCCAAACCATAATTCATACGGTGTCATCTCAACGGATTTAGACGGTGCCCTGTTTAAAGTGAATGCGGCAGTCTCTAATGCATATCCCCAAAATGATATCGGTAAGTCGGTAAGAGACATCATAGATCGCACCATATCCAATAGAGTGCGATTATGATGTTCAGACACACCGTTTCACTGAGGTGTGCCAGGCGGCATGAGTTGTGAAACAATTCCATATTTCCTTAGGTGCATGCCAAACTTGTGACTCAAATATTCTTCGCCATGATCAGATCGTAGGCACTTTATTTTCCTGTCATGTTGATTCTCTACCTCACTCTAAAATTCCTTGAACTTTTCAAAGGTTTCAGACTTGTGTTTCATTAAGTAGACATACCCATATATGCTTAAGTCATCAGTGAGGGTGAGAACATAATGGTAGCCACCGCGAGCCTCAACGCTCATCGGACCGCATACATCGGTATGTATTATCTCCAACAAGTCAGTTGCTCGCTCCATTGTTCCTGAGAACGGAGTCTTAGTAATCTTTCCCATGTGGCATGGTTTGCACGTGTCAAATGATTCAAAATCAAGAGACTCCAAAAGTCCATCAGCATGGCGTTTCTTCATGTGTTTGACACCAATATGACCAAGGCGGCAGTGCCACATGTAAGTGGGACTATTGTTATCAATCTTACATCTTTTGGTACTCACACTATGAACATGTGTAACATCACGTTCGAGATTCATAAAAATAAACCATTGACCAGCGGGGCATGACCATAAAACATTTCTCTCATATAAATAGCACAACCATTATTCTCAGATTTAAATGCGTAGTCATCTCGCATCAAACGAGATCTAGATACAATGTTCATGCTCAAAGCTGGTACTAAATAACAATTATTAAGGTTTAAAACTAATCCCAAAGGTAGATGTAGAAGTAGTGTGTCGACGGCGATCATATCGACCTTGGAACCATTCCCGACGCGCATCGTCACCTCGTCCTTTGACAGTCTCCGCTTATTCCGCAGCTCCTGGTTGGAGTTACAAATGTGAGCAACTGCACCGGTATCAAATACCCAGGAGCTACTACGAGCATTGGTAAGGTACCCATCAATAACAAGTATATCACATATACCTTTAACGTTGTCGGCCTTCTTATCCGCTAAGTACTTGGGGCAGTTCCGCTTCCAGTGACCGGTACCCTTGCAATAAAAGCACTTAGTCTCAGGCTTGGGTCCATTCTTGTTCTTCTTACCGACAACTTGCTTACCGGGCGTGGCAATTGCTTTGCCGTCCTTCTTGAAGTTCTTCTTACCCTTGCCTTTCTTGAAACTAGTGGTCTTATTGACCATTAACACTTGATGCTCCTTTTTTATCTCGACCTCCGCTGATTTCAGCATCGAGTACAACTCAGGAATGGACTTCTCCATCCCTTGCATGTTGTAGTTCATCACAAAGCTCTTGTAGCTACATGGGAGCGACTAGAGGATTCTATCAATAACCGAGTCATCCGAAAGATTAACTCACAGCTGAGACAAGCGGTTGTGCAACCCAGACATTTTGAGTATGTGCTCGCTGATAAAACTATTTTCCTCCATCTTACAGCTGAAGAACTTGACGGAGATATCATATCTCTTGACCTGGGCATGAGCTTGGAAAACCATTCTCAGCTCTTGGAACATCTCATATGCTCCTTGTTGCTGAAAACGCTTTTGGAGCCCCGGTTCTAAGCTATAAAGCATGCCGCACTGAACCAGGGAGTAATCATCACAACACGACTGCCAGACGTTCATAAGGTATTGAGTTGCTGGGAAAATGGGTGCGTCACCTAGCGGTGCATCAAGGACATATAATTTCTTGGAAGCTATGAGGATGATCCTCAAGCTACGAACCCAGACTATATAGTTACTTCCATTGTCTTTTAGCTTGGTTTTCTCTAGGAACGCGTTGAACTTGAGGGCCACATTAGCGTGGGCCATTGGATCTACAATACAGATTGTAAAGACAATTTTAGACTAAGTTCATGATAATTAAGTACACATAATCAAATTATTTAATGAACTCCCACTTAGATAGACATCTCTCTAGTCATCCAAGTGACACATGATCCACGTCAACTAGCCAGTGTCCGATCATCACGTGAGACGGACTAGTCATCAATGGTGAACATCTCCATGTTGATCGTATCTTCTATACGACTCATGTTCGACCTTTCGGTCTCCCGTGTTCCGAGGCCATGTCTGTACATGCTAGGCTCGTCAAGTCAACCTAAGTGTGTTGCGTGTGTAAATCTGGCTTACACCTGTTGTATGCGAACGTTAGAACCTATCACACCCGATCATCACGTGGTGCTTCGGAATAACGAACCTTAGCAACGGTGCACAGTTAGGGGGAAGACATTTCTTGAAATTTTAGTGAGAGATCATCTTATTTAAGCTACCGTCATTCTATGCAAATAAGATGTAAAACATGATAAACATCACATGCAATCATATAGTGACATGATATGGCCAATATCATCTTGCTCCTTTGATCTCCATCTTCGGGGCACCATCATCATTATTGTCACCGACATGACACGATGATATCCATCATCATGATCTCCATCATTGTATCTTCATGAAGTTGTATCGCCAATTATTACTTCTACTACTATGGCTAACGGTTAGCAATAAAGTAAAGTAATTACATGGCGTTGTTGATTGACACGCAGGTCATACAATAAATTAAGACAAATCCTATGGCTCCTGCCGGTTGTCATACTCATCGACATGCAAGTCATGGATCCTATTACAAGAATATGATCAATCTCATACATCACATATATCATATCACATCCTTTGGCCATATCACATCACACGACATATGCTGCAAAAAGAAGTTAGATGTCCTCTAATTGTTGTTGCAAGTTTTTACGTGGCTGCTATAGGTTTCTAGCAAGAATGTTTCTTACCTACGCAAAAACCACAACGTGATATGCCAGTTGCTATTTACCCTTCATAAGGACCCTCTTCATCGAATCCGATCTGACTAGAGTGGAAGAGATAGACACCTGCTAGCCACCTTATGCAACAAGTGCATGTTAGGCGGTGGAACCAGTCTCACGTAAGCATACGTGTAAAGTCGGTCCGGGCCGCTTCATCCCACAATACCGCCGAATCAAGATAAGACTAGTAACGACAAGCAAATTGACAAAATCGACGCCCACAACAACTTGTGTTCTACTCATGCATATATTCTACGCATAGACCTAGCTCATGATGCCACTGTTGGGAGACGTAGTGGTAAAACAAAATTTCCTACGTGTCACCAAGATCAATCTATGCAGAAACCAGCAACGAGTGGGGGGAGTGCATCTTCATACCTTTGAAGATCGCAAAGCGGAAGCGTTACTAGAATGCGGTTGGTGGGGTCGTACTCACAGCGATTCAGATCGCGGTGGATTCCGATCTAAGCGTCGAGCAACGACGCCTCCGTGTTCAACACACGTGCAGCCCAATGACGTCTCCTACGCCTTGATCTAGCAAGGAGGAAGGAGAGGTTGAGGGAGATCTCCTACAGCATGACGGCATGGTGACAGTGGAGTTGCATGGTACTTCGGCAGGGCTTCGCCAAGCACTACGAAGGACGAGGAGGAGGAGGGGTAGGGTTGTGCCGAGAGAGAGAGAGAGAGATGCATCTTCTCATCAGCCCCAAGGGCTCCACAACATATAGGAGGAGGAGGAGGGGTGCGCAGTCCCTAGGGTTCCCACCCTAGGGTCCGCGGCCAACCCTAGATGGGTCTAGGGCGGCAGCAAAGAGAGGGGAGAGGAGGGGCGGCACCCTAGATGGGCCTAGGGCCCATCCGTGCCTAGGGTTTGCCCCTCCCACCTTTGCTGCGCCTTGGGCCCTTGTGCGAGGCGCACCAGCCCACCTAGGGGCTGGTTCCCTCCCACCTTCGGCCCATGCAGCCCTCTGGTGCCGTTTGCCCCACACGATGGTCCCCCGGAACCCTTCCGGTGGTCCCGGTACGTTACCGGTGATGCCCAAAACACTTCCTATGACCAAAACCTCACTTCCTATATATGAATATTTACCTGCGAACCATTTTGGAACTCCTCGTGATGTAAGGGATCTCATCCGGGACTCCGAACAACCTTCAGTAACCACGTACACAATTTCCCTTTAACCCTAGCGTCATCGAACCTTAAGTGTGTAGACCCTGCGGGTTCGGGAGGCATGTAGACATGACCGAGACACCTCTCTGGTCAATAAACAACAGCAGGATCTGGATACCCATGTTGGCTCCCACATGCTCCATGATGATCTCATTGGATGAACCACGATGTCAGGGATTCAATCAATCCCGTATACAATTCCCTTTGTCTACTGGTATGACACTTGCCCGAGATTCGATCGCCGGTATCCCTATACCTTGTTCAATATCGTTACCGCAAGTCTCTTTACTCGTTCCGTAACACATCATCCCATGGATAACTCCTTAGTCAGATTGAGCTCATTATGATGATGTCTTACCGAGTGGATCCAGAGATACCTCTCCGTCACACGGAGTGACAAATCCCAGTCTCGATTCGTGCCAACCCAACAGATACTTTCGGGGATACCCATAGTATACCTTTATAGCCACCCAGTTACGTTGTGACGTTTGGCACACCCAAAGTATTCCTACGGTATCTGGGAGTTGCACAATCTCATGGTCTATGGAAACGATACTTGACATTAGAAAAGCTTTAGAAGACGAACTACACGATCTTGTGCTATGCTTAGGATTGGGTCTTGTCCATCACATCATTCTCCTAATGATGTGATCCCACTATCAACGACATCCAATGTCCATGGTCATGAAACTGTGACCATCTATTTATCAACGAGCTAGCCAACTAGAGGCTCACTAGGGACTTGTTGTGGTCTATGTATTCACACATGTATTACGGTTTCCGGTTAATACAATTATAGCATGAACAATAGACAATTATCACAAACAAGGAAATATAATAATAACCATATTATTATTGCCTCTATGGCATATTTCCAACACTTATGGCCTCGAGGAAGCTGCGCCATTACTTCCAAGCACATGAGATCACCGTTGTCACCCGCTTCCTGCTACAGCGGATCTTGCGGAACCCAGAAGCTACTGGCAGGATTGTGGAGTGGGATTTGGAACTATCAAGCTTTGGTCTTAAGTTTGAAAGCACTTCGACCATTTAGAGAAGGGCCTTGGCGGATTTCATTGCGGAGTGGACCCCAACGCCCGATGAAGAGGTTCTAGAATCAACTCCCCTCGGCGAGGAAACCGGTCGAGAGTGGATCATGTATTTTGATGGAGCTTTGTCGCTGCAAGGTGTCGGTGCCAGAGTGCTGCTTGTCGCACCCACCGGAGATAAATTTAGATATGTGGTTCAGATGAGCTTTCCCCGGGAGAGGTCAACGAACAATACTGCTAAGTACGAAGGACTGCTTGGAGGACTCAGGATCGTGGCAGACCTTGGGATTAAGCAACTTATTGTCAGAGGTGATTCTCAACTTGTCGTCAGGCAAGTGAACAAAGATTACTAGAGCCCGTTGATGGAAGCTTATGTAGACAAAGTGAGGAAGTTGGAAGAATGTTTTGATGGCCTACAAATGGAGCACGTTCCACGTGCAGAGAACAGCGTTGCCGATGGCCTGTCAAAGTGTGCTGCTCTTAAGTTGCCTGTGGAACCAGGAACTTTCATGCTCCAACTAACTCAACCCTCCGTGACACCATCAACTGGACAAGAGAAGAGAAGGAAGTTAAGTTACGGCAAGTATTTCCCGACAGAGCTTCTAGAAGCCGCCGGCAAGAAGGTTGCCAAAGGGAACGGCACGCTTGTCGGTGAGTACTGTGCTCCGACAGGGCCCCTAGATCTTGCCGTAGAAGCACACACTCCCGCCAAGTATGTTGGGATGTAGCAGGCTTCGGCAGACCCTCAGGCCCTTGCTATTGAGGCGAACACTACCCCGGCAAAGGATATGCATTTAGTCCTTGCTGTCGAGCCTCGGGCTCTAGCATGGGCACAACACATCGTTCGTTTCCTTTAGACAGGAGAACTTCCCGAGGAATAAGAAGAAGCAGAGAAAGCAGCCCGCCGGTCTAATATGTACCAGTTCGTGGACAACATCCTGTACAGAAAGAGGCCAAACGGTGTGAAACTCCAATGTATTTCTCGGGAAGATGGACTAGAGCTGTTGGTAGAGATACATGGAGGCATATGTGGCTCCCACATAGGATCAAGAGCCCTTGTCGGGAAAGCATTCCGGCAAGGCTTCTTTTGGCCCACTGCCCTCTAGGATGCAACAACATTAGTAACAAAGTGTGAGGCATGTCAGTTCATTCAAAGATATTACATCAACCTACTCAATAACTTCAAACGATCCCTCTCTCCTGGCCATTTTCGGTCTGGGGGCTTGACATCTTGGGCCCCTTTCCCCGCGCTGCTGGGAGCTTTGAGTACTTGTACGTTGCAATCGACAAGTTCACAAAGTGGCCAGAAGTGGAAGTAGTGAGGAAGGTGACGGGACAGTCAGCCGTCAAGTTCTTCAAGGGACTACTTTGTCGCTTTGGTGTCCCCAACAGGATCATCATTGATAACGGCATACAGTTCACGAGCCGCGCTTTCATGCAGTATGTCCAAGACCTTGGCAGCAGAATCTGTTTTGCTTCCGTTGCCCACCCGAGGAGCAACAGCCAAGCGGAGAGGGCTAATGCTGAAGTGCTGCGATGCCTCAAGACAAGAACTTTTGACAGGCTGCACAAGTGCGGAAGACACTGGATTGATGAGTTGCCGGTGGTTCTTTGGTCAATCTGGACGACACCAAATCGAGCTACCGGCTAGACCCCCTTCTCCCTTGTCTATGGGTGGAGGCAGTTCTCCCCACGGAACTCATATATGGGTCGCCTTGAGTGCTCGCTTATGATGAGCTCGAGCAAGAGCAGTTGCGACAAGACGACACGATGCTCCTTGAGGAAGAGCGTCTTCAGGCTATTGTGGGAGCTGCACGCTACCAACAAGCTTTGCGCCGCTACCATAGCCGCAAAGTTAACACCAGAAGTCTTGAGGAAGGCAACCTTGTTCTTCGGTGAGTTCAGTCCGCCAAGAATTCCAACAAGTTGACGCCAAAGTGGGAAGACCCTTATCGGGTAGTACGAGTCACCAAGCCTGGTGCAGTCTGCCTGGAGACCGAAGATGGCATCCTAGTGGGCAACTCCTGGAATATCGAACACCTTCGCAAGTTCTACCCATGAGGCGCAGTTACCGGGCCTCCCGGCAACCACTTTTTGTACAAGTCTTGCCGCTGAAGCATGTAATCCTTGGTACAAAGCTAGGCTCATACCCTGTGCGTAGTTTAATAGATGATAAGTGTTCTGCAATCCCGATCGATTCTCATGTTTACTTATGTGCATGTTTGTTTGAGGTGTTGCATTGCACTTAATCCCGGCAAGGGCTAACGGACCGCCAAGATTCCATATCCATATTTTCTCTTCTTTCTTTTTCTCAAAGGACAGAAGGTCACCTCGCGTGCAGCTTTGCCGGGGGAATGGTGGTACAGATACCTATGAGCGACGTCCCAAAAAAAACTTGCCGGAGGGAGCATGGCAACAGAAAGATAAGTTTCTAAACCCCAAGTAAATTCTGGACGTAGAGTTATTTTACTTGTGCGATTTCGGCTTCTGTACGGAAAGCCTGCACGCACGGAAACCTTGTTGTGATTGGTTGCGCTCTTGTCGTGTTTGGAACCGCTCAACGGCTTAAGTGGTCACGCCTGCACTCCTTGTTTTGCTTCGAGTCCGCTCAACGACTCAAGTGACAACGCTCGCGCCTTTATCCTATTTCGAGCGATACCAACACCTTGAATGGCTATACCAAGGACTCCAAGGTGTCTTGCCGGCAGCAGCACCGCCAGCGGGCTACTAAGGACCAGTTTCTCAAAGCGCTCGTGGTAGGGCTACGCATGCCGGCAAGATTCTTCCGAGAAGGCATAGGGAAAGCTCCATCCACAGAAATGGTCTAACAAGGAAGGTAATATGCAGTCATTCAAAATAGGGTGAAATTTACATAAGATATCGCTTCTTTCCTAAGTACATCTTTATTTGACTTTCTCCCCTAGGAAGATTACAAGAATAAAAAGATGGAAAGGGGAGGCAGCCTACAAGAAGAAAAAGATGGCGAGAGGCCCCCGGCAGAAGCCCAGCCTGGCCCCTCTGGACCAGAACTGCGCGGAGGAGCAGGGCTGCCAGATGGGCAGGCAAGAACCTGGCTGCTCCTGGGCCAGCATTGCGCTGAGGAGAGGGCCAGGGGAAACCCAGGAGGCTCGGCCCTCCGGAAGGAGGAGAGGCGTAAGGATGGTGCTGACGGTGCGGCCATCGATCGGTCAAAGCTCGGGTCGTCATATTCCGGCTTGATGTCCTAACGCCCGGACTCATCGTCGCTCTCACCGACACCGTCCTCTTCGTCGCTGTCGCTCAAGGGGGGAGTTGTCGGTGCCGCTCGAGCTCTCTTCCCAGCAACTGAGATGGACAGCTGAGCGCCCATAAATCTTGATGGAGAGCAGATTGGCCTTCGTAATTTCGAAACGAAGGACATGCCCTTCCTGGAGGTCGTGGGCACGGGCGAAGGTCTTCCAGCCGCGCCTAAGGAACATGACGCAGTTCGCTTGGTACTCGTCGTTTACCCGCGTCGCACCGTTACAGCAACCAGCCACCCGTAGCCACAGCACGGGCGGCTCGTCGCCCTCCATTGCCCTGGCAAAGAAGCGACGAAGGCACATATGGCTCCGGAGGGGACCGGCCAGCTCGAGGACGAAATCCAGCGCCGTCTCCTTGGCATGGTATCCTCAACGAAGAGGCCTAGCGTCGGAGGAGGGGTGGAGTAGCGCTCCACCTCCCCTGACCTCGGCCTCCACGGCGGCCGTGAACCCTTGCGCCTCTCCCAACATGTGTGCTCGGGCTGCCCTCCGCCTCCGCGGCTGAAGCGATGGCATGATCCAGACGAGAGCTTCTTCTTGAAGTTGAGGACGCTGGCCATCCTCGCCACCTGGTCATGGCTGGGCCGAGCGCCGCTCGAAAGTTGGGAAGACATGGAAGGGCAAGTTATGGAAGAAGAATGGATGAGCATCGCCCTCGCTATCCCCCAATTTATAGGAGGAGGCGCGTGGGCCGGCTCTCCCCCAGTCCAAAGGACTCCGCCCACCTCCTCCAATAGCGGCGCCCTCGATCACAGTGCGAACAACAACCGCCCCGTTGCCCCAATCCATGGTGCAACAGTTACTATTTTTTTCCCAGGGACTTTAAATTGTGGGTGCCCATTGTTGACTCCCCACTATGCATGCGGCGCGCGTGGCGGAAATAACCTGACGTGGTAATTAGAAATTTTAAGGTTGCACCGCGCACGTATCCCACGTCCCGCATTAAATGGATGTCATGGGGAAGCGCAGTGAGCGCAATGATCACAACCGCAAGGCCCTGCCATGCGTGGCCGTGCACTAATTGGGCCTAGATCAACAGCGCCTCGCGACGTGTGTGGACCAGGCCCAGGTCTCCTGTCGGTGCACTAGAGTTTTGGGCTCTCCAGTGCCCCTTACTCGTGCATGGGTAGTAGTAGCCGCCCTAGCAACGAGGCCCAGCAGGGACTTGCCAGATACCAACACAGGAGAATCAAGACACCGGCAAGGTCTAGCCAGAAGGGATATTGAACCCCCAGGCAAAGCAATGCCCCGGCAAGACAAAGCTCTGGCAAGGCCCTGCCAGCGCATGGGCCAGGTGTCGATCCACCTGGACGCGTGTCGTGATGTCAACGTTGGAGGGAGCTAAGCGGTGCCATTGGGACGACCCCCCGTCCCGTCCCATTGACAGATAGAGATGTGTGATGGTGCATTAAATGCGCTTGTCCTACTCCGTCAGTGTTAGGTATGATAGCACTGTAGCTCTGTACACCCCATGTACTCATTGTACGCCACTGTTGGGATTCCCTTCGGAGTATAAAAGGAGGCCCAGGGCGATATAGTATAGGACTTTTCGACTTTTGAGGCTTACTAGCACACATGCATGGCAGTGGCTTGTAACGTCCCTGTAGCAAGAACCCGAAGAACACTCTCAATACCACCAAGCAGGAGTAGGGTTTTACGCATTCGTGTGGCCCGAACCTGGGTAAAGATCCCCATGTGTAGTTCATCAGACCGGCTCTTTGTATGAGCCATCCCCCCGCCAAACCGAAAGAGATCCCCATGATCTCATAGGTGTTCGTTCCCACGACACATAGGTTTCACTAGAGGCTTCTCTCTTGAGGGCAAATATCATGGTGGGTAAACAAATTACTATCAAGCAATTGATAGAAAAGTGAATAATCATGTAGTTATCCAAGGCAATGATCATGCATATAGGCATCACGTCCGTGACAAGTAGACCGAAACGATTCTGCATCTACTCCTATTACTCCACACATCGACCGACTCCTGCCTGCATCTAGAGTATTAAGTTCTTGAAGAACAGAGTAACACATTAAGAAAGATGACATGATGTAGAGGGGTAAACTCAAGCAATATGATGAAAACCCCATCTTGTTACCCTTGATGGCAACAATACAATACATGCCTCGCTACCCTTACTATGTCACCGGGTGAGGACACCGCAAGATTGAACCCAAAACCAAGCACTTGTCCCACTGGAAGAATTACCAATCTAGTTGGCCAAACCAAACCGATAATTCGAAGAGACTTGTAAGGATATGAAATCATGCATATAAGAAATCAGAGGAGATTCAAATAAGATTCATCGATAATCTAAACATAAACTCACAATTCATCGGATCTTGTCAAACACACCACAAAAGAGGATTACACCGGATAGATCTCCATGAAGATCATGAAGAATATGGTATTGAAGATCAAAGAGAGAGAAGAATCCATATAGCTACTAGCTATGGACCCATAGGTCTATGGTGGACTACTCACGCATCATCGGAGGGGCAATGGAGTTGATGTAGATGTCCTCCGTGATAGAAACCCCCTCTGGCTGATTACTGGAAAAGGCTCCAAGATTGGATCTCTCAGGAACCGAGGCTTCCGGTGGCAGAAAAGTATTTGCGTGGGTCTTTTGATGTTGGGGGAATATTTGGGTATTTCTACACCAAGAGTTAGGGTTAGGAGACCTGCCAGGAGGCGACAAGCCTGCTAGGCACGGCTAGGGGGGCACGCCTAGCAGGCTTGTGGTACCCTGGCACCTCCCCTGGTGTGCACTCCAAGCTTGGATGACTTGTTTCCTTCTAGAAAAATTCCTTCCGAAGGATTTATTCCGTTTGGACTCCGTTTAACATTCCATATATACAAAACTCAAAAACAAGGAAAAAATAGAAACTGGCACTTGGCTCTAGATTAATAGGTTAGTCCCAAAAATAATATAAAATAGCATATTAATGCATATAAAACATCCAAAACAGATAATATAATAGCATGCCATCATCAAAAATTATAGATACGTTGGAGAAGTATCACAGCGCCCCGCACCCGACAGCTGGCGGACCCCATGTCTGCCCTTGACAGGGCTCCACGCCCATCACCCGGCAGACCCCGCGTCTGCGCCCACGGGGCCTCTCGCCCATCAGCCAGCAGACCCCATGTCCGCGCTCGGCAGCACCTCGCGCTCGATAGCCGGTGGACCCTGCGTCCGCCCTAGGCAGGGCTCCACGCCCATCAGCCGGCAAACCCTGCATCTGCACTCAGCAGCGCCTCGTGCCCTTCAGCCGGCGGACCGCGTGTCCGCCCCGGCAGCGCCTCGCACCCATCAGCCAACGGACTCCACGTCCGCCCTGGAGGTGCCTCGTGCCCTTTAGTCGGCAGACCCTGCGTTCGCATCCGACATCTTCGACACCACCGTCTGCTTCAACAATGGCAAAGACCCTCCGCCCGACATCTTCAAGTTGCCCAAAGGCTCGGAGGCTACACCCAGCGGGTGCGTTGGCACACCCCCACTGGAAACTGCTAGCCGACGGACTCCGCATTCGCCCCCGGCAGCGCCTCGCGCCCTCTAGCCGACGGACTCCGCGTTCGCGCCCGACATCTTTGCTGCCACCGTCTCCTTCGGCAATAGCAATGACCCTCCGCCCGACATCTTCGAGTCACCCGGAGGCTCGGGGGCTACACCCAACGGGTGCGCTAGCGCGCCCCCGCTGGAAACCGCCAGCCGGCGGACTCCGCATTCACCCCCGGCAGCGCCTTGTGCCCTCCAGCCGACGGACTCCTCATCCGTGTCCGGCACCCTCGACACCACCATCTACTTCAGCAACAGCAAAGACCCTCCGCCCGACTCTTCGAGTCGCCCGGAGGATCGGAGGCTACACCCAGCGGGTGCGCTGGTGCGCCCCCACTAGAAGCAAGCCACGTCGTTCCCGGCCCACAATCGAGCATCATTAGCAACTTTTGTAACAAACAACTCCAATGGCAAAAAAAACGCCCGACTCTCCAAGACACCCGGAGGCTCTGAGGCTACGATCGGGGGGATTACCCTCGAGTAGGCTCAAGGAGACGACTCAACATTTTAAAACATCAGGGGAGCCACCCCTTGCTGCCAAGCCCCATGAATTGACAAGAAAAATGAAGAAGTGAAGACATAAGACAAAGCTACGGCCCGGTCGGCTGGCTGCTCCCAGCCGGCTACAGGCTGCTGGCTCCTCCCTGCTGCCTACTCCCGACTGGCTCCTCCTGGTTCGCTACTCCCGGCTGGCTCCCCCGGCTAGCTACTCCCGACTAGCTCCTCTCGGCTGGCTACTCCTACCCGGCTCCTCCCGGATGGCTCCTCCTGGTTGGATCCACCCGGCTAGCACCTCCTGTCCGGCTCCTCCTGACCGACTCCTCCTGGCCGGCTGCCGGCTGCGCCCAACGAACTCAGCTCCAGGCTTCCCATCGAACACGGGCTAACGACACTGTAGCTGACGGACTGCAGAGCTTGCCACCCCGCTACAGTCGGGCACTATTGGTGAATAGTGCCCCGCTGTGCACTCGCCACGCGTCACTTCACTGCGCTCCAATAGTGACGCACTGTAGCCTGCATCAACAGTCATATCACATGTCAACCCCCAATAGTGTAATTAGGCCATGTGGGCCATCCCTTGTCCCCTGGGCCTCCCTATATAAGAGGCACCAGGGGAGGTCACCCATGGGCAAGCCCGCTCTCGAAGAGCTCCCTCATTTCCCCTCTCACTCTCACACGTGAGACCCTGAAAGGGAGCAGCCAGCTCCCTCTTCCTCCTCAGATACAGCTCCAGGAGCAACCCTGTACTACATATACACCTCATATACAGACATGCAGGAGTAGGGGTATTATCTCTCTGGAGATCCCCAAACCTGGGTAAACCACCGCGTGCCATTCGCAGACCCATCCCGGATATTCCACTATAGCCTTGCTCCACCCATGATAAGCCACCCCGTGGAATCTGCCGTCCCGGGGTACCCCCATGAGAAAACGCAGAATCGTTTTGGTGTACTTGACACAGATGTGATGCCTATATGCATAATCATTGCCTTGAATATCGTCATAACTATGCGCTTTTCTATCAATTGCTCGACAGTAATTTGTTCACCCACCGTGTTATTTTCCTTCAAGAGAGAAGCCTCTAGTGAAACCCATGGGCCCTGTGTCTATTTTCCATATTATATTTTCAGATCTATATACCAAAAATACCAAAAATACTTTGCTGCAATTTTATTTACATTTTTACTTTTCGCAATCTTTTACATCTATCTCTATCAGATCTAATCCTTGCAAGTAACCGTGAATGGATTGACAAGCCCTTTATAGCGTTGGGTGCAAGGGCTTGATTGTTTGTGTAGGTGCATAAATTGGTGACTTGCTTGTTCCTCCTACTGGATTGATACACCGGTTCTCAACAACTGAGGGAAATACTTATCTACTTTGCTGCATCACCCTTTCCTCTTCAAGGGAAAACCAACGCAAGCTCAAGAGGCAACAAGAACGATATCTGGCGCCGTTGCTAGGGAGGATACACATCAAGCCTACCAAGTACCCATCACAATCTCATCTCTTGCATTTACATTATTTGCCTTTTTCCTCTCATTTTCCTCTCCCCCACTTCACCAATTTGCCTTTTTCGCCTTTTTCTTGCTGGATCTCTTTTTGTTTGCTTGTGCTACCATGTACCTTCTATTTGCTTGCATCTTCGCTTGCTGAAAATCTATTGATATGGATCCTCATCCACTTGCTAATCTTTTCAAAATGCCAAATTATGATGAACCAATTTCTAGTGAGTTGAGTGCACTTTATTATCTCTATGAAGTTTTGTTTGAAAATCATGAATCTGAATTTTTTATGAAGTGTTGAAAGAAGAAAATTATAAGGTGATTCATGATAGATCCTTGATTGAAAAGCATGATTGCAATGTTGCTAGTATGAATTCTCTAAATATCCATGATGCTAATGATATGCAAAGTCATAAGCTTGGGGATGCTATGTTTCATGAAGATGATATTTTTTGTTCCCCAAGTTTTGATGGGCAAATTCATTATGATGATTGCATTCTTGTGCATCATGAAAAGAATGATTTATGTGATAGTTGTACTGTTGAATTCCTTCATGATGCTACTGAAATTTATTATGAGTGAGGAACATATGCTTGTAGGAATTGCAATAATATCAAGTTTCCCCTCTATGTGTTCAAAGGTTTGAAGTTATGCTTGTTTTGCCTTCCTATGCTAGTTGATTCTTGTTCCCATAAATACTTTGCTCACAAAACCCCTATGCATAGGAAGTAGGTTAGACTTAAATTTGCTTGTCATGAGATTCATGATGCTTTCTTGCATATTTAAATTGCTACTTTTTATGTGAGCATCATTGAAATCATTATGCCTAGCTAGGGGCGTTAAGCAATAGCGCTTGTTGGGAGGCAACCCAATTTTACTTTTATGTTCTGTTTTTTGCTTCTATTTTTAAGTGTATCACACATTATTACCTCTGTAGTAATTGTGTTTTGGTGTTTTAATTAGTGTTTGAGCCAAGTAAGACCTTTGGGATGGTCTATGGTGATTGTTGATTTAATCTTGTTGAAAAATAGAAACTTTTGTGCCCAGTCCAGGGATTTTATAAATTTATCGGAGCGTCGAATGAGTCTGAACTTTTTCACAAGATTGATATACAAATTTCCCAGGTATCCTAATTTTTCAGTTTATTTGGATTTTCAGAAGTATACGAAGTTTCCAGATTGCTACAGACTTTTCTGTTTTTGACAGATTTTGTTTTCTTTGTGTTGTTTACCTATTTTGATGTATCTATGGGTCGTATCGGGAGGGGGGGTATGAACCATGCAGAAGTTGGAATATTACACCAATATAAATAAAGAATGAGTCCACAATAGTACCTAAAGTGGTGATTTATTTTCTTATACTAACGGATCTCACGAGTTTTCTGTTGAGTTTTGTGTTGTGAAGTTTTCAAGTTTTGGGTAAAGATTGGATGGACTATTTAATAAGGAGTGAGAAGAGACTAAGCTTGGGGATGCCCAAGGCACCCCAAGGAATAAAGGATGCCAAAAATCCTAAGCTCCAGGGCATCCCCTCTTTCGTCTTCAATCCATCGGTAAATTGACTTGAGGCTATATTTTTATTCACCACATGATATGTGTTTTGCTTGGAGCGTCTTGTATGATATGAGTCTTTGCTTTTTAGTTTTCTACAATCATCCTTGATGCACACATCATTTGAGAGAGACACGCATGAATCGTGAATTTATTGGAATACTCTATGTGCTTCACTTATATCTTTTGAGCTAGGCAATGCTGCTCTAGTGCTTCACTTATATCTTTTTAGCGCACGGTGGTGTTTTGTTTTATAGAAATAATTGAACTCTCGTACCTCACTTATGTTATTTTGAGAGTCTTTAAACAGCATGGTAATTGGTTTAGGTTATGAATTTAGTCCTAATATAATAGGCATCCAAGAGGGATATAATAAAAACTCCCATATAAAGTGCATTGAGTATTATGAGAAGTTTGATTCCTTGCATAAAGTTTTGAGATATAAAGTTGGTAATATTAAGAGTCATGTTAGGAAGTAATTGTGAATTGGTAAAAATACTTGTGTAAAGGTTTGTGATTCCCGTAGCATGCACGTATGGTGAACCGTTATGTAAGGAAGTCAGAGCATGATTTGTTTATTGACTGTCAGGCTTTGTGTGAGGGTCAGGAGCGCGCAATGGTTTACTCCTACCAACCTCTCCCCCAGGGGCCTGCATCTAATACTTTGCTTTTATGATTAATAGACTTTTGCAATAAGTATGTGAGTTCTTTACGACTAATGTGAGTCCATGGATTATACGCACTCTCACCCTTCCACTTTTCCTAGCCTCTCTAGTACCGCACAACTTTCGTTGGTGCATTAAACCCACCATATATCCTTCCTCAAAACAACCACCATACCTACCTATTTACAAAACCATTCCGAGATATATTGCCATGCAACTTCCACCATTCCGTTTATTATGACACGCACCATCATTTTCATATTTCTTTGCATGATCGTAAGATAGCTAGCATGATGTTTTCATGGCTTGTCCGTTTTTTGATGCCATTTGCTATGCTAGATCATTGCACATCCCGTTACACCATCGGAGGCATTCATATAGAGTCATATTTTGTTTTAGATATCGAGTTGCAATTCTTGAGTTGTAAGTAAATAAAAGTGTGATGACCATCATTATTAGAGCATTGTATGATTCCCTCACAAGTTGGGATGAGACTCTGGACTTTATGAAAAATAAAAGAGGCCAGCAAAGCCCAAATAAAAAAACAGAGTCCAAAGATGCCCACCAAAAAAAGAGAAAAGAGAGAAGGGACAATGCTACTATCTTTTTTCCACAATTGTGCTTCAAAGTAGCACCATGATCTTCATGATAGAGAGTCTCCTATTTTGTCACTTTCATATACTAGTGGGAATTTTTCATTATATAACTTGGCTTGTATATTCCAATGATGGGCTTACTCAAATTGCCCTAGGTCTTCGTGAGCAAGCAAGTTGGATGCACACCCACTTAGTTTCTTTTTGAACTTTCATACACTTATAGCTCTAGTGCATCCAATGCATGGCAATCCATGCTCACTCATATTGATATCTATTAATGGGCATCTCCATAGCCCGTTGATACGCCTAGTTGATGTGAGACTATCTTCTCCTTTTTTTCACAACCTCCACTATATTCTATGCTATATGCATGGCTCACGCTCATGTATTGCGTGAGAGTTGAACAAGTTTGAGAACATAAAAGGTGTGAAACAATTGCTTGACTTGTCAACGGGGTTGTGCATGATATAAATACTTTGTGTGGGGAAGATGGAGCATAGCCAGGCTATATGATTTTGTAGGGATAACTTTCTTTTGCCATTATATTTTGAAGAGATACAATTGCTTTGTTAGTATGCTTGAAATATTATTGTTCTTATATCAACATTAAGCTTTTGTTTTGAGTCTTATGGATCTGAACATTCATGCCACAACAAATAATATTACATGGATAAATATGTTAGGTAGCATTCCACATCAAAAATTCTGAGTTTATCATTTAAACTACTCGAGGACGAGCAGGAATTAAGCTTGGGGATGCTGATACGTCTCCAACGTATCTATAATTTCTGATTGTTCCATGCTATTATATCATCTGTTTTGGATATTTTATATGCATTAATATGCTATTTATATTATTTTTGGTAGTAACCTATTAACCTAGAGCCTAGTGCTAGTTTATGTTTTTCTTCTTCTTGTTTTTGAGTATTGTAGATAAGAAATATTAAACGGAGTCCAAATGGAATAAAGTCTTCGCGATGAATTTTCTTGGACCAGAAGACATCTACCAGACTTAGAGAGGGGGCCAGGAGACCTGCGAGGAGGTCAAAAGCCACCCTGGCGCGGCCAAGGGGCCGTTCCCCTAGCTTGTGCCCCCAGCAGATCTCTTAACCCTAATCTTCGGCCTATACATTCTGAAATATTCCTCCAATACCAAAAAGAGCCACATAAATACTTTTCTGCCGCCAGAAGCCTCTGTTCCCGAGAGATCCAATCTTGGAGCCTTTTCCGGTAATTTACCGGAGGGGGATTCGTTCATGGAGGGCATCTACATCAACTCCATTGCCCCTTCGATGATGCATGATTAGTCCACCACAGACCTACGGTTTCATAGCTAGTAGCTAGATAGCTTCTTCTCTCTCTTTGTGCTTCAATACCATGTTCTCCATGATCTTCATGGGGATCTATCCGATGTAATACTCGTTTGCGGTGTGTTTGTCGAGATCCGATGAATTGTGGGTTTATGATCAGATTATCTATGAATATTATTTGGTTCTTATCTGAATTCTTATATGCATGATTTCATATCTTTCCAAGTCTCTTCGAGTTATTGGTTTGGTTTGGCCAACTAGATTGGTAATTCTTGCAATGGGAGAAGTGCTTAGTTTTGGGTTCAATATTGCGGTGTCCTCACCTAGTGACAAATTAGGGGTAGCGAGGCATGTATCGTATTGTTGCCATCAAGGGTAAAAAGATAAGGTTTTCATCATATTGCTTGAGTTTATCCCTCTACATCATGTCATCTTACTTAATGCGTTACTCTGTTCTTCATGAACTTAATACTCTAGATTCAGGCATGAGTCGGTTGATGTGTGCAGTAATAGTAGTAGATGATCGTTTCGGTCTACTTGACACGGACGTGATGCCTATATGCATAATCATTGCCTTGGATATCATCATAACTATGCGCTTTTCTATCAATTCCTTGACAGTAATTTGTTCACCCACCGTGTTATTTTCCTTCAAGAGAGAAGCCTCCGGTGAAACCTATGGCCCCCAGGTCTATTTTCCATATTATATTTTCAGATCTATATATCAAAAGTACCAAAAATACCTTGCTGCAATTGTATTTACCTTTTTTTACTTTCGGCAATCTTTTACATCTATCTCTATCAGATCTAATCCTTGCAAGTAACCGTGAAGGGATTGACAACCCTTTTATAGCGTTGGGTGCAAGAGTTTGATTGTTTGTGTAGGTGCATAACTTGGTTACTTGTTTGTTCCTCCTACTGGATTGCTACCTTGGTTCTCCACAACCGAGGGAAATACTTATCTACTTTGATGCATCACCCTTTCCTCTTCAAGGGAAAACCAATGCAAACTCAAGAGGTAGCAAACTCCACTCGAGCGCCCTCACGAGGCTAACCACCACTGTAGTAGTTCATCCACAAACCTCCTCATGAGGCAATCCACCAAAGGCAGGAGTAAGGTTTTACACTTCGCAGCAGCCCGAACCTGGGTAAATCCTCGTGTGCTAGTCTTCTTCCCGTGATTAAGTGAGTTCGTCGGGCTAGGTTGTCGAGCCATGAGCTTGAGGCCGGAACTGGTGGGGATCTTCGCACATGACCCTGAGTTCGAACCTCTTCGGGTTTTGCAGAGCTCGAAATTCAACATTGCCCTCTTCCATGCCAAAGGTGCGTACAACTTTTGTCCAACCCCTTGTGATGATCGCCCGTCCATCCTTCATCACCTTCATGAAGACTTCTAGACCATTATCATGATAGCATGAATTATATACTATAACCTTCATTGCCTCCACATCGGTCAGGTAGTTTGCTAGGTAATCTTGAGTAAATTACTTCAGAAACCACTGTAGAGACACAACTTTCAGGTATTCATGTCTAATAGAGTAACTTGTTCTGGGCTGGAAAAGAAGGCAACAAATTACTTACCATCCTAAAGTTCACTAATGTCTTGTATAAAGTATAAATAAAGAGTTTAATTCCAATCAGATGTGTCTTCTGCCTAACACTTTTTCTTAGTTTCATCACTTGATGCTTGTTCATGTTTATCTCATTGCCCCATATGCAAAGGGGGTCGAAGCATTAATTAGTACCGCTGACATATGTACCAAAAGCAACAAATAAATATTAGAACCTAAGCTACAATTTCACAAATGATGTAAAATATTATAAGAAAATGGGATGTGACTAACCTCGATGGTAAACAATAGCATCGCGCATCGCAACCCTACATAAGCACACAGAAAGGCGTGTTAAATGAAATAGTGTTAACATCCACCAAAAATAGCAAATGTTAACTAAATCACAGTATCTCTGGTGATATTTTCATTGTGAGGAATAGCACGGTAACAAAGGGACATGTATTGGTGAAATTAAACTGGATGTGTTAACTTCAGAGTACATAGAACCTAACATAGTCATTAAAACTTGTACCGGTGAAACAAAAATTGACACAGTTAAACATCACAAGCCAGCTCATAAATGTTAGAAACTAATTTGCAAGTGAAAAAATGATCTAAAATACTATAATATATTGGGATGTGACTCACCTCGACGGTAAACAACATCGTCGTGCATTCAGAACTGCGTAAGTACATGGAAAGGCATGTCGATTACAACTGGGTTAACATCCACCAAAAATATCTAATGGTAATTGAAGGACATCATCTCAAGTGATATCTTGTTTGCGAAGAGTAGCATGGTACCAAATGGACAGCGTAAAAATGGATATAATTGTTCACTACAGCAAGCTTAACAGCAACCTAGCATAGGCATTGTATGTTTGTAACTAGTATTGGTGAAATTGAACTAGACAATTCATACTTAAACAACACAGTGTGCATAACTGAAATGAACAATAGATGTGTTGACTATAGAGTATAGACAATCTAACATGGCAATTTAAACGTGTACCGTTGAAACTAAAATTGACATGGTTAAATATTGCTATATTGGTATTCGTAAAAATGAACTGGAGAGTACATACTTGGTAAGTCCGGAGGGGTAGTTGCTTGGGCATTTCATCTTAGCCAGAGCCCGCTCAAGTTGGCGGTCTTGGCGACAAGGTGTTCCTCCGGGTTAGCACGCATATCATTCACCGTGTCATCGACTGCCATGACCAGCTCCTCGACCTTCACGTGATATGTGCTTGGGCTTATGTGGGGATGTTGAGGTATGAGGGTGGTTCACAGGCTCCATCTGAGCTATCGGGTCGGGGCGGTGATGGAGATCGGAGGTTCCCTCAGTAGATTGACGAGTGAGACTGGGGCAAAACAAAGATTTGGTTGCGGCGGCAGCGGCGGTTTGGGCTGCAGTTAGAGGGGGGAGGGGCGGTGGGGATAGGGGTGAAATGTGATGTGTGGGTATGAGGTGGGAGGAATGACTTCTGAAATCGCGCGCCTATTGAAAATTCGGCGGCAAAACTCGAACAATAACGAGGGAACACGCAACACGGATGAAGCGCATCAAATAACCATGTGCGGGAAAAGAGAAAATTGGTGATCCCGCATCGGAAAAAATACAAGTCCTCTCTCTCCCATGCAATCGGACTCTTTGCAAACAGTTTGTTCTAAGAAAATATTTGTCGTTAAAGCTATATTAGAAGCACAAAAGGACTAGAAGTATACACAAAAGGACTAAATATGGTAAACAAGCCTAAAAATGTCAAATTTTGGACAGGGTGCATTGTAGTGGGTGTGATGATCGTAGAAAATAAATCAAGTTGAAAGGACCAAGGAAATATGGGTTTCCCTTCAAAACATGGCGATTTTCGCGAGCCATGAAACTCCATAGGTGATGGTCCGGTATATGAAGAGTGCGTATCACGACATTATCCATACCTCCTTAAATATTTACCGCATCATATTGAAGTCATGCCTAGGCACCACACAAGGTAACATGTTTTTTAGGCATGTTTAACATTTTTCTAGAATTACAAAACAAATAAATGACACATTTCTGGTTGCCTCTTCCTACATACATCCTTTAAAATTGTATTAATTTCCCGTAAAATACATGAAAAGTTATGCAACGGTGCAATTACGAATTTTCGAGTCCTTTTTAAACACCTTTTCATGTATAGAACGTTCTAACCTGAATTATAAGCACAAAAGACCTAAAAAGTACACAAAAGGGACTAAATACGGTAAACGAGCCTGAAAATTGTGAAATTTGGACATGGTGCATTCTAGTGGGTATGTTGATCGTATAAAATAAATCTAGTTGAAAGGGCCAAGAAAATATGGGTCCCCCTTGAAAACATGGTGATTTCGCTCCCCAGACCATGAAACTCCATAGGCGATGGTCCGTTTTATGAAGAGTGTATATCACAACATTATACATACCTCCTCAAATATTTATTGAATCATATTGATGTCATGCCTGGGCACCACACGAGGTAACATGTTTTGAACACTTTTTCATGTACAAAACGTTCAAACTTGAATTATAAGCAGTAAATGCCTAGAAAAGTACACAAAAAGGACTAAATATGGTAAGCGAGCCTGAAAGAATGTGAAATTTGGACACATTGCATCCTACTGGGTATGTTGATAGTAGAAAAATAATAATAGATAAATGACCAAGGAAATATGGGTTTTTCTTAAAACTTTGTGATTTGTTTGGGCAAACAGTTACTTGGCGAATGTCGTGTGCGTTCACCCCATTCTATGGTGTGTTCTGATTGGCTAGAACTCCAGCGACACGGATCATGCATGCGCACCGTAGGATGCACCGCGATCGAACGATAATCCACACTTCTCCCGTCACACCCGTATACTGTAGTTGGGATTTTAGTTCGTACATGCACTAAATTAAGGTACCAATAAAAACTTTAATGGCAGTAATCACACACGGTTCATGTTTACGAACCGTTTCCTACGCGGACCCTCTACCTCGGCCCTCTCCCCCTTCGTCCTTGTTCACATTGTTGTATAGTTGCTCGTTCTTGACCTCGTCCCGCCCAAATCTTCGAGCTCGACGACGCTTGTCGCAGCCGGCTGCTTCCGACGAACGCCACCATAGTGTCCACAGTGCAAGCACAAATCACGCATGAGCAATTCAATCGAGCATTTACATGCTCAAATTGGTATAATGCATAGTTAGCAGAGTAATTTACAAAACATTAGCTCGCTATTTTACATCAATATAATACATACGAACTACGCGCACACAAAAGTGCTACTGCCCCTAACACCGATACAACATGCACAACTGCCATCGTCCATCGATATCGTGTCGTTCCTTAGCTCCGGAGGACAGGAGGTCGCTAGGTCGATGACCTACACCTTGATCGATTGAGGAAGGGCCATCCTTGACATTGGTGATCGTTGCTACTGCCTCGAATGCGACTCTCACCAGGACTGCGGTGTCCGCCGGTAGGTACATTCTCCCGGCAGCCGACGAGACCCTGGCCATCGCCAATGCTACAACAACGGCCGCAAGTCCTCCCTCGGCGCCCGGAGCTGCGTCCTCCTCCATATGGGACATAAGCCTTCGCCTCGTGCGGTGTCCACTGACATAGTTGTCCTTGCGGCGTCGTGGTTCCTACTCCACCGCCCGCACCATCCGGCACACTCTACGTCGATCCCGTAATATCGCCCACTGGCGATCCCTAGCTGCTTTCAACACGACCCCGGCTAACCTCTTGGCTTGCTCATGTCGTGATTCTTGCTTCCTCTGGCTATCGACGAGAGAGGTAGCGGCATGGTCGTCGATCCTCAAGCTGACCATCGCGCCAGCATCCTCGATTCCACCATCGCCCAACTCCATCCAGTCGTCGGTCACTGGTGGTTTGATGGTGTGTGTGGCAACTAGCCAGGGGATCATTGACTCGCCACCGTCGGCCGTCGCTGTGGTTATTTATAGCTAGCTGCTGCAAAGGGGTTGGGGATTTCATAATTTAACGATGTGGCTTGCGATTGCTCTTGCGTGGGAAGCATTGTCATAGTTTTTGAGTTCTTTTCGGTGCGCACATAATCGCACACGAAACACATATAGCAACTGTCTGCAATCGTGTATAGCGTCATAAATAAATATCACCACTCTTCGCTCGCATCGTCTCTTTCCCCTGTTGCACCCCCCAAATCTGGCCTTCTTCGCCCCACTGTTCTCGCCTCCACAAAATCCTCAACATTAGACAAGTCATCCATGCGGAGGAGCGTGCGGTTGAGGCAGATCTTATACACGGAGGAGCCCGCGACGGCGGTGGTACGCGCTGCTGAGGGTCCGAAGGCCTTGGCGGCGCTACACGCTGCTGAGGATCTAGAGACCTGGGCGGTACGTGCTGCTGAGGGTCCGGAGGCCTTGGCGGCAAGAGCGGAAAAGCTGAAGGTTACATCAGATAGGTTATAGGCAAGCGTGGTTCTGTACGCAGAACGTGCAGCTATGACCTTCGAAAGGGCATCATGCAATGATCAGTTCGCCGTTGCCTTGGCGGCTCGCGTGGATTTGGCCTCGGTAAGGGCAGCAGCCTCCTTAGAGCCTGCTATCGCTCTAGCACAACCTGCAGATCTTGGCTTTCTTGTTTGCGACCGCTTTGAATATCTCCGCCGTCAGAGGGCCGTATGCACGCCTTTGGCCATCGACGGGATTTTCCATGGGACCGGAGCTACTTTGATGGAGCAGGAGCAGAGGAAAGGCCGGGCCTATGAAACGTTCAAGAACATGGTCATCGCCGACCCGAAAGTGGATTCTTCTTCCATAGAGAGGATGTTGCATGAGTGCAGACAATATTTCAACATTAGCGAACCAACAGGCCAGCCCCACAACAACACCGACAAGTAGTTGTTTCCATTTTGTTGTTTTCTGAACGTTGCTGATATGTAATATCACTATTATGTTGTTTAGTCGATTATGTAGGACTGCAAACGATAATTTGTGCTATCACTTTCTGAATCAGGTGCTTATTATCAGGAACCGTATGTGTTATTATCTGTCTGTGTTATTTTTTGTATTTCCACACAATTTAGATTACTGGCATGTTTACTGGGCATCACACACATCTGGTTACGCCCAATTATTTGTGTTATTTTGGCTCACACGTTTCATCTGAGCGCATGGTATGCCGTCTGTCGCACACATCTTGATCTGTGCAACTGTTTATGTTATTTTGGCTCATCGCAAATAGTTCACCTGAGTGACTTGTAGGCAGCATAGATGTTGTGTAGACAGTGCAAATCACAGTATACACAGATAAAACTACGAAACCCGTCAGTGATGATTTCATCAATCGCTGACAAATTGTATACCAACAATCGTCTCTCCACAACACATAGGTTATTAACACCAATCGTTTGTGTTATTTCTTGTATTCGCACACGATTCTGATTACTGACTTGTTTGTCCTCTACCGTACACATCTTGTTATGCTGAATCGTTTGTATTTTGCTATATCATCGCACACAGTTTATGTAGTGAACGGTGTGCCCTATATTGCACACATCTTGTTATACCGAATCGTTTGTGTTGTGCTATATTATCGCACATAGTTTATGGTAGTGAACTGTGTGCCCATAATCACACACATCTGGATCTGTATAACCGTTTCTGTTAGCTTTGCTAATCACAAAGGGTTCATAAGAACAAACTGTCTGCCGTAGATCGCACATGCAACTATTTTATGAATCGTATTTGATGGGGCCGCCATCGCGCACGGTTCGCGTTATTGATAACGGAGAGCTTGAACTATACCGTTTACGATTCGTTCAACGCACACAGCTTCGTCAAAGAGTCTATGATTGATGTGTCGTCTTTGGACCATCCTGAAGTAGTGATAGCAATATAATTGGGAATTGATTACGGGATACACATATCTTTATGAAGATGATAGCTTTATGTTGGGCTTTATGACTTACTAAAAATAATGTGGTTGGATGGTTAGGAGGACAGTTGTATCTTCAACCTAACCGAATTCAAGTCCTAAACTTAGCTGATGATTGTATTTTTCTGAATTTATTTCAGTTTTTTTAACAATGTGCGTTCAGTGGAAAAAAACGTTCACATCGACAACGAAAACGTATGTGACAACTTCGTCAAATCTCAAGATGATATGCCGACTAAGTCTTTTAAAAGTGCTCGTAGGATTTCGAAAAAAAGTTCATCTCATGTGTACGCTACGGGAACTTCTACCAATCAACACCACAAATGAGTGCATGGCTGAATTGACCCGAAAGAGTATAATATGAAGCAAGCGATCTATCAGTCTCTGCCAAAAAGATCTCCTCCAAGATGCTACTCAACCTCATTGATGACTCTGTTAGTGATTGCACCTACTACTGTAAGTCTAAACTGTACTCTACACTTTCGGTGTCTCTAGGATAATATAGTTACTGGAGAGATGCACATGTCGACATATAAAAATGCATGGCTGGCATGGCTGTGGACATGCATAGTTTAGTTTTAAATTGAACTATTGCCCAAGCCACAAGATGTTTATATATATTTTATGGTTGTGCACATATATTGCTCAGATGGAGACTGTCGATGCATGTCCCTAACGCAAGATGAGAGCATGTACACGGTACACCATGGATGAATTGGGCTAGTCTATCCTCTAGTGCATATGCCTTCAGAGATCAGATGCCATCACCCATTCCTAACTGTCCCTGCAATACAACAATGGTGCTTCTAGGCTTCTAGCTGTTTGGTTTGGAGCTCTACAACAATCTAGCTGCACGACGAAGGCAGCTGCATGTCCTTTCTTGACAAGACCACAGCTGCCTAGCTAGTTTACTTGACTACAGTGTATGGATCTGTGGGCTTTGAAAAATCTTCGGAAAAGTGTGTGGAACTGTAATGATAGGAGCAGGACCTGGATCAGAATCTGATACAGACTACACCACATGTTGCCCATTTGTCCTTGCAATTATTTGTGATGTTCTAAATACTCCATCTGTTCTAACATATTTGAAGTTCTAGGTTACGTTTGACCATGTATAGGAAAATATATTAACGTCTAACATCACATGTATATTGTATGAAGATATATTTTATGAAAAATCTAATGATGTTAATTTGATATTGTAAATGTTGGTATATTCTTCCATATATCTGGTCAAACTTAAAGTTACTTGACTTAGGAGAAGTCTGAACTTCAACTACTAAGGAACCGACGGAGTATCTTATATCTAGCACTAGCTGTTTTGGCGAAGCTACGGGCCAATGTTATGTTATAGTGCTAGCGGCACTCTCTGCTATAGCTTCAACTAGGTCTGCTGTTTCCTTTGTCCTCTAGCAAGTGATTGCTCCGCTACCATGTATAGGTACCCTTTGCCAAAACAGCATGCTAATTCAAGAGCCTAATTGCTGTTTTTGAATGTGGTAGGTGGTGGTAGGATATGTCAGCACTAAGCTCATCTGATCACTCCAGAGAGAAGAACTTAGTACACACAGGGTGTATTGGGCTACGTGCAACCTTGGACCTTTTCTGTCTTACTTCATCTTATTAGTAGCAACAAGCAAACGGCCAGGAGAGCGCTCCACTCCCTCTATTCGGATTGTGCCATCCCACGATCAGAGGAGTGCCGGGCATGACCACCGTGGCAAGGGACGCGGTCTAGGCACGACAAAATCGAGTGCCTCACCTAACTACACACACTTCACCTGCAAGTTCCGGGATTGTTGTTATTTCATGTGACAAAAAACAACATGATAAACTACCTATCAAAGTGCACAATATTTATTCAACATTCACTCCCTAATTGTGCCCCTGTCAATTTATGCCATTCCAGTCTTCGCCCGCAGTTCCTTGAACTTGACACGCCCAAGTACCTTGGTGAGAACATCAGAACAAGTCATCATCGATTGGGTGCACCGACGCGAGCTCCTGACACCGTCGTTGTGTCACAGGTGGCTCACATTTCGCTGCCATGGCGGGGATTGTGATGGAGGTGAGGTAGATTTCTTTGCCAAGTTACCGTTCGTGAATGGGAGGGACTCCATGAAAAAATCTGCCGCGACAACCAATTTAGTTGTTGTCTCTCTCCAAACAGGCTTTCACCCCGTTTTATAAATAAAGCAACACACCGGTCCAATGACGAGTAGCAACACATTGATCGACAAAGTCTGCAGGGGCCACAACACAAGCAAGCCCAAAAAAAGCAATAGAGAAATCATAAAAAAGAGACCACCAAGTGGTCAAGATGAAGTCACAATCTCTCCGGCGAAGCAAGGCGTCGTGTCGTAGCCGGAAGTGCCTCTGGCATCCATGCTAGGCAGTCCTGATCCCGTTATCTAGCTAGCGGGTGTAAGTGCTGCAGAAATGTAAGAAATTTGAAGAAAGAATCAAAGGCGTGTCGTAAGAAGACCCACTCGATCACCATCTCATTACACATCGTCCAAAGGGTCCATGTCAATGCGGCAAAGATCAACCAGAAGAGGCGTTTTCTCCTTCCGGCCTGAAGCACTCTGGCCTGAAGAGAGTTGGCAAGATCTGACGCCTCCCACTCTGGCCTGAGGGCCTCTCGAAAAAAGCTCCACATCAACCTAGCCACCATGAGGGAGAATAGGATGTTCGTCCCATCCTTCGGGACTCCACATGAGGGACATAACCCATTACCCGGGCCGTGGCGCTTGAGCACCTCTGTTCCAGTCGGGAGGCGGTCCCTCAAAAGTTTCCAAACAAAAATCTTAATATTCAAGGGTAGAGACTCCTTCCAGAGAGGCGCCATCCACGAAAGCCATAGAAAAATCTCCCGAGGGACAGAGGTGCCGGCGCGCTTGGTCCGGGCCCGGATCCAAGACAGATGGTAGGGTGTCCAACAGATTGGCCCACTCTAGCATCTCCACCAGACCAAGAGAACAATGAAACGAGATGTTCCAATGACCATCTCGGACAACCTCCAAGACCAGAAGCGATGGGTCCACACAAATGACACACAAGTGTGGGAAACCCAAGCAGAGAGGTGTTCCATCAGCCCATCGGTAAATTCAAAACACCCCTCCCCTCTACCATTCTCAATCGAGGCGGCCAGTCCCAAGAGGATCTCGTTCTTGTTCTTTTGGATGCTATCACAAGCTTGCAGAGGCAAGGCTCGAAGGTACTTTGCCTGAAGAAGCTGAAGCCATAGGCCCTTGATGTGGTAGATGATGTCCTACAAGACACATAGGGTTAGCTATAGTACCTCCTGAAGTATCCCAGAAAATTATCATTCGCAACAAAGAGTGGAGTAGAGTGTTAATATGAGTGTTTCTGTCGCACGCATGGTGTCATAGATCTCGGGCGAACACTATAAACCTGAGATTATTTGTGGTGAAAATCTTATTAGAAGCAACATGCAAATGGACAAGAGAGGGCTCTACTCCCTCTAATCTGGCCACGCCATCCCTAGAGGAGTGTGGAGCATGATCACCGTGGCAAGGGATGCGTTCTAGGCGAGAAGATCGAGTTCCTCACCTAACTACGCACATTAAATGACTATTTGTTCAAATTGTTATCATTCCTTCGGGAGTTAAAATGGTTGTCTAAGGAGTCTAATCGTGACGCGATGGAGCTGGTGATCTCGTGTGTTCGTGGAATGGCATTATACCTCTCCTTGGAAGATTCAACTATTCTCATCTAAAGTTTCTTTGCTATCTTAATTGGTTTAGTTATGTTTGGCCATTTGGGGGTAGATAGCTCGCCCGCGTGCCTCAAAAACTTACATTTGGTCATTTTATTTGCATGCGAGTGTTGTAGTGTAACAAGTGAACTTATGTGTGGTCAGTTGTATGTTGGCGTTTGTTTGTTAGCTAGGATTCTGTCGGGTGACTTTATTTATAAAGTGAGACGTATGCCTTTTCTCCAAAACAGTTCACCCACAATTTTTAGGGTTTCTGTTATTTCACATGATCGAAAAACTACCTAGCAAAAGTGCACAAGACTTATTCAACATTCACTCCCTAATGCTTGTGCCCCTTGTCAATTTCTTCCATGCCGGTCTTCGCTCGCAATTTTTGGAACTGGACATGCCCAAGTACTTTGGTGAGAACACCAGAGTAGGTGACATCAGAGCAGGTGATCATCGATTGGGTGCATCGACGTGAATGCTATCGGTGTCTTCATTATTGTCACTGGTGGCTCACCTTTCATCGTCATGGCAGTGGATTGTGATGGAGGCGATGCATATTTATTTGCCAAGATAGCGTTCGTGAATGAGAGGGGCTCCATGAGAAAATATGCCATGACAACCAATTTGGCTTTTATGACATCTGATGTCTTGCAAGACACACATGGTTACCTGTAGCACATTTGTGTGAGTATCCCAAAATAGCATCGCTTCACGATGAAGAGTGGAGGAGAGTGTTAATATGAGTGTCTTAGTCGCACACAAGCTGTCATATATCTTGTGTGAACACTATAAAATATATGTTTGTTTGTGACAAAAATTCTTGTGACGGAACAAAAAACCGCCGCCTAAGACTATTTTCCATGACAGAAATTGTTGCTAGCTGATTTCCTCCCATGACTACCCCCTCTGCATCTTTGATGACGTTCTCGCCAGACTTTAGGTGACATTTGGCCAGATTTTAGGCGATGGATTTAGTGTCACACAAAATGTTCGGCGGGTTAGAGAAAGGATAAAAAAAATAGTGCGGTATGGTTTAAAACGTAATTTTGTGTTTTTCTGGCATGGCATACCGTTGAACATATTAGAATCAAGTTGTAGACGCTATGAGTTGAGATGCTCCTATCGAAATCCATTGGTTATTTTCCATATGTGCTCTCATTGTACTAAACTGCGAAATGACATTATTTTTATAATGAAGCATGGGTGAGAAAATATGATCACTGAGAATAATATAATATTAAAACTTCTAAATATCACTTAAAATAGTGTGACCTAATAGCAAAAGGACCACCATCAATACTACAAAAGGTCATAATTTCTAAACACTGCTTAAGAAGTTTGACCATAGAACATCCATATGCGTCATCAACACGTCAGTACCAACACTAGAATAAAACATGACTTGCAGAGTGGATGGTCATGTAGTAACACGACAAAAAGACAGATTTACTCATCATCTTGTTCAGCGGGCATGAAACCGAGGAAGATAAAATTCCATGCATGTCCATGGTGGAGCACAAAAATCATCATGTCTCCATTCTACATGATGTACACCTTCACTACTTTCCTCCACCCATTAAGGAAGATGCACCCATCCTCTTCTCTGAAGTTGAGTATGAACTCGAATTGACATTGACGCTAGGATAGAGAATAATGGTCAGTTCACCATATGAACTCATTTCTTTAGGCACAACACATTTCGGGAGTTTCTGGTGCAAGAACACAATTTCAAGAATTTAAGCAATCTACTTAATTACCTTGAGTATCCTAGGATAATGTAAGTAGATACAATTTTAACCATGAGTTTGTTGTGAATGTTGGTCTTGTTCAAACTGTGCATCATGGGCACATAGGAATAATATATTGGTACAACTTTGTAATGGTCCATCCAAATTTGATCGAAAAAGCCGATGATAAACCCCGTCACTTCCCGGCTTATTCTCGGGCCGTGAGTAACCTCCATGTTAGTTACTGAATGTTCTGTTACAGTATCTAGTTTGCAATAAGTTATCAAATTGTTTGTTAATAAGACTAGTTAAATCTAGCACATGAATGTAATGTGATTAGTTAAATATGTATGTTAATGTTGTTACTTAAAATTGCTGACTTCATGCAAGAATACTTACACAAATGCATTATGGAATTATTGCTCAAATGAACATGGAGGTGATGTTTAGGTTTCAACTAAACTCACTTGCAGTTTCATACCTAGTTCGAACTGGTACACTTTGGCAAATTCTTTTCAAATATGTCCTCTGAAAAAGGTCCAATCTTCTTTCGTTCCTGACCTTGCATATGAAACAAAATCCCTCTCTTGTCTGCGGGTGGGATTTAACAGTGGTCCTTGCATACTTGTTTATACACAGCTTCTCTAGAAGATCGTCATTTGCAAAGCAGGGGATGCATAGAGCACAAGGGATTGCTCAAAAATATTTAGGATACTTACTGAAATGATAGCATTTATGAAAGAGCTAAATACCAGTTTTTATATTGCTTACTATAATTTATGAAAGTGATCAAAATGATTATGAAATCAACATTGGGTATTACACTAGTGTAGAAACGACCATTAGTCCCGGTTCTCCAACCGGGACTAATGTATAGAGACTAAAGGCTCCTAGCCTTTAGTCCCAGTTTGCTACGAACCGGGACTAAACATCGGCCACGTGGTCGGCAGCGCGCGCCAGGGCATGGGGACCTTTAGTCCCGGTTGGTAACACCCGAAACTAATGATTTAGGGCTTTGGGGTTTATGGATTTAGGTTTTATTGTTTATTTTTCCTTTTCTTTTGTGTTTTTCATTTAATTCTTTTTCATTTCAAACATATTTTACGCTACTACATACTGTATACGTTATGCATATATGATAGAATTTCTCATAGAACCAATCATATATCATAGAACTTCTCGTACGACCATGCATACATATATGTACAATTTGGTATATACAATTTCTCCTACAATTTGTAGATCATTACATGCAGGCATTAGGTGTAATGATATTCTCCGTCGGGGAATATGGCCTGCTCAAGCAAAAATCCCGCCATTTTCTCTTGAATTGCTCGCATGCAGTCCTTTGGTAGGAGCTTATCCCGCATCTCGTGCATCTTTAAAGAAGGAAATCATTATAAATATATGTTAGTTGTGCATATATATATATATATATATATATATATATATTAAATCATGATAAAAAAAATTAATGGTGTTTACGTATGCAAAGATCTCTTGTAGTTTTGGTCTTTTCGGTCATAAAGCGAATGTTCTCGCAAACATAGTATGCACATAAATTAGTCCCTTGTTCCTGCCTTATGCACTTTATGAAAATAGAATTCAATTAGATAATAATCAAGCATTATAATTGTATTGAAACTATAATTAAAGATATGCGCGGACATAGCTAGTACTACTTAAATACCTTGGACTTTTGCCATTTGAGCTCTGATTTCCATTCACCTCTAACCACTTTGATAAACTTTTTCCAAACCTTGCCCGACAAAGAAAATGAATAAAGGAGTTAGTAATTACTTGATATCAAGAAACGAACTAAAGAAGCCAACATAGTGTCTTAATGATTGAAATTATCTGTCAAGCATCAAATATAGGCTTCTGTATTCTTCAGGGTCTTTACGTAGTGAGTCCACTACTTCAGCAGTTTCATCGTGAACTCTAATGATTGGCAGGATCCAATGGAATCTGCACACACGATTTGTATAAGCATGCATGCATAAATCATCAACTATACACTTAACATCGAGTATATATATAAGCAAAAGGAGAATTTGTAATACAAGACAGTAACACTCACCTGAAAATGTAAGGTAAAAGTATTTCTGGTTTGGTATTTAGGGCCTTCAAAAACCTTTAAAATTATGCAAGTAACTATCTAAATAATACAAATAAGATTTTTTTTATAAAAAGGAAAAACAAGAAGAGGCTCACCAAGGTGGTGCCGGCGACGGGCCGGTGCGGGCGATGGACGGTGGTTACGACGGGGACGGGAAGGCACTAAGTAAACCACACCTATACATATGCAAACTAAGAAGTTAATTTGATCTCAAATTGCATAAATCAAATAAACTCCCACATAATTACAACCAAACTAAAACCCACAAATCACTATACTTATAAAGCATTACACGAGCTGATCTGGCAATGGGAGATGAAAGGACAAAGTTGCTAACCTTTGTGAACACTTGGATGGATTGGGGTGCCTCAAATCTTGACAAATCTTGACAATGGAGGGATGAGCTCGAGAAGATAAAGAGAAAACAGAGAATGGAGAGGATGAGCTCAGGCTGGAAGAAGCATCTATATATAGGGATATATTTAGTCCCGGTTGGTTATACCAACCTGGACTAGAGGTCCATCTCTAGTCCCGGTTGGTGTTACAAACCGGGACTAAGGGGGCTCGGAGGGCCCCAGCCTGACGCAACCCTACCACCACCCCTTTAGTCTTGGTTTGTAACACCAACCGGGACTATAGGGTCCTCATTAACTGGGACTAATGCCTAGTCTCATGAACCGGTACTAGTGGTTACATTAGTCCTGGTCCAGAAGCCAACCGGGACTAATGCTTCGATCCAAAGGCATGTTTTCTACTAGTGTTAGGAAATAGGTTTTGGAATTACTAGTTCTAGAAGAATTTATAGAAATTGCAGTGTTGTAAGAGAAATCATGTTTTTCTGTATCATAAGCATAAAAGAAGATTTCAAATTGTATACATATTATTCTTGATATCTTAAGCCAGATTAAGTAGTGAATGTAGTCATAATTGAAAAATCTGCAAGAGGCTACTTTTAGAATTTTAGCAAATATACCCATGTATATCCACAGAGAACATGATTTTTGTTCAACTCATTAGCACACCTTTATACTTATGAACTAACCATAATATCCATCTATATTAATTTTTGTATTAAAATTAATGACACTTCATATTTGTTACATGCAGACCATTTTCGCAACTTAACCTAACACTTGATTGACATGTACATTTGATAAAATTTGCAATCTTCTAATCAAACCCTCATTTCTTTGAATTTCGGTGGAAGCGTGAGGTAGATGTAATTGTCCTTCAGTACGTACGGGTGGGCGTAGAGATTCCTGGTGTCCAAGAAGATTTGTAGTGTATTAAGGTGATTTGTGTCGGATTAGGATATATAAATGAATATTTGCCTTCATTTCTTCTGCTTGCACCCGCCCGCCTAGGATTTTTATGGGATGGGAAGCCATGAACTATTAGGGCAATGCCTTGCCCCCTTCTGTTTTGGAGACTGTTGTCAGAAACACAATGAGATTGATTTATTTGCTAATGCACACAAATAGAAATAGCCCTGGAGTATCGAGAAGAATGCTAAAGTCTAGCTAGTGATAAGTTTCCTATAAACTTCACTGAGATTTATTTGCCTTGCAGAGAAGATAAATATGTTCTGAAGAATGTTATCCAAGAAGATTGCATGACGTAGAAGACCCCTAAAAAGATTGCTGAAGTGGAGCAATTGATGCATAAATTGTGTGAGAAGAAATGACTGTTGTCGAGAAGATTGAAGACGAAGTTAAGACCTAGTATTTGTTTTTTATTATTATTTGAGTCAAAGGACCACCATACTATTAAGAGGGGCATAACTATTTAAGGGCTTATGTCTCTTGTGATGGTTAGCAAAAAACTATGAGAGTTGGGAGAAATATCTTTGTGTTTTGTAATTTTACTTGCGAGTCAAAGACATTGATCTTCTAGGCTACGAGAGATATGCTTCCAACTGATATGTCTCCAACATATCTATTTTTTTATTATTCCATTCAATTATATTAGCATTCGTGTATGCTTTATATGTTATTTTATATCATTTTTGTAGACTAACCTATTAACTTAGTTCCCAGTGTTAGTTTTTGTTTTTGCCCATTTCTTTGTTTTGTAGAAAAACTATACCAAAAGAAGTCCAAACACGATGAAGCATTTCGATGATATTTTTTCTTGACTACGAGAGACCCTAGAAGCTTCGGGGAGGCACCATCCGATGATCGAGTGGGCCACAAGCTTAGGTGGCGTGCCCCCACAAGGGGCATGACATGTGAGCTTGTGGGCCCATGTGGCTCCATTTGACCTAATTCCTGGCCTATAAATTCACAAATATTTGAAAACCAACAATCTGAGACCTGAAACAATTTCATCACCGCCGCCAGCCTGTATTCTTCCGTGATCCCATTTGGAGGCCTTCTCTAGTACTCTGTTGGAGGGGGCGACCATTGGGGAGGCACTCTTCATCAACATTGATGCCTCCATGATGACTGTGTGCGAGTAGTTCCTTTAGGACCTATAGGTCCATAGAAGTAGCTAAATGGCTTTGTTCTCTCTTTTTGATCTTCAATACAATGATCTCTTCAGAGACTAATTCGATGTAATTCCCACGGTGTGTTTGTTGGAATCCGATGAACTATAGGTTTATGATCCGTATATTTATGGAAACTATTTGAGTCTTTTTAGATCTATTATGTGTGGTTTTATAGCTATGTATGCTTTCCAATCTATAAGTGTTTTTGGCCAATTAGATGAGTAGATCTCCAAAGGGAGTGGTGCATACTAGTGGGTTCAATCTTGCAACGTCCTTACTCTGTTATAGGAGGGGTTGCAAGGCACATACTATATAATTGCTATGATAGGATGAAACTATGGGGTTTGAACATATTGTTTGATCATACTTTGTCTACATTATGTCATCTTGCTTAAAGCGTTCTTTTGAGATGCATTCTGGATAGCGGTCTTGGGGTGGAGTAATAGTAGTGGATGCAATTGGATTAATGGTCTAATTGTCATAGATGTAATGCCTATGTATGAATCATGCCACGAATAATGATAATCATAACTATGCGCTTTTCTATCAGTTGTCCAGTAGTAAAAAAATTAACCCACCGATGATATGCTTATAAGAGAGATGCCTCTAATGAACCTATGTCTCCTGGGTCCATTCTCCATTGTTAATAAAATCCTAAAATTGCAAGCTATTTTTATTTCATTTTACATATTTATCACTATCAGATTTAATCCTTAAAATAGGCGAGAACAAGGGGATTGACGACCCTCTTACCTTAGTTTTGTGCAAGCATTTTCTTTGTGTGTGTAGGTGTCGTTCATGTTGTTTGTGTGACTTCTCCTTCAGGTTTCATAAACCTTGGTTCTTAAATGAGGGAAATACTATCCAGTAGAATACTTCTTCACCCTTCCTCTTCGGGCAATCCCAACATCTATCACAAGTAGCACAAGAATTTTAGGCGTCGTTGCCGCGGAGGCTTCACCAAAAAACCCAGGTTCCTTTGCTCACATTTATGAATTACTTGTTTTTACTTTCTTTGGTATTTTACTTCTATTTTTCATATCCCTCCTTCTCTATAAAAGTCAAAAATACTAAAAAAGTGTTTTCATCTTTACTTGTGATCGTGGTTAATTCTTCTCTCATTGCTTCCACTCCTGAGAATGAAGTTCTTGATTTTAATCAACGGGGTGGAGAAAGTTTGAAAGATATTTCGTATAGGATTTGTGATGCTCAAATCCACCATTGTTCTTCTTCAAAAATTTCATGTGGGTGTTACTACTTGGTAAAGATTTATGCTTGACACTATGACTGGAGGAATTTTTTTGAGTAGTCACCCTTTGGATGCTTTCCACAATTTGGGGAATTTAGTGGGATCATCACCTATTATTATGAAGGAAACTATATTAACTTTGGAACACCTTATGTAATATTTAGATGTTATTGAAAATAAAATGCCAACTATTGAACACATTGAAAATTTAGATAAAAATGTACATAACAAGCTAACTAAATTTGGATCTACGATGTGAACCACTTTAAAATTGCTAAGGGATAAATAAGCAATCACCTATAGATTAGAGCAAAGCCCGCTAGAATTGATAAATTGAAAGAGTTCTATAATGCCATGGGTTCAGCTTTTTCTTCCATTAAAACTAGTGAAGGACTTCCCAAGTTTTTTTTCAAATCTTATGTATGTTCCTAAAATTAAGGGTGCAACCTCTAGCAAGGAGAAAGGAGATTTTAAAGTGATTACTATTCATCCGAACTTCATCAATATAAAAAATAAACCTATATTTGACATTGTATTCTTTGATTTTGTGCCAAGGAATGTTATTATTACTAATGTTCTTGCTAAACCTCCTAAGAAATCATGTTTCATAATTAGGGAATTGGACAAGGATGACAAAATGTGATGCTATGCATTATGACTGGATAGAGACATTAAACAATAGTGCTTGTTTGGAGCCAACCTAATATTTATTATTTATTATTTTTATTTTTCTATGAGTCAACATGATTATTTCCTCTGTAGTAATTATGTTTGCATATTTTATTTTGATTTTTGTCAAGTAAAGCCTTTGGGATATTGAAAATAGTTTGTTGTACTAAGTTCTATGCAGAACATAAACTTGTGTCCGTAGATTGAATTAATTCTCTATACTAGAACACCAGCAATTGCTAATCTTTTTACACATAACTGAATTATAAATTGTCTACCATATCCTATTTTTTCAAAATTTTCAGAGTCCCCCATCTTGCCTCACCTGTGTCTATCGACAAGGGGGGATCCCTCGCTATCGTCCGAAGCTCCCCTCCGCCGCCAGCATGCCCACTGCACTCTTGCCTGGGGGACAGCCTAAGAAGTCACGCCCTATACAAGGATGGTGGCGATGGGACGATTTCGTTCATGCACTGGCACAATTGCCCCGCAAGAGTCCCATCTCCTCCGTCTCCACCTCCCTGCATCGCGCCCTCCCTCCCGCACCCATGCGCTTAGTAATCCACCCTCCTGATGGAGGCCCCCAAATCGAATCGGGCATGTGATACGTCTCCAACATATCTATAATTTTTGATTGGTTCATGCTATTATCTTATCAATCTTGTATGCTTTACAAATCATTGTATATCATTTTTGGGAACTAACCTATTAACCCAGTGCCTAGTGTCACTTGTTGTTTTCTGATTGGTTCTAATTTTTCAGAAAATATGTACCAAAAAGAGTCCAAACGCAACAACACTTTTTGCAAAAAATTTCTATACCAAAAGAGACCTTTTAATCTTCATAGGTAGGCCTAATGATGCACGAGGGAGCGACAAAGGGCAGGGGAGCTTCCTGGGGGTAGGGCTCTTTTCCACCACCTCCCTGGCCTAAAATTTCACTCTTGTGGCCCTCATGTGGCTCTTCTCCACCGCCTCCCTAGCCTAAAAATTCACATATAATCCAAAAAACCTAGAGGAGCACCCTAAACAATTTTTCCGCCATCGTAAGCCCGTGTTCCTTAGTGATCCCATCTGGGGGCCTTTTTGGTACTTTGCCGGAGAGGGCCTCCATCACGGAGGCCGTCTTCTTCGACCTTGATGCCTCCCGCATGACGTGTGAGCAGTTCCTATAGGACCCATGGGTCCATAGCTGTAGCTAGATCGCTCTCTCTCTCTCGTTTGATCTTTAATACAGTGTTCTCTTTGAAGACTGATGACTGACAAGTGTAGAGGGAATATCGTAGTCCTTTCGATAAGTAAGAGTGTTGAACCCAACAAGGAATAGAAGGAAATGACAAGCGTTTTTTAGCAAGGTAGTTTCTACAACCACTGAAATTGTAGGTAATAGGTAGTTTGATAGCAAGATAATTGGTAACGATCAAGTAACGGTACCGGTAAATAAAGTGCAGCAAGGCATCCCAATCCTTCTGTGGCAAAGGACAGTCCAAAACAATCTCCTATACTCCCTCCGTTCCTCTATATAAGGTGTATTTGTTTTTTGATAAAATTCTAGAATGTAAGGTGCATTTCTTTTGATTCTCCATAATTCCCTTGTGAGCCCTCCGAAAAAAGGAAAGAATCTATTTTCTGATTGTCTGTATCTCTTTTATAGCAAAACAAGGAAACTATCTCTTTGTCGGTTGTATGTATCTGGACTTGATTTACTTTCCACTGTCCAACAAATTTGCGAAGGGTAATTTAGTCTTTACATGTCTATAATTATGTGCCTTGGTCAACGTGCCAAAAATAATACACCTTACATAAAGGAACGGAGGGAATAATAAGCAAAGTGTTCTTGAGGGTACACGGGAATTTCGTATAGTCACTTTCATCATGCTGGTTTGATTGTGTTCGCTACTTTGATAATTTTATATGTGGGTAGACCGGTGCTTGGGTGATGTTCTTACTTGAACAACCTCCCAGTTATAATTAACCCCCTCCCAAGCATCCACAACTATGAGAAAAGTATTAAGATAAAATCTAACCATAGCATTAAACATATGGATCCAAATCAGCCCCTTACGAAGTAGCGCATAAACTAGGGTTTAAGCTTTTGTCACTCTAACAATCCATCATCTAATAACTACTCCACAATGCATACCCTTAGGCCCAAGGATGGTTAAGTTTCATGTAGTCGATGTTCACATGACACCACTAAGGGAATCACAACATACATATCATCAAAATATCGAACACACATCAAATTCACATGATTGCTTGCAACATGACTTCTCCCGTGACCTCAAGAACAAAGGTAACTACTCACAAATAATATGCATGCTCAGGATCAGAGGGGTATTGAATAGCATAATGGATATGAACATATAACTTTCCACCAGATAAACCATACAGTAATCAACTACACAAGGTAATCAACACTACTAGTCACCCACACGTACCAATATGAGGTTCCGGTACAAAGATTGAACACAAGAGATGAACTAGGATTTGAGAGGAGATGGTGTTGTTGAAGATGTTGATGAAGAACGACCTCCCAAAGATGAGAGGGTTGTTGGTGATGATGATGGCTTTGGTTTCCCCCTCCGAGAGTGAAGTTTCCCCGGCAGAATCGCTCGTGTAAGTGCATCTAGTGCCACCCCTTATTGGTTTTCGAGTATTGAAGACAAATGTGCTTGAGGGACTAATGTGTTTATGTGAGTTCATAGGTTAACATAGATAGAAGTCCCTCGAGTTTCAGTTTAGCCGTCGAAGACGACAACCAAAAATGTCTGAAGACATTGATGACGGCTAAAGCCATTAGTGGGATGCGAATACATTCATCCAAAGGCAATGAAACGCAAAGACGAAGTCTTTTGGTACTTTGTTTCTTCTTTCCTGGGTCATAGGAACCACTGTACTGTTAAGTGGGGTGAAAGTGAGCGAGGTCACAAGCTGACATGATGTTCAACCCATACTTATGTCTTCGAGTGAAGACGATGAGAGGAAAACTCTTCCGGAGATGGTTGAGTCAGCTTTACTTGTAGCCCAAGTAAAGCTATTGCATGCGTTCAAAATCCAACCGTTGTGACACGTGTCGGTTGGCCATTGACCCAGGGTCATTTTGGTCATATCAGGTCGGTTTGCTTGTTGGCTATAAATATCCCACCCCTTCCACCATGAGAAGGTGGCTGCTCAGAGAGAGATACGGTTGTTGTCGTTTTGGAGCAACCCACCTCGAATACCTTGAGAGAAATACATCCTGTGAGGATACATCTAAACACCTAGAGCTAGTGTGTTTGAGCATCGCCGAAGACTTTCTGTTCTTAGAGAACCGAAGACTTATTACACTTGAACACTGTGATCTTCCAGGTGGTTAGGCGTCTGGGTCTAGAGCGTCCAAGAGTCATTGTGGAATGTCAGGTGACCAAGTTTCTACGGGTTTCGGAAGTCTTCCCTAAAGACTTACCTAAGTGATTGGGCATTGTCTAAGTGACTTCGGCTCAAGGGGAATATGGTGAAGACGAGGTCTTATGAGTTCAATCTCAACCTCCCTAACTAGACGTATAGTTGTCACGACAACTAGAACTGGTCCAACAAATCATGTGTCTTCGTCAAGCAACTGGTTCTATCATTCACTCTCTTGCATTCATATTCTGAATAGTGAAGTCATTTCTTGTTCATTCCTTGAAGACTTTGTCCGAAGACATTCATATCTACTGTTTATCTTCATACTGTCGAACTTTGTCCTCGACTCATCTTAGTGTGCATGATGATAATACTTGATTTGTTTGTATGTCTTCACTGTATTGCATGCCTAGACTAGATCCTTTATTACTATCCCTACCTGATCCTGGTTATGTTTCCACATTATTCGAATACATTCATTATTTTGAAGACTTTCATAAAAACCGCCTATTCACCCCCACCCCCCTCTAGTCGATAACTAGCACTTTCAAACCCTAAATAACACATAATAAATCTAAGATTGGATCAATTACTTTCAATGGATAACATTAACATAAACTCGCAATTCATTGGATCCCAACAAACACACAGCAAAGATTACATCGAATAGGTATCCGAAGAGATTTGTATTGAAGATAAAACAAGAGACAGAGAGAGAGCCATCTAGATACATCTATGGACCCATAGGTCCTGCAAGAACTACTCACACATCATGTGGGAGGTAGCAAGGTTGATGAAGATGGTTGTCGTGATGGATTCCCCCTCTAGCAGAGTACTGGAAAGGCCTCCATATGGGATCACGGTGGAATAGAGACTTGTGGTGGCGTAAAAAGTGTTTCATATGCTCCCTTAGGGTTTTTGGAATATTTGGAGATTTATAGAACGAAGAGGTGGCACAAAGGATCCACGCGAGGGGGGGCACAAGGGCATAGGGCGCACCCCACCCCCCTAAGCATGCCCCCTACCCTTATCACTCCCTCGGCAGTGTCTGTTCTCCCTCCAAAGCTTCTAGGTCTTCTTTTTGTCTAGAAAAACATCAAAAATTCATTACGTTTGGACTATGTTTGGTATGGATTTTCTGTAAAACTAAAAACACATAGAAAACATCAACTGGCACTAGGCACTAAGTTAATAGGTTAGTTCCAAAAATGATATAAAATGGAAAATAAAGCATACAAGATTGATAAAATAATAGCATGAAACAATGAAAAATTATAGACACGTTGGAGAAGTATGAGCATCCCCAAGCTCAATGCTCGTCCTCGAGTAGGTAAATGATAAAAACAGAATTTTTGATGTTGAATACTACCTAACATGTCTAACATGTCATGTTTTAGGTATAAATGTTGAGAAACGGTGACTTAGTAAATATTGAAACGATAATAAAGATGAATACTAGCAAATGATCATTGCCTTTCAAAATAACAACACTTAAGAACATTATTCTCCATTCATTTAATCATGTAAGCACTGGCATAACTGTCTCTTCCTACTGTTAAGTATAAATCATGACCACCCGAGTGCCTAACCAAGCAGTTGACTCGTACTTTTTTCACATGCTTCAACCTTTTTAACTTCACTTAACAGTTGAGCATAAGCCATGGACTTTCAGCACTTTAGGTGGAATAGAATGATGGTATGGATTAACAAGAGAAGATAAAAATAATGATAGTCCTGCATCAACTCAATGGATCATTAGACCATGGAGACACCTTTCAATCGAGATCGATGCAAGGAGTAGGGATTGTCATGCAACTTTTGATGCACTAGACTATAAGTGTATGAAATCTCTCTATTGAAACTAAATGGGTGTGCATCTAACCTAGTTGCATCTTGAAGAAATCGGGCAATTGGGGAACCCATAAATGAAATATGCAAGCTAAGTTCTATATTGATTCCAACTAGTATATGAAAGTAACTAAACATGAGGACTCTCTATACGAACAACATAGTGGGAAAAGGATAGTAATGCTACCCACTCTCTCTATCTCTCATTTTTTTCTTTGGCTCTTTTGTGGCCTTTATTTTTTACCTTTCCTTTTCTATTTCTTTTTATATCCTCATAGGCATGGGGAACACTCTAATAATGATGAGCATCACACATCTATTAACTTACAACTCGACAAAACTAAAAAACAATATGACTACACATGAATACCTCTGGCAGTGTACCCAGATGTGCAATGATACTAGCGTAACATATATGCAATGGTGAATGCTGGCTTGGCCACAAATATCATGTCAACTATATGATCATGCAAAGCAAATAGATAATGAATGCTCAAGTCATACGAATGATAACGGTGGAATTTACGTGGAAATATATCTCTGAATGGCTATGTAAATACCATGATAGGTAGGTATGGTGGTTGTTTTGAGGAATATATAATAAGTATTATGTGTGATAGAGCGTATCATATCACAGGACTTGGATGCACCGACTAAGTATGCACCAAATCTTGAGGTGAAAACGGGCAATGCATGGTACCGAAGAGGCTAGCAAATTGTTGAAAGGATATGAAGTGCTTGCAGTCCACAACCTCATATTAAACACAAAGAACTCATATGCACGCGTGGACTCGGCGGGCTTCTTCTTGACGTGGGATTGCTGCTCCCGCTCCACCATAAGGGTCGTGCTGGCCGTTTGAGGGATGGCTACCAGGTACAATAGCAAGCGCTCGCGAGGGTGCGTGGTAGCCATGACAGGGGTCTTGTGAGGTACCTTTTGAGGACCTCAAAGGTGATGTCGGCCTCGGGGGTCTACTTTAAGGGGCAAACCTCTTCATGAGCTTGAAGAATAGGAGAGCCCGCTCGCCAAACTAGCAAATGAAGCGATCGAGAAAGGCCATGCACCCCTCCAGGCGCTGCATCTCCTTGAGGTTGCGAGGCGGTTGCATCTGTTCAATGACCTTGATCTTCTTAGGGTTAGCCTCGATGTCGTGATGAGAGACCAAGAAACCCAAGAGCTTGCGAGAGGGAACACCAAATACATACTTGGCAGGGTTGAGCTTGAGGTTGACCTTGTGGAGGTTAGCAAATGTTTCCTCAAGGTCCTCGATGGGTGCATGCCTCGTGTGTTTTGATGATGATGTCGTCAATGTAGGCCTTTGCATTTCTCCCCATCTGGCTCCCCAGGCAGATGTGCATCAGCCTCTAGAAGGTGGCTCCGTCACTCTTCAAGCCGAAAGGCATGAAAAACACTACACAAGGGGTGATGAAGGTGGTTTCCCCTCCTCCTCCTCTACCATGTTGATCTGACGGTATCCTAAGAAGCCATCCAGGAAGCAGAGCAGGTTGCACCCCACGATGGAGTCTTCCATTTGTTTGATCTACCGCAGTGGGAAGTGGTCCTTTGGGCGGGCCTTGTTGAGGTTGGTGAAGTCGACGCACATATGCTTGCCGCCATGCGGTTTTGCGATGACCACAGGGTTGGCGACCCACTCTGGGCGGATTACCTCGCGGATGACTCCAGTGTCTTGGAGCTTCTCGACCTCCTAAATGACGAAGTCCTACTTCTCGGTCGCTTAGCACCGCACCTTCTGCTTGGCAGGGCACGCATTAGGGCACACCGCCAAGTGATGCTCAATGACTTCCCGTGGCACGCCGGGCATATCTGAGGCCGTCCACGGGAACATATCGGCATTCGCCTAGAGGAAGGTGACGAGCGCGCTCTCTTGCTCGGGGGTGAGGCTGTTGCCGATGGTGTGGAAGGGACCCGCATCACTCCCATCTAATGTTATGTTCTTGGTCTTGGCTCACTCCTAGGAGAATAGGAGCTTGTTTTTCGCTGGTGCTGGCTCATCAGGTTCGGGATCATCCTCCCCACCCGGGATATAGTGGGCGCCTCCTTGTAGGCACGCGTGAGGGCGCATGTTGCATCCTTCTCATTGCAGCGAACGGTGAGGGTGCCGTTGCACCCTGGCATCTTGACGAGGTTGTATGCATGATGGGCCATAGCCATGAACTTGGAGAGCGTCGGGTAGCCTAAGATGGCACTGTTGGGAAAGATGATGGGGGCACATCGAAGACGATGACCTTTGTTTGCTAATTCTTGCGGGTGCCGAAGGTGATGGGGAGGCACACCTGTCCCAAGGGCAGGGCGGCACCGCTGGTGACGCCAAAAAGGGCCTGATGGAAGCCAAATGCTCGTAGGTCACATGGAGCACCTCTAAAGTCTCCATCGAGAGAAGGTTGAGGCCCGCGCCGCCGATGATGAGCATTCTGGCGACGGTCACAACACTAATAGGGCGAGTGCACAGCAAAGGGACAACGCCTACTACTCGGGTCGACTTGGGATGGTCACTGGCGTCAAAATATACGGGGGTCTCGAACCACCGGGGGCGGCCCGTGGGCGTGGGGGCCGATAGGGATGCTTTTGCCTCTCACAAGGGACAATTGAGGTGGTGGCAAGATGGAGCAGCCTGAGCCCCACCGAGGCTGCAGGCCACCGCGCAGGGCTCCTGAGAGCCCCCACCGGTGGCGACGATCTTGGTGAGAGGCGCGCGGCCACCGCCCACACTGCCTGCGCAGCGGTATAGAGGGAGAGCAGAGGTGGTACGCACTTGTCGCCCAGTGAACGATGAGGCGGGAGCAAAGAGAGGGAGGGCCTAGCCGCTGCGGGTGGCGGTGGCAAGATGGGTTTCATGTCCGGGCCGAGCGCCTCGGCTGCGCTTGGCAGGGCGGCAACATGGACGCCCCGGTCCATGAGCAGTGTGTCACGTGGAGCGGGGAGGCTGCAACCCGTGGGCAAGGAGGAGATGACGGAGCGGCTAGGCGCCTTTCCACCCACTGGCAGGCAGACGAAGTGGGCTGCTCGCTCCCGAGCAGACTCGGGCGTAGCATGAGGGCGCCACCATGATGCACCGAGGGCGGCGGTGTCATCCATTCCAAAGTCGAGGTCTAAGGTGCTAATACGGCAAGTCCCCCTACCTGGCACGCCAAATGTCGGAGTCTGGGATCTGCGTCCAAAAACTTCTCCAAGAACAAGGTTCGAACACTGGGGTGCTTGGCTTGCGACCTACAACACGATGACAAACACAACAAGGTTGGCGACGAACTCACTCCTTCTCACCATAAACTATAGGGACACATGAGCTACCTAGTTTGGGCCACTATGCGGCATAAAATCCTACTCCTACCATTGATTTAGTTGCCTTGGAAAAGGAGGAGCTTGAGGCTCTGGTACGCGGGGTTGGGGCATAGAATGACTTGATCCCCTTAGGTGGGTGTGGCCCTTCCCCCCTTGTAATGCATTGGTCCTCTTCCACAAAAATATCGGTGAGAAAGAGTGGCCACAGGGTGGCAATTCAAAGGGAGACAGGAGCCAGGCCTATCCTGACAAAAGGTGGTCTTCTCCAGATAAAGTAGTCTTCGTGACGCATTCATGGGCTAGACGATGACCTCCATCCTGTAGCACCGATCCGTTCTAGTCCTCTATCACCAAAACGGTGAGCTTTTGCAACCTGCTTTTGGAGGGGCAGCGGATGCTGCCCCATAATCACCAGAAAGGAAACTGTGCCTGGTCGCACCTGTTGGCACGGCCTATGTCATATTCCTCCGAGAGGATGCGTCACCCATGTGATGGTCATGAGGCCCCATGGTCGGCATCGTGTGCTAGGCCTCATGAGGTGGCCCCGCAAGGGGGTCCACACGAGGTGGTCTAGTGCCTAGTGACCCCCGTCAGGGTTCGCCCCTCGAGAGGCAGGGCCGTCTTACTCGGGCCAGCCCAGTGTCTCCCTCGGGGCTACGACAGCCGAGTGGTAGTACACTGGGTCCCACTGGGCCGACAATATGCATTAAGATGGAAAACAAAGTGTTTTACCAAATACTTTTCTAAAACCCCATCGGGTGCCACTAAATCCTGAGGGAGAAATTGAGATAGGTAACCACTTGATAAATAAGTGGTGTATCGAGGCAAGTCATGTGTGTGTTTTCGAAAACTAAGAGATTCAAGATCTGTCAACTGTCACAACCTTACATGTACAACCACACTACCCTATTTATGGTAAGGGGCTTTGTTGATTACTTTGGTCGATGCTAGCAGAGAGCCTGCATTACTAGTGAAGAGAGAGATGAGTCACTCTCTTGATATGGGGTCATGCGTGAATGGATGACTATGGCTGTTTGCACAAACACCAGGCACACCGTTGTGTCCCCTCATGGATTGTATGATGTCGAGCGTTGCTTGTATGATGTACATCACTAGGGATGGGTACCAACGAGTGGAGTCTTTGTTTAGTGTTGTCAAGGTAAAGACATCGTTCGGGTACTTAATGTATGGCGATTCATGGAAGACACGGAAGTTCCCCATGTCTTGTGGGTAAAGTGTGCAACCTCTGTAGATTTACAAACTATTCGAATAGTCATGTCCACGGTCAAGGACAGTTGGGTGCTCCTTCTTAAACTATGTTCGATGTTTTACAAAACTTTGTGTGTGTGTGTGAGAAAGAAATCCTTGAACTAAGTCAGATGACTTATGAGATGATTACATGGAGTTTTTCAAATGTTGTTTATATTGATATCTGTAACCTCTTGATGCATGATTTGTACAAATGTTAGGACCTGATATTGCACTTAAAACTAGCTTTTCACAAAAGTACCTACTTAGTGATATACCATACATCATCTACTTTGTTCCAAACATGGGTTGCTTGCGAGTACATTCAAAAGTACTCACTTGCTTGTCTCTGGTTATTTAATTGTCTAGGCATGGTAGAACAGGAATTTGATGAAAAGTACTTCGATGATGAACATGCGAATTATGGTGCTTCCCTATTAGAAGTCATGTAGGGTTAAGGCAAATGGCATGGGTCCAGGTTATCCTTGAAGATTTCCACTGCAAGTGTTTATCTGATGATTGGCCTTCATGGCCCTACCTATGAAGACTTGACCGTAATGCTCATTTTTGTGCAAGATGGTATGTAATGGATGTAAGACTCTTGTTATTTTCTTTATGTCTGTTCAGTGAACATTGATCATGGGATCACTGTAAACGTGCATTCGATGACTTCGACATATGAGTCACGGTCTCCACTCTCGTGAGGTCCGAGCCTTGGGAGTTGCTTAGCATGTGGAGATCTTGACTGGGCCGCCTGTTGGACCTTTCTATGGGTGTCCCTTCCTGGGCCGGAGGCAGACGGGTGTATAATCGAAAGTAGGTCTAGAGGGGGGTGATTAGACTACTTGACCAAATAATTTTTTTGCCTTTTTCCCAATTTTAATTCTTGGCAAGTTTTAGCATTCATAGCATATCAAGTAACACCCTACACATGCATGTCTAAGAGTGTAGCAGCGGAAAGTAAAGACATTACACATGTAAGTAAAGAGAGGGTTAGAAAGCAAACACAAGTGATGACACGATGATTTTTCCCGTGGTTCCTATAGGTGGTGCTATCGTACATCCACGTTCATGGAGTCTTCAACCCACGAAGGGTAACGGTCATGAGAGTCCATGAAGGGCTCTACCCACGGAGGGTTCCACGAAGAAGCAACCTTGACTATTCCATGCGGCTTCCGTCCATGAAGGACTAGCCTCACTATGGGTAGATCTTCACGAAGTAGGCGATCTCCTTGCCCTTACAAACTCGGTGACACCAATGTGTAAATCTTGGTGGTACCGAAGTGACCAAAAGTGGCAACTTTTGAATCTCGGAGGGACCGATATACAATTCTTGGTTGCACCGACAAGACGACCAACGGTCAGATTTACCAATCTCGATGACGCTGATCCACCATTTTCGGTCCGACCGAAAATGAGAACTTGCATAACAGAATCTTGGCAACCCAACTCGGTGGCACCGAGTGCAGTGTCGGCTGCACCGAAGTGTTAGGGTTTGGCTGAGTCTGTCTAGGGTTTAGAATCGGTGGCACCGAGATAGGAATGTTTGTTGCACCGATTTTGCATATTTGGCTTAGGACAGAATTTGGTGGGAGAGTTTGTGGATGTTCTGGTGACTATCACTTGTGCACGTTTGAGCATATTGTTCACCATCAAAACTCAAAGTGATTTCTCACAAATGTAAAATGTAGAGTCCTTTTGCTTTAAGCTTGGCCAACCTATTTCCTTAAATCTTGGGGTAATTCCAAAATCCTTTAGACATCCCTATCATTGAACTTGTCTTGTGGTGGAAACATTAGTTCAATGACTTATATGTTGTTATTAATTACCAAAACCACCAAGGGAGCAAATGTGCTTTCAATCTCCCCCTTTTTGTTAATTGATGACAACATATAGATCAAAGCTTCGACAAAGATATAATCATCGAATATAATCGTCGCTTTGAGAAGTATGTGATAAGCAAGATCTCCCCCTAAATTTGTGCATTATTTTTGAATTTGCGTTTGAATGCAAATGCACAATCGATTAGGTACATGGGTTACTTCTTACATGTCACATACCACTTGGTGGTGTGCGAGAGTAATTGGAATGAATATCATAGCACAACACAATCAACCAAAGATGAATGATCATCACATAAGCATTAAGATGATAGGAAATAGTAGCATCACACATTAAAGCGTATGATCAAACATCATCAAGCGTGTATCACAAGAAAAACAAAAGAGTATCACAGCAACCAAAAGCAATTGTTTTGAAAAGGTAACAAACACCAAACGCTCTCTCACTCGAAGCCTAAGGATCTATATACACTTCTCCCCCTTTGGCAACAAGTTACCAAAAAGTTCAAAGGCATATAACTAATCATTCTTGGGCTAATATCCTCCGGTTTTTAATGAAGGAGTTGAGATAACGGCGTTGGTGAAGATCTCTGCAGATGTCGTGGAAGGAGATGGAGTGGTCAGAAGAGGAACTGGAGCTGATGGAGAAGGAGCTGTGCTGATAGTAGCTGGAGCTGATGAAGAGGGCCTCAAGTCTAGTGCAGGCACTGCGGCTGATCTCATCTGAGTGGTGAAGTGGGTGCCTGGCCTGAGAGGTGAATCATCCTCATCCTCATCATCATCATCATCATCTGAAGTAGAAGAGACCCGAGGGATGTGCACGGAGTCAACTTCCTTCTAAAGCTCTATAACTGTCTTGGACAACTTGTCCACCTTATCACCAAGAACCTTGATTCTTGTCTCGAAGATCCTCACTAGACTATTCTGGTTGTCCAGAATCCCCTTGATATCCTTCTACATGCCCTGGACGACTGAGAACAGAAGATCCATTTGCTCGTTCCTGGATCTGGGGGCTTGAGCACTAGCGGCTTGAATAGCTTCTGCTTTTGCCTGTGCTGTAGCAGATTTGGGATGATCTGGGTCCATCACCATGACATTATCCTCAAGATCTGGCTGTAGGGGCAGACGTGGATGATCTAGAGCAAAAATGTGCTTCTCCAACTAAGAGTTGATAAGCAACTGGATGTAGGATGCATAAAAGCAAGAGCGCTTTTGATCAGCAGCAACCCTCTTGATTGTCTCAACAATCAAATCCATGACTCTAATACTGGTGTTCCTGTCAAGGTGGATCAACATGTTAATGGAGTAGCCTCGGATCATCTTGTCATCTCCTGACTTGGGCATCAAGGTGTGCCTTAAAATGGTGTTCATTGTACGGAGGCCTGCTTGCAGATAATAGATGGATCCTAGCTTGTGTGATTGCACCTTGTCTGCAGGGATAGGAGTATACATATCTTTCATGGCATTGTGACTTGCCTTGGGTTCTGAGTATACATCCAGATCACCTTCCTGAGCTTATGGAACCTCTAGAAGTGCAGCCCACTCCTCAACAGTGGATTCATACCTTGCACCTTCAATCATCCAGACAATTCTACCATCTCCGTAGAAGTGTGCAGTGGAGTAGAATTGCATGATCATCTCGTTGTTCCATGTAGTAAGCTCTCTGCCAATGAACTTGTCCAGACCAATGCCATGGAAGTTATCTTGGACACTTGGGAAGTAGTCCACATTATCCTGAATGAACTTCCAATCGATATATCTCATGTCGCTAACAGCCGGGCTCTTGTCAAGCAACACTTTCTCATAAAAATCTTGTTGCTCTCTTGTGTAGAACCTGTAGTCAACAACAGTTTGCCTCCTCTGAGCATAAGTATCTATGGCTCTCCAGGCTCTCAATCCTGAGTCTTTCCTCTTCTTCATGTCCTCAGCAACTAAGTGGCTGGCATCATGCACTTGAATATGTGGTCTAAGCTTCATCAAAGTAGTCAAGTCATCATCTTCAGTTCTGGAGGCAGTCCCCTTGTTCTTCTCAGAAGCTGGAATGTCTCTAGTAGTCCTCTTGGACTTCTGTGTAGCAGCTTTCTTCGAAGTAGGCTTGGTGCTCTTGGAAGTGCCAGTCTTTGGCATAGCATCAGCCATCAGCTTCTTGGCTTTCTTCTTGGGAGGGGCCTTCTCAACATGTTCTTCCTCCTCTTTCTCAGCAGCAGCACCAACAGCCTCCTCTGGATCTTCATACATAGAGGTAGGTCTGCCAATCACATGGACAATCCTTTTCCTGGGCTTCTTCTCCTCTGCCTTCTTAGGCATAGCTTTCCTTGGGGGATCAAAAGAAATAGTGGCTCTACCACTCTCATGTGCCTTGATAGTCTCTGAGCTGGCATAGTTCTTGCTAACAACTCTTCTAGATGAAGTAGCTTCAGTTGCCGACTTCTTGGGAGCCTTTTCTCGATTCTTAGCAAGAATCTCCTCAGCAATGAAATCGTAATCTTCTTCATCAGAGTTGAGATTCTTCCTGGTCATGGTGGGAGCCTTGGGCAACCCATGAGAGCTGGGGGTGCCTGGATCTAAAAAAGAACTGGCTTCTAGGATTGTGCCAGAACTCATGTCAACTCCTTGCTCTGCCAAATTCTGACTGTCCTCTGAGCCTGACATAATGACCATGTGAATAGAGTATAGGTGAGCAAAAGTAGATGAGTCGTCCCAAAATGAGGCTGGTTTTTGAAATTTGAACAATGAATTTTCAAGATTTTTGCATTCTGTCAAATAAATATCGGTATAGCCGGAACAGAATTTTCTGTGGGGCCGAGACCGACTGACTCTCTAACCAAACCTTGGCATCCTTTTCGGTCGGACCGAAAAGAGCAACTCGGTTCCACCGAGTCAGTTCTCAGCCACACAGAAAAGCACATTGGTGAGACCGATATGTTAGTTTTGGTTCCACCGCGATTTATCGAGCGGACGGCAAAACCCTAGAAAATTTGTTGTTTGCAAGATTTTGGAGTTTTGAGTGGATAGGAATACGTGCAAAGGGTGTATCAAAGATAAACACGAATCTAATGCGCAAGAATCAGACGAGGAGTCCAATAGAGATCTAATATGTACCCTAGCTTGGCGCAGATCTTCTACGGCGGCGACGAGGGAGTGGATTTCATCGGCGAAGGTGATTCCCAGCGGCGAAGGAGCGCGGGGAGACAAGGGCGACGACCAGGGGTCTCGTGGGCGGCAGCTTAGGGTTTTGAGGCGCGATGAATGAGATTGAAATTCAAAGCGTCCGGGTCCACAGCTTATATACCCACCACTGTCGGTGACACCGATTCTAATTTTTCAATGTCATCGAGTGCCTCAACTGTCAGCTAACGGGGACACTCGGTGTAACCGAGAAAATGGAATCGGTGGTATCGAGATTGAAAACCAGATCAACCCTAGGCATTCGGTGAGACCAAGATTTTGTGGTTGGTTCCACCGAGATGCACTTGGGAGGTTTTAATGGTCAGTCCTTGTCGATACGGAACTCCGAGTGCTCCACACACAGAGGGATCGAAAAGCACTTGTTCAAATTTTGTGATGCAGCATGAATAGAGTATGAGGTGAGAAAGCATAGATATCTAAAGAAGTGGTCCTAGGCATTCTTGTATGTCCAATTGGCAAAAGATAAATCAAAAGCCAAATAGCAACATTAGGATATCCTCGAATGAGAAAATAAATGCAGACCAACATGCTCACACAATAAGATGTCAAATGAAATAATGGCAAACATGCGCAAACATTCTAGCATCTAACAAGCACTTGGGCGATGACGAAGTCATCTATATATGAGTATTTGACTTAGGAGCCAAGTAAGAGTACTTGATCATAGGTCATACTCATCGTTTAAGCACAAGTGGGGTTACCACTTTTACATAAAGCATTTAATGTTGTCACATACTAAGAAATGCTTTGACTCGAGTCTTAGAGTAAAGCTCCCCCTTGATGTGACATCCCCCCATAAGAGGGATAAACTAACCTTGGGTTTTGTCGATGAAGACTTCATGTTGGTGAGGTAGTGGTGGATGCTCAAGGTTGATGAAGATTACCAAGAGTTGGGAGCATCCTTGTTGTTTCCTTACTCTTCTCACCTACATGGGTTAGTCACAACACACAAGAGACAAATACAAGGATATCTATGGACATGGAGTGCAAAGCATGTGTAATGATGTTCGTTGATTTGTTGATTACCTTGTCCCTTGCTTACCTTTGAGGGAATGTGTGACTCCTTGATCTATTGCATAGGGTTGATGTTGATTACAAATAGATCTTGCCAATAATGAATATGAGTGAATTTCATTGGCGGAGTCACCCCTCAAGAACTCTCTAGTTCTTCTTCTTGGGAATCCACATCAAGTTGATTGGGATCCTTGGTGTTTAAGTAGCACTTGTAGAAGTTGAGATTGTAGTAGCCTTGGGAACCCACTTCATCAAAGCTTGGGATTCATCTTCATAAGAGTCAAAGTCTTCTTGGAGCTTGTTCTTTCCCATGAGCTTGGTGTCTTGTGGTGGAAGGTCATCTTGAGTGTTTGTCCCCTTGGGAAGAGTATTTTCATACTTCTCCTTTTGAGGGACAAACTTGGGATTGGGATATTGACCTTCTTCCCCTTCAACTCCATTAGCGTTGAAGTAGCCAACACCGCGATTCTTTCGGTATCTTCCATGCTTGCGTACAATCTCATCAAATTGTTTGTACCCTTCAAGACTCTTGTAGATACCTTTCTCTATAATTCCTTTCAATAAAGAATTTTCTTGCTCAAGTGTAACTTGGCTAAGAGAATCATCATTAGTGGAATCAATAGAACTACTAGGAGCAACATCATTGGGTTTAGCAGTTTTATTGTTGCTACTAGATGAAGAACCTTTCTTTTCTTTGTTACTAGTTTGCTTAGATTTGACTTGTGGCATGAATGTAGACAAGAGTAGTCGTTTGGCAATATAAGATGAAGTCTTCTTTCGGAGATCGTCATTGATAGCTTTAAGAAATTCATGTTCTTGCTCCAAATTGAGCTTCCCGAAGCGTAGCTTATCATGAGTTCTTACAAGCTCTCTATGATCTTCAAGAGTAGATTCATGAGCTAACTTAAGAGTGTTGAGTTCTTTAGTTAGTTCTTCTATTTTCATGCTATCATTGTCAATTGACTTATCTTGACTAGTATGAGAAACATCAAGTTCATTATGATTAACATCACTAGTTTTATCACATAGCAAGTCATCATCGTAAAGCAAATCATCTTCATCACTATCGAAATCAAGATATTCGGGGTGTGATACCTTGGGGCCTTTAGCCATGAAGCAACTTCCACCTCCTTCATTTGGTGAATCAAATAGATCATATGAGTTGGTTGTCACTAGTGCCATTCCAGCAACACCATCATCTTGACTATAGTCGGAGTTGGAGTGATAGCTTCTCTCGGAGTGGTTGTCGGAGTCGGAGCCGGAAACCCATTCACCAACATGAGCTTGATGCTTTCTTCTTGAGTAGCTCTTGGTGTGCTTGTCTTTCTTCTCTGAGTCCCTACTTCTCCTTGAGGGTCTTCGTTCATAATGATCATCTCTACTCCTTCTCTCTCTTCGAGGTGATTCGTCTCTTGAGCTTCATCTTCTTGGTGGCTCTTCTCCTCGTTTGTAGGGAGCCGAGCACTCATTGGAGTAGTGTCCGGGCTTCCCACAATTGTAGTAGTTTCGGTCATGACTTGACGAACGCTTCTCTTTATATCTTAAGTTGGAGCTGCGATCTTTGCTTCTATTCTTGTAGAACTTGTTGAATTTCTTGACCATGAGGCTTATCTCTTCATTTGTGACAAGGTTATCGCTTGATGTAGCAGGAGCATCACTTGTGGCTTTGTAAGCACCGCTAGACTTGTGATGAAGGTCTTCCTTGTATTTGAGTGTCATCTCATGAGCAACAATTCTACCAATACTTCCGTTGGTTTGAGATCTTTGTAGTTGGGCATCATTTGGATCAATGTGCACACGGTGTCATATCTCTCATCCAAAGCTCGAAGTATGTTCTTGATGATGAACTTGTCAGTCATTTCTTTGCTTCCTAAGCCGGCAATCTCATTTGTGATGAGAGCTAGCCTAGAGTAAATCTCAGCGACTCCTTCACCATCCTTCATCCTGAACTTGTCAAGTTGACCTTGAAGAACATCTAACTTGGATTCTCTCACAGACTCAGTTCCTTCGTGCATATCAACCAAAGTATCCCAAATCTCTTTTGCATGTTCAAGACGGCTGATTTTGTTGAATTCTTCAGGACATAGGCAGCCGAAGAGAATGTCACATGCTTGAGCATTGAGTTGCAACATCTTCAACTCATCCGCACACACTTCACGAATCTGGTTCCTTTCCATCCGCAAAGAATTCACCTTGGAAGCCAACACGAACAATAGCCCAAACGGCGGGATTATGGCCAAGCAAATGCATTTTCAGTTTATGCTTCCAACTGGCAAAATTAGTGCCATCAAAGTACGGACCTCTACGGTGATAATTTCCCTCACTAGATGCCATACATCTCCTACGTTGTGAAACCAATGCAATGGAGACCAAAGCTCTAATACCACTTGTACGATCGAAAGTAGGTCTAGAGGGGGGGTGATTAGACTACTTGACCAAATAAAAGTTTTGCCTTTTCCCAATTTTAATTCTTGGCAAGTTTTAGCATTCATAGCATATCAAGTAACACCCTACACATGCATGTCTAAGAGTGTAGCAGCGGAAAGTAAAGACATTACACATGTAAGTAAAGAGATGGTTAGGAAAGCAAACACAAGTGATGACACGATGATTTTTCCCGTGGTTCCAATAGGTGGTGCTATCATAGGTCCATGTTTATGGAGTCTTCAACCCACGGAGGGTAACGGTCGCGAGAGTCCATGGAGGGCTCTACCCACGGAAGGTTCCACAAAGAAGCAACCTTGACTATTCCATGCGGCTTCCATCCACGAAGGACTAACCTCACTATGGGTAGATCTTCACGAAGTAGGCGATCTCCTTGACCTTGCAAACTTCTTGATTCACTCCACAACACGAAGTAGGAGGCTCCCAAGCGACACCTAACCAATCTAGGAGGCACCACCCTCCAAAAGGTAATAGGCTCGGTAATGACGATGAACTCCTTGCTCTTGTGCTTCAAGATGATAGACTCCTCAACACACAATCACTCTCTCACAGATTTGGCTTGGTAGAAGAGATGGGATTGGTGGAAAGCAACTTGGGGAGGCTAGAAATCAAGATCCATATGGTTGGAGTGGAAGATCTTGGCCTCAACACAAGGGTAGGTGGTTCTCTCTCAGAAAACTGAGTAGGATAGGTATGGAATAGTTCTGAGTGCTTCTCTTTCGAGTGGGTGGTGGTGAAGGGGTATATATAGGCATCCCCTAAAATCCAACCATTACACACAATAAGTCAGACTCGGTGACACCGATGTGTAAATCTCAGTGGTACCGAAGTGACCAAAAGTGGCAACTTTTGAATCTCGAAGGGACCGATACAATTCTCGGTTGCACCGGCAAGGTGACTAAACAGTCAAATTTACCAATCTCAGCGACGCAGATCCACCATTTTCAGTCCGACCGAAAATGAGAACTTGCGTAACAGAATCTTGGCAACCCAACTCGGTGGCACCGAGTGTAGTGTCGGCTGCACCGAAGTGTTAGGGTTTGGCTGAGTCTATCTAGGGTTTAGAATTGGTGGCACCGGAATAGGAATGTTGGTTGCACTGATTTTACATATTTGGCTTAGGACAGACTTTGGTGGGAGACTTTGTGGATGTTTTGGTGACTATCACTTCTGCACGTTTGAGCATATTGTTCACCATCAAAACTTTACCCCCTTTTAATAGTATTGACTTTCCTATGGACTCAAAGTGATTTATCACAAATGTAAAATGTAGATTCCTTTTGCTTGAAGCTTGGCCAACCTATTTCCTTGAATCTTGGGGTAATTCCACGATCCTTTAGCCATCCCTATCATTGAACTTGTCCTGAAATATACTTGGTGGAAACATTAGTTCAGTGACTTATATGTTGTTATTAATTACCAAAACCACCAAGGGAGAAAATGTGCTTTCAACGGGTTGTGGTATGTTGGTTCCCACTGGATCGACATGCACCCTTCCTGCCGTTCATTCTGAGTTTCCGAACCCACGGCCATGGTACCAGTCTATGCAAGCGCAGTTGCTGGTGCCGGTAGGCTCTTGGGGCTGCTGAGCCTCATCCAGTAGAGCTTGACAACATGCAATCGCTGCATTGCAAGCTCGTCGAAATGCTCCATCTCCATGTGCTCCCACTGGTAGCGAATTCCACCCACGACCTGCCTCCACAAGATTTCATGTTGGTATACCTCTACTTTGTCAGGGACTTCATCTCCGATGATGATGCACTCAAGCCTGGCCATATACGGGATCGACGATGACACAACCGTTGTCGAGTGTGATGAAGCGGCATACAAACCCTCCCATCATTGAATCACATAGGGATTCTGGCCATTCTTGGCAAGGCTTCATGCTGGCAAAGGGCATAGTGACGACGGCTCTTCGGGTGTGTCATCAATCATGCCAACAGGCGGCTATAGATCAATTGCGTGGTGCATGAAAAGTATCTCTTCGTACTTCTTCTGCAGAAAGAACATCATGTGCCCAAGGAATGACATGGCGATATCGGTGCTGATGGGCCAGCGCGCCTGCACTGGCTCGTTGTTCTCCTCACTGAGGATGTAATCCAAGAAGGGGCGACATAGTCGACCTTCGAGATTTGCTTGCCTGCATGGGGCCGACGTCGACCTTCGAGCTTTGGTTGCCTGGCAAGGGGCCACCCTCGACCTCCGAGCTTTGGTTGCCTAGCAAGGTGCCGATGTCGAGCTTCGAGCTTTGGTTGCCTGGCATGCTTGGAATAACTAATGGAAGATAGGTGTAGACTAGTTCTGTGCATAGTGTCGATGCATTGCCGCAAGGGTCATATAGAGCTAGCCACTCGCTGGTGGCGGGAAACCGACAGAGGAAGAGGCAGGAAATGTTGGCGTGGATTGTGGGACACGCATATAACACCATTAATTTTTGCACTCGGGCGTATTTGTTCGTAGGTATGATCTGGTGCACACCATTAATAGTTGTACTGAGGACGGTTTCGGGATTTCTCCTAGTTTATTATGCATGTAAATTGTTTATTGAGGTGTGCAACTATTATGTGATTGCATGTTTAATTTGGTTATGCATCTTGTATTTATAAGCACATATCTTGTTGTTTTGTAGACAGAGAAAATCACAATGGAATTACCAGCTATAGTGATGCGTGTAGTTAAGCTACAGTAACCTTGAGTTTGAGCTAATCCTTTTTGATAATAAATGTTTGATCACAATGGAATTATATCTCTTTTCAAATTTCTAATGATCTTCAAAATTCATTTGATAAGTGGTTTAAATATTTTTGCAAACCTGAAAACTAAAATCATGGTTGGGTTACAAATATTCCCTAAGCATTTATAAATTTGAAACCAACTTTTTACAAAGTGTTTAAGTGCCTCTAAACAATAATAAGAGAGGCCAAACTATTGTTTATTTGCCCTTTTTGAATTATGTAAATTTCAAAACAGTTTCTATTGCCCCCAAACTTTTTGTGCCACTGCCTAATGATGCATATGAAATAAAGGGGCCAAACTCCATATTTTACAAAAGTACCTTGGCATTGTTTTTAAATTAAACAAAAGCATTTATTAAGAAAAACACAAATAAGGAAATGCTGAAAATAGGAAAAATGCTTAAGTGCCCTAGGCACTTAGGCCTGCCAACCCAGTGGCTGGCCTAGCTCAACTAGCCCCCCACCCCCCACCCCCACCCCCCGTCGTCTTCCTCCTGTTCACAGGGGAGGACGTGGGCAAGCCGATGCTCGCCAGTGGCCGCGCAAGCGTTGTTGCGGCCATTCGACGACTCCACGTCGCCTAGAAGTTGTCCCTCGGTGCTCGAACCCTAACACTAGATCGCCCCCCCCCCCCCTCCCCCCCCCCCCCCCCGTGCTCGCCCTCTCCCTCGCCCGCTCTCGTCCTCCCACCTTACCCGAGCGTCGCCATGATCGGGTTCGGTTGAAGCTCGCGGCCACCATCATCGCATCGCCCCACAAGGAAGTCCAGGAGCTCCGTCGCTCTCTCCTCCTTCATCTGCCCCCGCCATTGGAGCCGAGGAGCACCGTGTCGCCGCCATCTTCGCCTTCTTCCTCCCCGGCCACCGGAGCTCTGCCGCCTAAATTCGCTACACCGAGCCCTCCCCGAGCGCATTTGAGCACACTTATAGGGCCCGGTAAGCCCCCACTCCTCCTCCCCTCTCTCTTGAGTGCGCGATCCCGCCCTTGTAGCTCCCCTATCGCCAGAGCCAAAGCTCGTCATTGCCTGTGCTCGCCGTTGATGTAGCCATAGCCACCGCAGCCCCTGTCCGAGCACAGCATCGAGCTTCTGGAGCTCGTAGGAAGCTAATGCACCCAGGCACGTTCCTTCCTGATCTCCCTAGCCTCGATCCCGACCACACTCGTACACCGGCATCCACTCCACTCGTCGTCGGCAACAAATCCGTCCATCGCAGCCTCGGCTACCACACCATATCGACGCGGGTCGTTCCCCGCGTCCATTTCCGCCCAAACACACGTGAAATGGTGCCCTGTAGGAGAAACTCGATGCCTAGCTGAGCCCTTCGCCGCATTTCTTGATCGTCGACGATTCTACGGCTGTCATCGCTAACCTGGCCGACCTGGGGCCACCCCCAGCGTTGCTGCCAGTGGGCCAAGGCCCCCTGTTGACCAGTTGACCATGGTTAACTCGTTGATTGGGTGGTGCCCAGTCACTGCCATGTGGGCCACAGACCCCCTGGTCCACTGACATGTGGGCCACACCTGTTAATTAAATAAATAATTAGAGTAACCTAATAAGTCTATGATAGGTGGGTCTCCGTGCTAATTAAATTGATTTAGTTAAATATAAACACTAGATTAACTCTGTACCTATGACAACTAGGCCCCACATGTCAGTTTGACTAGTCAAACTGACTGTTGACTGTTGATGTCATCTTGATGTAATAAAATGATTTTTTTTGAATTAAAATAAATCTGTTAATTTCAAAATATTAATAAAACTTTGAAAATTATGATAAATTAATCTATGACTCAGATGAAAATAATTTATATATGAAAGTTCCTCAACAAAAATCATGAATCAGAATACGCTGTCCACTCATCTCTCACATGCCCCTAACATGATGAACATGGACATTTGGCGTTAGGTTCATCTGTCCAGTAATAGCCAAAGACCCGGGAAATATCGTCGGATATTTTCCCGCTCCGTCTATGAAGTGTAGTACTGTGTTAGCTCATCCCTAGCACTGTATATTGCCATGTCATGCATTGTGTTGCATCTACTTGCTTGTATTTATTGTTTCTTCCCTCCTCTTTTCTTCGGTAGACACCGAGACTAATGATGCAGCCGGGTACGACTACACCACTGATGATCATCCTTTTGTAGCAGAGCAACAAGGCAAGTCACACACCCCCCTTGATCATTCCGATATCGCCCATTTCTTTCTCTCTCCCGCTTTCATTAGATTTTGCTACTGTTGTAGATAGCTCATATTCTGATGCATAGCTTGTTTTTGTTAAATTGTTGGTATGCCTTAATGCATATTAAATGCTTAGTGTGGGTTGATTAGTGATCCCCAGTAACCCCACTTGACACTGTTACCCCTGCTTCATCATTCATGACTTGAAGACTCGATCAACGGATCGACAAGCCATGCCTGTCACATTCACCGCACACACACACCCCTAGTTGTACGACTCTATAGAGCTACTATTGAGTGTCGAGGGTGACACCTCGTAAAGTACTCATGATGTTAACTCTGTAGTGTAGCTAGTTGGTCATGGTTATCGAGGGTGATATCTCCTTCACCACTCCCGACGACGACTCTGTCGTGGGACACCTCAAGTGTAGGCCATTGAGGGTGATTCCTCTTTGGTCACCTTGATCATTACATTGGGTGAGATCCTTCGAGGTTGACCCCTCGGGTTTCCCCCTTGATGTTATGGACACACAATTACAATAACTTTACTACTGATACATGTTGAGGTTAGGATGACCTGAAGAGGGTTTGTGTAATGATGACAAGGCATGGTCAGGCATTCTTGGCCCTTGCCACAAGTCCTCGAGATGGGGCGACGGGACCACATATCGTGGATCATCGATCGTCACCGCAGCTAACAAAACATTAATGGGTTTGGATATGTGATCTAAAAAGGCCTCTGGCCTGTTTTCACACTAACCAACACGCGGGAATAAATATGGGTACTCTACGTCGTACATTCGCCCGAAAGTTCTTCAGATGTCACAGTTGAGTGACACGTGCCCGGGTAGCCCATGTAAGCATCGTCTTTGTATTAAGATGTGTCAGGACTCACACCGGCCGTCCATGCAAGGCGCAGGATTGTGAAGGGAGATTGGCTCGTGACCCCTTTGCATTTAGGATGTAGGCCGGCGTGTGACCTCTCTGTTGAGCCTAGGTAGGACTACGGCATGTCGATTAGCCGAGGCCGGGCATTACCCGAGCAAGTGTGTCCGGCCAAAGTTAATTGAGCATGTTGGGCAAGTTGGTGCACCCCTACATGGAAGTATATCTATTCGAATAGACGTGTTCACGATAACGGATGCTCGGAGTTGTATCATGATCTTACAACTAGAAATGGAGATTTTGAAATGAATGTGTTGGATCCAAGATTGCTTTCTCACAGGGAGTCAAGGAAGAATCTTTGTGCGGTACTTAAATAACTTACTACTTATGAAAATGCTAACCTACACTCTTCTAATGTTGCAATACAATGAAGATGCTAGTATTCGATAGGACTAGGCTTTCCCCCTCTATTATGGCATTTCTACAGCTAGTCCAAAGATATAGCTCCATTCCTTTGATAATGTTGTATACTTAGCATAGATCCAATGTAAGTCTCGCGAGTACATTGGATGAGTACTCACGGTTGTTTTGCTGCCCTTTTTCCCTCGATATGTTTACTGCGTTCAGATGACGAAGCCCAAGAGACAGTTGATCCCGCCAACTACTACTACTACCAGGATGGAGCTTACTACTACGTGGAGGCTGCCCCCGACTAGCAGTAGGATAGGAGGCTCCCAGGCAGGAGGCATTGCCTTTTCGATCTGTAGTTGATGTTGTGCTAATCTTCTTAAGGCAAACTTGTTTACTTATGTCTGTACCGAGATATTTTTTCTTTCGCTAACTCGTTTGTATTCGACCTTATGTATTCGAGCCCTCGAGGCCCCTAGCTTGTAATATGAAGCTATGACTTTAATATCTGTCTGGAATTGTGTTTTGATATCTTCCCGTGAATCCCTAATCTTGATCGTGCATATTTGCATGTATGATTAGTGTACAATCAAAATGGGGGCGCCACGCTACCCCAGCCGACTGGCTCTCTCAAACCGTCTAACCCCATATGTGCCTGCAAGCCCGGATAGCGGCGATGAGGCAACCTACTCGGGGCCAAAGGCAACCAATAGAGGGGGCCCACACATGACCCAGTGCAAGTGTGCACAATTGGTTGTGGGGTTATGGGTAGTCCACACATCATTAACCTCCCAGCTGGATCGCCCCGGCGTGCACCGTCCGAGGAGATCGGGCAATAGAGCCGCCTTGGGAGGCTCTTTCCACAAGCCACCCACCAATGGCCACCATGACGGCCCAAGAGGACGCTACTAGGAGGGCCCGACCTTCCCATCGCGTGCGGAACAATGCATGGGGCATCGCTAGAGGGTGCGCCTGACGTCGCCCAATGATGGTGGCCCTGGGGGGCAATGGGTGGTCCACCCATCATGGACCTCCTAGGAGGGACCAGGTAGACCATCGGCCATGCAGCCTTCAACTACGGACACCGCCCAACAACGGGTGAACCGGACACGCCGAAAGGTCCATCCGTCATGGACCATCCAGCCGAATCACCTTGGTCTACGTTGTCTAGACAAATCGAATGGACTGGAGCCCCCTGTTGGAAATATGCCCTAGAGGCAATAATTAATTAGTTATTATCATATTTCCTTGTTCATGATAATCGTTTATTATCCATGCTATAATTGTATTGAATGGAAACACATTACATGTGTGGGTAAATAGACGACACTCTGTCCCTAGTATGCCTCTAGTGAACTAGCGCGTTGATCAAAGATGGTCAAGGTTTCCTAGCCATTGACATGTGATGTCATTTGATAACGGGATCACATCATTAGGAGAATGATGTGATGGACAAGACCCAAACTACAAACGTAGCATATGATCGTGTCAGTTTATTGCTACTGTTTTCTGCATGTCAAAGTATGTGTTCCTATGACCATGAGATCATGCAAATCACTGACATCGGAGGAGTACCTTGTGTGTATCAAACGTCGCAATGTAACTGGGTGACTATAAAGGTGCTCTACAGGTATCTTCGAGGGTGTCTGTTGAGTTGGCATGGATCAAGACTGGGATTTGTTACTCCGTGTGACGGAGAGGTATCTCAGGGCCCACTCGGTAATACAACATCACAATAAGCCTTGCAAGCAATGTGACTAAGTGTTAGTCACGGGATCTTGTATTACGGAACGAGTAAAGAGACTTGCCGGTAACGAGGTTGAACTAGGTATGGAGATACCGACGATCGAATCTCGGGCAAGTAACATACCGAAGAACAAAGGGAACACCATACAAGATTAACTGAATCCTTGACATAGAGGTTCGACCGATAAAGATCTTCATAGAATATGTAGGAACCAATGTGTACATCTAGGTCCCGCCATTGGTTATTGACCGTAGAGGTGTCTTGGTCATGTCTACATAGTTCTCGAACCTACAGGGTCTACACACTTAAGGTTTGGTGATGTTTCGGTAGTATAGAGTTATGTATGGTGGTGACCGAAGATTGTTCGGGGTCCCGGATGAGATCCCGGACATCACGAGGAGCTCCGGAATGGTCCGGAGGTAAATATTCATATATAGGAAGTCCTATTTTGATCGCCGAAAAAGTTTCGAGCTCATCGGTAGGGTATCGGGAGTGTCGGTAGTGTACCGGGGGAGCATCGGGAGAGGTATTTCGACCCAAGAGGCTACATGGGCTGTGGGAGGGTGGAAACCAGCCCTTAGTGGGCTGGTGGAAGTCCTCTAAGAGGACCATGCGGCTGGACTTGAGAAAGAGAGAAAAAAGGCAAGGTGGAAATAAAATCCAAGTAGGAAAGGAGGAATCCTAATCCTACTAGGATTGGAGGAGGATTCCTCCAATCCTCCTTGCGCAAGGGCAGCCTTGGCGCCAGCCCTCCTCCTCCCTCCCTCTTATATATACTGGTGGTATTGGGTGTTTTGCACTTAATTTGACGGACGGCCACGTGCTACCCGTTCCACCGGTGCTTCTCTAGATCGGATTTCTGCAGTGCTTAGGCGAAGCCCTGCCGGAATTGCTCCACCACCATCGCCGGAGTGCCGTCACGCTGCCGGTGAACTCTTCTTCCTCTTCACTTCCTCTTGGTGGATCAAGATGGTGGAGATCGTCATCAAGCTGCACGTGTGCTGAATGCGGAGGTGCCGTCCGTTCGGCGCTAGATCGGAAGGACCGTGATCAAGATAGCGAGACGGTTCGTCACGAGTTCGCGGGACGGATCGTGATGAGTTCGCGGGATGGATCGTGATCAGTTCGTGGGACGGATCGTGATGAGTTCAGGGGACGGATCGTGATGAGATCGCGGGACGCTCGGCGATTTGGATCGCGAAGACGTTCGACTACACCAACCGCGTTTCTTAACGCTTCCCGCTTAGCGATCTACAAGGGTACGTAGATACACTCTCCCTCTCGTAGATGCTCATCACCATGGATAGATCTGCATGTGCGTAGGAAAATTTTTGTTTCCCATGCGACGTTCCCCAACAGTGGCATCATGAGCTAGGTCTATGTGTTGATGAGATCTCGAGTAGAACACAAAAGGTTTGTGGGCATTGATGCTTAGATTGCTTCCTCCCTTGGTCGGATTTTGGTTCAGCGGTATTGTGAGATGAAGCCGCCCTGACCAACATTACTTGTACGCTTACGAGAGACCGGTTCCCTCGACGCAACTTGTTGCCTAGATGGGTTGTGGGTGGCAGTTTCTCTCACTTTAGTTGGATCGGATTCGACAAAGGCGGTCCTTGAGAAGGTTGAAAAGCAAATTATGTATCACCGTTGTGGTTTATGCGTAGGTGAGAATCGTTCTTGCTAGAAACCCGTAGCAGCCACGTAAAACATGCAGCAACAATTAGAGGATGTCTAACTTGTTTTTGCAGGGTATGTTGTGATGTGATATGGCCAATTACATGATGTGATATATGTGATGTATGAGATGATCATGTGATGTATAGAATTTCACGACTTGCATGTCGATGAGTACGGAAACCAGCAAGAGCCATAGGGTTGTCTTTAATTATTGTATGACCTGCGTGTCCATCATTAAGCGCTATGTAATGCTTTACTTTACCGCTAAACGGTAGCAATAGTAGTAGAAGCATGTTGGGCGACACAACCCCGATGGCGACACGTTGATGGAGATCAAGATGATGGAGATCATGGTGTCTTGTCGGTAATGATGGAGATCATGCCGGTGCTTTCAAGATGGAGATCTAAAGCACAAGTTCATGGCCATATCATGTCACTTATGAATTGCATGTGATGTTAATCCTTTTATGCACCTTGTTTTGCTTAGTACGACGGTAGAATTATAAGGTGATCCCTCACTTAAATTTCAAGATAAATTGTGTTCTCCCCGAGTGTGCACCGTTGTGAAAGTTCGTCGTGTTGAGACACCACGTGATGATCGGGTGTGATAGACTCTACATTCACATACAACGGGTGCAAGCCAGTGTTGCACGCGCAGAACACTCGGGTTAAACTTGACGAGCCTAGCATGTACAGACATGGCCTCGGAACACAAGAGACCGAAAGGTCGAACATGAGTCATATAGTAGGTATGATCAACATGATGATGTTCACCATTGTAACCACCTCAACTCACGTGATGATCGGACTTGAGTTGGTGAATTTGGATCATGTATCACTCAAATGACCGGAGGGATGTCAATTTGAGTGGGAGTTCTTAAGTAATATGATTAATTGAACTCATTATCATGAACATAGTCAGTAGTGTCTTTGCAAATTATGTTGTAGATTACTTGCTCACGCTGTAGCGCCCTTGAATTTTTATATGTTCCTAGAGAAATAGAGTTGAAAGATGATGGTAGCAATATTGCGGATTGGCTCCGTGATTTGAGGATTGTCCTCGTTGCTGCACAGAAGGCTTATGTCCTTAATGCACCGCTCGGTGCGCCAACCCCTCTAGCGTCGTCTGTAGATGTTGTGAACATCTGACAGGTACGTGCTAATGACTACTTGATAGTTTAGTGTGTCATGCATTACGTCTTAGAATTGAGGCTTCAAAACGTTTTGAACGTCACGGAACATATGAGATGTTCTAAGAGCTGAAATTAGGATCCCAGGCTCATGCCCGTGTTGCAAGATATGAGATCTCCAACAAGATTCTTTGCCTGCAAGATGAACGAGAATAGCTCAATCGTTGAGCATGTGCTCAAATTTTCTGGGTGCTACAATCGCTTGAATCGAGTGGGAGTTCATCTTCCAGATAAGATAGTGATTGATATAGTTCTCCAAGTCACTTTCACTAAGCTACTAGAACTTGGTGATGAACTATAAAATGCCAGGGATCGAATTAATGATCCCTGAGCTGTTTGTGATGTTTGACACCGCGAAGGTAGAAATCAAGAAGGAGCATCAAGTGTTGATGGTTAGTATAACCACTAGTTTCGAGAAGGGCAAGGGCAAAGGTGGGAAACTTCATGGATGGCAAGTCAGTTGCTGCTCCAGTGAAGCAACCCAAAGTTGAACCCAAACCCGAGACTAAGTGCTTCAATTATGAGGAGAGAGGTCGCTGAAGCGGAACAACCCTAGATACTTGGTAGATAAGAAGGCTGGCAACGTCGACAGAAGTATATTTGATATACGTGTTATTGATGTGTACCTTGCTTGTGCTCCTAGTAGCACCTGGGTATTGGATACCGGTTCAGTTGCTAAATGTTAGTAACTCGAAATAAAAGCTACGGAATAAACGGAGAACTATCTAAGTGTGAGGTGACGATGTGTGTTGGAAATGTTTCCAAGGTTGATGTGATAAACATCGCACGCTCTCTCTACCTTCGAGATTAGTGACGAACCTAAATAAATGTTATTTGGTGTTTTTGCGTTGAGCATGAACGTGATTAGATCATGTTCATTGCAACACGGTTATTCATTTAAGTTAGAGAACAATGGTTATTTTATTTACATGAATAATACCTTCAACGGTCATGCACCCACTAAAGAATGGTTTGTTGAAACTTGATCGTATTAATACACATGTTCATAACATTGATGCCAAAGATATACAAAGTTAATAATAATAGTACCACATACTTGTGGCACTGCCGCTAAATGTCATATTGGTATAAAACGCATGAAGAAATTCCATGCTGATGGATCTTTGGACTCATTCGATCTCGAATCGGTTGAGACATGCGAACCATGCCTCTTGGTCAAGATGACTAAGGACCCCGTTTTCTGTTTTGATGAAGCGGGCAAGTGATTTATTGGAAATGATACATGTTGATGTATGCAATCCAATGAGTCTTGTAGCATGCGCTGGATATCATTATTTTCTTACCTTCACTTATGATTTGAGTAGATATAGTGTATATTTACTTAATGAAACACAAGTCTGAATCGTTTGAAAGGTTCAAGCAAATTCAGAGTGAAGTTTAAGATCATCGTGACAAGAAGATAAAAATGTTTGCGATATGATCGTGGAGGTGAATATCTGAGTTACGAGTTTGGCATACAACTTTAGACAATGTGAAAGTTGTTTCAGAACTCACGCCACCTGGAACACCATAGTGTGATGGTGTGTCCGAAGGTCATAGTCGTGCTCTATTGGATATGGTGCGTGCTATGATGTCTATTATCGTTTTGTTACTATAATTTTGGGGTTATGCATTAGAGACAACTACATTCACTTTAAATAGGGCACCATCTAAATCTGTTGAGATGACACCGTGTGAACTATGGTTTGATAGAAACCTAAGCTGTCATTTCTTAATGTTTGGGGCTGCGACGCTTGTGTGGAAAATGTTTTCACCTAATGAGCTCGAACCCAAAGCAGACAAATGCATCTTCATAGAATACCCTAAGAACAATTGGGTGAACCTTCTATATCAGATCCAAGCATAAAATGTTTGTTGCTAAAACTGGGTCCTTTCTTGAGAAAGGGTTTCTCTTGAAAGAATTGAGTGGGAGGAGGATAGAACTTGATGAGGTTATTGAACCTATGCTTCAACCAGAAAGTAGCGCAGCGTAGAAAGATGTTTCTGTGAAGCCTACGTCAGTTGAAGAGGAAGTTAATGATGATGATCATGAAGCTTCGGATCAAGTTACTATCGACCTACGAGGAAAATAGAACTTGATGAGGTTATTGAACCTTTACTTCAACCAGAAAGTGGCGCAGTGCAGAAAGATGTTTCTGTGAAGCCTACGTCAGTTGAAGAGGAAGTTAATGATGATGATCATGAAGCTTCGGATCAAGTTACTATCGAACTTCATAGGTCGACAAGGACGTGTACTGCTACTGAGCGGTACGACAACCCTGTCTTGGAGGTCATGTTGTTGGACAACGATGAACCTACGAACTATGGAGAAGCGATGATGGGCCCGGAAACCAACAAATGGTTAGAGGCCATGAAATCCGAGAAAGGATCCATGTATGAAAACCAAGTATAGACTTTGGTGGACTTGCTCGTTGGACGACAGGTCGTTAAGTACAAATGGATCTTTAAAATGAAGACAAACGCTGATGGTAAATGTTACCATTTGTAAAGCTCGACTTGTTCCAAAGTAGTTTACGACAAGTTCAAAGAGTTGACTGAGATGAGACTTTCTCACTCGTAGCGATGCTAAAGTCTGTTGGAATTATGTTAGCAGTTGCTGCATTTTTCAATTATGAAATTTGGCAGATGGATGCCAAAACATCGTTTCCTTCCTTAAGGAAAGGTTGTATGAGATATAACTAGAAGGTTTTGTCAGTCCTAAGGATGCTAAAAGGTGTGCGAGCTTTAGTGATTCTTCTATGAATTGAAGCAAGCATCTCGGAGTTGGAATATACACTTTGATGAGGTGATCAAAGTTTTTGAGTCTATACAAAGTTTACAAGAAACTTGTATTTGTAATAAAGTGAGTGGGAGCACTATAGAGTTTCTGATAAGTATATGTGGATGACATATTGCTATTCGGAAATGATGTAGAATTTCTGGAGAGCATAAACGGTTGTTTGAAAAGAGTTTTCAAAGGAAGACCTGGATAAAGCTACCTAATTGTTGAGCATCAAGATCTATAAAGATAGATCAAGATGTTTGATAATACTTTCAATGAGTACATACCTTGGCAAGATTTTGAAAGAGTTCAAAATGGATTAGTCAGAGAGAAGTGTTCTCGCCTGCTTTGCAAGGTGTGAAGTTGAGTGAGACTCAAAGCTCGACCACGGCAGAAGAAAGAGAAAGGACAAATGTCGTCCCCTATGCCTTTGCCATAGGCTCTGTATAGTATGCCATGATGTGTACCGCACCTATGTGTGCCTTGCCATGAGTCCGTCAAGGGGTACAAGAGTGATCCAGGAGTGGATCACTGGACAGCGGTCAAGATTATCCTTAGTAACTAAAAACTAAGGAGATGTTTCTCGATTATGGAGGTGATAAAGAGTTCATCGTAAAGAGTTACGTCGATGCAAGCTTTAACACCAATCCGGATAACTCGTAGTAGCAATCTGGATACGTATAGTAGGAGCAGCCATTTGGAATAGTACCAAGTGTGGTAGCGGTGTTTACAGTTTGGCATAGAGATTTGCAAAGTACACACGGATCTGAATGTCGTAGACCCGTTGACTATAAGACCTCTCTCACATGCAAAGCATGATCAAGCCCCAGAACTCATTGGGTGTTAGATTCATAACAATGTGAATCACATGGTGATGTGAACTAGATTATTGACTCTAGTGCAAGTGGGAGATTGTTAGAAATATGCCCTAGAGGCAATAATAAATTAGTTATTATCATATTTCCCTGTTCATGATAATCGTTTATTATCCATGCTATAATTGTATTGAATGGAAACACATTAGATGTGTGGGTAAATAGACGACACTCTGTCCCTAGTATGCCTCTAGTGAACTAGCTCGTTGATCAAAGATGGTGAAGGTTTCCTAGCCATTGACATGTGATGTCATTTCATAACGGGATCACATCATTAGGAGAATGATGTGATGGACAAGACCCAAACTACAAACGTAGCATATGATCGTGTCAGTTTATTGCTACTGTTTTTTGCATGTCAAAGTATGTGTTCCTATGACCATGAGATCATGCAACTCACTGACATCGGAGGAGTACCTTGTGTGTATCAAATGTCGCAACGTAACTGGGTGACTATAAAGGTGCTCTACAGGTATCTCCAGGGTGTCTGTTGAGTTGGCATGGATCAAGACTGGGATTTGTTACTCCGTGTGACGGAGAGGTATCTCAGGGCCCACTCGGTAATACAACATCACAATAAGCCTTGCAAGCAATGTGACTAATTGTTAGTCACGGGATCTTGTATTACAGAACGAGTAAAGAGACTTGTCGGTAACGAGGTTGAACTAGGTATGAAGATACCGACGATCGAATCTCGGGCAAGTAACATACCGAAGAACGAAGGGAACACCATAAGGATTAACTGAATCCTTGACATAGAGGTTCGACCGATAAAGATCTTCGTAGAATATGTAGGAACCAATGTGGACATCTAGGTCCCGCCATTGGTTATTGATCGTAGAGGTGTCTCGGTCATGTCTACATAGTTCTCGAACCCGCAGGGTTTGCACACTTAAGGTTTGGTGATGTTTCGATAGTATAGAGTTATGTATGGTGGTGACCGAAGGTTGTTCGGAGTCCCGGATGAGACCCCGGACATCACGAGGAGCTCCGGAATGGTCCTAAGGTAAAGATTCATATATAGGAAGTCCTATTTTGGTCGCCGGAAAAGTTTCGGGCTCATCGGTAGGGTACCGGGAGTGCCAGGAGTGTACCGGGGGACCATCGGGAGAGGTATTTCGACCCAAGAGGCTACATGGGCTGTGGTAGGGTGGAAACCAGCCCTTAGTGGGCTGGTGAAAGTCCTCTAAGAGGCCCATGCGGCTGGACTTGAGAAAGAGAGAAAAAAGCCAAGGTGGAAATAAAATCCAAGTAGGAAATGAGGAATCTTAATCCTACTAGGATTGGAGGAGGATTTCTCCAATCCTCCTTGCGCAAGGGCAGCCTTGGTGCCAGCCCTCCTCCTCCCTCCCTTTTATATATACTGGTGGTATTGGGTGTTTTGCACTTAATTTGACGGCCACGTGCTACCTGTTCCACCGGTGCTCCTCTAGATCGGATTTCTGCAGTGCTTAGGCGAAGCCCTGCCGGAATTGCTCCACCACCATCGCTGGAGCGCCGTCACGCTGCTGGTGAACTCTTCTTCCTCTTCACTTCCTCTTGCTGGATCAAGACGGTGGAGATCATCATCAAGCTGCACGTGTGCTGAACGCGGAGGTGCCGTCCGTTCGGCTCTAGATCGGAAGGACCGTGATCAAGATCGCGAGACGGTTCGTGATGAGTTCGCGGGACGGATCATGATGAGTTCGTGGGACGGATCGTGATGAGTTCGCGGGACGGATCGTGATGAGTTCACAGGACTGATGGTGATGAGATCGCGGGACGCTCGGCGATTTGGATCGCGAAGACGTTCGACTGCACCAACTGCGTTTCTTAACGCTTCCCGCTTAGCGATCTACAAGGGTACGTAGATCCACTCTCCCTCTCGTAGATGCTCATCATCATGGATAGATCTGCGTGTGCGTAGGAAAAATTTTGTTTCCATGCGATGTTCCCCAACACCCCTCCTCCCCAAGAGGCTCCCGCCGCAAGCCAACCAGCAATGAACGGCCAAGAGCCTCTCTTTGCCCTCGATGAACCCAAGAAGGCGGGTCCAGGATCCTTTATAGGAGTAATATCTTGTGCTTAGTGTGAATTACTAATGTGTATCATTCATTTCAATATCTTGTGATATAATTTGTATTTGGTGAGTATCAATAATTTCCATATCTTATGATATATGTAAGTTGATGCGGCTTATTTTTGCTTGCTAAAATCCTCGATGTTCTCATTTTGTTTAGTTTAAGTTGTTGATGCACTTAGTTGATCTTGGTATATTTCGAATTTGTGCTTGAAAAGTATCAACCTAGTTTATTTTCACATTAGAATAAAGTCAAATCCGTAAAAGTTTTCAAAACACCTATTCATCACACCACCACCCCTTCTAGGCAACATATTGGTCCTTCACATGGGCTGCAAACATGTCTAAAAAGCATGTGTTGTAAATGGGTCGAAGAAACCATGGGCCGCAAACAGGCAAAAGAACTTTGGGACACAGACCGAAAGAACCATGGTCTCAAATGGGTCTCCAATAGAACATCTTACACATGTCATCCAGAGAATTACCCACGTCGACTAATAGATGTGAGACACTTGTTCCGATGAACACCTACCACATGGTAGGCTTCGTCCAACAAGGAGCCGACACGTCGACTCTCCACAGGATGACACATGGCTAACATGTTTTGGATCCGGTACTTGCACTCGTTAGGTTAACGAAGACCGGTTATGGCGTCTGCCATGGGGCGGGCATGTCCCTGTTGAACCTGTCACCCGCGACGAAAACCACTTACATGATGCTTCATTTTTTACATGGAAGAGCACACTTCATAACAAAAAAACTATTTACCATTGAAATAATCTACTAAATCAATGGTATCACATTCTTGATCTGTTATAAATTCATCATGGATGTACATCAATGACTAAAAACCACACCTTAGGCCATTTATAACTGAATCCCTAAAAATAGACGAGTAAATGTCGGAGTAAACCTTAGTGGAGTATATTTACTCCAGTAACGGGACCTAGTAGATCCCCTACATATAATGGAGTATCTTATTTTTGGGTTATGCATTTCGTCAAACACTTTTCAAGCACAATCAGCATCGCAAACATTCTTCATAAAGCAATAAAAATCAAACCCTGTGGCGATGGAAGTACCCCGTGGTGATGGTGTCGACGACGAGCATGGTACGAGGCCGACGAATGGGAACTTTTGCCACAACCCGTCGACCCCCAAAACAACTAGGTTATTCACGAAACTTTGAATACCAACCCTCCGGCACCTTGAAGAACGATGGCACTAGATCGGGAAAGATGAATGACCAATGGAAAATCCAAGGACAACCCCTATCTCAGTCTCCTTTCTCGGTACCTCAGGAAGCGGTACCTGGAATTAGTGCCCCCGGAGACCGGACTCAGGGCTAGTGTTGGGTAGCCGGGCCCACTAGAATTCAAGTGCTTCGAAAGCCTTGACGGTGAAGAAAATGTCTGCGTCCGAGCTCAGCGTCGAGAACCTCCGCCCCAGCGATGGGATGTCCGGCCCGCCGCGCTGGCCACGAGGATGAAGAAGACGGCGATGGACTGCCGGTCGCGGCCCAGGTGAGCTTGGGCGCGAGCTCCTCGTCTTGGATGGGCCGCGGCAACGGGCGACGGCGGGCAGGGTGGGGGCCGACGGTGGGCGGGGGTGCCGGGAGGATGAGGAGCGGTGGAGCGATTGCCGAGGGGGCGGGGAGGGGTCGACGATGGGAAGAAGGGCCGGGAAGGGGGGTTAGCAGTGGGCAAGGTTCGGGAAGGGTGGCCGGCGGCGGGCGGAATCGTCGGGAAGGAGGGCTGAAGGCGGGTGGGGGTGTCGGGGAGGGGATGGGCGTGCGCGAGCGAGCGCTATAAATTTTACTCTAGCCCTAGTTAACAGAGTATATTTAGGAAATGGTTGGGGTGGAGTAAAAAATTTACTCCTTACTAGGATAAGAAATTGTCTAGGTGCGTCGTAATGGAGTAAAAACGAATTTTTACTCCTTACGGCCTTTACGGTATCGGTTAAAAATAGCTTAGAAGATGTATTATCATCATTGTATTTTTGTGTTGTACAGTGAAAATGATGAAATAATACTTGGGCGGTCATTGAGCATGGAATCGAAGGGCAAGGATAGCTTAAAAAGGTTTTATATTACGAGACGAAGAAAGTATTATGTACTCTGATAAATTATGCTTACCTCTGAGTATCTATCTGGCATCAGCAGCCTAGAAGTTGTAGACGGATGTATGCAAACCACGCAGACCTCATCTCGAAACCTCCATCATGTTCATGCCGACCAGACCTCCTGTCAGATTCGCATCACATATCATACTCTTGGTACAGGCCAGAATCTGGAGGACCAGGTGCAACATGGAAGCAAACTCGAGATAATATATATATGCTGCACTATGCGGATGACCATCATGCATCCTGAGTCTGCATGCATGCAGTGTGCGGAGATCATCCATAGATCGTCCTCACGGACCGATAGAGAAAGGAACATACCACTGTCCATCGGCGCCATGCTCCTATGGAAGCGACCAACTAAACTAGTTACATTTATTTGCAGATCGATAATGCGTGCACACTCGTACGAGCGCACTGTTTTTTCGGGTACGCTAGTGGTTGGTTGGTGATCATCACCATCATGCAGATGCGGTACCTACATACGTGTAAAGAAACATTTAGAACTGTGCTAGTGTTGAGATCGGCAAGAGATATACAGCTGGCGATCGATCTAGCTACTAGTTGAACTGTACCATGTAGGGGGGATGGGGGGTTAGCCAGCCAGTAAAAACCACGGTACAGAGCACTGAAGGATCTAATTAACCTTGCACTGCGATGCGCCTGCAAATTCCTTATTCTGATAAAAAAAAGCCATACAAGCTTCTAAATAGGTGCCAAAAGCCGAAGCAAAAACACACCTATTTAGAAGCTTTTTAAACTTTTTTGTCAAAGTAAAAAAGCTGCAAAAGCAAAAACGAAACCCCAAACAAACAGGGCATATAACTATATAACGGTTGGTCAGCTCTGGCTTGGTCTTGCGCAGAGAATAAGTGTAGCTTCATGTGCAGTATTGCTGGCTTGGGCTCAAGAGCTGGGTAGTAGGAGTAGCATCTGGCCGGAGTCCAACTATGTATACATTTCTTCATTTCATGCGAGAACTAGTTGGAGGGTACCTTACTAAAGCACATTGGGTAAGTGATAAGAGTCGAGTATGGTTTTCTCGTGAAGGTTGACGCATGTGTTAATTCATCTCTTCATGCAGAAGCGAGGGCTCTGCTTTTCGGTTCCCATCTTGCTTTTGTTGCTCAGCTCAACCAGGCTACGCTACTATCTGACAATAGCGTGTGTGAATTAAATATATGACGCATTTTGGCATCTTTTCAGTTCAAAAAAAATCTTCATTTTATTAGGGACCCTTGAAGCCTAGGTCAGAGAGATGTGTGGGTCAACCGTGTCGTTGTAGGGTGTTTGCATATACAGCACCAGTAGATAATTCAGTGTCGTTCATTAGAGACCTGCAGCCAGGTTACTTTGACAGTGGGGTTGTACGCATCGTGCTGATGTAAAGACAGAAGATATGCCTTTTAAAAAAAAAGTTACTTTGACAGTACACCATCCTGCAACAAAATGTGAATCCAAGCAAGTTCGTGCTCTGCTTTGCAGATTAACCGGTTACGCAGAGCGGGAGAAAATTGCATAAATCAGCCTTTTTTATGCTAGTGTTGCATAAAACACCTACTTTACAGATTTATTGCACAAAAAACCACATATTGGGATAATACGTTGTAGCTAGGTCTAATTCACCATTTAGGTATGTTGACATGATTTCTGACAAATGCGTTCAGTTTATAAGTGCGGCGGTGGCAAAAAACGGCCACATCAACAGCCAACTAGAACTGTCAATGTCTCACAATCCTTTGCTTCAATTGAGCTGAATTTCTCTCAAAATATTAGTGAGTGCATGTATGATTTATGGAAAAAAATTGTATTTTTTAAAATTGTTAAATTTTGAACAAAAAAATTTGAACTAGCCAACTAGCATTGCAAATATCTCACAAACCGTTGGTCCAGATGAGCTGCGATTTTCTCAGAATAGTGTTGGATACATGTGTGATTTAATAAAATTGTTTTGCATTTTCTTGAAAATTCTGAATTTTGAGTAAAGAAAATTGTATGAGCCCATGTAAACTGTCAATATCTCATTATAATGCTGGATCACATTATGGTGAGATATTTTATAATGCTGGTCTATGAGCTAATGAGTCCAGACTGCCAAGAGCAAGACTAGTCTCCCACCTTTGGTTAGTAACGGAGCTCTCCATCCGAAGAGTTGTCGATCGAGAGTGTCCGTTAATGGCTGGAAACCCTTAGCATAAAGTTGTTTGGAGGTTGGAGGCAAGGCCGACGTTGAGAGATAGTGTGGCAATAATTATCCTTCGTTTTCGAAACATTTTTGCCCTTGTTTGCTTTTTTAAACTTGCCCTTGCCCGTCTCATTTGTTTTAAAGCCTCCGGTATGAAGCTCATCCCTAATGTTGATGTCTTTCAAGTCATGTCTCGTCCTTGGCCCATCTTTCTGGCATGTCGAAGAGTGTACCAAGCAAACTCTCGCACACATTCTTTGTAATATACTCCCTCCGTTCTAAAATAAATGTCTTAACTTTGTACTAGCTCTAGTATAAATTTGTACTAAGCTTGAGATACTTATTTTGGTACAGAGGGAGTACATGACATCAAGGCAATGTGGTATATTGAAGACTTTCTAGGACTCCGAGTCTCAAAAAATAGACTTCCTTTTTCATACTTTTAGCAACTGCGTCTCCTTGACGCCCTTTCACTTCTTTCACTACGACTTCTTCACTCCTCATCCTTGTTATCTCTACGACTTCTTCACTCGTCATTCTTGTTAAGCCACCTTCTATGACCCATGAACAGGTTTTCCGAGTGCCCTTTTGTTATAGCTGGCAATAAGATGCATCATCCCTACACTTAATAGGGGGCTCCCCAGTGGATCCTCCACCAATAGAGCAGCAGTTCCGAGTGCGAAAGGGCTGCCCGGCTACGACACCACCTACATCACCTACAGCAACGAGCAACGCGTGTGCCATACCCCCGATCCAGCCCAACTATGCATACAATTTCTTCAGTGCCAATGAAGTCCAAAGTTGCCTGAAAATTAAGCCTGGATTGAATTTCACAAGATTTTCAAGGGACAAAAGAAAGTGTTTTGCCACGTCGGAATGAGCAATTCCATGAGGAACCTGTTAAAACGTAGCATATACTCGGTCAGGTTCAGGTAGTGCACCGCACCAGGAGTCCTTGGAGGTTAGGTCTAGGTGGTTAGCTGAATATCTTATCTTGTGTAACCATCTCTATCTCTTCTTCTCCAAGTATCTTATCTCATGTAATATCTCAACCGATCATGTATACGCCTCAGGGATCTTGCGCCCCTGCCTATATAACACACACCCGTCGCCTCCAACGAGGTAAGACGTTTCCGCATCTCGCATATGGTAATCAGAGCCATCCTACTTCCCATCTAGCTTCTCTCGATTCCAATCGTTCCCAAGCCATGTCTTCCTCCTCCGGCGCCTCTCACCCTAGCCTCAGTGGGCAGGTCATTGAGAAACTATCCCGCACGAACTACGTGCTATGGCGCACACAAATCACGCCACAGCTGCGTGGCGTCGGTGTCTTCAGCTATGTCGATGGCACCTCGCCAGAGCCGGCAAAGCTTCTCGCCGCCAAGGACAAGGACGGCAAGGAGACTTTCGAGCCCAACCCTCTCCACCCAATCTGGGTCTAGGAGGATCAGCAGGTGCTCGACTACCTGCTGAGCAACCTCTCTAAGGAGGTGCTCGTCACGGTGACCATGATCACCACAGCGTAGGCGCTCTGGACAACCCTGGCGGGCATGTACCCGTCGCAGTCGTTGAGCCGCGTCAACAACATCCATACCTCGCTCATCAATGCGCAGAAGGGTAAGCAATCCGCCGCCGCCTACTTCGCCTTCATGCGCAGCCTCGCGGACAAGCTGGCTGCGTCCGGCAAACCTATCCAGGATGACGAACTCATCTCGTACATCCTTCACGGGATGGATCTGGAGTACCAACCCCTCGTCTCGGCGCTTGACGGCCGCGTCGGCCCTGCCTCCCTTGATGAGATCTTCTCCATGCTAAGCAACTTCGACCAGCGCATGGCACGGTTCCACAACTCCGACGGTGGCTTCAAGTCCTCCGCAAATGTCGCCACCCGTAGTCGTGGTGGCGGCTCTCGCTACCGTGGCTCTTCCTGTTGCAAGGGGAGGTCTGGTGGTATTAGGACCAGCGGCGATGGCAGGCCCAACGACGCTGGCGGGCGTTCTGGCAACAGAGGTCGCCGTGGTGGCGGTTCTGTCAGAACCCACCCTAACACCCCACGCTGTCAGATTTGTGGCAACCCAGGCCACACTGCCAAGGATTGCTGGTACCGCTATGATGAAGATGAGGACGAGTCTCAAGATGACGAAAAGATCGTTGTGGCGGCTCCGGGCTCCTACGGCGTCGACACCAACTGGTACCTTGACAGCGGCGCCACAAATCATCTCACCGGTGAGCTCGAAAAGGCAACTCTCCGAGAGAAGTATCACGACAAGGATCAGATCCACACCGACGATGGTGCAGGTATGAGAATCGGTCACATTAGTCATTCGGTTATACATACCCCTCGTCGTAAAATCCATCTTAGAAAAGATTTACATGTTCCTAGTGCCCACAAAAACCTTCTTTCCGTTCATAGATTTGCACTTGACAACCATGTCTTCATTGAGTTTCACCCTTTTTTCTTCTTGATCAAGGATCGGGCCACAAAGAAAATACTCTATCAAGGTAGATGCATTCGAGGGCTTTACTCGTTGCTTCCGGAGTCCCGAAGATTCAATAAACAAGCCTATGGTGTTGTCAAACTTTCATCAACACGGTGGCACGATTGCTTAGGACATGCTTCTTTTTCTTTAGTTGAATGCTTGCTTAGGAAAAATAAGCTCCCGTTTGTTGTTGAGCACAATATAGAAATAATTTGTGATTCGTGTCAATTGGCTTATCCTATTTCTACTAGTGTTTCTACTCAACCGTTGCAATTAATATTCTCTGATGTTTGGGGTCCTGCCCCCAGTTCTGTTGGTAGACACACTTATTATGTGAGTTTCATTGATGGCTATAGCAAATTCTCATGGATCTATCTTCTTAAGAAGCGATCCGATGTCTTTCACGTGTTTAAGAACTTCCAAGCACTCGTCGAACGCAAATTTGACAGCAAGATCATTGTTGTCCAATCTGATTGGGAAGGAGAATATAAAAAACTCAATTCCTTCTTTCAAACTCTTGGCATATATCACCATGTGTCATGTCCCCATGCTCACCAACAAAATGGGTCTGCTGAACGCAAGCATAGACACATTTTTGAGGTTGGTCTCGCCCTTTTAGCTGGTGCTTCCATGCCTCTCATATTCTGGGATGAAGCCTTCCTCACAGTCGTCCATGTCATTAACATGCTTCCCAATCGGGTCCTAAATAATGAAACTCCCATCGAACGACTCCTCCATACCAAACCAAACTACAAGTCTCTTCGTGTTTTTGGGTGTGCATGCTGGTCCAACCTTCGTCCATTCAACAATCGCAAATTAATGTATCGCTCCACACAATGTGTCTTTGTGGGGTATAGTGCTCAACACAAGGGTGTCAAATGTCTTGACGTCTCCACTGGTCGTGTCTACGTTTCTCGTGATGTTGTCTTCGATGAAACAAAATTTCCCTTCGCTGGCCTTCACCCCAATGCAGGCGCACTCCTTCATCAGGAAATTCTCCTTTTACCATCCCATCTCACCAGCGTTTCTCAAGAGGGCAATAACTGTGATGATCATATGTCGACTAATCATCTCATCACTACATATGAGCATTGTGATGGTGCAGGAACAGCTCAGGCAGAAAACAGGAGCCAAAACCATGAAGAAACAGGCTCCTTTGCGCCACATTCCATGTGTCCTGCCCTGGGGAGCAGATCTCCCTCAGGATCTACGCTGCCAGATATGTCAGCGGCATCACGTTCGGGATCAACGCGCTCATGCGTGGCAGGCGGGTCAAACGCATCTGCCCAAAACTCCTTGGCCGCCCCATCTAGAGCGGTCGAGCGTCCGACTGCTGCTAACGGCGGCTCCCCCGCCCAGCGCCAACCGACGCCTCATTTTCCACCCCAACCTGTCTGTTACAAAAGGCGTGACATCCATCACCCTCCAGGTGTAGGGGCCTAGGCGGATCCCGGTCGGGCTGGGCCATCATCGCGTCGTGATGAGGCCTGCAAGTCAGGATCCTCTGACCATGACGTCGCGGCCACAACTTCACCACCAGCCACAGAAGATCTGGCGCAGGTGCAGCCGACAGCCTTGGCTGATCCAGATTCTGCCACGGGATTGTCTGCGCCACCCTCATTTGATGTCCTGCCCGTACCTCGTACACGCCTGCAAACCAGGGTAACACAACCTGTTAATTACAAGCACTTAACCAAATATAGCATGGTTTGTTCTAAGGTGAACCCGATGAACCCCATACGCTGGCAGAAGCTCTCAATGATGAAAAATGGCAAAAGGCTATGAATGAAGAATTTGTAGCCTTGTAGAAAAACAAAACATGGCATCTTGTTCCCCCGCAGCAAGGTAAAAATCCCATTGACTGCAAGTGGGTATTTCGAATTAAAAGAAAATCTGATAGAACCATTGATCGCTACAAGGCCAGACTTGTTGTCAAAGGATTTAAACAGTGGTATGGTATAGATTATGAGGACACCTTCAGTCCCGTTGTCAAAGCTGCCACCATCCGTCTTGTTTTGTCTATTGTTGTTTCCAGGGGCTAGAGTCTCGGACAGCTAGATGTGCAGAACGCGTTTCTTCATGGTGCTTTGGAAGAGGAAGTGTGCATGAAACAACCTCCCGGATTCATCAACAAGGATGCACCTCTTCATGTGTGCAAACTTGATAAATCACTATACGGGCTGAAACGGGCCCCAAGAGCATGGTACTCACGTCTCAGTCACAAGATGCAAGCACTTGGTTTTGTTCCCTCTAAGTCTGATACCTCGCTGTTTATTTACAATAAGCACAACACATGCATCTTTGTTCTTATATATGTGGATGACATCATTGTCACCAGCTCATCTGATGAGGCTATTACAGGGCTTCTGAAAGATCTCAGTGCAGAATTTGCTCTTAAGGATCTTGGGGACTTGCACTATTTTCTAAGGATTGAAGTGAAGAGACATGATGATGGCCTTCATCTCTCTCAGGAGAAGTATGCAGCAATATGATCAAGAAGGCTGGCCTGCAAGGTTGTAAACCCTCACCAACCCCATTATCCAGTTTAGAAAAACCGTCTCTTACTGATGGCCAACCATTGAGCTCAGATGACAGCACAAAATACAGAAGTCTTGTAGGTGCACTCCAATATCTCACCCTTACTCGACCTGATATCTCATTTGTTGTTAACAAAGTTTGTCAGTTCCTACATGCACCCACTATAGTCCATTGGACTGCTGCCACGTGTATTGTCAGATATGTCAAAAATACTCTTAATATTGGCCTTAACTTTAGCAAGTCATCATCCATCCTTGTCAGCGCCTTTTCTGACTCTGACTTGGTAGGATGCCTTGGCGACAGACGCTCTACTGGTGGATTTGCAGTATTTTTCGGTCCTAATCTAATATCGTGGTCTGCAAGGAAACAAGCCACTGTCCCCCGATCTAGTACAAAGACTGAAAACAAGGCATTAGCAAATGCCACAGCTGAGATTATCTGGTTGCAATCCATGCTAAAGGAACTTGGTGTGCAGATCCGTCAACCCCCTTGCTTGTGGTGTGATAATCTTGATGCTACTTATCTGTCTGCTAATCCAGTTTTTCATGTCAAGACAAAGCATATTGAGATCGATTTCCACTTTATCAGAGAAAGAGTTGCCATGAAGCAGCTGCAAATCAGGTTTGTGCATTCCAAATATCAAATTGCCGATGGATTCACAAAACCACTGGACACTAGAAGCTTTGAAGACTTCAAACATAATCTTAACTTGATGAAGTCGTGATTAAGGGGGGTTGTTAAAACGCAGCATATACTCGGTCAGGTTCAGGTGGTGCACCGCACCAGGAGTCCTTGGAGGTTAGGCCTAGGTGGTTAGCTGAATATCTTTTCTTGTGTAACCATCTTTATCTCTTCTTCTCCAAGTATCTTATCTCATGTAATATCTCAACCGACCATGTATGCGCCTCAGGGATCTTGCGCACCTGCCTATATAACACACACTCGTCGCCTCCAACGAGGTAAGACGTTTCCACATCTCGCACAGAACCATGTAGAAAGAGTTTCCCTATAGGATTCCCACTGTGTTGCTTATTACATATATATACTGATGCACAGGTAGATGTATCTTGTTCAGAGTTGCACCATCAACAAGTAACAAGAAGAGGAAATTTAACAAAACTGCAGCTCTCTGCCTTAATCCTACCAACGAAGGAATAATCATACTCGTATATAATAATGCAAAAGGAAATTAAGACAAAAGTAAGAGACTATGTAAGAAACTACCGAGGCCATCATCTTCACCTGTGTTTTTCTTTATACACCCCAGCATTCTGATGAGGAAGGAAGCACATGGATTAAACTTCGAGCAAAGCCAAATTTCATTTCAACTGCCCTAGCCGCTCTCTCTGACCTCGACAGGCTTCGCAGCAACAGATAAACCCCCAGCAGGGCCTTTCTCGCCCAAAGGGCTCATACTCTTTGCCTCGCCAAGCCGAACAACCTGTGCAAAAGTCTTGGTGATATGACCCACCATGTCAGTGGGTATAGTCAAGGGCTTCTTGGGCTCAACAAAGCTACAATTCTTGGTGATATGACCCACCGGGTCATTTGGTACAGTCGACGGCTTCTTGGGTTCAGCGAGACACGAGCTGGATATCTGTTGTTGCTGATACAGCCTTGCCTTATTCTCCAGCAGGGCTTTCTCACGTTCTTCATAAAAGTCAAAGTCATCGAGGATTAACGCATCCTCCTCATGGTCCTTGAAGATTTTCAGCCTCTCCAGTCCTTGTTCCAGTTTAACCTACAGCAAAGCTCAAAATGTATTAGCGCCACATTAAATAGTCGAAAATGGAGCATTCTGATGTAAGCATATACTGATATCAATATTAGTACCTCCTACGAAACCCTGTTAGGCTATATGCTAATAATTAGATGGGTGGTATCACCATGAAATAAATAGCGGTACTTCAAGGACAATAAATGTGCAAATCAAGTAACAAAGGAAAAGCTAATCAAAGGCATTGTACCTCTTGTGTGTCCCGACTGTTGGTTACCGGCTTGTGCTCATTGTTTTCAAGAATTATATGGCGGAAGAGATTATTTGGAACATCCTTCAGTATGTGCCAATTAACAGGGAACTGGCCAGTCCACTTATCTTGCTGCCAGTAGTCCACACTCTTCTCAAAATTCACCGGTCCAGTCATCTCCGCAACACCGCAGAACTGTGCGCTACCGTTCACCTGCACATATGGGTCCAGTTTTCAATTCTTAGCGAGAAATATATAAATGCAAGGAAACAAATATGAGCCCTAAGAAAGCACTAATAGGGAAACATGATAAGGCTTTAATTACCGAAAACAACAGAAAAATGGGACAGTGTTCTTCCTTCTCCTTCACTTCACGATACGCCCCGTCTAGTTTCTTGTTTCCATTTGTGGTGCTAGCCCAAACACCATATTTGATGCTCTTGTGCACATTATCTTCGTTGTATGATTTTATGATAAAAAATCTAGCTTTTTTGTACTCTGTAACAAAATCAGTCCTGTTGTATGACCCCTGGTCAAATCCAGCAGAAGACTTCTCGTCTTTACTGTTATCCTCTGGTTGCTTTCTAGGCCTGGTGGAACGTGGACCACGGCTTTGCTCATTGAGGAAGTCAAGTGAACCAACAAAGCTGCATAACAAAGCATTACCCCTCCCTCTCGTGCGCTCTTTGTCAACTGGAATGAAACTTCTACCGTTCAGGCCATAGCCAGGGAAAGGACTCCCATTATTAGTGGCATGTGGGAAACTCCCACGATGAGAGAACCTTCTTCCGTAAGAATCACTGGGTGTTCGAAAACCATAGGAGGGCTTCTGCTGAGGAGGCATCTGAAGTTGGGAATAAAGCAAAGTATTAGATCCTAGTAATAACGAGATTTGATCTTGTCTCCTTATAACCAATAATAGTGTTCTTGTCAAATTATCATATGCATAAGCACAGAAAGAACAGGTCATCATTCTAATTAGCTGGTGTGTACGCAGCCATCAAGCAGTGATGGCTGATTGCATTTGGAAGCAGGAATCGCTAGTGATCGCCGGTCAGCCATACGGTGGTGAATCTGTTCCACAAATTGAGTCGAATTTAGTTAGACCCATCTTTGGCAGTATCAGGCTAATTTCTTACAGGATTTGCTTATGTTTTTGTTGTCATCGTGATATGGCAGATTGGAAGTGATTGCGACCAAACTCTTCAATAAAAATGTTTAGGTAAAGGGCTTTAAATGTTGGATTTTATGGTAAATGTGAGAAGCATGAATGAGAGATTAGGGGTTAAGCTATCATAGCCCCCACCCCCACCCCCGTGTCGCTCTCCCTGGCGACTCGGGGGGCGAATACCCTAGCGCCGCCACACCTTTCCAACCATCCCCTCCCCCGTCTCGCCGCCACCAGAGGCTCTGGCCGGCGAAGCTCGCCTGGATCCGGGGAGGCGGCGGCGGGGCAACTCTCCGTCTGGCGCGAGGTGGCCAGATGCGATGCGGTGGGTGCGTGTATGGCGGCAGTGAGGTGGGACGCGGCGGCGCGGGTCGCAGGCGAGCGAGGTGGAGGGCGACGGACTCAGGCTGGCAGCGTGTGGCTTGCTTGGAGGTGATGCGCCTCTCTCGGGTGGCCGAACCTCCAGAGGCTCGTCTCTGCCACGACCGGATCTGACGTCTTCAAGTGAGGAGGCGTTCGTACGTTAGCCTCCTGGCTATGGCTGGGGGTCAACCGAGGGCTGGTGGAGTGGTGGCAGAGGCTGCAGGCCGGCTGGGTGTTGCTGTGCGGAAGGTGTGGTCGGCGTGGGATGGATCTCTTCTCTGGCTGGCAGTTGTGGGGGGCACGGATCTGGGCTTCTCTTGGTGCTGTCCCTCTCTGACAGCGACGCGGAGCCCAAGGGATGGCGCGGGTGGAGGTCCATGGTGGTGGTGGTGCCGGTTCAGCAACCTGGATCGATCCCCCCTCCATCGGCGTCAGTGCTCAAGGTGAGCAACGGCATCGGGGGAGGGGGGGGGGCTCCTTTTGGACCCGGCAAGGACGCTTCCATGGTCTGGCAGGAGGAGGTGAGGTCTCACACTCATGTGCTTGTTGGACTCGGTGACCTTGTGCGACGATGAGGTCCGGGATCGAGGCTTTGGGCGATTGGATGCCGCTCGCCTTCTTGAAGGCAGCATTGTGAAGCTTCGTTTGCCCATTTTTGGTGTGCCCCGGGCGAAAGCCTAAAATCCTTCTTGGATAGGACGACGATGATCTCTTTGATGTCGTTTCCCCCCTTGGGGGCGTAGTCTTGGAGCGTGCTTGGTTTTGTTGGCCTGTTTGGAAGCGATATGTGACGGCGGCCTTTGCCTTGGTCATCCTGATGATGTTGGCCGACCTCTCTCTTGGTGGCTTGTGGCGGTGGTGACGACTCGGAGTTCGGTGTCCTTCAAGGACGCTTGAGGTTTTGTTGCCTTGCATAGTGTCCTGATTCTCTCTATCTGTGTTGGAGGCCGTGGTGTGGCCCAAAGGAGGTGTGGGGCTGTCTCGGTGGAACATTGCCCTTCGGCAGGGTCAGCGGCTCTCTCTTTTGCCCGCCGTAGCTGCGTCAAAAAAAAGAGATTAGGGGTTAAAATGTCACGGTATTGTTAGAGTATATGTGGATTTCCCAACTTTCTCCATCTGTTTGGATTTTTGGTTCTACTGGTTGGTGGTGCATGAAACCTAATATGGTATTAGAGCCAAGAGGTCTTGGGTTCATGTCTCGGGTTTTCGCTATTTTAATAAAAAAAAAGTTTGCCACTTTCTCTCCATGTTTAGACCTTAATATAAGTTTTACACGTCAAACAATAGAACCGTCCAAAATGATGGAAGGTTGGGCAATCCACGCATACTTCAACACCCCCTCTCAGTGTGCTGTGATAAGGCCTAAACTTGCCGCAAGAAGAAAAAGGTAAGTTCTAAACGTGGACAGAAAGAGGGCAACCAATCAAATAGTAGGGTTTTTGTGTGTGGAGTGGGGTGGGGAGGAGGGATATTTCTTACAAATAAGTGCAGATAGCTTTTCTGATTTCTTATAAGTATCTAAAGAGTTGTTATTATAAGTGACAAGAGATAGCATGTGAAAATAATACCATCCCAGAAACCATAGGAAAGTTGCTTTGTCCGAATGCCCCTGAAACATCACCAAAAGGTTGAGGTGAAGTTGCAGGTGATAGAAACGAACCAGTTCCTTCTGACGATCTAAAGCATTCTGCAAAATAGCATTTCAAGGAACAAAGTTATAGTCGCATGTATGGAACTTAAATTATCATATTTTAAACAAAGGGTGAGATAGGCAATAACCTGGTTTTGGTCCAAAAAGGAAGCTGTTTGGACTCAGAGTGTCAGCGATAAAAGCACTTTGTGTTGGGTCAATTGGCATCATTGTCTCACCCTGTGATATTGGAGTAGGAGAGCCTAAATATGGCATGTCAGGCTGTAATGGTTGCTGGTAGTAAGGAGCCGAGAAGGAGAACTTCTGAGGAGAGTAGAGCTGACTATCTCCATTAACAGCAGTCGGTACCGGCGTCGAGATAGGAGAATAATGAGCATAAGGGTCATAGCCATAGCCACCATGGTACATCATGGAAGGGTCCTCGTTGTATATAACCTTCAAAAATGTCAAACTGAGATAAAGAAGACATCACAGAAATTATTGACAACTAGAAAATCTACTTACCGCTGGACCCACTTCCAATCCATCAACACTCGTATAGGGAGGATATACATCACATTCATTTGGAAGGTTCTCATATCCTGGACCTGCTCATATCATGTCACAGACCAAACATTATCATTCATCAACTCAAGAGAAAAGTTCCAAAAATTAAGAGACATTAAAATCATGATGGCATCAAGTATGCTCTCTCCAAAATAAAGTTAGTAATTTGGTCCAACACTATATATGATATAAATATCAAACTGAGTCGAATTTCTTGCTATTTCATCATTTGTTCACCGCAGAACGTCTATGATTCCTAACAGGTCACATGCATAGTAAATGACAACTTAAAGCGTTCCTCTCGATCCATACAATCCAAGATAACATATGTGGTGGTTCTTCAATTATTATCTCTTATTAGTTTTTGCCCTCGTGAGATGAACTATGCTCCCTCAGTTCGGATTTATAAGGCCCACATGTATTTTAAGAAAAATTTGACCATTAATTTAATTAATAAAATATGAGTTACTGCAACAAAAATTATAGCAGAGGGAACTTCTTTTGAATGTGAATTCAATGATATAATATTTTTAGCATGTAAAACTAATATTTATTGATCAAATTAATGGTCAAAGTTTTTCTTAAAATACGTGAGGGCCTTACAAAACTGAACGGAAGCAGTACACCACCCTACGTCAGTGTAAAGGATTGCTTTCGTACACCACCTGCCCCTCCCCCACCCACCCACCCAAAAAAATAACCTAAGGGTAGTTTCGCCCTAAAAAGTGATTAGCCAAAATTAATCAAGATTAGGTAAGTAATTGGGCCGACCCTTCCTGCCCTAGCAGGCCCACGTACCCACGTCGTTCAGATAGAAGCTGATTCAACTCAGTCTCTATTGTATGACTCCTACTCTGTCGGAACTGCACGGCTGCGCCGCCAAATGACCACCGGCGGAGGGAAAATCTTAGTTTGTCTAGATTTCTATGTCCCTAATTAATCCATGGAGGATATCACCCTTCAGTTGCTCATTCTAATTTCTTAGAGGACAGAAGTTTTTTTTTACGGAGCTACGGGCCGCCGGCCTGAACCATTTTTATTATCATAATTAAGACTGAGATACAAACACAACGGCTACACAAATGTAGCACCCCGCACACACAAGAAGGAAAAAGGAACATCAGAGAAGAACCAAGAAACGAGCTACGACAAGCAGCCAACACCAAGAACTTAGCACCCATCACCACTAGGCAGACCGAGAAGAGCGGGAACTAGTATTGTTGGATCAGTCGAAAGGTGAATCAACACCGAGAAGACGAAGAGAAGAAGTCGCCTGCTACCCTACGATCACTCATCACCTCGAAGACCTAGGAGAGTCGCAACCACCGTCTAAGGGCTTCCCAATGCCTAGTCACAACGCGACGGAGAGAGCCACAGACCATGACGACGGACAATGTTCCGCCGAGACAGCCCCGCACCTCCTCTAGCCCACACCACGGCCACCATCACAAATAGAGAGAACCAGAGTACTTTGCGAGGCAACAAAACCTCAACCGTCATCGAAGGGAACCGAAAACCGAGACCTCACCACCGCCACGAGCCCCCAAGAGAGAGATCGACCAACAGCACCAGGATGACCAAGGCAAGGACAACCGCCACAATTCACTTCCACCGCCATCACCAAACAATCCATGCACCTGACCACACACCAAACAGACCCACCGCACTCAAGCCGAGACGACAAACAAACCATGGCGGCTCAATGGCTCCAAAGACAACGCCCCCAAGGAGGCAACGACATCAAAGACCTTGTCGATGTCCGATCCACACATGGATCTAGGCTTTCACCCGGAGCACATTAGAGGACACGACATGGGAGCTTCACAATGACGCCTCCAAGGAGGAAAACGGGGCCCGAAGGTGTCGCCATCATCAGTGCCAGCAAGGCCAGCACAAGGCTTTCGCCTGAAGCAGCGCACACCGGACCTCTCCACATACGTAGGCCACCGAGTCCGGCAAGCATAGGAGCGTGAGATCTCCCATCCTCCCGCACCTCCGCGGCGAGCGTCCTTGCCGCAGCCAGCAGGATGCACCTCCATTGACATAGCCGCTCACCTCGAGCCCCGACAACGATCGGAGCGGAGATCGAACTTGGCCGCCAGAACTCATCCTCCACCAACTTCCACCCCCAAACCACCTCCTCAGCCTAAGCTCGCCGGACTAGGAGCCAGCCCACCCGAGCCAACGAGCCGAGCGCCTCCGCCACTCAACCTGGGCCGCACTAGGTCGCCAGCCTGGCATCGCAGCTGCCGAAGAGAGCCCCAGGTGCCACTCCCACCCGAGAGCGTAGGGAACAGGCCAGTGAGGGGCTAGATCTGGTCCTTCCAATCGCCCCTGCTGCCCACTGCCGTCGGCCCTTCCACCACGAGACGAACGCCGCCGACAGAAACGAGCAAGCTGCCGCCGGCGAGAGAAGATGACGCCAAGGGTGAGGAAGAACGGCCCCGCCCGAGGAGCGACGCGAACGAGCGGAGAACGAGCGTCCTGCCGCCACCTTCACTGGGCACGCACGGCCTTCGGCGGCGATGCAGGGGAAGATGGAGGGGAAGGCCCCGACGGCGGCACGACTAGGGTTTCCCCCGTGTCGCCAGAACAGGCGACGCGGGAGGGGGAGGACGTTCAATGTCAGAGGACAGAAGTTACAATGTATACGAGAGTGTATCCATCAATCCATGCCTGATGGGTGATGGCTCAAGCTGTGATGAACTCAAGGACGACCAGGCACATGCTGCAGAACTGTTTCAACGGCAAATAGATCTAGATCGGACCATAGCATTAGAGTTAGATCCTAAGCCAATTGTTGTCTAGTTGTCTCATGGTAGTAGACAGTAATTAACATCACGATAGAACACATAATTTGCATTGGATGCAGATTAATGCAAGTATTCAAGCACACGCGGTCGCACGAATAAGAAACAATTTCTTGCAATTGCAAGTACACTTCTGGACCTGCTAAGATTAAGAGTTCTGTAGCGCTAATCATCACCCCCACATAAATAGACTATATTACCCTTCATGTCTGCTAGAAACTTACAATAAGCCTTGTCTGCGCGGTTGTCCGATTTCACTGCCATGACACGGCTTTTTTGTTGCCATTGCACGGATTTTTCGCTGCCATGGCAGCCGTTCTTCACTTAGAATTTTTAGCTTGTAGGCTCGCCTGTTTTGAGCGATTCTTGCGGCACTTTGATCCGTTCGTTGGATGGCATGAGCAAGTAGGGATTGTGGGTGACGCACGTCCTCTGTAACCCGAATAAAAGGAGAAGAAAGAAATCAGAAAAGTCGCAGTTTCACACAGCGCAAAAAATCCCCTGCGTCTTTTTGTTCTTCGTGTTCATGTGAGCCGAGAGAGTAGAGATCGCCAACAATAAGCATCGGAGCCTTGTTGAGAGATGGGCAACGACGACAAGTTGAAGAGGCAGCAGGCTCCCCTCGATACAGCGAGAGCTCATATCACCGGCGTTGCGGAAGAGCAAGGGCAGATCGTTTAGACTAGGGTGGTGCAAGAAGGTGGCGCCCCTTGGCCGATACTCACCCGTACGAATTATGGGAACTTGTCCCTCCAAAGGCAGGTAATGCTCGAGGGTCGGCATCTCTGGGGCTATCGAGTCTGGCACCACCATTCGTAGCGACGACCGACTCGCTTTCTCGAGGCGACCCTCCATGGTGTTCCGCCCAAGATGATGGCAACACTCACCGCCAAGGCCACCGGCAAGGGCGCCTGGGACACCCTGAAGACGGTGCGCCTAGCGGTAGCACGTGTGCGCAAGGCCAAGCTCGCGACAGTGTCCAAGCAGTACGTTGACATCTGGTTCACTAATAGTGAGACAGTTGGGGACTTCGCGTACGCATCATGAGCACGGTGGCACAGCTCGGCGAGGTGGTGCCAGAGAAGCATAGTGTATGTAAGTTTTCTCTGTCGTCCCTAAGCGATACTTGTAGATTGCTCCGTCGATTGAGACCCTCGTTGACCTCGGTAGTCTCGCCGTCAAGAGCTAAGGGTGCGGCTTAAGGCGCCGAAGGAGCAATTCAAACTGAACCAGGTCGACAACAACATAGTACGACTGCTCCTTACCGAGGAGTGGTTTGCTCAGTAAAATTCCGGCGGCTTAGGGTCGGGCTACTTGAATAGGTAATGACGCCAGAAGGGTGGCTATTCCTGATGGTAGCGATGACGGGCTCCACGCGGGTGCTGGCAACAAAACTTGCGGCGGGAATAGCCACCTTGACCGCGACAAGTGTTGCTACTGCGACATCAAAGGGCAATAGGCGTGTGAGTGTCGCAAGAAGAAACGCAAGGAGCAGGGCCACCTTGTCCAAGCTAAGCATGGAGGCGCCGAGGCCGGCCCAACACTCCTCATGGCGCAAGTGTGCGTCTCGTCCATTAACCACGACTCGTCGGGCATTGACATCGAACGGAACGAGGAGCACGCAAAGGTACACCTCAGTCGAACCGAGGAGCACCACCATGACTTCATGTGGTGTCTAGAAACGGATACCAGAAACCACATGTCTCGCAAGGAGGCCTCCTTCAGGAAGCTCGAGTTTGGTGACGGATCTTTCATGGACATATGCGGGCACAGCTACGTCGACCGGAAGACATCCCGTGTTGAGCTGGGTGTTGTACTATATCCCGCGAATGAGGAGCAACATCATTAGCGTGGGGCAGCTAGATGAGATCGGGTGCAAGTCCGAGATCAAGCGCGGCGTGTTCACCCTGCTTGATCAGCGCCAACGCGTCATTGCTCATGTACAGCGTGCAAGTAACAAGTTGTAGCCCCTATGAGCTCCAGTTGGAGCGGCCAATCCGCCTGGAGGCACGATGTGTCATCGATGACTCGAGGCAATGGAATGCGAGGTATGACCACTTCAACTTCCAGGCGCTCAGGAAGCTCATGCAACGGGGCATGGTGCATGGCCTCTCGGTGATTGACCACGTCGACCAAGTGTGTGACGGGTGTTTTGCCGGCAAGCAACAACGAACGATGTTCCCATCGGAGGCAAACTATCAGGCATATAACCCTCTAGACTTGGTCCACAGCGATCTCTGTGGCCCACTCACGCCGGCCATGGCCGATGGCTGGAAGTACTTCCTACTGCTCATCGATAACATTTCACGGTACATGTGGCTTGTGCTGTTGTGGACGAAGGACGAGGCCACATAAGCAATTACACGGTTCCAGACGCACATGACGACGGAGACCGGACGAAAAATCCATGCGTTCCACACCGACCACAACGACTAGTTCGTATCCGTCCAATTCAGTAAGTACTTTGCGGATCGTGGGGTGCAACGATAGTTGACGATGCCCACTCGCTGCAACAAGACATCATCATCGAATGCCGAAACTAGATCATCATGGCCATGGCTCGGAGCATAATGAAGGCCAGGACGATGCCTGTGGAATTCTGGGGCAAGGCTGTCACCACAGCTGCCTTCATCCTGAACCACTCTCCGCCGCTCTGGGTGATTGGTATGACCCCATACGAGGCCTGACACCGCGCACGACCACCGATACACTTGTGTTTTGGTGTGTGGTGCACGTGAAAGGCGGTCAAGCCGCACCTGTGCAATCTTGACGGTCGCTGCTCACTCATGGTCTTCATTGGGTATGATGAGGCAGCAAGGCCTACCACGCATACAACCTGGCGACCAAGCACCACCTCCCCAGGCACCATGAGCAATGGCGTGTCGACTCAGTTTGTGACTCCACCAACGGCACGCTCGGATTTGTTCGGTGCCGACGATGATCTTGGGGTGGTGTGTCGTTACCTCGTGTCACCGACCTTCTCAGCACACCCGCCGCAACTGCTGATCATCTTAATAGAGGAGTCGTCGTCAAGCACAGGGCGTGCCTTGTTGCCAAGGGATATGTGTAGCAGCAGGGCATCAACTTCGAGGAGTTTTTCACTCTCGTAGCAAGGCTAGAGTTTGTGGGCCCGCTGCTCGCCCTCGGCCTGCACAAGAAATGGCCGATGGCAGATGCATCACACGGATTTAAAGTCCGTGTTCCTCAACAATGAGCTTGACGAGGAAGTGTGCGTCGTGCAACCTCCTGACTTTACTAATGATCAGAAGCACAAAGCCTTGCAGCTGTAAAAGGCATTGTATGGCAGGCGCCACAAGCGTAGAACACAAAGTTGGATGCCACCCTCGCCATGTTCGGTTTCCACCATTGCGACTCCGAGCACACCGTATACACGTGTGGATTAGGCCACAAGCTCCTGCTTGTGGGGGTGTACGTCAATGACCTTGTCATCACTCGCGCTGACGCCGGCGAAATCGGTTATTCAAGGCAAAGATACAAGTGGCGTTCCAGATGAGCGATCTTGTTGCTCTCCTACTTCCTCGCCATCGAGGTGTGCCAGGACGCCAGCGGCATGACGATCTCCCAATCCGCGTACGCCGACAAGATCGACGATAACGATGGGGATAAGAGCAGGATGATGGGGTGTAATCCCTATCAGATGCCGATGGAGGCTTGCCTGAAGCTGAGCAAGGCGAGCACCGTGGCGCCAACGGACACCACCGAGTACCGAAGCGTCTTTGACGACATGAGACCTTTGTCGGGACCCCGATCCTAAGTCATATGATTCCATACTATAACAAGCCACATCGCCTTGCGGCCTCACGCACGGTACTCCACGGCTGCCACCTTACCTTGGCCGGGACCGTTTGCGTTTTTTGGCTCACGTATGTGAACATGTCGCTGGCAATCACACAACAAAGAACGCGGGACGACATAACTAGTCATAGAACCCAAGTGGCACATCCGTACGGAAACAGGCATACATAACCCAACAATGCAGGTGTCGGCCTCAAGCGTGTGTAGACGAGTCGTAGCAAGTTACAAGGACTCCATTACGTCGCGAGACACGAATGTCATCACTGCACGTAGACGAGTCGTAACAGGCTACAGGGACTCCATTACACTGCGAGACATTTCCCCAAAGGGACAGACACATCAGCAAAGAAGGATACATGTCGGTCAATCAATGTGTCCGGAGCAGTAGCAAGCTACCATGGCTCGGTGGAAGCACAAAGAGGCAGTTTCCCGTAAAGAGTACTACTAAAGGCACACGACTAGGTGTCGGATCCCATACATACCGTTGCACGTCACACGTACGCATGACATGCCCGATATGCCTAGATACAACCATGGCATCACAACATAACCATACAATAACATGACTTTTATTTAAGAGGCTCACACGAGCCTTGCATAATATGTTCATACAGACAGGGGTCACATGACCCGGAACTCAAGTCATACAAACATAGTCATACAAGTCAGCGGAAACTAAAGCTGTCTGGATACAGACGACAAAATATAAAAGAGGCACATGGCCTGACTATCTACAGCCCACCACACGGGCAAGATCGTAGCTGGGACACCAGCTATTCAGCATCGTCAACGTCTAGATAGAACCCACCTGATGGGTCCTGGTTTTCCTCTGCAACATTAATTAAGCAAGGATGAGTACAATCGTACTCAGCAAGTCTTTAAAACAGACCTAGCCTATTTAAGCTCATGTATCAACAAAGGGGTGGTGGAGTTTATGCAGAAAACCAGCTTTGACTCATGGCTAACCTACACTACTCAGTTTTAAACTCTTTGTTACAATTTTAGTTATCGCACACGAGTCCACTAACTCCATCACAATACACCACCATGGACTCACCTTCCCCTTCCGGAAGAGTGCCATCCACGGTACTCACACTTGTCTCGAGATTTTTAGAAGTCTCCATTTGATTATCTGTGAACAGCATAAGTTCTCCAAGTAGTCCATATCCGAGGACGCGGCTATTCGAATAGTTTCATAACCCTGCAGGGGTGTACCTCTTCACACACGCTCTCGCCACTTATCGCTGTGTGCTCATAAAACCATGCACCTCGGCAACCTTCAAGCAGAAGCCCAGCGAGGGAGTCGGCCACGACCGTCAATCACATAAGACCACTAGTCCAGGCTACCGCCTATTTGAGACTAACCCGCACGGAAGTCCGGCCGAAGTTTCCGCAACGGCCCCAAACGATGTGCGCAGGGTTCCCAAGTCCACCATTCGGGTGACCCTTGGTACACCGTGCCACTGCCTACCGTGTCGTAACCCACCCTAGGGGTCAGCGCTACGCACGGCCTCCAGCATGCTATAAACACCAGAAACTACTTGCAATACCTGGACCAAAGACTAAGCGACTGAAAAGTCGAGAGGGTCAACTAAGTATCCCAACGTGTGGTAGTATCTAGTCTTGGATGACAAACACAGAACTCAGTTCCTAACAACGGTCCCAATGAGACAACCCGCTATGTACTTCTACATAGCCTCTCATTGCTACCTTTTACCAAAACGGATTCGTTATGAGCTCATCACATCAGAACATCACAGTTTCACTCTGGTTCATCACCCAGATGAATCAGACCTGACACAACTCTAAGCATAGCAGCATGGCATGAAGGTAAGCTAAGCACATCACGGCACAAGCATCTACCAGGTATTCTAGGTTGCATGGTTTAGCTATTTACTGTGACAAGATCAGGTCATGCAGAAGATTAGGTTCATCTACCATGTATGACTGTCATGTAGCAATGTCCTAATGCAATGAACAAGAGCAGGAGCGAGAGGATGGGATGTTATCGAAATGATCAATGGGGTTGCTTGCCTTGCTGGGAAGTGGAGGGATTCTCTCCTTCGTCGGGGTACGGAGTAGTATCGTCCGGATTCGGACCTACCGCAACGCAGATAAGAACAATCAATAAAAACAAGTGCAATAATATGATGCATGATCATGGCATAGCAGTATGCATGGGTGAGCTAATGTGAGTGGTGATCATGTCAATTTAAATCAGATTTGAATATAGGTTCAAAGTTGTTCTCATTTTCAAATTCCATATATTAACCTAATAGAAATTATCCATGTTCACCTATTTAGATTGCTCTAACATGCATGAGGATAGCACCATTGGATTCATTGGAATTTTCTGATAAATTTTCATATATAAATTATTTTCATCTGACTTACAGATTATTTTATATGATTTTTCAAAGTTTTAAACAATTTCTGGAATTTCCTGATTTATTTTTATTAAGGAAATTGAGTTATTGCATCAGCATGACATCATGATGACGTCAGCTGGTCAGCTGACTCGGCCAGAGTCAAACCTGACATGTGGGACCCATCTGTCATAGACTCAGCACTTAATTAGATTGTTTTGACTAAATAATCTGACTAATTAAACTAGTAGGGCCCACTGTCAGTGTCACATTAGTTTAATTAAACAATTTAAATTAATTCGTGATTAACTTAATTAATCTGGGCAGGGGCCCCACCTGTCATTGACTCATAGAGTCAGGTCAGGGCCCACCTGCGTCAAACCCACCGGCGTTTGGTCGACGGCTCGTCGGCGGCGACCAACAGAAGCGGCGGCGGATCGGGTTTCTCCTACAGGCGACCAAATGGCGCGCTGAGAACATCGGAGTGAAGCCCGTGCACGACCGCATCCATCCGAAGCCACGCGAGGTCACGGGGTCGCCGGAGCTCGCCGGAAACAAGCTCGTGGCGGTGGCCGAAGCTCGGGCTCGGACGAATCACGACACAGGGCACGGGGCGACACTATTATGAGCTCTACGGGCTCCTGGGAACTCCAGGAGTTCAACCGTGCACGCGCACATGAGCTTGGAGGGCTCTACGCACGGCGGCGACCATCGACGGCGGCGGAAGGTTCTCGGGTCCGGCGACTAGCTTAGCTACGGCGCGGGAGAGAGAGGGAAAACGCAGGGGGGAGGAAGAGGAGCTCACGGTGGTTCCGTAGAGCTGATCAGCGGGCTCGGGAAGGCAGCGACGGCGACGAATCGACGTCCGCGACGGCGGCCTTCGGCAGGGGATCGGGAGAGAGAGGCAGAGGAAAGAGCGAGGGGGAGAATGGGCTCAGGGGAGAGAGCGCGCGCGTCTTCCAGACGCGAGGAAGCAGAGGAGCTGCCTGCTGCGTGGAAGCAGGAGGTGGAGGTCGTCGACGGCATCGGCCACCACCTCGACGCCTACTGGCGCGAGGTGGAAGATAACTCTTCCACCCCTGTGGGCTGGGCTGGGCCTTCCACTTACACAGGTACTCCTTTCCTCTTCTTTTTATTTTCTGTTTTGTGTTTTCTTTCTGATATTTGTTTATTCCTTTGCAGGTCCAAATACCCTTTCAAATAATTCCAAAACTTATATATATATATATTCAAATTTGGATATTTCAAACTTGTATAAAAAGTTTCAGATTATTTTGAAAACAGTGATAATGATATTTGCTTTATTTATTATTTTTCAGGGACTTAAATCATTAATTTAAATTATTTAATATGTTCAAATATTCAAATGGCCCCTGGTATATCCATGTCCCTAATTATCATACATAGGGGACATTTTTTATGGGCATTTTGGATTTGTTGAAGTTTCATTTATCTGGAATTTCTTTAATTCATGAATGCTTGGGGTTTCTTTTCTTTCTCCCCATTTCATATTGATGCAATGATGATGATGATGATGCAAACACATTGCTAGCCTATGACACTTGCTAGGGTTGTGACAACTCACCCCCACTCAAAAGAATCTCGTCCCGAGATTTTGAAGTCGTCGGGAAGAGCGCGGGGTACTCTAGTCGAAGACGATCTTCTCTTTCCCATGTCGCCTCCTTTTCAGAATGATGCGACCACTGAACCTTAAGAAACTTGATGTTCCGACGCCGAGTGGTACGCTCAGCTTGGTCGAGAATACGAACGGGGTATTCTCAGTATGAAAGGTTATCTTGGAGATCAAGCGTTTCGTGGTCCACTTCTCCGACAGGGTCCGAAAAGCAATGCCCGAGTTGAGAGATGTGGAAGACATCATGAACTTTGGAAAGATGCGAAGGAGTTCCAATTGGTAGGCAACCTCTCCTCGTTTAGCAAGAATGTGAAAAGGTCCAATGTAACGAGGAGCCAACTTGCCTTTGATACCGAATCGATGGGTATCCTTCAGAGGTGTAACCCGAAGGTAAGCCTTCTCGTCAACTTCATAAGTCACAGACTTATGATGGCGATCATATTGACTCTTTTGACGAGACTGGGATGTTTTCAACTTTTCACGAATAATGCGAACTTGCTCCTCTGCATCTTGGATCATATCCGGACCAAAGAGTTGCCTCTCGCCGGTTTCTGACCAGTTAAGAGGTGTTCGACACCTTCGTCCATAGAGAACTTCAAAAGGGGCTTTGCCCAAGCTTGACTGATAACTATTGTTATAAGCAAATTCGGCAAATGGAAGACATTTCTCCCAATTCATACCGAAAGATATAACACAAGCTCGAAGCATATCTTCAAGAATTTGATTGACTCGCTCAACTTGACCACTTGATTGCGGATGTAAAGCAGTGCTAAAGGATAGATGAGTTCCCATAGCGGTTTGAAAACTTTCCCAAAATCGAGAAGTAAAAATACTTCCACGGTCTGAGTTAATCTCCAAAGGAACACCATGAAGAGAAACTATTCGAGATACATACAATTCTGCTAGCTGGCTAGCAGTTATGCTCTCTCGAACAGGAAGAAAATGAGCCACTTTGGAAAGGCGGTCAATGACCACAAAGATAGCATTATTCCCTTTCTTGGTCCTGGGAAAACCAGTAATGAAATCCATACCGACCTTATCCCATTTCCATTCAAGAATAGCTAAAGGTTGAAGGGTGCCAGCAGGCCTTTGATGTTCTGCTTTCACACGACGGCAAACGTCGCAGTTAGCAACGAACTGAGCAATTTCTCTCTTCATCCTAGTCCACCAGAACCTCTGGCATAGGTCCTGATACATCTTTGTACTACCCGGATGAATTGTGAGAGGAGAATCATGAGCCTCCTTAAGGATCAGCTGTCTTAGACGGGTGCTCTTGGGAACCACCAACCGATTCTGAAAGAACACCACACCTTCATCATCCTTAGAGAAATTCTTAGCGTTTCCGCTAGCCATATTCTCCTTAATCCGAGATATACCTTTGTCATATCTCTGGACAGCTAATATTTGATCCCTAATAGTAGGTTTCGCCACCAAGTTGGACAGGAATCCTTGAGGAACAATGTGGAGATTCAACTTCCGAAATTCCTCATGGAGAAGTGGTTGACCCTGTTGTAACATCAAGTTGTTACAACAGGACTTACGACTTAGTGCATCAGCCATAACATTGGCTTTTCCCGGGGTGTAAGTTATCCCTAAGTCGTAGTCCGAGATCAACTCTACCCACCGTCTTTGCCTGAGATTCAAATCCGGCTGGGTGAAGATATATTTTAGGCTTTGGTGATCAGTGTATATCTCGCAACGATTACCCAGAAGGTAATGTCGCCATGTTTTCAGTGCATGGACTACAGCTGCAAGCTCAAGATCATGTGTGGGATAGTTATCCTCATGTGGACGCAACTGTCGAGATGCGTATGCAATCACATGACGATCTTGCATGAGAATGCAACCTAATCCTTGTCGCGAGGCTTCGCAATAGATAACAAAGTCCTTAGAGAAGTCTGGTGGCACCAGAACGGGAGCAGAGGTCAGTCGTCTTTTCAACTCCTGAAAACTGTGCTCGCATTGTGGGGTCCACTCGAACTTTTTTATCTTTCTTGAGGAGTTCAGTCAGAGGTTTCGCAACCTTGGAGAAATTCTCAACAAAGCGGCGACAATGGCTCGCTAAGCCAAGGAAACTCCTTACTTGCTTAACCGATTCAGGTTGAGTCCAATCAAGGACGGCCTGAACTCTCTCGGGATTGACAGCAATACCTTTACCAGAGATTACGTGGCCTAGGTAGGTCACTTCTCGCAACCAAAATTCACACTTGGAGAATTTGGCATATAAACGATGCTCTCGAAGTTTCTTCAATACTAGCCTTAGATGCTCGGCATGTTCTTGTTCGTTCTTCGAGTAAATGAGTATGTCATCGAGGTAAACCACGACGAACTTATCCAAATACTCCATGAAGATCGAATTCATCAGACGAGAGAAGGTGGCTGGAGCATTGGTTAAACCGAAGGACATGACGGTGTACTCGTATTGGCCATAACGAGTGACAAAAGCCGTTTTAGGAACGTCCCCGTTTCTAATTCTGATTTGATGGTATCCCAACCTCAAATCCATTTTGGCAAAGACAGAGGATCCAGCGAGTTGATCATACAAATCGTTGATCCTGGGGAGCGGATACTTGTTCTTGATAGTGACCAAGTTCACTGGTCGGTAATCCACAACCATCCGATCCGATCCATCCTTCTTCTTAACGAAGAGGACGGGGCAAGCCCAAGGAGAAGAACTAGGACGGATGAAACCTTTCTTCAAAGCTTCATCGAGTTGAATTTTTAACTCGGCTAGTTCTAAGGGTGCCATCTTATAAGGTCTTCTGGCTATTGGAACTGTCCTTGGAATGAGTTCTATTACAAACTCGACATCTCTGACAGGTGGAACTCCTGGCAGTTCTTCTGGAAAGACATCCGGAAAGTCACGGACTACCGGAATATCTTCTAATTCAGGAAGAGGGCTTGCATTGAGCGAATAGAGTTGGCGCTTGGCTGTTCGAGTAGATACATAAACTATCTCACCCGAGGGATGTGTAAGTTGAACATTCCTAGTATGAGTATCAATCTTGGCATAATGAGCTGACATCCAGTCCATACCCAAGATGATATTGATGTCCGAAGACTTAAGAGATATCAAGGATGCTAGGAAAACTAGCCTATTCACCAGGATCTCATTGTCATGGCTTACTCTAGAGGTTTGCCACTTTGAACCAGGAGTGTGAACTACTAAGGGAGTCGGCATGTCACAGAAAGACATGTTATGCAACTGTGCATAACTTTTTGAGATGAATGAATGAGATGCCCCAGTATCAAATAGAACGGATGCTGGATGGCTATTAACAAGAAGCATACCTAGAATGACATCAGGGTCTTCAAGAGCTTCTTCAGCAGACACATAGTTAACTCGCTCATGGGCAGGAGTTGGCTTCACATAGAAGGCTTTCCCTGGTTTTCCGCGTTCAGCGGGCTTGGCATTGTTCTGGGGACATTCACGAGAATAATGTCCCGGTTCTCCACACTTGTAGCATACCACTGTAGCACGAGGGGAAACATTTACTTATGGTCCTCCAAATGATCTGGGTGGAGGGTTGGACTGAACTGGACGAGGTGCCTGGAAGGATGGCCTCACAGTGTACCTTGCCGACATAGCTGCATTGGGTACCCATATTCGGCGCTTGTTGGGTCCTGAACCCGATGCAGGGTTGAAGTCACGGTTATGCCTCCTCGTGGCTTCGTAGTCAGTTTGTCCGGACTCAACATTGATAGCTTTATTGACGAGAGCTTGAAAGGTGGTGCACTCGTGCAGACAAAGATCTCGACGAAGCTCAGCATTTAGTCCCTTGCAGAACCTAGCCTGCTTCTTGGCATCGGTTGAGACTTCCTCTGGAGCATAGCGAGCAAGGTTTCCAAACTCGCGGCTGTATGCATCAACTGACAATCTGCCCTGGGTGAAGGCACAGAATTCCTCTCTCTTGCGGTCCATCAGCCCTTCCGGGATGTGATGGAGACGAAATGCGGCGCTAAACTCTGCCCAGGTTGGCGCAGGTCCTTGGGGACGCATAGCTTCATAGCTTTCCCACCACAGGTTGGCAGGTCCCTCCAGAAAGTATGTCGCAAAGGTCACCTTGTTGGCCTCTGAAACATTTGCAGCTCGAATCTTGCGTGACATACTGGTCAGCCAATCATCCGCATCGAGGGGATCGATCGAGTGATGGTACTTAGGCGGACACAGTTTAATGAAGTCACCAAGTGACACTCCATCATGGTGATCATTGTGGGGAGCACGAGCGGTGTTCTGTTCAATCCTCTCCAACAGCCTGTTGGTCTCCCTCTTATTCCTTTCAGCTTCTAGCATCACCTCCGCTAGAGATGGTGCTCGTGGCAGCTCTTCTTGCCTTGGCTGGCTACTCTCGCCTTGCTCATGAGCATGCACGGGGTTGTTCCTGGTTGACACCATCCTGAGGAAAACAATCCATAACTTAGACATGGGGAACAACAACTCTAGGGCATGAATTAAGGAATGCACTGATCAACATGGCATGTAAGATAAACACCAATCAACATGGTAAAGCAACTACCATATGAACATTAGGTTTCATACACACCATGGCTTAGTTCAGTACAAACCCAAGCTGAAAACAACTACGGAGAGATGACACAACTCATCGGAGGCATTACAAGCATCCTATACATTATCTATCTACACCTCTGGAACTCAACTCTCGACCTTGATCATATCCCACAAGACACACAGGACTGTGGCGATACGTCTACTACCATACTAGATCTAACATCCACGCACTCAAACGTCACCGTAGAATGCCTCGTACAGATTACCCCCGTGACCTGGGAGCTGAACCTGCGGATCTGGAAACACTCTGGCCTGGGATCCCTGGAAACCATAAGGACACGGGTGTGGCCTTGGTCCCCTTGTCGGTGGCAACAGCGGTCCTCGAAGAGGGGTGATGCCTCCAACATCAGGCCAGTCTACGCGTGCTGGCAGATGAGTCCGTGATGGGTTCAACATCTCCAAATCTCCATAGCCTGTCTGCACAACAGGTGCTAACTGAGTCAAAGCTGTCCAAAGACGGGCACGGTTAGCATAGAGCTCCATGCGAAGGGCACGTGCATCACGATCCCTGTTCTCCAACATCTGAGCGGTCACCTGCAGTCTAGGGTCTTCATGAGAATGATCAGAGTAGGCTGCACTGAGATATCCATCCTCTCCTCCCATGGAAACAGGAACATAACAGAACTCCGTGTTCTGAAGCAGACCATGGTGAAACCTCATAATAGTCAACATAGTGTAGGCGGCTTCCTGAACTGCCATATCTATGGTAACTCCTAATCCATGAGTCCAGTGAAGCGGCTCTGCAACTCCAGGATATGAAGGGTATATCCTAACAGTACACAAATACTGACTCTGGTTGAAATCTCGGTACTGCTCCTCCACTGTGTACTCCGGGTACCAACGACATCCAGCCTCCATCATCACTCTAACCAACATGGCCGTGTGACCCGACACATCGATGCACCTAGTCAGACGGACCACCTGACGGAAAGGGCGGGATGGCATCTGAAACAGAGGATGTTGCAAAGACATTAGAGATCCTAGCAGAAATCGGACAACATAACGGCTGTAATTGCTCAACAAAATATTTGAGACAATTGAAAAGAGATTGGAAAGGCATAACCACTCGACTATCTAGACTCAAATCTCTTCTCCATCTGTTTGTCACACCAACAACACTAAAATAACCACACTTACTCACCAACAAGCTAGCTATTGGTCCATGGCTAGTAACTCATCATCCTAAGCAATAGATGAGAATCCTAGTTCCTATCCCCGTAGATAAGATGAGAATGACCCAGCATAGAATAACTTGGGAAGAGGAGTAAAAAGAGCCTTACGTTCCATTCCATAATCAATTCCCCTACTTATCTATGGTGTTTCTAGAATCAACTTCGACCGGTTTGGCTTGGTAGTCCTACAGTCAGTCAGGCTCTGATACCAACGCTGTCGGGACCCCGATCCTAAGTCATATGATTCCATACTGTAACAAGCCACACCGCCTTGCGGCCTCACGCACGGTACTCCACGGCTGCCACCTTACCTTGGCCGGGACCGTTTGCGTCTTTTGGCTCACGTATGTGAACATGTCGCTGGCAATCACACAACAAAGAACGCGGGCCGACATAACTAGTCATAGAACCCAAGTGGCACATCCGTACGGAAACAGGCATACATAACCCAACAATGCAGGTGTCGGCCTCAAGCGTGTGTAGACGAGTCGTAGCAAGTTACAAGGACTCCATTACGTCGCGAGACACGAATGTCATCACTGCACGTAGACGAGTCGTAACAGGCTACAGGGACTCCATTACACTGCGAGACATTTCCCCAAAGGGACAGACACATCAGCAAAGAAGGATACATGTCGGTCAATCAATGTGTCCGGAGCAGTAGCAAGCTACCATGGCTCGGTGGAAGCACAAAGAGGCAGTTTCCCGTAAAGAGTACTACTAAAGGCACACGACTAGGTGTCGGATCCCATACATACCGTTGCACGTCACACGTACGCATGACATGCCCGATATGCCTAGATACAACCATGGCATCACAACATAACCATACAATAACATGACTTTTATTTAAGAGGCTCACACGAGCCTTGCATAATATGTTCATACAGACAGGGGTCACATGACCCGGCACTCAAGTCATACAAACATAGTCATACAAGTCAGCGGAAACTAAAGCTGTCTGGGTACAGACGACAAAATATAAAAGAGGCACATGGCCTGACTATCTACAGCCCACCACACGGGCAAGATCGTAGCTGGGACACCAGCTATTCAGCATCGTCAACGTCTAGATAGAACCCACCTGATGGGTCCTGGTTTTCCTCTGCAACATTAATTAAGCAAGGATGAGTACAATCGTACTCAGCAAGTCTTTAAAACAGACCTAGCCTATTTATGCTCATGTATCAACAAAGGGGTGGTGGAGTTTATGCAGAAAACCAGCTTTGACTCATGGCTAACCTACACTACTCAGTTTTAAACTCTTTGTTACAATTTTAGTTATCGCACACGAGTCCACTAACTCCATCACAATACACCACCATGGACTCACCTTCCCCTTCCGGAAGAGTGCCATCCACGGTACTCACACTTGTCTCGAGATTTTTAGAAGTCTCCATTTGATTATCTGTGAACAGCATAAGTTCTCCAAGTAGTCCATATCCGAGGACGCGGCTATTCGAATAGTTTCATAACCCTGCAGGGGTGTACCTCTTCACACACGCTCTCGCCACTTATCGCTGTGTGCTCATAAAACCATGCACCTCGGCAACCTTCAAGCAGAAGCCCAGCGAGGGAGTCGGCCACGACCGTCAATCACATAAGACCACTAGTCCAGGCTACCGCCTATTTGAGACTAACCCGCACGGAAGTCCGGCCGAAGTTTCCGCAACGGCCCCAAACGATGTGCGCAGGGTTCCCAAGTCCACCATTCGGGTGACCCTTGGTACACCGTGCCACTTCCTACCGTGTCGTAACCCACCCCAGGGGTCAGCGCTACGCACGGCCTCCAGCATGCTATAAACACCAGAAACTACTTGCAATACCTGGACCAAAGACTAAGCGACTGAAAAGTCGAGAGGGTCAACTAAGTATCCCAACGTGTGGTAGTATCTAGTCTTGGATGACAAACACAGAACTCAGTTCCTAACAACGGTCCCAATGAGACAACCCGCTATGTACTTCTACATAGCCTCTCATTGCTACCTTTTACCAAAACGGATTCGTTATGAGCTCATCACATCAGAACATCACAGTTTCACTCTGGTTCATCACCCAGATGAATCAGACCTGACACAACTCTAAGCATAGCAGCATGGCATGAAGGTAAGCTAAGCACATCACGGCACAAGCATCTACCAGGTATGCTAGGTTGCATGGTTTAGCTATTTACTGTGACAAGATCAGGTCATGCAGAAGATTAGGTTCATCTACCATGTATGACTGTCATGTAGCAATGTCCTAATGTAATGAACAAGAGCAGGAGTGAGAGGATGGGATGTTATCGAAATGATCAATGGGGTTGCTTGCCTTGCTGGGAAGCGGAGGGATTCTCTCCTTCGTCGGGGTACGGAGTAGTATCGTCCGGATTTGGACCTACCGCAACGCAGATAAGAACAATCAATAAAAACAAGTGCAACAATATGATGCATGATCATGGCATAGCAGTATGCATGGGTGAGCTAATGTGAGTGGTGATCATGTCAATTTAAATCAGATTTGAATATAGGTTCAAAGTTGTTCTCATTTTCAAATTCCATATATTAACCTAATAGAAATTATCCATGTTCACCTATTTAGATTGCTCTAACATGCATGAGGATAGCACCATTGGATTCATTAGAATTTTCTGATAAATTTTCATATATAAATTATTTTCATCTGACTTACAGATTATTTTATATGATTTTTCAAAGTTTTAAACAATTTCTGAAATTTCCTGATTTATTTTTATTAAGGAAATTGAGTTATTGCATCAGCATGACATCATGATGACGTCAGCTGGTCAGCTGACTCGGCCAGAGTCAAACCTGACATGTGGGACCCATCTGTCATAGACTCAGCACTTAATTAGATTGTTTTGACTAAATAATCTGACTAATTAAACTAGTAGGGCCCACTGTCAGTGTCACATTAGTTTAATTAAACAATTTAAATTAATTCGTGATTAACTTAATTAATCTGGGCAGGGGCCCCACCTATCATTGACTCATAGAGTCAGGCCAGGGCCCACCTGGGTCAAACCCACCGGCGTTTGGTCGACGGCTCGTCGGCGGCGACCAACAGAAGCGGCGGCGGATCGGGTTTCTCCTACAGGCGACCAAATGGCGCGCTGAGAACATCGGAGTGAAGCCCGTGCACGACCGCATCCATCCGAAGCCACGGGAGGTCACGGGGTCGCCGGAGCTCGCCGGAAACAAGCTCGTGGCGGTGGCCGAAGCTCGGGCTCGGACGAATCACGACACAGGGCACGGGGCGACGCTATTATGAGCTCTACGGGCTCCTGGGAACTCCAGGAGTTCAACCGTGCACGCGCACATGAGCTTGGAGGGCTCTACGCACGGCGGCGACCATCGACGGCGGCGGAAGGTTCTCGGGTCCGACGACTAGCTTAGCTACGGCGCGAGAGAGAGAGGGAAAACGCAGGGGGGAGGAAGAGGAGCTCACGGCGGTTCCGTAGAGCTGATCAGCGGGCTCGGGGAGGCAGCGACGGCGACGAATCGACGTCCGGTGAAGCGCATCTTTGCGGCTATAGCAACAACAAAATGGCCAGAACGTCAACGATCGCAAGAGCACATCAGCGGCTCTGTTCTTCCTCGATGACAACCCCATCAGCCGACAATCACAGAAGCAGAAGGTGGTGGCCATCTCTTCATGCGAAGTTGAGTGCGCTTCGTGACCACGACGGTCGCCTGCAGAGAATTTGGTTGGCTCGTTTGCTTGCTGACATCACTAGCAAGGAGATTGCCCACCAACTCTTCATTGGAGAAGAAGTCCGCCATTTCCCTGTACAAAAACTCGATGCTCCATGACCACAACAAGCACATCGACTAAGTCGGGATGATCAAAATAAGGTAGGCGCGAAGTTTTAGGGGGTGCTTGTTGGAATAAACCTTATATCCCAAACACCTTGTCTGCGGGGAAGTCCGTTTTTGTTGCCATGACACGCATTTTCGTTGCCATGGCAGCCGTTCTTCAGTTAGCATGTTTAGCTCGTAGGCTAGTCTGTTTTAAGCAATTCTTTTGACACTTTGATCCATTCATGGGATGCCACGAGCAAGTAGGGATCGTGGGTGCCGTACGTCCTTTGTAATAACCCAAATAAAAGGAGAACAAAGAAATCAGAAAAGTCACAATTGCACGCGGCGCAAGAAATCCTCTGTGGCTCCACGTTCTTCATGTTCGTGTGAGAAGAGAGACTAAAGATTGCCGCAATTTGGTATCAGAGCCTCATTGAGAGATGGGTGACAACGACAAGCTGAAGGGGGGGGGGTAGGCTCCCGTGGACACATCGCGGGCTCAGATCACTGGCGTCGAGAAAGGAAAAGGGCGAATCATGCAGACTTGGGTGGTGCATGAAGGCGGAAACACCCCTTAGCTGATGCTCACCCGTACAAACTACGGGGATTGGGCTCTCCTGATGCAGGTGATACTCGACTGTCGGCATCTTTCGGAGGCGATCGAGTCTGGCACCACCGTCTACAGCGACGACCAGCTCGCTCTCGACGTGATCCTCCTTGGTGTTCCGCCGGAGATGATGGTGACACTCACTGCTAAGGCCACCACTAAGGAGGCCTGGAACACCCTGAAGCTGATGTGCCTCGGGGTAGCACGCGTGTGCGAGGCCAAGCTTGCAATGTTGTCGAAGCAGTACAATGACATCCGATTCACCGACAGCGAGGCAATGGACGACTTCGCCATGCGTATCACGAACATGGTGACACAAATTGCACAGCTCAGCGAGGCAGTGCCGTTGAAGCACGTTATCTCTAAGTTCTCTGTGTAGTTCCTAAGCAATACTTGCAGAGCTCTGTTGATCGAGACCCTCTTCAACCTCAACACTCTCATCATCGAGGAGCTGACGGAGCAGCTAATGGCAGCGAAGGAGCGGTTTAAACTGAACCAGATCGACAACGGCATGGGGCGGCTACTCCTTACCGAGAAGGAGTGGCTAGCTCAGTAGTTCGGTGGCTCTAGGTCGGGCTCCTGGAACAAGGGGCGACGCTAGAAGGGCCATGGCGGTGGCGGCAGACGCCACAGGTAATAATGCTGGTGGCAGGAACAACGATCTAGACGCGTCAAGTGTCGCTACCGCAACATCAAGGTTTTAGGGATGATTGTTAGAATAAAGCTTGTTTGCACGGTACTCAGGTTTTGCTGCCATGGCACGCGTTTTTCGCTGTCATGGCAGTTGTTCTTCAGTTGGCATTTTTAGCTCGTAGGCTTGTTTTGAGCGATTCTTGCAGCACTTAGATCCATCTGTGGAATGTCACGAGCAAGTAGGGATCATGGGCGTCACATGTCCTTTGTAACCCGAATAAAAGGAGAAGAAAGAAATCAGAAAAGTCGCAATTGCACGCGGCGCAAAAATCCTTCTCTCTGTTCTTCGTGTTCATGTGAGCTGAGAGAGTAAAGATTGCCGATGGTATCAAAAGGGTAAGTTTTAGTCTTAACTATTGATCTGCACCGAGGGGGGGAAGAGGTACCGAAGCACACCTCGTCAGTGTAAACATATGCTTTGCTTCACAAAGAAGAGAATAACCATGCAATCCAAAGGTGCAACCTTGTTAATACAGTAGAAAAGTGACCTCACCTTGGTAATAGAATGGCTGTGCTTGCGAGGAATACATGTGTTGCGGATATGCAGAACTATGTTCCCCACCTATGTTGGATGTGACCGCCTGAACTTGTCCTTCACTTGGTAGATTGATAACACTTGAATCAAGTGAAATGGTGGGTTTAACAGTTTTCTCGTCCTTCGTAGGAATGGTCTGGGTAAAAGAAGGTATTTACAATAGGAAAAAAGGTGAAAACAGTTGACAGGTTCTATAGAATATGTTTAAAAATATAATCAAATGATGGTCTGCTCTTTAGTGTTACTACCGAGAACAGGTTTTTGCTCGACCTCGATTCTTGGCTCCAGTGAATCCATAGCGCCTACAGCAGCAAGATTCAATGACTTAGCTCAAGTCTCAAGAATGGTAAATTAGTGATAGCCTATGTAAAACAGAAAAGATAACACTGTAAAATTAGCGCTACACTTTGTAGAGTGCCAAAAATAGTATTCCCTCCGTCTCAAAATAAGTGTTTCAGGTTTTGTACATTTTTTATACTAGATCTTCGATACTTATTTTGAGACGGAAGGAGTATGAAACATTATTCCACGGCTCATGTTTTGTTCATACTTTTTTGGCCCTGCCAATTTTAGAACAAAAGACACAATCACAACAAAACAAGGATAAAATGAAGCTGCTTGCATAAATAGCCAAAAGTAATAAATAAGTATAGCTGCTTCGCACCATAGTTGCATCCAGTTAACATAGGATCCTGCCATTCGGTCAATCAACCTACCTACCTACCGTGTGAGTCGCATGCAGCACAGATGAACATTATTAACACAATGGTTATGCGTGCAGCACTCTAACTTGGTGTACTAATTCAGGCCACTTATTCTAGCCTAATTCAGGCGACTCCATGTCGTGGTTTTGTCACGGCAGATGCCATGGGTAGGCTAATTGAGGGGGTCGAAAGGACGCCGGTGGACTCCGGGAACGGGGTTAGGCACAAGCGGTGACTGACGCGTGATGTACCCAGGTTCGGGGCCCTCCGAGGAAGGTAAAACCCCTACTCCTGCTTGGTCTCGTTGATATCAAGGTGAAGGTTACAATCGTGCTCCTGGAGCTGTATGAACCGAGGTGGGAGCTAAGTGCCCGGGCTCGAGAGGTTCCCCGTGGGGGATGCTACGTGGGTGGTGCTATCGTCGTTCTTCTTCGCCCGGCGTCTGTCCGTCCTCCCGTTTGCATGGGGGAGGCCCGGGAGGTTTTATAGACCAACCCCCTGGCTTACAATATGAATATAATGGTCGTGGGGGGAACCCAGCCGGCAGCCTCTACGGCCGGCTGCGGGGGCCACCAGCTTCGGTCTTGTCGTGGGCGGGCCCCGAGCCCGGTCACGCCGCGGCACGGTGTGCCACGGGCGTCGTCGTCTTGCGGCGGTCGGCCGAAGTCAGCGGCCGACCGGTTGTCCTGTAGCCATGCTGGAGTAGATGGCGGAGTGGTTGGGGGCAGGTCGCCACTGTTGGAGGCCTGGTCGCCGTCCAACAGCGGCGAGAGGCCACTGCGCCCATGCGGGCGCTGACCGCCGACGGGATAGGGGCCACTATGGCCATGCGGGCGCCGACCCCCGATGGGACGGGGCCCACTGTCACCACGCAGGGCCCGTCAGGGGCATCCGATGCACGGTCGGCTGGTGAAGGAGCCGGGCGGCGAGGCCCCAGCCGGCCAGCACACCGCGGCTGGTGAAGGAGCAGCCGGCGCGCCCGTGCCGGGGGGTTGAAGCCGGCGAGGCGTCACCGGGCCGACTCCTCGAAGGCGGCCCACCCATTTGCCCTATGGGCGGGCCCAAAGCATAAGGGGTGTTTGAGGCTACCCGGGGGTCATCCCCCCGTCAGTAGTCCCCGAAGCCGGGGGGGCCCGCCGACGGGATGCGGCGGACCGCGCCGGCTTGAAGAATGTTCGAGCACTGGAAGCGCCTGGGAAGCCGGGCGGTGCCGGCACGTGGTGGCCCGGCTCCGCAGTCGTCCGGGGCCACCCGCGCCGCCAGTGTTGCCCCACCTGGCGGGGAAACCGCGCTGCGTGGAGGACAGAGCGGGCAGTAGACTGGTGGGCCGAGCGATGGTTCGGGCCTGGCGACTAGGCAGGGCCCGCCACGACCGTGGCCCTGAACCGCCCGCGAAGATTCCGCGCGCAGTGGGCGGACGTTTGGTATTTCGGGGCGCCATGATGTCCGCCTCGTGCGCCTCGGGGATCGTGAGGGACGTGTGCGCGAGGGGCGCCCCCACTATCGCCGCCCGCGCGGGGTATAAGTAGGGAGGGGAGGCGAGGGGGAAGAGCCTGTTTTCCCTCCTCGCCTCCGTCGCTTCGCTCCTCCCACCCCGCCCCCCCGTCGAGAGAGAGAGAGCGAGAAGGGAAAAGGGTAGTTCGAGAGGGACAGCGAGCTTGCGCCGCTGCCCACCACCGCGAAGAGGACAACCCGTCGGTCGATCCCCGCGCCGCCGTCGTCCGTCGTCGTCGCCATGGAGGTAGTAACCAAGGGCGCCTGGGACGGCAGCGATGTCGACGCCACCTTCATCGAGTACCTCCGCGCGCGCCGCAAGCTCTCGGCGGCGGAGAACTTGGAGGTCCGCCCGCCGGGGGCGGAGAACTCCCCAGCGCCGCGGTCGGGCGAGGTCGTGGTCTTCGCCGACCATTTTCACCATGGATTGGGGCTGCCGGCGAGCGCCTTCTTCCGGCGGTTCCTGACACACTTCGGCCTGCAGCCTCACCACCTCGCCCCCAACTCCGTCCTGCAGTTGGCGGCGTTCGTCGTCCTCTGCGAGGGGTATTTGGGAGTCGAGCCCAGACTCGACTTCTGGTGCCGGCTCTTCTACTTCAAGCGGCAGACGGTGAAGGACCCGGCAACCCAGAGGATGGTGATGACCGCCTGCGGGGGCGCCTCCGTCCAGGTTCGTCAGGGGACCGGCTTCCCCAAACTCCCGCTGCACGAGTCGGTGAAGCGATGGCAGCGGGGGTTCTTCTATGTGAAGAACGTGAAGCCGGAGGAGGACTATATCAACCTCCCCGACTTTCGCCAACCACCCGCCGGTTGCCATGCAGAACTGGCGGGCAACACCGACCTCGGCGCCCGAGATGGCCGACCGGCTCAGCGCCCGCCTCCGCGAGCTGACCGGGACGGAGGGGCTCACGGCCACGGATTTGCTGGCGGCGATGATTGCATGCCGGGTGCTGCCGCTACAGCACCGGCCGCATCTTATTTGCCAGATGGGAGGGCGCCATGACCCCTGCCGGCTCTCCACCAAGGAGCTGAGGCCGACTCACGTGGCGAGGAAGGTCAACGCCGTGTCGACGGTGAAGATGAAGGAGGGGGAGTGGCAGTGGGGGAAGATCCCCTACAGCCGGAGTCATCCGGCACCGCGGGCAAGTGAACAGCCAGCTCCGCCTCCCATCCTGTGGCCGCCGGGTCGTAATCCCCCCTTCGGTCTAACAGCGCCGTCCGGTTTGCCTGTAGAAGTTCGCGCTCCTGCAGGACTTCGCGAGGCCGGCGCCGGATTCGGTGGAGTCTGACCCGGAAGAGGTCGAGGACGACGTCGACGTGGAGCCGGCCGCCATCGAGCGAGCCGGCGAGGTGGAGGCGGGCGACGACGAGGCGGAGGGGGAGGAGGATGACGAGGCCGAGCCACCGGGTGAGTCTTCGTTCCGGGCGCCGTTAAGGGATTGGCCCGACGACGATGCTGAGCGGGAGCCGACCCTTGCTGCAGAAGACCCGACGAAGCTCTCGGAGGGGGAGGTCACGGCGCCGCGGGGGCGCCGGCCACGGGGCACCAGCGACCCGGCCGAGGTGGACAAGGGGAAGGGGTCGGCTGCCCCCAAGCCGGCGCCCAAGCATGCGGCTGTCGCGTAGCCGGGCGGTAGCCGCGCCGGAGGTAGCAAGAGGCAGAGGGGGAACCCGACCGGGCCCTCCAGGCGGGCGGTGCCGGTCATGGTCGGGTAAGTCTTGATCTTGTGTTGATTTGAATCCTGGTTTTTGCCCCTTCCTCGTCTAATGCCCCGCCGCCATCAGGGAGGCGCGCTCGCTGGGCGGAGAGCCAGGCGGCGGGACGACGAAAGCGGCGCCGCCATCGATGGCCGAGGAGATGGAGCGCCAGGCGTGGCTCGACCTCGACAGGGTCGAGCGGGAGCTACGTGAGAAAGAGCGCCGCCGGTGGGAGGAGGTGGCGATAAAGGCAAGGGTGGCCAGCGGGGAGGCCGCTGGCCAAACATGGGAGGCATTCCCCCACGGTCCGGAGGAGACGTCGCCGGGCCGCCAAGGTGCCGACCGGCCCGCGGGAGACGGCAGGGAGGCCGTGGAGGACTTGGCGGAGAAGAGCCGCCAAGCCTCCTAGCCGGCTGGGAACGACGCGCTGTTGGCGTCGGACGACGCGCCACCAAAGGCGAGCGTCGTGCCGCCGGGCGCGAAGGTGGTGGACTTGGAGGCGCCGACGCAGGAGGCGCCGGCCACGGGGGCGCCGGCGTCGGAGGTGGCTTCCGGCGTGCCTGCTCCTGACTGCAGGCGGGTCGAGCCTAAAGCACTATCTTCCTCTTTGTTTTTTGCAGGCAGCCCACGACTGCCGGGCGGAGGCGTACAACACCCTGCTGGGGTTGTTCAGGGGGACGGAGAGCCGCCTTGCCGCCGCGACTGCAGACCTGCAAGGTACGCGTCCCTGCGTCCTTGGTGGGGAGAGCCCCCGAGGGCCAAGCCGACTGCCCTGGAGGCGGGCCGGTTCCCTTGTCATTCCTTCCTTCTAACTTGATCAAATCTTCTCCGTGCAGCCGCCCACAAAGAGGCGGTCGGCCTCCGGGGGTAGGTGGTCCGGCTCCTCGGGGAGCGGGACACCATGGCGGCAGAGTGCCGGAAGTTCCGCGAGAGGGCGGAGGGGCTGAGGGCGGACCGGAAGAAGCTTGAGGAGGCCCATAGCCGGGAACTGGCGGACCGGGAGGCGGAGGAGCGGGAGAAGGTGCTCCGCGACAAGCTGGAGGCCCAGGACGCCGCGCTGACGGCGACGCTCAAGGAGAAACTCGTGGCTCAGGACGAGACTGAGCACTACCGCCAGGAAGCGGCGGACCGCGAGGCGAACCTGGTGGAGCAGGGCCACAAGGTGGACCGGATGCTACGTCGTAAGTTCCCGGCCTTCCTCTTCCTTATTTCTTTGTGCGCCCCCTTCTCCTTTTCCTCACCCTTTATTAGGGCTCTTCCCCGATACCCAAGAGAGCGCCGAGGCGGCCGTGGAGTCCGATCGTGAGGACCGGCGGGCCCGGGGAGAGGTCGTCGAGCCGGGCGCCCCCTGGACGCTGGAGGATGTGGGGGTTGCCGCCGAGGTGCGCCTGGAGATGGTCATCCGCACCCTGACGCGGTTTCGGAAGGCCGGTACAGCGCTGCTCCGGGCCCTGTGGCCCCGAGCTGTGGATCCGGTCTCCTATACCCGGCTTGCCCGGTGGCTGGAAGCCGGGACTGCGCGGGTGAACGCGTGGAGGGCCTCCGCGGCGCGCGCCGGCGCGGAGATGGCGCTCCGCGTTGTCAGGTCGTGGTATCCTGGGCTTGACCTGGGGTTGCTCACAGCCCAGCGTGCCGGCACCGAAGCGGAGCTGTCGACGGTGGCGGACGAGCTGCAGAGGCGAGCGAGCGAGCTCGCGTCCTTCGCCGCGTGGGATGAGTACGTCCCGGAGTGTGGTGCGGACGGCGCGGCCATCCCGAAGACTCGTACGGCCTTGCCCTCGACGACCCGGAGGGGAGCGAGTGCGAGACGTTCGACGATGGGTCTGACACCGACGACTACGCTCCGTCCGAGCCGGCTGATGACGTGGAGACCTCCACCTCTGCCGCCCCGGGAGCGCCAGCCTCGAAGGTGCCAGCGCCGTCGGCATGAACGCAGCCGGCCCTAGAGGTGCCGGCGCCGGAGGCGAGACGGCTCAAGATCGCTCCTCCTTGTACATTTTCGTCTGCATTTCATTTTTAGTGCCGGAGTTCCACCCACTGGGGGTGTATTTAAGACGTATTGTAATGAACCTGCGGCCGTGGGCCTTTTATCATGTTTAATCGATGTTTTGTTATCAGAAGTAGAAAGGAGTGCGTGCCGGCTCTACTTTCGCCTTTTGCCTGTTGACTTGTTCGTGTGCGCTAGGACTCCTTCCGGCTTCTGCCCCGCCTGCCGGCCAGCTGGGAGCCGGTCTGGGGCAGGGACGGGGCTTCACCCTTAGGGAAAAGGTAGCGGGCTCTTAGAGTCAACCAGCTAGGACTAGGTCGAGCCGGCAGAGGCCGGCCACAGGGAGTGATGTAGCATGGTTGGGCTAGCCCGGCTACCGCGCGTTGGCGGACCTTTGTGTGAGAAGCTCTTTCGTACCCCGCGGTCCCTTCAGCCGGACAACCGGGGGCCGATCTATGGCTGGTTAGGGCGGGGGAGGCGAAAGGCTGCTTGCTCACACTTATTCGTCCGCCTGGGCAAGCCCCCGGGACCGTGAGCCGGGCCCGGGCCTTAGATGGTAGGAAGAGACTTGGAGAAACCGAAAAGGGGTGTTCCTCAAGCGCCGGCTTGAGGTCCCCATTGCATTCATGGGCCCGAAGGGGCAAAAGTACAGAGTACGTACACTGGCTTTTTAGCAGTAGAAGGGGCGGAGGAGCGCCGCGTTCCACGGGCGCTCCGTTTCTTCGCCGGACGCGTCTCTCTTGTGCTTCTGCGGCTTCTGGGCGTCTATCAAGTAGTAGGCGTTGTTGTGCAAAGCCCGACTGATGATGAATGGGCCCTCCCATGGGGAGGACAGCTTGTGCTGGCTGGCCGTTCGTTGAACCCGTCTGAGCACCAGGTCCCCCTCGCGGAAGGAGAGTGGCCGGATCCGCTTGCTGTGGTAGTGCCGGAGCTTTTGCTGATAGATGGCCGTCCGGCTCAAAGCTAGCTCGCGGGCTTCTTCGAGGAGGTCGACGCCGTCCTCCCTTGCCTCTCTTGCATCCTTCTCGTTGTACAGGGTGACCCGAGGCGAATCGAACTCGACGTCGGTGGGGATGATCGCCTCGGACCCGTAAACGAGAAAGAACGGGGTGAAGCCGGTCGACCGGTTGGGCGTGGTCCGGAGGCCCCACAGGACGGCCGACAGCTCCTCGACCCAGCAGCCGGCCGACCGGACCAGCGGTGTGACGAGCCGGGGCTTGATGCCGGCCAGGATCAGGCCGTTCACCCTTTCGACCTGGCCATTGGACTGGGGGTGGGCGACGGACGCCAGGTCGAGCCGGATGCCCTGTCGTGAGCAGAAACGCGCCAGTGCGCCCTTAGCGAAGTTCGTGCCATTGTCGGTGATGACTGTGATGTCTTCGATGAACTGGACGGTAGTGGGGCCGTCCAGCTTCTTGATGGGTCGCGCCTCGATCCACTTGGTGAACTTGTCGACGACGACCAACAGGTGTGTCATGCCGCCCCGGGCGGTCTTGAAGGGCCTCACCATATCTAGCCCCCAGACGGCCAAAGGCCATGAGAGGGGGATGGTTTGGAGGGCGGTAGCCGGCAGGTGGCTTTGCGCGCGGAAGCGTTGGCAGCCCTTGCACTTGTCGACCAATTACTTGGCCGCCTCCAGGGTAGTCGGCCAGTAGAAACCGTGGCGGAACGCCTTGGCCACCAAGGACCTGGAGGCGGCATGATGCCCACACTCGCCTTGGTGGATGTCGAGGAGGATCTCCAGCCCCTTCTCCGGCTCGACGCAGCGTTGGAAAACGCCGGTGGTGCTGCGGTGAACGAGCTCGCGGTTGATGATGCCGTAGGCCGAGGCCCGGCGCTGGATTTGCCTTGCGGTGGCCTCGTCAGGGGGGAGCTCGCCGCGCTCGAGGAACGCAAGTATGGGCAGAGCCCACGATGGGGCCGAGATGGGAGCCGGCTCGGGCATGAGCGGGACGTCGGAGGCGGCAGCCCTCGGGGCCGGCACGCCAGCCCCCGGGACCAGCACGCCAGCCCCCGGGGCCGGCACGTCAGTCCCCGGGACCGGCTCGTCAGTCCTCGTGAGTGAAGTGGCGGCGGGAAGGTCGGCCGTCGTCATGACGGTGTCGAATGCGGGCGGGGCCGGTTGGTTTGGAGCGGCGGGTGGCGTCGGGGCCGGCGAGGCGACTGCGATCAATGGGGCCGGCAGGGCAGCCGGTGCAACCGCAGAGTCGGCCGCGCCCGTCGGTATGAAGATGGATTCCGACTCGGGAGACGGCTTGATCGAGGGTTTCAGCAACCGCTCGAGGGAGACGCCGGCAGGAATGGCTTGCCGGGTGGAGCCGATTTTGGCCAGCGTGTCGGCCGCCTCGTTGTCCGCCTGGGGGACGTGATGGAACTCACAGCCCTCGAAGAAGCCGGTGAGTTGCCGGACGAGGAAGCGCTAGCTGGCCATGTTGGCGTCTCTGGCGTCCCACTCGCCAGAAACCTGCTGGACCATGAGGTCGGAGTCGCCGAAGCATAGTATGCGCTGGATGCCAATCTCCTTGGCGAGCCGGAGGCCGTGAACGAGGGCTTCATACTCGGCCACGTTGTTGGAGGTGGCGAAGTGGATCTGGAGGGTGTACTTGAGTTGATCACCTTTCGGGGAGGAGAGGACAATGCCGGCACCCAAGCCGGTCCTCATCTTGGAGCCGTCGAAATGCATGCGCCAGTGTGTGGAGTCGGGTGGGGGCGGCACGAACTGGGTCTCGGCCCAGTCGACAAGGAAGTCGGCCATCGCTTGGGACTTGATGGCTGTGCGCGGCTCGTACCGGATCTCGTAGTCGGCCATGGCGATGGCCCATTTGGCTATCCGGCCGGTGGCATCCCGGCCGGCCATGATTTCGCCTAACGGCGCTGTGCTCACGACAGTGACGACGTGCTCCTGGAAGTAATGCTTCAGCTTCTGGGTGGCGAAGTAGACGCCGTAGCACATCTTCTAGTAGTGGGGGTAGTTCTGTTTGGAGGCGGAGAGGACTTCGCTGAGGTAGAAGACCAGACGCTGCGTCGGCAGCGCCTTGCCCTCCTCCGGTCGCTCCACCACCAGAACGATGCTGACGACGCGCGTAGTGGCCGTGATGTAGGCGAGCAGGGGCTCCTTCTCAACCGGCGCGGCCAAAATGGGCACGCTGGTGAGAGCCCGCTTGAGGTCGCGAAACGCCGCGTCTGCCTCGCTGGGCCAGTCGAATAGGGCCGGCTTCTTCGAGAGGTCTCGGCCCGGCTCGACCAAGGCCGACTTGCGCAGGAGTCCGTAGAGGAGCAGGGCCTTCTCGCCAAGCCGACTGATGAACCGGCTGAGGGAGGCGAGGCAGCCGGTGAACTTCTGAACATCGCGAAGCCGAACCGGCTTGGGCATGCGCTCGATTGCCCAAATCTTTTCGGGGTTGGCTTCGATACCGCGAGCGGACACGAAGAAACCCAGAAGCTGGCCGGCAGGGACGCCGAAAACGCACTTCTCCGGGTTGAGCTTGATCTTGTATTCACGCAGATTGGCGAACGTCTCCCGGAGGTCGTCGAGGAGGCTGAAACGCTTCTTGGACCTGACGACGATGTCGTCGATGTAGACATGGACGTTCCTGCCTATCTGAGGCAGGAGGCACTTCTGCATGCAACGCTGGAAGGTGGCGCCTGCGTTCTTTAGGCCGAAGGACATGGTGATGTAGCAGTAGGCCCCGAAGGGCGTGATGAAAGAGGTCTTGAGCCGGTCCTCTGGGTCCAGCTTGATCTGGTGGTAGCCGGAGTAGGCGTCCAGGAAAGACAGCAAGTCACAGCCGGCCGTGGAGTCGACGACTTGATCGATCCGTGGCAGGGCGAACGGGTCCTTCGGGCACGCCTTGTTCAGGCTCATGTAGTCGATACGCATGCACCAAGTGTTGTTCTTCTTTAGCACCAGGACCGGGTTGGCCAGCCAGTCCGGGTGGAAAACTTCCATGATGAAGCCGGCTGCGAGCAGCCGAGCGATCTCTTCTCCGATGGTGCGCCGCTTCTCCTCAGAGAAACGGCGCAGGGGTTGCTTGACCGGCTTCGCATCTGGCCGGACGTGTAGTCTGTGCTCGGCGAACTTTCTCGGGACACCCGACATGTCTTTGGAGGACCATGCAAAAATGTCCCGGTTCTCACGAAGGAAGTCGACGAGCTCGCTTTCCTACTTGCTGTCGAGGCACGAACCGATGGTCACGCACTGGGTGGGGTTGGCCGGATCGAGCGGCACTTGCTTGGTGTCCCTGGACGGCTGGAAAGAGCCCTCGCCGACGGACTGGGATGTTGGAGCCGACACGGCCGGCTGGGCAGAGGCGAGAGCCACCAGTCGGTCGAGCTGCAGCTTCTCCTCCGCTATCTCCAGGGCCTCGGCCAGCCGGCTGGCATCGCGCGCACACGCCATGGACACCTGGTACTTGCCGACAACGGTGATGATGCCTTTGGGACCCGACATCTTGAGCTTGAGGTAGGCATAGTGGGGAACCGCCATTAACTTGACGAGCGCGGGCCGGCCCAGCAAAGCGTGGTAGGGGCTGCTAAGGTCCGCCACCTCGAACCAGATCGGCTCGCGGCGGAAGTGGCCGGCGTCGCCGAAGAGGTCGTCAAGCCGGATCTTGCCGAGGGGGGTGCAGGACTTGCCCAGGACGATGCCGTGGAACACGGTCCGGCTTGCCTTCAGGTCCTCCACCTTGAGTCCTAGCTTGAGCAGGGTGTCAAGGTAGAGGATGCTGATGCTGCTGCCGCCATCAACCAACACCCGCGAGAAACGGCAGGAGCGCCTCTCAGAGGCGATGGTGGGGTCGAGGACGAGGGCGTAGCTGCCCGGGTCCAGCATCACAGCCGGATGGTCTGCCCGGCTCGAGGTGACCGGCTTCTCGGACCAGTGCATGAACTGGGGAGTCGCGGGCGCGGTGGCGTTCACCTTGCGATGGAGCCGGCGTTGGGCATGCTTGTCCGTCTCTTCACTCGTGCAGACGACGTAGCAACCGTCGGGCTCGGGGTATTGGTCCAGCAGCCGACCGTCGTTTCGCGCCAGGGCTGGGGGCACGCGGGCCGGCTGGGGGGCCCGGAGGCGGAGCCTGGGCCGGCAGCGCGGGAGGGGCCGGGAGGCCATCGCCCCGGGCCAGGCGCTGTGAGAAGCTGCACTGCCGGAGCGTGTGCGTGGCCGGTGTGGCACCGGAGTGGTTCCTGCAGGGGAGGTCCAACAGCTGCTCGAAAGTCAGCTTGGGCTGCCAGGCAACCTTGCCGGTGCGCTGGCGCTTGCCGGGGGCCTGGCCAGCCGGCTGCTCCTCCTCGATGGAGGCGACGAGCCGGCTCCCGTATCGGGGATCGGGCTGGTCGTTCTTGCGCTTGCCGTTGGGCTTGGCCGGAGCCGGAGCCGGCTTGGTTGGTGCCTTGGCTTTCATCCTCATGGAGGAGTCGGCCGTGGCGTATTTGTCCGCTTTGGACATCAAGTCCGCCAGGGAGGTTGGCTCGGAGCACAAGAGCTTGTGCTTGAGGGGCGTGTCGTCGCGACATCCCTCGATGAATTACTGGATGGCCTGTACCTCGTGCACGCCCTCCCAGGAGTTGCGGAGCTCGGTCCAGCGCGTGAGGTAGTCGCGGAGGGGCTCGTCCGGGCCCTGGACGCACATGGCGAGCTCGCGGGGGCGAGCGGGTCGCTTGTAGGTGCCGGTGAAGTTGCAGACGAAGGCTTCCTCGAAGTCCGTCCACGTGTTGACGCTGCCGGCGGCCAGGCTGTTCAGCCAGGTGCGGGCAGAGCCGATCAGCATCAGGGGAACGTAGCGGACGGCTACGCGCTTGTTCCCCCTGGCGATGTCGACGGCGGTGGTGTAGTCTACCAGCCAGTCCTCCGGCTTGGCGGTCCCCGTGTACTTCGGGGTGTCGCGGGGAAGCGTGAAACCGGGCGGAAATGGCTCGTTGCGGATCCGCGGGCCGAAGCAGGCCGGGCCAATCGAGCCCTCCTCCTCGAGGAGAGCCGACTGCGCCAGCCGGTCGAGGCGGAGCCGGGTGTCGTTGTCGCTGTGGGGAACGCGCGGCCCGAGCTGGGCCGCGAGCTCAGGTCGGACGACCGGCGAGATGGACCGTGCCGGTTCCTGTCGTGGAGGCGGGGTGTGTTCGCGGCTGCGCCGACTTTCGCCAGCCAGGCGATTGCTGCGTCGGCTATTCACAGCCGGCTGTTCGTTCCCACGCGACGGGGGACGCTGAGCATTGCTCCCCCGGGCGTTCCGGTCGGAGGGACGAGGGGTGCTAGAATGTTGAGCCTGCCGAAGGTCAACAACACCAGAGCCCTCGCCCTCGGGACGGGGGAACTCGGAGACGGCCCCTCCGGGAGTGAGGGCGACCTGCTGCGCGTTGGCAGTGTCGATGAGGTCCTTAATGTGTCGCTCGCGTGCGGCCCGCTCCTCGCCCTCCAAGGTTGCCAGGTCCTCGTAGGCAACCTTGGCAGCGCGCAGGTTGGCGGCGGGGTTGTCGTAGACGGGGAGGCGGCCGCCTAGGATCTCGGCGACCACGCGGCCGCGTTCCCGCACGGCGCCGCGCCAGCTGGGCTCGGGGCCAGCCGGGGTGAGGCCGTACGCGGAGTTGTACTCCCGCTGAGCGGCCTCCATCCGGCGTCGTTTGGCAACGAGGGCGCTGGCATCTTCGAACAGCCGGCGGCGGGCCGCCTCCAGCTCGGCTCTGGCGGTGGCCGGGTCCGCCGTCGTGGTGACGGGGGTGTCGAGACCCCGGAGGGTGGCGGCGAGAGGGTCGGAGGTGCCGGCGCGGGCGGCAGCCGCGCCGGCCTCGGCCGCACGCACGCGGCCCGCGGTAGTGGAGGAAGCGGTGACCATTACTCCCGCGCGGGCGTGGGAGCCGATTGCGTCGCCGTTGGCAAGAGCGCCTACGGACGCGGGGGGATCGGTGCAGTCGAGCACCCCGCTAGGGTATTCGTCGGCCGGCGCCTCGCCGGCGAGGCTGAGTTTGCTGAACAGCCCGTCGAGCGCGTCGTCGTCGAGCGTGAGGCCACGGCCAGGGCATCCGTCAGAGAGGCCGGCCGCGCCGGCCGTAGGACCTACCGGAGCAAGCCCCACGAGCATGCAGTTCCGACCGGACGCGGGGCGGCCGGGGGAGGTGGTGAAGGGCCCCGCCCGGAGCATAACTCCGGCCGACGCCGCGGAAGGCCCCACGGTGGGTGCCAACTGTCGTGGTTTTGTCACGGCAAATGCCATGGGTAGGCTAATTGAGGGGGCCGAAAGGACGCTGGTGGACTCCGGGAATGGGGTTAGGCACAAGCGGTGACTGACGCGCGATGTACCCAGGTTCGGGGCCCTCCGAGGGAGGTAAAACCCCTACTCCTGCTTGGTCTCGTTGAGATCAAGGTGAAGGTTACAATCGTGCTCCTGGAGCTGTATGAACCGAGGTGGGAGCTAAGCGCCCGGGCTCGAGAGGTTCCCCGTCGGGGATGCTACGTGGGTGGTGCTATCGTCGTTCTTCTTCGCCCGGCGTCTGTCCGTCCTCCCGTTTGCATGGGGGAGGCCCGGGGGTTTTATAGACCAACCCCCCGGCTTACAATATGAATATAATGGTCGTGGGGGGACCCAGCCGGCAGCCTCTACGGCCGGCTGCGGGGGCCACCAGCTTCGGTCTTGTCGTGGGCGGGCCCCGAGCCCGGTCACGCCGCGGCACGGGGTGCCACGGGCGTCGTTGTCTTGCGGCTGTCCTGTAGCCATGCTGGAGTAGATGGCGGAGTGGTTGGGGACAGGTCCCCACTGTTGGAGGCCTGGTCGCCGTCCAACAGCGGCGAGAGGCCACTGCGGCCATGCGGACGCTGACCGCCGACGGGATAGGGGCCACTGTGGCCATGCGGGCGCCGACCCCCGATGGGACGGGGCCCACTGTCACCACGTAGGGCCCGTCAGGGGCATCCGATGCACGGCCGGCTGGTGAAGGAGCCGGGCGGCGAGGCCCCAGCCGGCCAGCACATCGCGGCTGGTGAAGGAGCAGCCGGCACGCCCGTGCCGAGGGGTTGAAGCCGACGAGGCGTCGCCGGGCCGGCTGCTCGAAGGCGACCCGTCCATTTGCCCTATGGGTGGGCCCGAAGCATAAGGGGTGTTTGAGGCTATCCGGGGTCATCCCCCGTCACTCCAACAGTAGTTGAAATCATGCATTGCCTGGCCAACATAATTAAGGGCAGCCTGAGCCTACTACACAAACAATGAACATGTGACACGGTTTCCGTATGGTAGCAGCATAGCACCCAGCCAATGAAGTGCTTATTGTTGTACATACACGCAAATCCGAATGGTTAATGCAGGAATGCGCAAGTTTTGAAGAGCAGGGCAATCCAACAGCTGACTACTAATAATGCCCACAGTTTCTCAAGTGCTACCAAGAGGTATGGCATGATTACGCAAGATAATTTAAAATCACCTGTAACAAGGCGCCAAGATCTCGCACATCAACTCACTCTGCAGCGAATATCTGTCCTAGGGAATCGCCGCAACATCCTAAACCAATCAGCAGCAGCAGCAGCAACCACTGGCAGTTTCAGCAGGCCGAGCCTCGAGCTACAGGATCCAAATCTCGCCATGGAGCAAACAATATAACAACAATGTCCAGCAAAAGCAAAGCACTCACCAGTCCTCTCCGATGCCGATTCTATCGAGGATCCGCACGCGCGCTGGAACAAGAAACAGAGATCGGACAATCAGCACCAATAGGCGCCAAACCGTGCGCTCCTCCTTGGCTGGGATCCCTCAGCTCCTCCTGATCTGTTGGGCGCGGCGCTCCCGCGATCGGATCGAGCTCCCTCGCGGTTCCTCGACGGGTTCCGATCCGATCGGGGGCGCGCGCGATCGATCTCGCGTTCCTTTTATGAATTGTTGCTTATTATTTATAGGGCAGGGTTGGATTTGGAAATGGCGGGAGAGTGGGAGGGGCGTATCTGCAAACATGGAACTGGATTAGGACCGATACTGTGCGTAAGCGCATCTTCAAAGCCGGTTTGTCAAAAAGTTTAGACGTAATCTCTACTATTAAAGGGGATCCGACGTCGTCGTCGTCGTGATGATTCGATCGCCTATCGATCCCCGCCTAGTTCGATCCCCGCTTCGCGCGTACCTGAAAGAAAGAAAGGACTCGTGGCTCGAAAGGACAAAAAAAAAGGAAAAGAAAATAAAACAGCCCACGTACCCACGTCCTCTCACCTCTCAGGCTCCCACTCCCCTTCCCCAATTCCATCGCTCTTGGATCTCGTGGGGCTCTATCGCCGTCGCTGACCTCCTCTTGCGGGGGGAGCGACAACACAGTCTTCGTGGTCGAAGTAGGGTTGGGCGCCGCCGCCGTCTTCCTGGTCGAAGTAGGGTTGGGCGCCGACCCCGTCTTCCTGGTCGAAGTAGGGTTCGGCGCCGCCGCCGTCCTCCTGGTCGAAGTAGGGTTCGGCGCCGCCGCCGTCCTCCCGGTCGACTACGCCCTCGTCTTCGCCGGCCGCGCCCATCCCCGCCTTTCTATTTCTGCAAGGGAGGTCGACTTCTTCCCTTTCTCTCATGCAGATCGCTGTCCTGCTTCAGTGGTGCCCCAGCGGCGCGTGTAGGACACGGGAGATGAGCATGGCATTCTCAAGTGGAAGCTCCAGGTCTTTGGCGGCGCCATGATCAGCAAGGTGGTCTTCTCATACTCATATGTCTGTATGATTCTGCAGTTCATGCCATCAGCACCAACTTTCTTTCATACAGCGCCGAGCACATGTTCCTTGTGTGTGAGGAGCTGCAACGGTCATTTAAGAGTGTATACGAATACATTGATCCAGTGCGAATGACTTATTCTTTAATAGCACATGTTTCTGTTGAGAGCATTTGTATATCCTACTTCAATCTAGCATCTAAGTAATGAGGTAAAAAAATTGTTATCCAGGTTCAGGTTGATGAGCTCACGGAAAGATGTTGTGATTAAAGCCAAGAATTGCAGATACTTTGGTCGCCGGTATGAATTTTATCTATCTTGCTTCACATGTTTTTGACTTTGTTACCTCTACGATCCCACCAAGGTAACCGGCCATTCTGCTAGCTGCTGCGATCTGACCATCAGTTCAGTTGCTGTCACTAACCTCTATACACCATGTTGATTGGATGTAGATATATGTAATTGACTCTGGGAGGAGTTCTGACGAGGATATCCTTGCTAATGCTACACCCATAACTCCCACTGCTATACATACAGGACCAATTACTAGAACTCGCGCATGTCAATTGAATTATCAGGTACTTTCGTTTCTTGTAAATCTTTCTAATGTTCATGAATATACGATGTTGTCTAAATTAGATACTTTTGTTTTACTTATGAATGAAGGACCTGGTATGGACAAGAAGGATGATCATTGGACCGGGATCAAGCATGGAGAAGAAGGTGCGCGCGCGGGAAAGAACAATGGAGCTTCCAATGATGATTTTCACACTTTGAAGCCACCATAATGGGAGCAAGAAGCCTTGGACGAAATATGCATGATGCTACTTTATAAAATTCGTCCCTAGGCTAATGTAGGTGCTGCGCCACCTTATTGTTGGGCCAGGCCCATGTAATTTCGAAATACCATATTATAGGTTGTTTTTAGAGTCCGTATGTATGGGAAAACTGAGTTAAGGTCGGTTTCGGAACCCTTCTTCAAGGGGCCACGAAATTCCCCTCTATTCCCCATATATATAGCCCTTAGAGCGTCGTTTTAGGGTTGAGTTTTGTTTAGATTACAAGTTTGCCATAGCTGTAACTTCGCGTTCTTCGTTTGTGTTCCACGACCAGACAAAGGCGTCACAGAACCCCACTTCATCAATAAAGCTTTTCTCTTATATTCGCAATATCCAGATTGCAATCTTAGTTTCTTGCTTGTTCTTCTTTTGCATGTAGGAAATAGACCCTCGTGGTCAGGTTGACCGTGCTCCGGCGTGGTCAATAACCTCTCGGAGTTGTTTTAGCGATTGCTAAGGCGCGGCGTCATCACACGTTCGTAGTCGGATCGTCAAAGTCTACTCCACCAAAAACGATAGCCACCATCTCATCGAAAGATCGGGACCCTCGCCTCTATCAAGTGGTATCAGATTTCCAGGTTGCTCGGTGAGATTTTATCAGTTTTCGTAGTTTAGATCGCATCTGTTCTTCATACCTTTAGTCCACGAAAAAGCCACAAAAAATTAGGGTTAGATCATCATATCTGAACTAACCTGAGCCTCTGCATAGTCTTTTCAGTATTTTGCTTTGTTAAATTTGCGGTTACATCATCGTGTCGAGTTGCTGGTCTTAGTGTCTAGTCCTTTAGAGTTTCGAGTTCTATGCACAGGTTGTCACGCCGCCACCGCATCGTCTTCATAGTTGCCATATACCACCACCATCATCACCGTTGCCATATATCACCACCCACCATCACTATCCATTGGTGTCCATATATACCACCACAAATCCGCCACCAATCTGAGTCCAGCTCGTTTTAGGTTTAGTTTCGAGATCCTTTTGATTTCGGATTCGTGTTTTGCTACCTACATAGGTGTCGAAAAAAAGAGTCTGGCACGCTTTGCAGAGCACGTTTTGGCCCAAAAAAAATTCGGCCGAAAATATTTTTGCCCTATCTTGATTTTAGGTTCTTCGGAGCATTTTGAGACACTTGCCATCATAGTGATTTTTGTCGAAATTTTTTGTCGTCGCAGCCCCCGAATTGCTCCAAAAAAAACCAGTCCAACAAATTTCGTGCCCATCTTGCTTATACGACGTGGGAAGAGTTTTGAGACACTCGCCATTGTAGTGATTTTCTGAGCAAAAAAAAAAGAGGCGCCGAAAAAAAAACGCAAAAAAAATTCAAAGTGTGCTCTTCCCTTGATTACGTGTAGCGTCGTGTTTTTGTTGGTGTTTTAGGCTCGTGTCTCTAGTATGGTCTAGCCTAGGACCAGCACAGTACCGTCGTTGAGCGTTTATTCAACCTTGCATCTCTGAATTGATTATTGTTAACCCTTTTTGCTACCATATTATAAACCATCCCAGCTTCACATACATCTACGTTGTGTGTTTGACACCACCTGGCAATCGCTCTATCCAAGCTTTGAGAGTTTTGACTACAACGATTGCCAATCACCGCCTGCTGCTATGTAAGAACTGGTAAGAATTTGAGATTCTCTTAAGGGATTTGTGACACACCACCACCACCACCACGTCCCAGTAGTCTGTAGGTTTCATATTCTTGTGTGTTTCCTATTTTTGCTAACCATGTCAGGATCACACGACGACGGGATCGACTAGGAGAGCATGACCAACAAAGCGCTCTATGATAAATTTCAGCAAATGATGTCTAATCAGGTACAAGACTTCGTGACCAACTTTGGAGAGGCCATGGAGAAGCTAGATTGTTTGGAGAAGACATTCGACACCAAGATGGACGCCAAGTTTAATGAGGTGCTTGCCCGTCTACCACCACCAGTTGCAGCTCCTATCCCTTTCGGACGACGAGCGCGGCGTGTGCCTCTCGGCCAAGCCCAACATACCGGTACCGTTGACACTGCTGCTACTTCTATGGCTCCTGCTGCTACTATCGTTGAGCAGGTTGAAGATTATGATGGTGATTCTGATGATGAGGGAGAGGTTGCTCCAGATCATCCTCAGGGGCAACCACCACGATACGCACCAGGTCGACCACATGGCTACAACCGTAACGGTACGGCTACACCCCCCCCCCCTCAGGTACGGGATCATGACCATCTCCCTAAACTTAAATTGAATATTCCGACGTTTGAGGGTAGATATGTTCCTTATATATATCTTACATGGGAGTTAGAAACAAAACAACGTTTTACATGCTTACAATTTCCTAAGGATAGACGTGTTGCTACTGTTGTTTGTTCATTCACTAGTTTTGCTTGTGTTTGGTGGTCAGAACATTGTAGAATACACCATGCTAATATTCCAACTACTTGGGCTGCTTTGAAAACTGCTATGCGTAATCGTTGGGTGCCACCTTATTATCAACGTGAATTGCTTCAAAATTTGCAGCGTTTAAGACAAGCAAAAAAAATCTGTAGAATATTATCAGGAATTACAAATTGGCATGATTAGATGTGGTATTGTTGAGGAGAATGAAGCTATGCTTGCACGTTTTATGGGTGGATTAAATAGAGAGATTCAGACTATTCTAGAGTATAAGGAGTATAACACTATCACTTGTTTATTTCATCTTGCTTGCAAAGCTGAATGTGAAGTGCAGGATCGACAGGCAATGGCGAGAACTACTTTTTCTGCAGGTCGCACTTCATCATGGACGCCACGTACCTCCTCTACTTCTGCACGTCCTGCTGCAACACCACCTACTTCCACCTCCAACTCCAACCACGATACCAAGAAATAGGCTCCTACTCCACCCTCTGCGAAGAGCACGCCTTTTGGGCCTGCACAGAGCTCTTCTTCATCTATTGCATCCACAGGGCAAACACATGAGGTTATATGCCATCGTTGCAAGGGTGGAGATCACTTTGCGAGAGAATGCCCTTCCAAGCGTGTAATGATTGTTACTGAGGATGGTGGATATGCGTCCGCTAGTGATTATGATGACGAGACTTTGGCTCTCATTGCAAGTGAAGAACAGGGTGGCGAGGATGCAAAACCAGAGACACACTACATGGCTGCTGATTACACTGACATGTATGAAAGTTTAGTTGCTTAACATGTTCTCAGTGTGCAGGTTACACAGGCTGAGCAAAATCGGAGGCACAACTTGTTCCACACAAAGGGACTTGTGAATGAGCGTTCTGTTCACGTCATCATCGATGGAGGGAGTTGCAATAACTTGGCTAGCATGGAGATGGTGGAGAAGTTGTCTCTAACCACCAGACCACATCCTCATCCTTATTACATCCAATGGTTCAACAATAGTGACAAGGTTAAGGTAACACTTACTGTTCGTGTGCATTTTAGCATTGCTACATATTCTGATTATGTGGATTGTGATGTGGTAACCATGCAAGCATGTTCTATTCTACTTGGTAGGCCATGTCAGTTTGATAAAAATTCTGTACACCATGGTAGGACAAATCAGTATACTCTTGTTCATAAAGATCAAAATACCACTTTGCTTCCTATGTCTCCGGACATTGCTAGAGCTAGTAAAGCAAAATAGGAGAAAAATAAGAGTGAAAATCAGATTGTAGCACAGGAATTTGAGCAACACCATAAGCATAATAAACCATCATCTAATGTTGCATCCGAAATAAAATTGAAGAGTGGATATTTACTTGCTACTAAATCTGATATTAATGATTTGGATGTTGCTACATCTGTTTGCTATGCTTTTGTATGCAAAGAGGTATTATTTTCATTCGAGGACATGCCTCCCTCTTTGCCTCCCGTTGTCATTAACATTTTGTAGGAGTTCGCTGACGTCTTCCCACAAGACGTGTCACCAGGATTACCACCTATTCGCGGGATTGAGCATCAAGTTGACTTAATTCCCGGTGCATCCCTACCCAACCGTGCGCCATACCGTACCAATATAGAGGAGACAAAGGAGATTATGCGTCAAGTACAGGAGCTGCTTGACAAAGGTTATATACGTGAATCCCTTAGTCCTTGTGCTATTCCTATTATTCTAGTGCCTAAAAAGGATGGTACATTGCGCATGTGTGTGGATTGTAGAGGCATTAATAATATTACTATTCGTTATCGTCATCCTATTCCTAGACTAGATGTTATGCTTGATGAATTAAGTGGTTCTACAATTTTCTCCAAAGTTGATTTGCATAGTGGATACCATCAAATTCGTATGAAATTGGGAGATGAATGGAAAACAACATTTAAAACTAAGTTTGGATTATATGAGTGGTTAGTCATGCCTTTTGGGTTAACTAATGCACCTAGCACTTTCATGAGATTAATGAACGAGGTTTTACATGCTTTCATTGGACGATTTGTGGTAGTCTATTTTGATGATATATTGATTTTTAGTAGATCTTTGGAGGAACATTTGGAACATCTACGTGCTGTTTTTATTGCTCTACGTGATGCACGTTTGTTTGGTAACCTTGGGAAGTGCACCTTTTGCACCGACCGAGTATCTTTTCTTGGCTATATTGTTACTCCACAAGGAATTGAAGTTGGTAAAGCCAAGATTGAAGCTATTGAGAGTTGGCCGCAGCCCAAAACGGTCACACAAGTGAGGAGTTTTCTTGGTCTCGCTGGTTTCTATAGGCGTTTTGTGAGAGATTTCAGCACCATTGCTACGCCTCTCAATGAGCTTACAAAGAAGGACGTGCCTTTTTCTTGGGGTACCGCACAGGAAGAAGCCTTCATGATCTTGAAAGATAAGTTAACACATGCTCCTTTACTCCAACTTCCTGATTTTAATAAGACTTTCGAGCTTGAATGTGATGCTAGTGGAATTGGGTTAGGAGGTGTGTTATTACAAGATGGTAAACCTGTTGTGTACTTTTCTGAAAAATTGAGTGGGCCTAGTCTGAATTATTCTACTTATGATGAGGAATTATATGCTCTTGTTCGGACTTTGGAAACATGGCAACATTATTTATGGCCCAAATTTTTTTGTTATACATTCTGATCATGAATCTTTGAAACGTATTAAAAGTCAAGCAAAACTGAACCGTAGACATGCTAAATGAGTTGAATTCATTGAGACTTTCCCTTATGTCATTAAACACAAGAAGGGTAAAGAAAATGTTATTGCTGATGCTTTGTCTCGTTGTTATACTATGCTTTCACAACTTGACTTTAAAATATTTGGTTTGGAGACCATCAAAGATCAATATGTGCATGATGCTGAATTTAGAGATGTGTTGCAGCATTGTAAAGAAGGAAGAACATGGAACAAGTTCGTTATGAATGATGGATTTGTGTTCCGTGCTAACAAGCTATGCATTCTAGCTAGCTCCGTTCGTCTTTTGTTGTTACAGGAGGCACACGAAGGAGGATTAATAGGACACTTTGGCGTGAAGAAGACGGAGGACGTACTTTCTACACATTTCTTTTGGCCAAAGATGAGACGGGATGTTAAGCGTTTTGTTGCTCGCTGCGCTACATGTCAAAAAGCTAAGTCACGACTCAATCCTCATGGTTTATATATGCCTTTGCCTATACCTAGTGTTCCTTGGGAGGATATATCTATGGACTTTGTTTTAGGTTTACCTCGAACTAATAAGGGGAGTGATAGCATATTTGTTGTCGTGGATAGATTTTCCAAAATGGCACACTTTATACCATGTCATAAAAGTGATGATGCTTCTCATGTTGCTGATTTGTTCTTTCATGAAATTATTCGGTTACATGGTGTGCCAAATACAATTGTTTCAGATCGTGATGCTAAATTTCTTAGCCACTTTTGGAGATGTTTATGGGCTAAGTTGGGTACTAAACTACTTTTTAGTACTACATGTCATCCCCAAACTGATGGCCAAACTAAAGTAGTCAATAGATCACTGTCTACTATGCTTAGGGCTGTTTTGAAGAATAACCTGAAAATGTGGAAAGAATGCTTGCCTCATATTGAATTTTCTTATAATCGTTCACTATATTCTACCACTAAGATGTGCCCTTTTGAAGTTGTGTATGGTTTCTTACCTCGTGCACCTATTGATTTGTTGCCTCTTCCATCTTCGGAGAAGGTTAATTTTGATGCTAAAGAACGTGCTGAATTGATATTAAAGATGCATGAGTTAACGAAGGAAAACATTGAGCGTATGAATGCTAAATACAAAATTGCTGAAGATAAGGGTAGAAAACATGTTGTCTTTACACCTGGAGATCTTGTTTGGTTATATTTGCGTAAGGATAGATTTCCTGATTTGCGCAAGTCAAAGCTAATTCCACGTGCTGATGGTCCTTTAAGGTGTTAGAGAAAATAAATGATAATGCATATAAACTTGAGCTGCCTGTAGAGTTTGGGGTTAGCCCCACTTTTAACATTGCAGAATTGAAGCCTTATTTGGGTGAGGAAGATGAGCTTCCGTCGAGGACGACTTCAGTTCAAGAAGGGGAGGATGATGAGGACATCCCTGCTAATGCTACACCCACAACTCCAACTGCTATACATACATGACCAATTACTAGAGCTCGTGCACGTCAATTGAATTACCAGGTACTTTCGTTTCATGCAAATCCTTCTAATGTTCATGAACATATGCTGCTGCCTAAATTAGATACTTTTGTTTTACTTATGAATGAAGGACCTGGCATGGACAAGAAGGATGACCATTGGAGCGGGATCAAGCATGGAGAACAAGGTGCGCGCACGGGAAAGAACAATGGAGCTTCCAGTGATGATTTTCGCACTTTGAAGCCACCATAATGGGAGCAAGAAGCGTTGGACGAAATATGCATGATGCTACTTTATAAAATTTGTCCCTAGGCTAATATAGGTGTTGCGCCACCTTATTGTTGGGCCAGGACCATGTAATTTCGAAATACCATATTATAGGCTGTTTTTAGAGTCCGTATGTATGGGGAAACTGAGTTAAGGTCGGTTTCGGACCCCTCCTCCAAGGGGCCATGAAATTCCCCTCTATTCCCCCATATAAACAGTCCTTAGGGCGTCGTTTTAGGGTTGAGTTTTGTTTAGATTACAAGTTCGCCATAGCTGCAACTTCGCGTTCTTTGTTTGTGTTCCACGACCAGACAAAGGCGTCACAGAATCCCACTTCATCAATAAAGCTTTCCTCTTATATTCGCAATATCCAGATTGCAATCTTAGTTTCTTGCTTGTTCTTCGTTTGCGTGTAGGAAATAGACCCTCGTGGTCAGGTTGATCGTGCTCCGGCGTCGTCAATAACCTCTCGGAGTTGGTTTAGCGATTGCTAAGGCACGGCGTCATCACACGTTCGTAGTCGGATCGTCAAAGTCTACTCCATCAAAAACGATAGCCACCATCTCATCGAAAGATTGGGACCCCCGCCTCTATCAAGTTCAGACCGTGGGAGACGGCTTCACCTCTAGCCCATTGGTGTTCCAGTAAGCAATGGTTGCCTCGGAGGATAAGGGTGGTAGCGGCACCATCATGCTGGAGGTGCCGACAGGGAGGTGGCTCACGGGGAGCTTCAATCTAATAAGCCACTTCGTGCTCTTCCTGCACCATGGTTGGGTCATCCTCACCTCCGAGGTATGTTATCCACCCATCTCAGCTAATTTATCTTCTTGTTCTTTTTTCATCAGCATACACACATCTACTGAATGCAAAACAATCATGTTGATTAGTTCATACTATATTATTTGCACATAGATAATATTTCCAGTTGTCTAGAAAGAATCTCAATTCGGTTCATGTTTAGTTGGAGGTTGCAAATTGGGAAAGTGGCCTCAACACTTGTGCTGCCGGCACTTGTCAATGACCAATGAAAAAAGAAATGGGAGAGATGTTGTAGTTTGAAATCATGCATACACATGCTTGGTGAGTTGTTACTTTCTTCTTGTGATTTATGTAGCCTGCCACATGTTATGTTGGAACTACATCACACTTCTGAGTGAATCATAGAATAATACACTTTTACAGTTAAAATGCTTTGTTTGGATACCAATTAGTAACAATACACCGACAAAATGAAAATGAAAATGCTTTGCCGCATGTTTGCAAGCAGGAAAATAGTTCACACACAGAGATTCTTTGTGGTAATCCGCACTTAGTATGTCATTTTGGTTGCTGAATATGATACTCGTGGCCCATCAAAAAATTGTGATTCTCAGTCGACTCATCATAAAAAGTGTAGTGGATGTTGGAAAGTTTACCTGGTGTTTCATTTCTAATTTTTCAGAAGGTAATCCTAGAGAGGTTAGTTTTACTACTTGACTGCCCGTGCGTTGCCACGGTCCCTTCTAGTTTTTCATCATCTCATATAGTATGGAGATAATGGATGTCGAAAATCACAAGTGTCAAAAACATAGGCTTGGCACGTAATATTAAAAAAGAATACAATTCAAAGAAAACTAAAGGAGGCCACATTCCTGGAGCGAAAAAGCGCGAGTGGATTTGAATATGGCACTTGGTTTGTCTGTGAACGCATTCTGGCTAAATTTTAGCATACAAATGTCGTTGCTTTTGAAATGGAGATAAAAGATGTATGCATTTTTATATGATGAATGGGAAAGATTGCACACATGTGTATTTAGCCATCTATGCAAGATAGAAGCAAAACATGAATAAGGCGTAACTTCCTTATGACACGTTTCTCGTGTGAAGGCCCTTATGTTTCATCAAACGATTGGTTTTAAGAAAAAAATAAAGCTTCCATGTGCTATCTGTATTCCAAATTAGCTGCACAATAATGACTTGATTGTGTAGCACTCTATTTTGTGAATTTTATCCTGTAAGCCTCTCCTTGCTTTCTTCTTTTGTTCTGCAAATGACATATTAGGTCCAAGCTATTGTCTGGATAAGCTAAGAATAGGATAGGAATAGAACGTAGAAATTTAAAATTCTCACAAATAAATGAAAGAAGACATTCATATGATACATTGTTTTTTGAAAACTATCATGATTATGTATCCTTGCGGTTACAGTGTTGTAGCCAAAGATCGCTCATTCATGTTTTGCTTCTATCTTGCATAGATGGCTAAATACACATATGTGCAATCTTTCCCATTCATCATATAAAAATGCATACATCTTTTATCTTCATTTCAGAAGCAACGACATTTGTATGCTAAAATTTAGCCAAAGTGCGTTCACAGACAAACCAAGTGCCATATTCAAATCCACTCGCGCTTTTTCGCTTCAGGAATGTGGCCTCCTTTAGTTTTCCTCGAATTGTATTCTTTTTTAATATTACGTGCCAGGCCTATGTTTTTGACACTTGTGATTTTCGACATCCATTATCTCCATACTATATGAGATGATGGAAAACTTGAAGGGACCGTGGCAACGCACGGGCAGTCAACTAGTTTTTTCAGTAAATTCAAGACAAATTGAAAGGCTTCGATGGACATCAGTCACTTAGGTTCCCGACACCCCCCTCCTCCCGGCCATCCAAAACCCCTCCCAGACCCACGCGTTCATCATCTCATCTTTTTTATATGTTTTCTCTCTTGCCTCCGTCATCGCTCCACCATCTCGACGGCCATGTCGTATTCGTCACCTTCAACGGTACACCCGAGTTTCACGCCGCTTCTTCTTCGCCGACATTCTACACCTCTCCTTCGACCACATCACAGGTACCATCCCTCCTACGATGCTCATCATGCCCGTCAACTATTCAGTGAATTGCCTGAGCTAAAAAAATTGTCTCTTTTTGTTTGAATCAACGGATTCGGATATGGAGTACATATTCGAGCACTATGTCGAGTCGTCTGACTCGTCGATAAGGAGGACTACACGAATAAGACGATGATGATGCAGGCAGTGCTTGTAGACGCGAGCGTGTGGAGGAGCATGCTTTTAATTTCAAGGAATTGATCAAGGTTCATCAAGTGCTAAACCGCAATCGGACGCGCCGCCATTTGACACTGATGGACTACTACTTTGCCCCTAATGCTCTCTTCGCTGACAATTTTCACACGTGCTTTCGTATGCGCAAAAATGTCTTCAATCGTCTCTACCATGACGTACGGTCCTTTGATGACTACTTAATCTTGAAGAAGGACGTTGTGGGAAGGATTAGGTTCTCTGGTTATCAAGAGTGCACAGTCGTGTTGCGGGTGCTTGCATATGGCATGGTGGTTGATTCATGGGATGAGTACGGAGAACCGCCGGCTCTCTATTAGAGCACATGAAAAGATGTCATTTTTGCAACTACCGTGGTCGATGTGTTTTGACTTCATTACCTAAGAGAGCCAACTATGGCAGACATCTGGAGGATCTTGGTAATCTTTGAAGTAAGAGGGTGGCTAGGTTTGTCTGGATCGCTTGCCTGCATGCATTGGAAATGAAAGAATTGCTTGAAAGCTTTATAAGGGCAATGTTAATGTCATGTTAAGAAATCCAACATCATTCTTGAAGCAATTGCATCATATGATCTTTGGAGTTGGCACGCTTTCTTTATCATGCCTAGGTCTCACAATGATGTCAATGTGCTACAGTGACAGATCATTGTTTGCTAGGCTGGCTGAAGGAAAAGTTACTCCTTGCCACTATATTATCAATGGGCATAAGTACAACATGGGCTACTATCTGGTTGGCGGTATCTATCCTTCATGGTCTACCTTTGTCAACACCATCTCTAACCCAATTGTCCAGAAAAATTCTCACTTTGCCCAAAGACAAGAAGCAACTATAAAGGACATTGAGAGGGCATTTGGAATTTTGCAGGCACGTTTTACAGTTGTTCGTGGAACTATTGAACAATGGGATCCGGAGACCTTGTAGGAGGTGATGACATGTTTGTGTGATCATGCATAACATGATCGTGAAGGATCATGGTGAGGTCCTCGAGATAGCCCCATATTTTAGCTTAACCAGAGATCGGCTCGAAAAGAAATGAGCCGAGTATGAGCACTTTTTGTAGCTTGGTTGGGAAATGAGCCGACCTTAAGCAAGCATTGGCTCACTCGATAGCTCGATATCATACTAGTACTTTAAATAATCGTCATGTCTACTACGAAGAATTAGGATCATCCATTGTCATATACGATTATGTACTATTTCTTCCTTCAATATATAGAAATTTATCCTTAATATGACACGTGCCCAACGGTGTGTTCTATATCTTGTTATTTTGGCCAAAGTTTGAGAGGAGATGCACATTGGTTGTCTTTTATCCATGATCTCTTCTTATTAGATACTAGTCTTCAATTGAGAAAGAACAAATTGAATTTTATAGTGTTTTTTGGTCTATCTTACTATTAAATTTGCCTTGAAACAATTTAAAAATCATCTTATTTAGCTCAAAACTAGCTTGAGATTGACTTGAGACTATTGAAAGCTAAGCATGAGCCACTTTATACAGTTTGATCATAAGTTCACACATTTTGAGTTTGCTCGGATTTAATATTAGTTGAGTATGACCCTAGGCCAACTCACTTGGACTCGACTCATTTGCAGCCCTAGATGAGGATGTTGACGCAGCTCTTGAATGTGAGAACAAGGGTGATCCTATCATACTTCCTAATCAAAATTGGGCCACATTTGAAGAGTTTGTTTAAATGCATCAACAAATTCGGCATCGAGCAACTCACGAGCAACCGGAGGAATATCTGATTGAGCATATGTGGATGGTTAAGGGGAGAACAATGTTGGAGTGTAATATTTAAACTTTTTAAAAATAGAACTACAATTGCATTTGAACTATTTTTTTACTATACATGCGGCTATTTAAACGTGTGGATTTTAAAAAATGGGGTGGTTGTGTTCTGGTAGCATTGAATGACCAACTCCCGCATCCATGTTCGTGGAATGGTCACCCACCCAAAAAGAAATAAGTGAAATTCTTATTTTTCAACTGGGACTCATAATAATTAGGCATAAACCACATGATGTGATCGACACGTGTCTCTAGGCCCATCCACCGCTTACCCTCTAGCAACGTTATCTCTTTGCGTGCATCTATCCTCCACACATTTTCTTCCCCACCCTTGTTCTTCCACGTTCAAGAGAGTAGCTCCCATGGCAACCGCGCCCGCCCGCGCCGTTGCTGTGAACCAAGGAGGAGAAACGGTGTGCACCACCAGTTGCATCCTCTCCACCGCGTGTGTTGTTGCAACCCCGCGTGGGGCGACGCTTGGTGCACTGCTACAACAACACAAGCAGGAGGCAGTTTGCTCATGTGATGTTGTCAGTGATGTGGTACGACGCTCGTCGACCACCGCTCGTGCTGCAACACAACAACGTGTCCAAGGCTGTTGGGATGCGACGCAACAAGTCGTTCACGTTTGTCATGCTGCAATGCAACCTCGTCGGCGCTGCGATGCAACCTCGTCGGCACTACTGTGCTACAAGCCGCCCGTGACAGAGCGTAGTTGAGCACTCGTCGACTGCTCCCTCGTCCTTCGATGCAGCACTCACGTGTAGTTCTCCCGGTTATGCATCACAACATTCGCCGGCGGCTCGATGTCCATCGTCGGTAGCTTGATGTAGCATCTCCACGGACTCTCAGGGAGGAGCTTGGTGTTGATGGAGCGCTTGTTTTTGGAGATATGTTCTAGAGGTAATCATGTATGATGATATTTTCTATTCGTTTATGAATAAAGATATTTCTTGGACATTATCAATGATGTATATCAGTAAGTACGTGACTTGGTTGTTGGAAATATGCCCTATAGGCAATAAATAAAGTGTTTATTACTATATTTCCTTGTACATGGTAATTGTTTATTATCCATGCTATAATTGTATTGATTGGAAACACATTGCATGTATAGGTATATAAACAACACTTTGTCCCTAGTGTGCCTCTAGTAGACTAGCTCGTTGATCAAAGATGGTCAAGGTTTCCTAGCCATTGACATGAGATGTCATTTGATGACGGGATCACATCATTGGGAGAATGATGGGATGGACAAGACCCAAACTATAAACGTAGCATATAATCGTGTCAGTTTATTGCTACAGTTTTCTACATGTCAAGTATATGTTCCTATGACCATGAGATCATGCAATTCACGGACCCCGGAGGAGTGCCTTGTGTGTATCAAACGTTGCAACGTAACTGGGTGACTATAAAGGTGCTCTACAGGTATCTCTGAGGGTGTTTGTTGGGTTGGCATGGATCAATACTAGGATTTGTTACTCCGTGTGACGGAGAGGTATCTCAGGGCCCACTCGGTAATACAACATCACAATAAGCCTTGCAAGCAATGTGAATAAGTGTTAGACACGGGATCTTGTATTACAGAACGAGTAAAGAGACTTGCCGGTAACGATATTGAACTAGGTATGGAGATACCAACGATCGAATCTCGGGCAAGTAACATACCGAAGAACAAAGGGAACATCATACGGGATTAACTGAATCCTTGACACAGAGGTTCGACCGATAAATATCTTCATAGAATATGTAGGAATCAATATGGGCATCCAGGTCCCGCTATTGGTTATTGACTGTAGAGGTGTCTCGGTCATGTCTACATAGTTCTCGAACTCACAGGGTCTGCACACTTAAGGTTCAGTGACGTTTCAGTAGTATAGAGTTATGTATGGTGGTGATCAAAGGTTGTTCAGAGTCCCATATGAGATCCCGTACGTCACGAGGAGCTCCGGAATGGTCCAGAGGTAAAGATTGATACATAGGAAAGTGCTGTTTGAACTCCGGAAAAGTTTCGGGCATTTCCGGCAGTGTACCGGGAGTGACGAATGGGTTCCGGGGACCACCAAGTGGGGCCCACATACCTGAAGGGGTCACATGGGCCTTAGAGGTGGCACACCAGCCCCTGCTGGGCTGGGCAAGCCAGACCAAAAGGGCCTATGCGCATGGAGAAGGAGGAAGAGTAGGGGCCAAGTTAGGGAAGAGTCCCACTAGGAATCCACCTCCCTTGTGGGAGGTGGACTCCTCCCCTATTGCCTTCGGCCGAAGCCCTCCTTGTAGGAGGGGCAAGGCTGCCTCCTCTCCTCTCCCTCCTATATATACTAGAGGATTTGCAGGGCAGCCTTAAAACCTAATTGCCATGTGCTGCCCTCTTCTTCCTCTAGATCATTTTCTCATCTAGATCGGTTTTCAGTAGTGCTTAGCCGAAGCCCTGCTGGAATTGCTCCACCACCATCGCCACAATGTCGTCGCGCTACTGGAGAACTCATCTACCTCTCCGCTCCCTCTTGCTGGATCTTCACCGAGCTGCACGTGTGCTGGACGCGGAGGTGCCGTCCGTTCGGTACTTGATCGGGAGTTCGTGGGGTGGCTTGCGATTTGGACCGCGGAGGCGTACCACTACATCAACCGCGTTCTTTAACGCTTCCGCTTAGCGATCTACAAGGGTACGTAGATCCAATCTCTCCTCTCATAGATGCTCATCTCCTAGATTTATCTTGGTGAAGTGTAGGAATTTTTTTGTTTCCCATGCAACGTTCCCCAACAGTGGCATCATGAGCTAGGTCTATCCGTAGATGAGATCTTGAGTAGAACACAAAGATTTTGTTGCCATTGATATTAAAATTGCTTCCTTCCTTAGTCTTTTCTTGGTCCAACACTATTGTGGGATGAAGCGGCTCGGACCGACTTTACGTGTACGCTTACGAGAGACCGTGTTCCATCGACTGACATGTGACTTCGTCACATAAAGATGGCTGGCGGGTGTTTGTCTCTCCCACTTTAGTTGGATCGGATTTGATTAAGGCGTTCCTTGTAGAAGGTTGAAAAGCAATCTTCATATCACCGTTGTGGTTTTGCGTAGGTAAGAATCGTTCTTGCTAGATACCCATAGCAGCCACGTAAAACATGCAACAACAATTAGAGGCCGTCTATCTTGTTTTTGCAGGGCATGTTGTGATGTGATATGGCCAATTGCATGATGTGATATATGTGATGTATGAGATGATCATGTTTTTGTATAGAATATCATGACTTGCATGTCGATGAGTATGGCAACCGACAGGAGGCATAGGGTTGTCTTTGATTATTGTATGACCTGTGTGTCAAGCTTGAAGCGCTATGTAATGCTTTACTTTATCGCTAAATGGTAGAAATAGTAGTAGAAGCATGGTGGGCACGACAACCCTGATGGCGACACATTGATGGAGATCATGGTGTCATGCCGGTGACGATGGAGTTCATGCCGGTGCTTTCAAGATGGAGATCAAAAGCACAAGTTCATGGCCATATCATGTCACTTATGAATTGCATGTAATGTTAGTCCTTTTATGCCTTGTTTTGCTTAGGATGACGGTAGCATTATAAGGTGATCCCTCACTTAAAATTCAATATGAACTGTGTTCTCCTCGAGTGTGCACCATTGCGAAAGTTCATCGTGTCGAGACACTACGTGATGATCAGGTGTGATAGACTCTATGTTCGCATACAACGGGTGTAAGCCAGTGCTGCACATGTAGAACACTCGGGTTAAACTTGACGAGCCTAGCATGTACATACATGGTCTCGGAATACAAGAGACCGAAAGGTCGAGCATGAGTCATATAGTAGATATGATCAACATGATGATGTTCACCGTTGAAACCACCTTAACTCACGTGATGATCTGACTTGAGTTGGTGAATATGGATCATGTGTCACTCAGATGACCTAAGGGATGTGAATTTGAGTGGGAGCTTTAGTAATTTGATTAACTAAAGTCATTATCTTGAACAATAGTCTTAGTAACCTTTGCTTATTTATGTTTCAGATCAATGGCTCACGCAGTAGAACCCCTGCATTTTAATGCGTTCCTAGAGAAAGCTAAGTTGAAAGATGATGGAAGTAACTTTGTGGATTGGGCCCGTAATCTGAGGATTATCCTCACGGCTTCCCATAAGGCATATGTCCTTGATGCACTGCTTGGTAACCAACCCGTAGATTTCATTCGAAGACGTTAACAACGCTTGGGAGGCACGTTCTGGAGATTACTCAATAGTTCAGTGTGCAATATTGTATGGCTTAGAACCGGGACTTCAAAGACGTTTTGAACATCATGGATCACATGAGATGTTCCAGGAGTTGGAGTTTATCTTTAAGAAGAATGCCTGGATCGAGAGGTATGAGACCTCCGATAAGTTCTATGCTTGCAAAATGGAGGAGAACGGGTGTGTCAGTGAACATATACTCAGAATGTCTCGGTATTCGATTCGTTTGGCAGAGTTAGGTATGCCTCTTCTGCCAGAGGCGATCACTGACAGAGTTCTTCAATCACTGCCACCTAGCTACAAAAGCTTCGTGCTGAACTATAACATGCACGGGATGAACAAGTCAGTCGTCGAGCTGTTTGCGATGCTGAAAGTCACTGAGTCTGAAATCCAGAAAGAACATGAAGTGTTGATGGTCAATAAAACCACTAGTTTCAAGAAGAATGGCAAGGGCAAGAAGGGTAACTCCAAGAAGGGTGGCAAAGCAGTTGCTCCTTCCATGAAGAAATCCAAGGTTGGACCCAAGCTAGAAACCGAGTGCTTTCATTGCAAGGGAACTGCTCACTGGAAGCGGAACTTCCCCAAGTATCTGGCTGACAAGAAGGCGGCCAACAACAAACAAGGTATGTATTATATACATGTTATTGATGTGTACCTTACTAGCTCTCATTGTAGTGCCTGGGTATTTGATACCGGTTCAGTTGCTCACATTTGCAACTCAAAACAGGAACTACGGAATAGGCGAAGGCTGGCGAAGGACGAAGCGATGATGCGCATGGAAAATGGTTCCAAGGTTGATGTGATCACCGTCGGCACGCTCTCCCTTTGATTACCATCAGGATTAGTGATGAACCTGAATAATTGTTATTTAGTGCCTGTGTTAAGCATGAACATTATATCTGGATCTTGTTTATTGCGAGACAGTTACTCATTTAAGTCAGATAATAATGGTTGTTCTATTTATATGAGTGATATGTTTTATGGTCAAGCACCCAATGTGCAGGGTTTATTCATATTGAGTCTTGATAGTGATGATACACATGTTCATAACATTGATGCCAAAAGATGTAGAGTTGGTAATGATAGTACCACTTTCTTGTGGCACTGCCGTTTGGGCCATATTGGTATAAAACGCATGAGGAAGCTCCATGCTGATGGACTTTTGGAGTCACTTGATTTTGAATCACTTGACACATGTGAACCATGCCTCATGGGCAAGATGACTAAAACGCCGTTCTCTGGAACAATGGAACGGGCGAGTGATTTGTTGGAAATCATACATACTCACGTGTGCGATCCAATGAACATTGAGATGCGTGGTGGATATCGTTATTTTCTCACCTTCATTGATGACTTAAGTAGATATGGGTATATTTACTTAATGAAACACAAGTCTGAAATGTTTGAAAAGTTCAAACAATTTCAGAGTGAAGTTGAGAATCATCGTAACAAGAAGATTAAATTCCTCTGATCTGATCGAGGAGGAGAATATCTGACTTATGAGTTTGGCAGTCACTTAAGACAATGTGGAATTGTTTCACAATTAACACCGCCTGGAACACCACATCGTAATGGTGTGTCCGAACGTCATAATCAGACCTTATTAGATAATGTGTGTTCTATGATGTCTCTTGCTGATTTGCCACTTTCGTTTTGGGGTTATGCATTAGAGAGAGCTGCATTCACTTTAAATAGGGCACCATCGAAATCCGTTGAGACGACGCCATATGAACTATGGTTTGGCAAGAAACCAAAATTTTCGTTTCTTAAAGTTTGTGATGCTTATGTCAAAAAGCTTCAGCCTAAAAAGCTGGAACCCAAAGCGGAGAAATGCGTCTTCATAGGATACCCAAAATAGACAGTTGGGTATGCCTTCTATCTCAGATCCGAAGGAAAAGTGTTTGTCGCTAAAAACGGAACATTTCTTGAGAAAGAGTTTCTCTCGACAGAATTGAGTGGGAGGAAAATAGAACTTGATGAGGTTATTGAACCTTTACTTCAACCAGAGAGTAGCGCAGCGCAGAAAGATGTTTCTGTGGAGCCTACGACAGTTGAAGAGGAAGTTGATGATAATGATCATGAAGCTTCAGATCAAGTTTCTATTGAACCTCGTAGGTCGACAAGGGTGTGTACTGCTCCTAAGTGGTACTGCAACCCTGCCTTGGAGGTCATGTTGTTAGACAACAATGAACCTACGAGCTATGGAGGAGCGATGATGGGCCCGGATTCCGAGAAATGGTTAGAGGCCATGAAATCCGAGATGGGAGCCATGCATGAAAACAAAGTTTGGACTTTGGAAGTATTACCTGAAGGGCGAAAGGCCATTCAGAATAAATGGATCTTTAAGAAGAAGACGGACGCGAATGGTAATATCACTGTCTATAAAGCTCGATTTGTGGCAAAGGGTTTTTCACAAGTTCAAGGAGTTGACTACGATGAGACCTTCTCACCCGTAGTGATTCTTAAGACCGTCAGAATCATGTTAGCAATAGCTACATATTTCGACTATGAAATTTGGCAGATGGATGTCAAAACAACATTCCTTAACTGTTTCCTTGAGGAAGAGTTGTATATGATGCAACCGGAAGGTTTTGTCGATCCAGGGAATGCCTACAAAGTTTGCAAACTCCAGCGATCCATTTATGGACTGGTGCAAGCATCTCGGAGTTGGAATAAGCGCTTTGATGAGGTGATCAAAGCGTTTGGGTTTATACAAGTTTATGGAGAAGCTTGTATTTACAAGAAAGTGAGTGGGAGCTCTGTAGCGTTTCTAATATTATATGTGGATGACATATTGCTGATTGGAAACAATATAGAGATGCTGGAAAGCATGAAGGAATATTTGAACAAGAGTTTTTCAATCAAGGACCTAGGAGAAGCTGCTTTCATATTAGGCATTAAGATCTATAGAGATAGATCGAGACGCTTGATAGCACTTTCACAAGGCACATACCTTGATAAAGTTTTGAAGAAGTTCAAAATGGATCAGTCCAAGAAGGGGTTCTTTCCTGTGTTACAAGGTGTGAAGTTAGTAAGACTCAATGCCCAATGACTGCAGAAGATAGAGAGAAGATGAGTATCATCCCCTATGCTTCAGCCATAGGCTCTATCATGTATGCAATGCTGTGCACAAGACTCGATGTCAGCCTTGCCATAAGTACGGCCGGAAGGTTTCAAAGTGATCCTGGAATGGAGTACTGGACAACGGTCAAGAATATCCTTAAGTACCTGAAAAGGACTAAGAAGATGTTTCTCGTTTATGTAGGTGATCAAGAGCTCGTCGTAAAGGGTTACGTCGATGCAAGCTTTGACACTGATCCGGATGACTCTAATTCGCAAACCGGATATGTATTTATTCTCAACGGGGGAGCGGTAAGCTGGTGCAGTTCCAAGCAAAGCGTGGTAGCCGATTCTACATGCGAAGCGGAGTACATCGCAGCCTTGGAGGCAGCGAAGGAAGGTGTCTGGATGAAGCAGTTTATGACAGATCTTGGAGTAGTGCCCAATGCACTGAATCCAATGACTCTGTTCTGTGACAACACTGGTGCCATTGCTCTGGCCAAGGAACCAAGGTTTCACAAGAGGACCGGACACATAAAGCGACGATTCAATTCCATCCGCGATTACATCGAGGAGAAGGACATAAATATTTGCAAAGTGCACAGGGATCTAAATGTTGCAGACCCGTTGACTAAACCTCTTCCAAGGGCTAAACATGATCAACACCAGAACTGCATGGGTGTTCGTTTCATTACAATATAAATCACATAGTGATGTGAACTAGATTATTGACTCTAGTGCAAGTGGGAGACTGTTGGAAATGTGCCCTTGAGGCAATAAATAAAGTGTTTATTATTATATTTCCTTGTTCATGGTAATTGCTTATTATCCATGCTATAATTGTATTGATTGGAAACACATTGCATGTGTGTGTATATAGACAACACTTTGTCCATAGTGTGCCTCTAGTAGACTAGCTCGTTGATCATAGATGGTCAAGGTTTCCTAGCCATTGACATGAGATCTCATTTGATGATGGGATCACATCTGTAGGAGAATGATGCGATGGACAAGACCCAAACTATAAACGTGGCATATGATCGTGTTAGTTTATTGCTACAATTTTCTGCATGTCAAGTATATGTTCCTATGACCATGATATCATGCAACTCACGGACACCGGAGGAGTGCCTTGTGTGTATCAAACGTCGCAACGTAACTAGGTGACTATAAAGGTGCTCTACAGGTATCTCCGAGGGTGTCTGCTGGATTGGCATGGATTAATACTGGGATTTGTTACTCTGTGTGACGGAGAGGTATCTCAGGGCCCACTCGGTAATACAACATCACAATAAGCCTTGCAAGCAATGTGACTAAGTGTTAGCAATGAGATATTGTATTACGGAATGAGTAAAGAGACTTGCCGGTAACGAGGTTGAACTAGGTATGGAGATACCGACGATCGAATCTCGGGCAAGTAACATACGGAAGAACAAAGGGAACATCATATGGGATTAACTGAATCCTTGACATAGAGGTTCGATCGATAAAGATCTTTGTAGAATATGTAGGAATCAATATGGGCATCCAGGTCCCGCTATTGGTTATTGACTGTAGAGGTGTCTCAGTCATGTCTACATAGTTCCTGAACCCGTAGGGTCTGTACACTTAAGATTCAGTGACGTTTCGGTAGTATAGAGTTATGTATGGTGGTGACCGAAGGTTGTTCCGAGTCCCGAATGAGATCTGGGATGTCATGAGGAGATCCGGAATGGTCCGAAGGTAAAGATTGATATATAGGAAAGTGCCGTTTGAACTCCGGAAAAGTTTCGGGCATTTCCGGCAGTGTACTAGGAGTGACGAATGGGTTCCGGGGACCACCAAGTGGGGCCCACATACCCCAAGGGGCCACATGGGACTTAGAGGTGGTGCACCAGCCCCTGGTGGGCTGGGCAAGCCATCCCAAAAGGGCCTATGCGCATGGAGAAGGAGGAAGAGTAGGGGCCAAGTTAGGGAAGAGTCCCACTAGGAATCCACCTCCCTTGTGGGAGGTGGACTCCTCCCCTATTGCCTTCGACCGAAGCCCTCCTTGTAGGAGGGGCAAGGATGCCTCCTCTCCTGTCCCTCCTATAGATATTAGAGGATTTGGAGGGCATCCCTAACCCTAATTGCCACGTGTTGCCCTCTTCTTCCTCTTGATCGTTTTCTCCTCTAGATCGGTTTTTAGCAGTGCTTAGGTGAAGCCCTGCTGGAATTGCCCCACCACCATCGCCGCAACGCTGTCGCGTTTTTGGAGAACTCGTCTACCTCTTCGCTCCCTCTTGCTGGATCAAGAAGGCAGAGATCTTCACTGAGTTGCACGTGTGCTGAACATGGAGGTGCCGTCCGTTAGGTACTTGATCGGGAGTTCGTGGGACGGCTTGCGATTTGGATCGCGGAGACGTACCACTACATCAACCGCATTCTTGAACGCTCCCGCTTAGAGATCTACAAGGGTACGTAGATCCAATCTCTCCTCTCATAGATTCTCATCTCCTAGATTGATCTTGGTGAAGCATAGGAAAACTTTTGTTTCCCCCGCAACGTTCCCCAACATTGGTTGTGGTACTATGCATTGTATGATGAATGTCCCAAAAGGTCTTTGGTCGAAAGGGTGTAGACTCGTAGCTAACTAAACTAGCATATGACATGATGGATGGCTTGGTCTCACTGGGAGCATTGGATGCTAACCGGATAATATGGACTCGAAAGGATCTGGTCGGATTCGACATTGCCGGAACCGAGTCGACATAAGGTATGAGTCAGACATACTCGACTATGATATGCATCAATAGGTCATCTGTGAGTCTCTAGTACAACATACATTCTATGTCCTAAGACCTGAGCTGGCGCATGTACTCGGGATGGTGATAGACCTGCTTTGGGCTGACCAAATGCTACTCCATGACCGGGTAGTTACAAAGGTATGTTTCGGACTTGTCCAGACCCATCCCGTGAGGCGTGGTCGAGCAATATGGGATTTGCTCCTCCGATCAGAAGAGATGTACTCTCTGCCCCTCGAGTGATCTGACATGGATAAGCATGGCCATGCGATGAGGATTATGAGATAATTCGAAGTGTTGGTCGGATTCACCGGAACGAGAAAGAGGTTGTGCTGTAACAAGGATGACCATGCCACCTTGAGCATGACCACATATATCATGTGGCAAAGGGAACTAAAGTGTGAAGTACAAGTTTGCCTAACCAGCTTCATAGGACACTTGGAGTTGGCACGCTTTGCTAGAGGCCGCTATCAACTAGCCGAGCATGATCTGATCAGACTCACGACCAAGTGAACGGGAACCTAAGGGGTCGTGTGCTTAAGGGAAGCAACTTATGGGATTTAGGATCTGTGCAAGGCCCAAGTGTTGAGCCTGCAACGGATGCTTATATGTAGTGGAGGTGCGGAACAGTCATTCGTTTGATCGCTTTGGCATCGTCATTAGGGCTTTGAATGTGTTGCAAGTAGCCAGCTCCGCTCGCCGCCGATTGTGTGATCAGACCTAGCAGTCCGCCGCACGGTGTTCCTCCTACACACGCGGATACCATTAGAGGCGGTGCACTTGCGCCGCTCTGGCAAACCTGTACGTGGGATCCGATGACCGACTGTTCGCGAGAGACTGGACGAGGAGAAGACGATTCAGAGACGTGTTGCCTCAACTCTACTTCCGCTACACGACACTGCATGTCTCGTGGTAACGATCTGTGATCCATCTCTATAGCATAATCCTGGTTGTTCTACGCCTAGGAAAATTTTATATTGCAGCCGATGCACCTACCGTAGAACCCAACACTTGCCGGTAGCTCCCGGTGTTGTATCGCAACGCTCGCTGATAGTTAGACGCGACATTTTGGTGTTGCTATGGAGATCTTGTCATGGCATCTCTCCGGTGATGTGATTGATGCTCGCCGACGACTTGCGATGTTGCGAGATTGAAGCTGGGGGGGGGGAGGGTCGGGTGTGAAGAGGAGAATCAGTGTGCGTTAACTTATCTAAGGGTTGGATAGAATGGATGTATCTAAGGGTTGGATAGAATGGATCGTACGGTTGGCGACCCGAGTGATATTGCTAGGAAATTAGTTGGTTGATTCATAGCACGCACCAAAGAATAAAAATCCAAGGTGGTGCTGACCTGACACGGTACATGCACCCTCAAATAAAAGGCACTAGCTACAAATATACTATACTACTCCAAGCCTCAAACCTTCCCCAAGAATATTTCTCTTGTTTTTAGAGTTTGAGCCAAGGAGATCATCTTTCTTCTTTGATTTTTAACCTGCTAGTGTTTGAATGATTGACCAAACATTGCCTACACAAAAATGATCATTCTAATACTGGCTCCCAAGCTGTTCAAGATGTCCAAACATTACGAACCGCTCTAAGCCTAGTCCAAATGTGGGATGGATTTTGTGTAATACGGACATGTCCACCACATTGGACCGTATTGTTTGACCCACCTTGAACCCAACAAACTCCTTCCCCAAACCCTACTCCCACACTCTCCTCAGTCCTTTGGTCTCATCTCCCTTGTCCCACACTACCATGTTAGCTTCAACTCAGATTGAAGGACCTTATTGACTTGTATGTGCTGGTGGTGGGGGACGATGAGGACCTGACCCTCCGCGTCGACCTCACGGCAAGAAGACTGACGTCCGCCGCATTGCTAGAAGAACGGCAAAGCGTTGAAGGGGGAATTAAGGCATCATTGTAGTGCCTCGTCGAGGAGCAAGCCATCGTTGATGCCAAAGCCCGATGTCTCACCAAGGAGCAGGTGCGCACCGTTGATGCCTCTCTAGACTTCTCGAGTCCTATGACTCTAACGGACCCCACAACACTGATGACCCCATATGCCATCTTCAATCTCTACCACCATCACAAAGATAATAGGAAGGGCAAACACGGATAATGCTACTTCCTTGTCCTATGTGCTAGTCCTAGTATGTTGGATGTATGAATTATTTTGTCACAATATGATCTTTTGTTGTCCTCTACCAAATGTATGCATTATGTGTGAACTATATTGTACCGATGTGTTGAATTTTGCTATGTATACTAAAGTTGCATAGTTTTGCATGGTTTTGGAAAGGAGAAATGAGAGATACCATGGCCAGTCAGTCGGATGAATGGGAATTGACCTTGTTGTCCATAAAACAAATGGGGGACCAAAATAACCACTATGCTTGAATATTATCTCACTGGCCTTAATAATCTATCAATTGATACATAACGTTGATTGATCGGTGAAAAATTCCAGCAAGCAGGGAAAATTTGTGTTGTCTGTTGTTTCTTGTAAAATCCTTGTAAAACCATTGATGGTGTTTTAATGAACAAACCATCAGTGAAATTGTACTACTACTTTCGTGAGGTGTACAATATACCACAAAAAATTATAAACTGACCAAATCTATACTCGAGAGTCCTCGTCATCCATGTGTGCACCTTTTCACAACTTTTGGCTGCTCCAGCCATCCCACCTCTCATACTTTTTTATTTTGACTTTAAAATTTCAATCTATTGTATGTTTGAATGGAAAGTCCAATTTAGGTTTTGTTTGAGTTAATTGCACAGAAGTACCACAATTGGGGAAGAATGTGCGGATTGGTACCATGATTGCTATTTTTTCATGTCAGTACCATCTTTGTGCCAAGTTTTTGCAAATAAGTCTAAACATGCGTTTTATACGTATTGACGGCCGTTCCGACATGTGGGGGCCACCCGTCAGGTGCCACGGTGGCCAATAGTCGCGTGCCCGCCCGCTGACTAGGACGAGCCCACCTTGGTTGCTCTCTCTTACCGGTTTGGTCGAACCGACCAGAGCCGGACCACTCCTCCCCGACGAACCCTAGGTCTCTTATCCTCTCCCCCTCTCCGGCATTAGCTGCGGCGACCCCCGGTGGCGGCGGCAGCGGTAGTTTCGTGGCTGACTACAGTAACCTTCCTGGCCTCGGGCCCGATGACCACGTGGGTCTAGACGGCTCCAGTTCGTCGTACTACACCGGCGACGAGGAAGAGGAGGAAGAGGCACCCCCGTCCATGGATCAACGGGTGCGTCTCGCTGAGATTTGGCTGGCTAACCCCACCACAAGCCATCAGTGGACTAGTGGAGCTGGTGGAGTGATGTAAGTTCCATACTCTTGTTGTTTCTCTCATTTTTGAATCAGAGCCTAGGGTTTGTGTTCTAGAAGCACTTGAAAAAATCATTTTCTGTCGTGGCTTGTATGTTAGATGATGCTATAGGGGATGTTAGGATTCATTTTGATGCTGGATAGGAAGATTTGCAGATAGTTGATCAGTAGTGTTATTGTTTCTGTTAACTGAACTAGGCAGCTACACTACATTTGTTTGGATTAACCTTGAACTGAAATAGGAAACTCTACACTACATTGATTAGTAGATTTGTTAACTTTTCTTTATTTGTTTTGTGTTATGTTATGTTAAGTGAAATTGTAGACTTAATACAAAATTACTTTAAACTCTTTACTGTACATTTCCTCTCCAATTTTACAGTTAGGGCAATGAGGACTTGAAATTTCATTTGTTTTATAGTTTGAATGAAGACATTTGAGAAGTCGGGTTCCATTTTGATGCAAGAGAACCATTGGAGAGGAAGTTGTCCAGTTCAGATATTACTTATCTGAATTTGGTTGCACTGATGGAAACACAAGGATTTCATGCATATGATTGTTTGTATCACATTTCAGATTCATCTTTAGGATAGAAAGGGCTGGATTTGGTAGATAGTAATGCTGAATTACAGTTGATAAAGAAGACTTTAAAGAGGAAGGATACTTTGGTGCTTAATTTTTTAGCTAGGGCTTGTCCACCACCTGTTAGTGAATTTGTGAGGCAACAAGGTGATGAGCAAGATTTGTCCACTATTGTGTACCAGGAGCATGTTGTGTTTGATCTGGGTGAGACTCCTATCTTAGCTGTTGATCAGCAAGGAGTAGTGTTTGAAAGTCAGTGTAGCAGCTCTACCACACCTCCTGGTGTTTGCACACAAGAGAGCAAGAATGCCAGTGCCAAGTTGAAAGCTGTTTTGGAAGAAGAAGAAGAGGGATATGAGGCTTATGAGCAAAGTGATGCTTCTGCCTCTAATGAAGATGGTCCTTATTGTATGTGTGATGATGAAGATGTAGGGATGGAAGAGGGAAATAGACACACACACACACACATACAGAGAGAGAATTACTAAAGGAATAATCATATGATGAACAATCAGAAGAGGAAGAAGAGCTGCATTATGAGGGTGACACTAAAGTTGATGATCCATTTGAGGTAGAGGAAGCTAACACATTGGGGTCAGAAGAATAATAAACTATAGATGTACCTGTAGTCAAGAAGCAGAAGCTGCCAGTTAGAAGAGGACCAACAACAAGGTCACATTTCAGTAAGTTACCAGATGTTGAACCTGATTTCAAACCTTCATTAGATGAAGAAGAGAAGGGTTTGGTTAGGGAGAGTGATGATGATTGTTTTGAGCCACTCTGTTTTGTCCTACGAAAGAAAAGGAAGAGCAGGGCAAAGAAAAGGCATGCTAGGAAGTGGTACAATGAGAAAATGGACCAACCACATCAACAACTATGTCTTCAGTTGTGTTTTAGGGATCAGCATCAATTCAGAGATGCTTTGTTGAATTTGCACATCACTCAGATCAGGAATTTCAAGTATCATTGGAATTCTGATAAGAGGATAATTGTGTAGTGTAGAGAAAAACAATGCCAGTTCTTTATGGTGGCAATTGTTATAAAAGGGGAGAAAACCTTTGTAATTAAGAAGATGAGACTAGAGCACACTTTCCCTAGTACTACTGAGACCACCAGGGTGAGTGCTAAGTGGCTAGCACAGAAATATGAGCACCTCTTTAGATCTGATCCAACTACTGGCATTCAGACTATAATTGATGCCTGCATGAAAAATATTGTGTAGATGTGCCCAAGTCAATGGCATACAGGGCAAAGAACATAGCTATTGAAGCTGTGTTAGGAGATCACAAGAAGCAATATCCTAGGCTTAGATACTATGCTTACTGTCATGGACACAAACCCTGGAAGTAGAGTAGTAGTCACTACTTTTACACCAACACCAACTGAAAAAAAATTCCCCACTCAGGCTCAAGATTTCATGCCATGTTCTTTTGCATCAATGGAGCAAGGGAGGGGTTTCTCAAGGGGTGTTGGTCATTCATTGGTTAGTTTATGAACCTTGTGCACCACTTTCATATTGTATCTCTATCTCATTTAAATTTATTTAATTAATTGAAATGTTGATTATGTAGGTGTTGATGGATGCTTTATTAAGCTCACAACTGGTGCTCAAATCCTTGCTGCCACTAGTAGAGATGGCAACAACAATATATATCCACTGGCATTTGGCATACTTGGACAAGAGGACACACCTAATTGGTGTTGGTTTCTACACCAACTCAAAATTTGCCTAGGGGAGAAGTGGGAAAGTTTGGACCATATACTATAATGTCAGATAGACAAAAGGTATGCATACTTTGTTTTGCACAGATGTTTACATTGTGTTGCACCACTTCAATATTTCTTGTAGCTTGTATCTTAGACTTGTTAAATTGTGTGTATCAGGGGTTACTGAATGCAGTGAATGATGTGTTTCCAAAATGCAACCAAATATTCTGCCTTAGACATTTATATGCAAATTTCCAAAATGCTGGGTTTAGGGGGGAAGATCTTAAGAAGTGCATGGATAATGCTAGATATGCCTACAATGAACACAAATTTAATATTGCAATGAATGATCTCAAAGATGAAAGTGAGGAAGGTTGGAATTGGCTTACTGCAATACCAAAGAAAACTTGGGCAACGCATGCATTTGACACAAACTGCAAGACTGACTTGGTACTGAACAACTTGTCTGAGGTGTTCAACAAGTACATTCTAGATGTTAGGCGAAAACCTATAAGGACAATGTGTGATGGGATAAAAGATAAGCAGATGGTGAGGTGGCATAGGAACAAAAAGAGTGGAAAGATGGCAAGATGGATGATAACACCTCATTACAGTGAGAAACTAGATATTGAGAAGGAGAGGGACAAATACTGCAATAAAGTGAAGAGAGGAAGAAAGAAAGAAAAGAGGATCAAGGGCAAATTTGAAGTACCAAAGCCAAAAGACACTTCGAGAATGGGGACTATAACATGTGACAATTGTGGTCTCCAAGGGCATAGGTACACAAGCTGTCTTAAACAGTTGAAGCCTGAGCTAGCTTTGAGGAAAAACAAACATGTGGTAATAATTTTGGAACCCTTTCTTGTACATTTGTTTCCTTCCAGTATTATTAATTGTTTCTCCTTTGAATGCAAGGCTACTCCAAACAACTCAAAGTCAAGAGCTGCTGCTAGTGCTCCTAAACCACCACCAACATAGGCAAGAGCTGCTGCTCCTACTCCTACACCACCACCATCTGGCAGAGGAAGAGCTGGAAATGGAGGAGATGGCAGAGGAGGAGCTGGCAGGGGAGGAGCTGGAAATGGAGGAGCTGGTAGGGGAGGAGCTGGAAGAGGAGGTGCTGATAGAGGTGTTCCAAGGCCATTCAATGCCCCAAGCCAATCTTCCTCCACTTCTGGTGCTATTTCTACTGAGGGTACACACAGTGGATGGATTGCCTACTTCACTTCTAGTGGTGCTGGAAGATCTACCTTGTAATGTTGAACTGATGCTAAACCAATTTGTTGTTAGTTTGGTTCATGCTTGCTTATGTGGATGATTATGTTGATGGATATGTTCATGCTTATGTTGATGTTGAACTCTTGTTGAACTTTTGTTATCTGGATGCTTATGTTGATGATCTTATGTTGATGATTATGTTGATGCTTATGTTGATGATCTTATGTTCATGATTATGTTGATGGATATGTTGTTATTTGTCCAATGATATGTTGATGATTATATATTAATGATTATGTTGATAGATATGTTGTTATTATGTTGATATATTGTGGATCATGGTTTAGGGTTCCTCGGGGTCGATGAAACCACCAAAACCCACCACTGATGGTTTAGGGTTCCTTTGGGTCGATGTAACCACCAAAACCCATCATGGAGGGTTTAGGGTTCCTCAGGGTCGATGAAACCACCAAAACCCATCACTGAGGGTTTATGGTTTCTCGGGGTGGATGAAACCACCAAAACCCACCATTGAGGGTTTAGGGTTCCTCGGGGTCGATGAAGCCACCAAAACTCACCACTGAGGGTTTAGGGTTCCTCGGGGTTGATGAAACCACCAAAACCCATCACTGATGGTTTAGGGTTCCTCGGGGTCGATGAAACCACCAAAACCCACCATTGAGGGTTTAGGGTTCCTTTGGGTCGATGAAACCACCAAAACCCATCACTGAGGGTTTAGGGTTCCTCGGGGTCAATGAAACCACCAACCCACCAAATAATACTCACAACTCACAATTAATACTAAGAACTCACAAATAATAATCACAACTCACAAATCACCTTAACATCACCAATCACAAATGTTACCATCACAAAGCTCACAATTACCATAAACCTAACAATTACCATAAACCTCACAATTCACAAATACATAGTGGAGTTCAAATGCATAGTTCAACACACTAGAACCATGGTTCCCAAATACATAGTGGAGTTCAAATGTTTACAAGCATCCTTTGCTCACAAAGGATGGATATCACCATTAATAGATACATACACAGCCAAAGTCTTATAATTAGTACAACCATACAATACACAACCAAAGTTACCTAGGTCACTGTTGTTCCATCCTACCCAAAAGGTCAGCAATGCACACTACTCTTTTCATCTAGTTCATTTCTGTAAGATGGCCATGATGTCCTTCACCTTCAGCTTGAGCTTCTCCTCTCCTTTCATCAGCTCAGCAATCTGATGCTCCAACGGGCCCTTCTCTTCACTATGCAATTCCTTTCCCTTTAGCATATCAGCAATCTAAAACTTCAACTTCTCTTGGATCAGCTTCTCCTCAGACTTTGTGAGCTCTACATTAATCAACTCCAATTTCTCCATAGCTTCACTATGCACTTGCTTCTCTTTCAGATGCTTCAACTTCAAGTTCTGGATGACAGTTGCTTGAGCTCTTGTCAAGTTAACCAAGAGTTGATACTTGTCATTAAGATGCTTGTGATCTCCATCTTTCTTTGCCATCTGTCCTTTCATATCAGCAACCAATTCACTTCTGCATTGATGCTGATAGGTTATGTGTGACTGTAGATAACTGAAATCAATCACCCCTGACTCCTGGCGATCAACTACATCATGCACATCTTTAACTAACTTGTCATAGTTGGCATCCAACTTCTTATTCTCTTCTGTTAGATGGTGAATAGTCAGAGAACTTTCAAGATTATCAGTCACCCTAGCTTCCTTGGCATCTTGATACATTGCCCAAAGCTTCAACAATGCATTCTGCATTGTTATGGGCCACTGGTGATCAACCCATTCAACAAGAACCACAATTTGACCCTTCCTGGAAATAGAGCAAAATAGCTACTGAGTTCATAATATGGATAACAACATGTGCATCCCAAAATTTAAAAACTTGTCCCATTCAACAAATATCAGAGGATACGTGTGCACCCTCTAACAACAACTATAATACTAAATTAAATGCAATTAAACATCATATGATGCACTTAATTAAACAGTGACCATATCCTAGGATTCTGGTAATGTACTTAATTAACCAGCTCTGCAATTCTCAAACAGCAGAAATTATCTAACAGAGCACTTAATTAAACTTAAACAGCTATGAAATTATCTAACAGAGCACTTTCTCTAACAAAGCACTTTCTCTAACAACAATCAGCATAACACTTTCTCTAACACCACCACCAACACAGGCAAGAGCTGGTGCTCCTACTCCTACACCACCAACATCAACAAACTGAACACATGAGCATATAGCATATAACCGATTCTCCACACTTTCTCTAACTTGCCAATCTGAACTAATAAAGAAACCTACATGCTCTGCACATGATAAGAACCTTCTCCCTGTGTCTATGCCTTCAAATGCAACACCTCTGTTCGATGGTTTGCCGTGCTTTTGACAAAAAACCCATCATATCAAGCTCCAGCCCATGGTAATCCGGGTCCTCAACTGATTCTGGCACCTGCACAAGCTCATAAAGCTTCAATCCACCGCCAAACATTGAATCCACCTCATATTCACAAGCTCGTAGACATGCAATGGATCCAACAGAGAAATCCCCAAAATTCCTAACCTAACCCTAACATAAGCTCGAATCAGCTCACCTGGTACAGCAAGTCGATGGAGGAGGTGGAGGAGTGAAGGTACAGGAAGCTTGACTCATCGTTGCTGCTCTCATCCTCGAAAACCATGGTGGCAGCGGCGTGGTACTGGTGGCGCTTGGAATCGTCGGGGAGGAGAGTGGCGGGGTGGGGAGGACGGTAGACTTGTCAGGTGGCGAGAGAGTGACCGAGCTGGGCTCGTCCTAGTCAGCGGGCTGGCACGCACCTATTGGCCACCGTGGCACCTGACGGGTGGCCCCCACATGTTCGAACGGCCGTCAGTACGTATAAAACGCATGTTTAGACTTATTTGCAAAAACCTGGCACAAAGGTGGTACTGACATGAAAAAATTAGCAATCATGGTACCGATCCGCATGTTCTGCCCCAATTGTGGTATTTCTTTGCAATTAACTCGTTTTGTTTGCATATTCGTGCTCCTTGCGACGATGGTTTGGAAAGAAGACCAATCTTCAATATGTTTTGGAAAGTTTTAAAAACTTCGCCAAGTTTCAACTATTAAAACTTGATGGGAAGGAATGATAAATTCACCAAACTTTGAAACTAAAATTTAACCCCTAAACCTAGGGCTTAGATCACCCATGTTGCTAGGGAAGCATTGAGTCACTACATTACGACTGAATCTTTAGCATGTTCATTTGAGCTTTAGTTTTTGGATGGACACCACAACCAGTTAATTCTTGAAAGAAATTATAATCAAAAATAGTATATTTGCTCATTTTCATTCCTTTTTCACACATATACATCGTGTGTACAGTAGCTCATGCATTACTAGGTAACACCGTTGTATTTCATGGCTTTCCTAAACTCATTACTCCCTCCATCAACATATATATGGTCTAATATGTATTCTGAGGTTATGGTTGACCATTGGTAAAAATAATAATATATAATATGTATGTTGTACAAATAATATCGTTAGAAACTTCATTCTCTCACAAATTTGATGGTATGCTTTGTGTAATATGCATGTCATATATTATTACTCTTACATGCGGTCAAAGGTAACCTCGAAAATCGTATTAGGCCATGTATATATGGATGGAGGAAGTACCCATGATCGAGATCTTATATTCCTTAGACACTCCGGGACAAATCTCTTCAACACTCGTATGTTCAACCACGTTACTTCATTGCTTATTTTCCCACAATGGGATGGTCAAACCAAATGGGTTAATCATTGTGTGGAGAACTACTTGAATTACATGGCTATGTATCAACTAAACAGATGGTTTGCTTGGCTCCCATTAGTAGAGTATCGATATAACTCTTGTTTAAAAACTGGCCTAAAGTCACTCCCTTTTAAGCTGTATATGAATTTCCACCCCTTACCGTACACTCCCTTTGTTCCTGTGAAGAGGGTGTATATTTTCTTACCAAAATTTGCACAAAACAAGGCGCATGAGGTGTTTAGCATTAGTTGTAATGAATACCCCCTTTGCATTCTACCAAGTCCAAGTCGCCGACTAATGCATGCATGTAGCGACCCGACCTGAAAGGTCGAATCTCCGGTGTTTCTGTACCATTCCAAGATCATGCTGGTACACACACAGTACATCAATGTACATATCAACGGGAAAGCACACATCTTTATAAATCGAAATCTCATATCGAGTCCTTTATTACAATAAGAATTACAATAAAGTGGCTGAAGGCCAACTCATGAGAATAACTAATCTTGCGGAAGCTTCAAAGGTTGTTGAGTCCATCTGACTCCAAGGGTATCTCACCGAGCGTAGAGCGTATCCTCACTCCTGGTCGGAAAAATACTCTGCAACATGATACGTTGCAGCCATGTAGGTCAGCATATTGAATATGCCGGCAATGTCACAAAAGAGAGGGTGTCAAGTAAATCATCTATTCTATATGCATATCTGGCAGGTGGGGTAGTAAGTTTTGCATCAAGTCAATTTTTTCCTACTACATGAGGGGGGATATTATTACTACAATGTTGGTTGATTAATGAGATGGTTCCACGAGCCAATTCTCATACCCAAGTTGTCATTTATACCCACATCAATATCATTATTTGTGTTGAGAATTCTAGATAGTTTGTTCCTTTGGCTCAAGTTGTCCATGACCGTGGATACGGCTAATCGATTAGGTTTGGGTACTCTGCAGAGTTTTGCACACGTTCCCCACAAGATTTGATCGCCTCCGTTGGATTTCTCGCACTTCCGGGTGTTTGAGAAACGGATGACCAAAACATGGTCTTCTAAAGGGTTTCCCTGAGACTCTGTCGGTGCCCATCCTTTCCTACCGCTCTTCTACATCTCGTAGCACCGCCTGTCCAGGGTCACCACAATATCCAACCAAGCCAGAGCCCATAATGGCTTGTGGCTGTGCAGGTAAGCCTTGGGTCTTGAAGCATCCATCCATCTCTTTGTGCCTGGGTGGACCTTTCCGCGTGAATACCGACACTTCTCCAGCAAAACCTAGGCTAACCACTTGGTTCTCGAGGGCGCCGTTCAACCATCATCCACCCAGAGGTATGTTGAAAACTCGGGTCTTGAAGTCTTGATCATCTTGTAGGTCTTGAAATTGTTATCTCACAACTCTCATGAATCACACAACCAACCCCGTCTACTATTAGCATAGCAAAATATAAATCAATGTTTCCCGGGGCCAATGTGTCAAAAGGGTTGAGGGGATCCTACCACATGATACTACATCAAGTAACCAAGTTTCCAAATTACCTACTTTGCATGCAATTGGGGAGATGGTAGAACTAATGCAATAAAAACATGGGTAAACATGATCAAAGTGACTTGCCTTGTTGACGATCCTCGTACTCAAGTGACTCTAGATAACAAGCTTCGCACTCCGGATGATCTAACGAATCAAACAAAGCATACAATAAGCATACAACTAATAATACAACTCACACAATCAGCAGGATTAAAATAAAACAATTCAATCGTATCAATCAACAGAAAGAAATTCAAACCCAATATTTGTCTCACAATTTTGTGTGTGTCAAAACTACTAAAAAAATAAGACCAATCAACTATTTTTAATAACAAAACAATAGTTAACATAAAAGAAATAATAAAATTTATATTTAGTAAACAGAATTAAATCCACTAAAACTTTAGTGAAAAGAAATGCTACTAAAATTATAAATTTTTATAAAACACCACTTAATGTAGATACTAGAGTTTCCTATAGTATTTGAGTATGAAACAAAATTATTATTATTATTATTATAAACAGAACATCACTTAACAAAAAGGAATTACTAAAATTCTTTATTAGAAGACATAATTAAATCTCCTAAATGTTTTGTGAAAAGTAAAACTAAATTGCTTTATAAAACTATACCTAATGGAAAGGAATGAAGATTTCCTATACCAATATGGTATAAAACTAAACAATTATTTTTATTAACATCAAGTTATTTCACCTAATGGTGAAACAACAGAACCTAATGAAAACTAAAAACAAAAGTTAACTAACTCAGATTCAAACTAAACTAAAATGAAATTAACTAAACTCTATTAAGAACTAAACATATTCTGTTTTTGTTAAAAACACTAACCAAATTTATCCTAAAAATTCTCAAACTTTGTAGGATGATAGGTCTAACTAATACAAACCAGTGGCAAAAAGATTCATACAAAGATATATTTTTAAACTCTAGTTATACAGATTTTAGTAATTTAAGCAAATTTGGCTAGAGTCAAATTTGAAATCTAAGATTACAGGATGAAACTACATGAAATTTGTGACCTAATGCAAAAAGAATCAATTAAAAACACGAATTAGTTTAAAAGTTACAACTAAAACAAAACTAGAAAACATTCTGTTTTCTAAAACAAAAGAGAAAAGAACAAAATTCCTAGCGAACAGACAGGGCTACGTGGCGTGCTGTGATTTGCCGAGGTCGTGAGCGTGCGGGGTTTGCGGCAGACGACCGAAAACTAACGCGTACCGGTTCGTTTTTATAAAATTTCTAATCTGGGGCGTAGATCCTAGATCTAACGGTTGCGGGTGGAGGTGGCGGCTTACAGAGGAGGGGGTCGGAGTTCCGGCGATGTCGACGGCAGTCGGAGGTCGGAGATGCTCGGGGATGGTGCTGCGGTGGTCGAGGGCGGCGTCCGAAATACTCAGGTGACGGCAGCGAAGATACGGCGTCAAATGGTGGCGTTAGAGGGGAGTGGGGGTGAGTGTGGCGACGACCAGGAGCCCTGGGGGTTTCGGGTGGAGTCAGAACTCCGGCGAGGTGGCGCGGTGGCGTTCCGGCGAGGGTAGAGGGGGTAGCGGTGTGGAACGGAGAGCGGTGAGGGCAGGGCTTTTTATAGGCCAGGTGCGGGGTCGGGAGAGGGAGAGAGGAGGGAGATCCGGAGAGGAGAGATCTCCGGCGACGTGGTCTGGCATGAGGAAGGAGATGGGCGCGCGAAAGACGCTGTCGGATAGTGGGTCCCATGTGTCAGTGAGAGAGAGGGCGAGGTTAGCGCGTCGGTGACCAATCCAGAGGGATCTCGGGGTTTAAAGGTTGTGGGCTGGCCGGTTTTCTAATTAAACGCTTTAAATCTATTTCCTTTTCTAGTTTTCCAAAGTGTTTAAAACTCTTTAATGCATTCAAATCATTTCCAAACATAGGGAATATATATATCAAAATGATCAGGGGAATAAATTCTATTTAATGAACATTTTTCCTCTGTCAAAAATGAATACTTTTAATTTTTTTCTTTCAGAAAACGCCTAATTGAATTTGAAATTCTTTTGGGATAAACTTTCAAATAACCCCCTGGTTTTATTGTTCAAATAACTCACCAAGATGCCCCTGGTGTGGAGTGTCATATTACTCCTCTCTTTTTATGAATATTCCAAGGGTTTTCAAATAGGAGGAAACAAGTATAAGAAGAAATTGAAATGGCCTTTCAGGATTCCGAAAGAAAAACTTCAACAATTCGCTTCATTCAAACAATGTGATGATGATGCATAGCTATATATCATAACATTCAAAAAATGAAATTTTGTGATGTTACAAACCTACCCACCTTAAGATGAATCTCGCCCTCAAGATTTGTGTTGGCTAGAAAATAGGTGCGGGTGGTCTCTACGAAGATCTTCTTCGCGTTCCCAGGTGGCTTCTTCCTCGGTGTGGTGACTCCACAGAACCTTACAAAACTTGATGGTCTTGCTACGGGTAACTCTGTTGGTAGTCTCGAGGATTCTGACAGGCTTCTCCTCATAGGTCAGGTCACTATCAAGTTGTATGGCCTCTAGGGGCATTGTGTCTCTCAAAGGAATATCAGCCATCTCAGCGTGGCATTTCTTCAGCTGGGAAACATGGAAAACATCATGAACTCCGGACAATCCTTTCGGCAATTCCAGCTTGTATGCAACTTCGCCTCTACATTCAAGAATTTTGTAGGGGCCTATGAATTTGGGTGCTAACTTTCCTTTAACACCAAACCTCTTGATTCCTCGAAGTGGGGACACACAAAGATATGCTCGGTCTCCCACTTCATACGTCACCTCCTTGCGTTTGCTATCAGCATAGCTTTTCTGCCTGGATTGGGCTATCTTGAGTCAGTCTCGAATTAGTTAGACCTTTTCTTCAGAATCTCGGATAAGATCGGGACCAAAAAGTTGTCGGTCTCTAACACCATCCTACATCAATGGTGTTCTGCACCTCCTTCCGTATAAAGCTTCAAAAGGGGCCATCTTTAGACTCGTTTGATAACTGTTGTTGTATGAGAACTCTATGTAAGGTAAGTTGTCTTCCTAGCTAGACCCATAGTCTAGCGCGCAAGCTCTCAACATGTCCTCCAGAATCTGATTGACTCGCTCGGTCTGTCCATCGGTCTGCGGATGAAAAGCTGTACTGAATTCCAGCCTTGTACCCAAAGGTTCATGTAACTGATGCCAAAACTTTGAGTTAAATTGTGTTCCTCTATCTGACACGATACTCCTCGGAACTCCATGCAGACATACGATCCTGGTCATATATATCTTGGCTAACTTAGCATTGGTATAGGTGGTCTTCACCGGAATGAAATGAGCTACCTTGGTCAAGCGATCGACCACTATCTAGATGGAATCATAACCTGAATGGGTCCTGGGTAATCCTATGATGAAGTCCATACTAAGCTTATCCCATTTCCACTCGGGTATCGACAAAGGTTGGAGTAACCCTGCTGGTTTCTGATGTTCCGCCTTTACTCGGTGACAAACATCACATACCGCAACATGTTCGGCAATATCCTTCTTCATACCTGTCCACCAGTAACTTTCCTTCAAATGCAGGTACATCTTGGTGTTGCCTAGGTGTATCGAGTATGGTGAATCATGGGCTTCTTGAAGTATCAACTTCCTGAGCTCTGGGTCATTGGGCACATAGATTCGGTTCTCAAACCACAGAGTTCCTTGTTCATCTTCACGAAAGTCTTTAGCTTTTGCATCCTTCATTCTTTGCTTTATCTCAGCTATCTCCTTGTCCGATTTCTGGGCTTCACGAATTCTTTCGGTCAAGGTGGACTGGATCTCTAGTGTGGCAACATATCCTTTTGGAACTATCTCTAGTCGGAGATCTCTGAGATCATCGGTTAATACCTGGGGTAATCCTCTTGCTATGAGTGTGTTCACATAACTCTTCCGACTCAAAGCATCTGCTACAACATTTACCTTTCCTGGATGGTAATGCAGTCTCATGTCATAGTCCTTGATTAACTATAACCATCTCCTCTGTCTAAGGTTCAACTCCTTCTGTGTGAAGATATACTTCAGGCTTTTATGATCAGTGTAAACATCACAACTATTTCCGATAAGGAAATGTCTCCAGGTCTTGAGTGCGTGCACTACGGCTGCTAGATCCAAATCATGGGTGGCATAATTCAACTCATGGGGTCGTAGCTGTCTGGATGCATAGGCTACAACTTTTCCCTCCTGCATAAGTACTCCAAGTCCTTGACATGATGCGTCACAATAAACCTGGAAGTCCTTCCGAATGTTTGGCAGTATCAACACTGGGGCTGTGACCAAATGTTTCTTCAACTCCTGGAAACTGGCCTCACATTCCTCAGTCCAGATATACTTAGACTCTTTCTTCAACAATTCCATCATGGGTTTGTCAATCTTTGAGAAATTCTCAATGAATCTCCGGTAATATCCGGCAAGTCCGAGAAAACTGCAGATCTCCTTAACTGAGGTGGGTGACTTCCACTCAGTGACTGCTTCAACCTTAGCGGGTTCTACTGCTATTCCTTCTCCGGAAATAATGTGTCCAAAGAATCCGACTTCCGTCAGCCAGAATTCACATTTACTGAACTTGGCATATAACTGATGCTCTCTAAGCTTCTCCAGAACTAAATGCAAGTGTTCCTTGTGTTCTTCCTCTCTCTTGGAGAATATCAAAATGTCATCGATGAACACCACGACAAACTTGTCCAGGTATTCCATAAACACCTTGTTCATCATATTCATGAAGTAGGCAAGAGCATTAGTCAAACCAAAAGACATGACTGTATACTCATATAAGCAATACCTTATGGTGAAGGCTGTTTTGGGTATATCCTATTCACGAATTTTCAATTGGTGATACCCTGATCGAAGATCGATCTTGGAGAATACTTTGGCTCCTACTAACTGATCAAACAAGTCATTAATCATCGGCAGAGGGTACTTGTTCTTGATAGTCACCTCGTTCAATGCACGATAATCAACTACCATCCTCAAGGTTTTATCTTTCTTCTCCACCAGAAGAACTGGGGCTCCCCAAGGTGAAGAACTTGGGTGAATATATCCCTTATCCAATAACTCCTTAATCTGCTTCTTGATTTCTACTAAATCATTTGCGGGCATCCGATAGGGTCTCTTGGAAATTGGGGCGGTTCCTAGTAGTAACTCTATCAGAAATTCAATCTCTCTATCTGGTGGCATGCCTGGTAATTCCTCCGGGAATACATATGGAAAGTCTTGTACCACCGGCACTTCCTCCTGAACAACTCTTGTGAGGGAATTTAACCGAGCACTCATCTGTGTGCGTCAGGATACATACTTAATCCTCTTGTTCTCTGGGGTGGTGAGTAAAATAGACTTGCTGGGGCAATCAAGATTTCCTTCATACTTGGTCATCCAATCCATGCCTAGGATTACATCCAATCCCTGGGTTTCTAATACGATGAGGTCGGTGGTAAAAACATGGTTTCCTATATGGAGTTTCAAGGCGTGGCATCCTATCCCTGCCATCATCATACCTCCTGGGGAATTGACCTTAATGAGCTGACTAAGGGTTCTGGTGGGTAAACCATACTTTTCCACAACTACCCTTGATATGAATGAGTGAGTTGCACCAGAATCAAAAAGTACCATAACTGGACGTGAATGCAATAAAAACTTACCAACCACAGTCTCGGGCTGATCATAGACTTCTTCCACATCAATGTGGTTCACCTGAGCACGAGGAAAAGGATTTGGCTTCTTAGCTGCGGAGTTGCCGTTGTTGTTGCCGTTTCCATTTCCTTGCTCGTTTCGAGGGCATTCAGTGGCATAGTGCCTTGTCTTCTGGCACTTGAAGCAGGTGATATGATTCAAATCCTTCTGGGCTGGAGCGGAACGGTGATGGTTGCCATTCACACTTACATTGCCATTCTTGAAGTTGCCATTGTTGGGACGATTATTCCCATTTCCTCCATGGTTGTGACCTCCATGGTTGTGCACGTGATGAGTGTGTCCTCCATACTTACCGGTCCCTGATCCGGTATTTCCTGAGTATGGGGAGTAGCGGGGCTTCTGTTGAGCTCCAGAGTGAGACTTCCCCTGTCCATACTTCCTCTTGCAGTTTTCGATTTGCTGCTGCTTCCCCTCCAAGATGAGGGCCTTGTCTACTAGCTCCTGGTAGTTGTTGAAAGTAGCCACCATCAGCTGCACGCTCAACTCATCGTTGAGTCCTTCCAGGAACTTCTCCTATTTGGCTGCATCGTCGGCCACATCTCCTGGTGCATAACAAGCCAACATGCTGAAATCATCCACATACTAGGCCACGGAGCGGTTCGCTTGGCATAAGTTGCGAAACTCACGCTTCTTCAGACTCATGGCTCCAGCTGAGACATGAGCGGTGCGGAAAGCTAGCTTGAACTGCTCCCAAGTCACACCAACAATGGGGTACGTGGTGGTGTAGTTCTCCCATCATGAAGCTGCTGGTCCCTCCAGTTGATGGGCAGCAAAGCGCACCTTTTCAGCCTCAGTGCATCCAACGGTGGTGAGTTCCCTCTCCATCTTGCGGAGCCAATCATCTACCACAATGGGCTCAGTGCTGTTGGAGAAAGTTGGTGGATTCAGCCTTAGAAAATGGGTGAGGTTGTCGCCTTGAGGTGGAGGGTGGTTGTTGTGGTTGTTGGTCTGGTTCTGGATCAACAGCTGCATCAGGGCATTCTGCTGCTGGAGAAGTTGTGTGAGTTCCGACGGGAAGGTGAAGCCGGGCTCACGTTGCGGAGGCATCTTGATGTTTTCAGAGGGGTGAGAATTAGAATAGAACAAGGACCTAAAAGGAAATTTCACTACCCATATGTAATACAACAAACATATCACACCAAACACTTATTCATTTATTCAACTCAAGGTTCAAACATCGAGATACAAATCTCCAAATCAAACTAAGCATCGACCTATGCTTTAATGACGAAAATAAAGATACATGGGGGCATAACTAAAGTTCTCCTCAAAAGTACATGGTGAAGTGGCCTCCTCCGGTGACGCTCTCCTCATAGTCATCATCATTGCTGATCAAGGGAGCCATGTGTCCTTCTGGGTGAAGATTTTCCCCCATGTCCAACTCTTTCTCCAGAGTTGCAATGCGAGTGTTCAGCTTATCGACCCTCTCTAAGAAATCCTTCACTTCATGCTCATGCTCGTACTTGGCTTCCCGTAGGTCAGCTTCGAGGTCAATCTCGCAGTTCATCAGCCTCTTGATCGTCTTTGTGTCGGCACGTACCCGAAGCTCCAAGGTCCTGATGTGCGTCTCCAAAGTCTGGATATAGGAAATGGTGGAGTCTTCAGTGGGAGTGTTTATGATATTTCCATTGGCATCCCTGCGACAAACCACGCCGAGTTCTGGTGAAATGGGACCACCCCTGTATTCCTCCTGAATACGTCCAAGGGCACGGTGAAGTGCCATGTCCCTCCCAAGAATCCAGCTGGGTGCCACAAACTTGAAGTCGATGGGTTCCTTATGATTTCCAAAGGTCTTTCTAGGGATGTGCACCTCGATCCTGTAGCGACCGTCTTGTGGAAAAGACATGATAGGAGTCCTGGTGATGCTTGGCAAAGCGATCCTTACGTCCCTGATGATCTTCACCTGCTCCTTGCCAAAGGGCATCGTCGCGTCAGGCTGACAAAACTCTGTGATCAAAACTGGAATGAAGGTGGCCATCTATAAATTTTGAAATAAATCGGAGGGAAGTCAGAAACGAGAAGATGAGAGTATAAGAATTTTAAAGAGAAATAAATCCTAAGGCTTTTCCAATCCTAGAGGTTACGTCCTACGGTCAGCGTGTGCTCTGATACCATCTCTGTAGCGACCCGACCTGAAAGGTCGAATCTCCGGTGTTTCCGTACCATCCCAAGATCATGCTGGTACACACACGGTACATCAATGTATATATCAAAGGGAAATCACACAGCTGTATAAATCGAAATCGCATATTGAGTCCTTTATTACAATAAGAATTACAATAAAGTGGCTAAAGGCCAAGTCATGAGAATAACTAATCTTGTGGAAGCTTCAAAGGTAGTTGAGTCCATCTGACTCCAAGGGCATCTCAGTGAGCGTAGAGTGTATCCTCACTCCTAGTCGGAAAAATACTCTGCAACATGATATGTTGCAGCCATGTAGGTCAGCATATTGAATATGTCGGCAATGTCACAAAAGAGGGGGTGTCAAGTAAATCATCTATTCTATATGCATATCTGTCAGGTGGGATAGTAAGTTTTGCATAAAGCCAATTTTTTTCCTACTACAAGAGGGGGTATATTATTACTACAATGTTGGTTGATTAATGAGATGGTTCCACCAACCAATTCTCATACCCAAGTTGTCATTTATACCCACATCAATATCATTATTTGTGTTGAGAATTCCAGATAGTTTCGGTTCCTTTGGCTCAAGTTGTCCATGACCGTAGACATGGCTAATCGATTAGGTTTGGGTACTCTGCAGAGTTTTGCACACGTTCCCCACAAGATTTGATCGCCTCTGTTGGATTTCTCGCACTTCCGGGTGTTTGAGAAATGGATGACCAAAACATGGTCTTCTAAAGGGTTTCCCTGAGACTCTATCGGCGCCCATCCTTTCCTACCGTTCATCTACATCTCGTAGCACCGCCTGTCCAGGGTCACCACGATATTCAACCAAGCCAGAGCCCATAATGGCTTGTGGCTGTGCAGGTAAGCCTTGGGTCTTGAAGCATCCATCCATCTCTTTGTGCCTGGGTGGACCTATCCGCGTGAATACTGGCACTTCTCCAATAACACCTAGGCTAACCACTGGTTTCTCCAGGGCGCCGTTCAACCATCATCCACCCAGAGGTATGTTGAAATTTCGGGTCTTGAAGTCTTGATCATCTTGTAGGTCTTGAAATTATTATCTCACAACTCTCATGAATCACACAACCAACCCCGTCTACTATTAGCATAGCAAAATATAAATCAACGTTTCCCGGGGCCAATGTGTCAAGAGGGTTGAGGGGATCCTACCACATGATACTACATCAAGTAACCAAGTTTCCAAATTACCTACTTTGCATGCAATTGGGGAGATGGTAGAACTAATGCAATAAAAACATGGGTAAACATGATCAAAGTGACTTGCCTTGTTGACGATCCTCGTACTCAAGTGACTCTAGATAACAAGCTTCGCACTCCGGATGATCTAACGAATCAAACAAAGCACACAATAAGCATACAACTAATAATACAACTAATAATACAACTCACACAATCATCAGGATTAAAATAAAACAATTCAATAGTATCAATCAAGAGAAAGAAATTCAAACCCAATATTTGTCTCACAAATTTTGTGTGTGTCAAAACTACTAAAAAAATAAGACCAATCAACTATTTTTAATAACAAAACAATAGTTAACAAAAAGAAATAATAAAATTTATATTTAGTAAACAGAATTAAATCCACTAAAACTTTAGTGAAAAGAAATGCTACTAAAATTATAAATTTTTATAAAACAACACTTAATGTAGATACTAGAGTTTCCTATAGTATTTGAGTATGAATCAAAATTATTATTATTATTATAAACATAACATCACTTAACAGAAAGGAATTACTAAAATTCTTTATTAGAAGACAAAATTAAATCTCCTAAATGTTTTGTGAAAAGTAAAACTAAATTGCTTTATAAAACTATACCTAATGGAAAGGAATGAAGATTTCCTATAACAATAAGGTATAAAACTAAACAATTATTTTTATTAACAACAAGTTATTTCAGCTAATGTTGAACCAACAGAACCTAATGAAAACTAAAAACAAAAGTTAAACTAACTCAGATTCAAACTAAACTAAAATCAAATTAAGTAAACTCTATTAAGAACTAAACACATTTTGTTTTTGTTAAAAACACTAACTAAATTTATCCTAAAGTTTCTCAAACTTTGTAGGATGATAGGTCTAACTAATACAAACCAGTGGCAAAAAGATTCATACAGAAATATATTTTTAAACTCTAGGTATATAGATTTTAGTAATTTAAGAAAATTTGGTTAGATTCAAATTTAAAAGGTTCAAATTTGAAATCTAAGACTACAGGATGAAACGACATGAAATTTGTGACCTAATGCAAAAAGAATCAATTAAAAACACTAATTAGTTTAAAAGTTACAACTAAAACAAAAATAGAAAACATTCTGTTTTCTAAAACAAAACAGAAAAGAACAAAATTCCTAGCGAACGGACAGGGCTACGTGGCGTGCTGTGATTTGCCAAGGTCGTGAGTGTGCGGGGTGTTTGCGGCGGACGACCAAAAACTAACACGTACTGGTTCGTTTTTATAAAATTTCTAATCTAAAGCGTAGATCCTAGATCTGACGGTTGCGGGTGGAGGTGGCAGCTTACAGAGGAGGGGGTCGGAGTTCCGGCAACGTCGACGGCGGCCAAAGGTCGGAGATGCTCGGGGATGGTGCTGCGGTGGTCGAGGGCGGCATCCGAAATGCTCAGGCGACGGCAGCGAAGATACGACGTCGAATGGTGGCGTTAGAGGGGAGTGGGGGTGAGTGTGGCGATGACCAGGAGCTCTGGGGGTTTCGGGTGGAGTCAGAACTCCGGTGAGGTGGCGCGGTGGCGTTTCGGCGAGGGTAGAGGGGATAGCGGGGTGGAACGGAGAGCGGCGAGGGCAGGGCTTTTTATAGGCCAGGTGCAGGGTCGGGAGAGGGAGAGAGGAGGGAGATCCGGAGAGGAGAGATCTCTGGCGACGTGGTCTGGCCCGAGGAAGGAGACGGGCGCGCGGATGACGCTGTCGGACAGTGGGTCCCGCGTGTCAGTGAGAGAGAGGGCAAGGTTAGCGCGTCGGTGACCGGTCCGGAGGGATCTCGGGGTTTAAAGGCTGTGGGCCGTCCGGTTTTCTAATTAAACGCTTTAAATCTATTTCCTTTTCTATTTTTCCAGAGCCTTTAAAACTCTTTAATGCATTCCAATCTTTTCCAAACATAGGGAATATATATATCAAAATGATCAGGGGAATAAATGCTATTTAATGAACATTTTTCCTCTGTCAAAATGAATACTTTAAATTTTTTCTTCAGAAAATGCCTAATTGAATTTTAAATTCTTTTGAGATAAACTTTCAAATAACCCCCTGGTTTTATTGTTCAAATAACTCACCAAGATGCCCCTGGTGTGGAGTGTCATATTACTCCTCTCTTTTTATGAATATTCCAAGGGTTTTCAAATTGGAAGAAAAAAGTATAAGAAGAATTGAAATGGCCTTTCAGAATTCCAAAATAAAAACTTCAACAATTCACTTCATTCAAACAATGTGATGATGATGCATAGCTATATATCATAACATTCCAAAAATGTAATTTTGGGATGTTACAATGCAGCTGCTTTGGACGTGCTTGGCTACATGTATTGTTTTTTGTCACTTTGCATACTTGTCCCAGGTGATCCTGGTTGAGCAAATGTAGGAAAAAACCAATATCTGCATGTTGATTGGTTGGTTGCTTCCCCTCTTCCTACATCATAGCAATGATTCTATGCAGCTTGTTTGGTTGCCTGCATTGGTTGTGCTCATACTAGTGCACGATGTTTGGTTATATGCAACACAATTATCTGGTAACCTCCTCGTGGAGGTGGTGAGGTTAGCAGTGGCACACAAAATAACAAAGTAGAGCAGGGATAACACACCAAAGACACACATAGTAGTCTTAACCACACATAAGAACTAGTTTAACATAGTATAATAAATTTTAAACCAATCCAGCACAACACAATAGTCTTAAAACACGCTAACACTAGCAATGAGGTAGCTAACATCTCTCTAGACGACCACTGGTTTTTGCACTTGGTCGCCACTTCAATGCCATCGTCGTTGAAGACGATCACCTTCAGGGTGTGGGCAGTCAGTAGCTTGAAGGTGACCATGTAGTTGATCCTAATTCGGTGTACGATGGGGCGCCAACTGATGAGGACATCAATACAATTGTTACACCCACAACCCCTGCTGCTATACATACTGGACCAATTACTAGAGCTCGGGCACGCCAATTGAATTACCAGGTACCTTCATTTCATGGAAATATTTCTAATGTTCATGAACATATATTGCTTCCTAAATTAGATACTTTTGTTTTACTTATGAATGAAGGACCTGGCATGGACAAGAAGGATGGCCACTGGAGCGGGATCAAGCATGGAGAAGAAGGAGAGGACACGGGAAAGAGCAATGGAGCTTCCAATGGTGATTTTCACACTTTGAAGCCACCATAATGAGAGCATGAACATTTGGAAAATATATAACAGGTGCCACTTCATAAATTTCGTTCATAGGATATTATAGGTGACGTGTCACCTTATTATTGGGCCAGGCCCATGTAATTTTGAAATAGCACATTATAGGGTGTATTTAGAGTCTGTATGTGTGGGGAAGCCGAGTTAGGGTTGGTTTCGTATCCCTCCTCCAAGGGGTCACGAAATCCCCCTCTATTCCCTCATATATACAACCATTAGGGCACTGTTTAGACTTTGGTTTTGTTTAGATTAAATGTTATCCATAGTTGGAACTTTGCGTCCTTCGTTTGTGTTTAACGACCAGACCAAGACTTCACATTACCCCACTTTAATCAATAAAGCTTTCCTCTCATATTCGCAATATCCAGATTGTTATTTCAGTTTCTTGCTTGTTCTTTATTTGCATGCAGGAAGACCCTTATGGTTAGGTTGATCATGCTCCGGCGTGGTTAATAACCTCTCAGAGTTGGTTTAGCAATTGCTAGGGTACTGCGTCTTTGCACGTTCATAGTCGGATCCTCAAAGTCTACTCCACCAAAAACGATAGCCATCATCTCATCGATAGACAGGAAACCTTTGCCTCTATCAAGTGGTATCAGATTTCCAGGTTGCTTAGTGAGATTTTACCAGTTGTTCGTATTTTAGATCGCATCTGTTCTTCGTACCAATAGTCCATGAAAAAGCCACACAAAACAATTAGGGTTAAATCATCATATTTGAACCAATCAGAGCCTTTTTGCAAATTTCTGTTTGGTGTTTTGCTTTGTTGAATTTTCGGTTACATCATTGTGTTGAGTTGCTAGTCTTAGTGTCTAGTCTTTTAGAGTTTCGAGTTTTCTTCACAAGTTGTCACATCGCCGTCGCACCATCTTCACCGCTGATGCCATATACACTACTACAGGAAGGTCGAAAGACGACACATTAATCTGGGACCCTTCGACCAAACTGTGTGCGATGCATGAATCACAATTGGTATAGTTCTAGCTCCATCACAAATAAGATGAACTATGTGCGATGTTGGGTCCATCAACTACAATTCAAAAAAGAGGTGCATGTGTGATACATGGCAAACAGTTGATCCAAACGAACCGTTTGCAGTGAGATAACATAAAGCAAAATGTTAACCAAATGCACATGTGTGCGATGTACGACCTACAGGTCACTCAGATGAACTGATTGTGATCAGCCAAAACAACAGAAACGATTCAGTAGATCAAGGTGTGTGTGATAGAGGGCATATCGGTCACTTAGATGAACCATTTGTGATCATCCCAAACAATGGAAATGGTTAGCTAGATCAAGGTGTGTGTGATAGACAACATACATGTCACTGGGATGAACTGTTTGTGATCATCCCTCACAACAGAAACGTTTAGCCAGATCAAGTTGTGTGTGATAGATGACATACAGGTTGCTCGGATGAACTGTTTGCGATGAGCGATAAATAACACAAACGATTTGTATTAACAAGATGTGTGTGATACCCGGTAAATAGGTGAGTAAAAAGAATAGTGTTGTAACCGATAATAACGCAAATGATTCCTTCTATTAGGGTGTGTGTGTTGCGGGCAAACAGTTCCTGGTAAAGAATTTTCAGTGATTGATGAAATCATCACCGACGGGTTCGGTAGTTTAATCCGTATGCAATGTAATTTTCTCAGTCTGCACACACATCTATGATCTATGTATAGAACAGCATGCTTGCATAACCAAATTAAACATCCAAATACATAAGTGTCTACACACATAAAATTGGCACACCTCAATAAACTATTACACACATAACAATACCAGATCAATAAAAAGGAGATATCATGGAGCAGTCACCCAGACTAAAGCCGGACATTGGATCCAGAAGATGAAAGAACACATGAGTACCGTTGGCATCGAAGAGAAGGATATGGTACGCTACGTAGTCATGCACCTAATGGAAGAAGCCACAACTTGGTGGAAGATGCACTAGTTAATCAATGAGGAACAGAAGAACCTTACTTGTTAGGAATTTGGAGCAACTTTGTTCAGATCCCGCCTTGTCACCCTGACAGCCTGGATTCCAAAGCAGGAAGAAAGGAGTTTGATGTCTGTGTTATTCATGGAGAACTTGGACATACCCAAAAGGAACATCAGAGTGGATGCCCTTATTGTGAGGAGGACCATCAAGAAGGAGAATGTTGTATGAACAAAATCGTACGCCTCTTATGCAAAGGGACATACCACTATCCGCCTAGCTATGGAGCCTTCAAGAGGAGACCACGGATTGCAAGAACTCCGGAGGAGGAAAGGAGTTTAAATGGGAGACTGCCTCCATGAGGACCGTCAAGCATGTATGACACCACAGTTGGAAAGGAAGAGATAATTGCAAACACCAAAGAGTACCTCGGCTATGAATGCGGGCAAGTTGGATACCCCACAAAACACTTCCCTGTGGCGGAGAATGGCAGGAGGAGCCATGACAACACTGTGTAAGGAGGACCTAAGTCAATTGTCTTTTTGGATTGTGAAGGACCCATGCATTGGAAGAGAAAATGTCTCTGTCATAAACCTAGAAAAAGGAGAAGAGTGCTAAGAAGTACATAAGACACATACATTGGTGCCAATGCAAGAACATGAGACACTTTATGAGCAATTCCTCGACCTTGGGAAATAAGATAGTAATGATAGAGAAGAACCCATGGACACCACTAGGAGAGAAACCCAAGGAATGGATCCGAATTGTGTCAACAATAGGAGAAGAAACCGAGATACTATGGGAGAAAGGACCCATGATCAGGAAGAACGGACCCAACAAATTACGCTACGTGACAAGACCACTTTGTTTTTAGTATAATGAACCATGACACCTCGCTATAGATTGCCCCGAATTAGCTAGTGAAGATGAAAAAATCTAAAACAAAAGACACAAAGCCAGAGTCAGAGACCAAATTAGAGACAGTCAGAACTCCAGAGGAGGAAGAATCTGAAGTATCAGCAACACCCAGTACTAGTGAAGCCTTAACTAGGAGGATGTGTAGTACTCCCTTCGTCCCGTAACATAAGAGCATTTTTGACACACACTGGTGTCATACACGCTCTTATATTATGGGACGAAGGGAGTCATAGCTACATCCTTAGTATTGTAGGTAGTAGAAGTAGTAATCATGGTGTAATGGAAGATCGTTCAGTTATGCACCAGCACAATTATCAAGGAATGAAGTTATTGTTGACCAATATTCGTATTGCCATGAACTCGAGACTGAGAAAGAGAGACTAAATTGGGATTGCCTCAGTTATCAGGAAAGGAAAAAAGAGAGATTGAATTGGATATACCTCAATTAACAAAAAAGAAAAAAAGAAACTAACTAGGAAGTTGTAGGAACGAGCTGATGGACCAGACACCTCGCAAACACCCAATAGTGAAGTGAACTAAAGGGAGGGTCGATTGGAACTTGACCAAGATTAAGGATACCAAGGAACCCTTATTGTTCCAACATGGAAGGCACCAGGCCAAAGGTATTGAAAGTGGAACTATTTGAGGACCCCGCTATGGATATTAAGGACTGCATAAGGGGTAATTTGATTTGGAATTTCCTTCAAACATGGAAAGCCAAGCAGAACGGGATTTAGAAAACCAGATACCCAATGAGTAAGATTGAATGGAATAGTAGGAAAAGGTGACATCCCGGTACAACAAACACCGGAACCCATATGGATACACAAGATGAGACAGGAGTTGGATAATGAGAGTATCAGATGCAACAACACTTGACAGGAATAGAGAAGTGTGATGCAAGGATGACAATTGAGTTTGCTATGCGAGAAGCTAGAGCCATCGAGGAAGCGATAGTTGATAGGTAATGCTATAGGTTACTTTTGCCACTTGAGAGTTCTGAGGTAACGTTAGACGTCGCTAACACAAGACCAAAGAAGCTCAGAAGACCATATTGGACAGTGGAACCAAAAGGACTCCAAGAACGCTTGTGAGTAAGACCTAGTCTTAGGACTACAAACATTTTTCCAAACCACATGGTTGGTAATGATTTGGGTACGCCATGAGTTGATCGTCATGACGTCTGCTCTTATTATTCTCCATACTATGATGAGTGGACAGTCTCGAGTGAGACACCTATAGATGAGAAATGGAGCAAGCCAAAGACCTTAGATAGAATAGTATGTGACCCCGTAAAAGGCAATCGTTGCCCGAGTAGGTCAAACGGTGAGAAAGAGCTCGACCAAAAAACTCCGAAGGATCCATATATCCGAAGGCCACTCCATGATACGGATCTAGAGATTCTCGGGTAGAAAAGAGGAAACACTAGGGTCACCCAGAACAACTATTGGAATTTACCCAAAAATGAGATGTAACGATAACCGAGAGTCTTTGACTAAGGAACCTCAAATGAAGAAAAGGTTGTACACACAGGAAGCACCGAAGAAGAGTTGACTTATGACTTATTGATACGTCTCCAATGTATCTATATTTTTTCCATGCTATTATATTATCATTTTAGATACTTTTTGAGTAATAATTTACCAATTTATATTATTTTCGAGCACTAACCTATTGACACAGTGTCCAGTGCCAGTTCCTATTTTCTGCGTGTTTTTACTTTTCAGGTTTATAGTACCAAACGAAGTCCAATTTCCCCGAAACTATTTTTTGATTTTTTCAGGACCAAAAGAAGACCTAGAAGCTTTGGGAGAAGACCGAAGGCCGCTCGAGGGAGCACAAGCCAACACGGCGTGCCTGGGCGGGTAGCCGCGCCCTGATGGCTTGTCCCACCCTGGTGGCTCTCATGACCCCGTTCTCTGGCCTATAAATTCACATATATTCCAAAAAACCTAGGGGACACCCCGAAACACTTTTTCCGCCACCACAGGTCTTTGTTCCGTAGCGATCTCATCTAGAGCTCCGTTCTGGCACCCTGCCGGAGGGGAGGTCCATCACGGAGGGCCTCTTCATCAACCTTTCTACCCTCATGATGATGTGTGAGTAGTTCACCACACACCTACGGGTCCGTAGTTATTACCTAGTTATCTCTCTCTCTCTTTTGATCTTCAATACAATGATCATCGCATCTTCGCTTTGATCTATCTAATGTAATTCTTTTGCATGGTGCATTTGTTGGGATCCGATGAGTTATGGATTTAAGTTCAGATTATTCATGAAAATTATTTGAGTCTTCTCTGAAGTTATTATGATTTTTATTTGCATGATCATTATAGCTTCGTAATTCTCTCCGATCTATTGATTTGTGTTGGCCAAGTAGATTGATCTTTCTTCAGTGAGAGGGGTGCGCTGTAGTGGGTTCAACCTGACGGGTTTCTATATCCCAGTGACAGAAGGGTATAGGATACGTCTTTGTGTTGTTGCCACTAAGGATAAAACGATGGGGTTATTCATATTGATTGAGTTTAGTTTGTCTACATCATTTCATCGTTCTCCATGCATTACTCTGTTTGTCATGAACTTAATGCATAGAGATCCAAGCATAGAAGTGCTCTTGAAGTGGAGTACTAATAATAGGTGAAGGCATGAGTCGTCCTATTTGTTTTGGACGTGATGCATATATACACATGATCATTGCCACTAATATCACATAACTATGTGCTTCTCTATCAATTGCCCTACAGTAATTTGTTTACCCCCTTATGCTTACCTTCATGAGAGATGCAGCTAGGGAAAACTATGGCCCTCGGGTCTATTCACTTATATATTTACAAGCACTACAATACCTTGCTGTTCTTATTTACCTTTTATTTTATTTTGCAATTTATAATTATCTACTATTATCAACACAGTTTACTTGCTTGCAAATAACGAGATCAAGGGGATTCACAACCCTCTTACCCGTGTTGGGTGCAAGTTGTTTGCTCTTTTGTGTGCAGCCGCTAAAGATGGTTGTGGATTGATATTCCTATTGGTTCAGTAAACCTTAGTTTCATAATTGAGGGAAATACTTACCTGTATTGTGATGCAATTACCCGTTCCTCTTAACGAAAAACCCAAAATCACAAGTATGAGGAAGGATTTCTGCCGTCGTTACCGGGGAATATCATCACAAACTATCAAGTAACTTCTCAAAAATTATCATTCACTTGTTCTTATTTTTATTTTATGTTATATTTAATTTATATCATAAAAATCATAAATACAAAAATATTTATCTTCGCTTGTTACTAGTTTGCTTGTTTTGCTTGCTTGAAAGTTGCTATCATGTCTGAGTTTGAGAAAGTTATTGTTGAAAGTTTGAGTGAAGATAGTGATAGTGACTTGGATGAAAAAAATAAAAAAATATTGATTCCACTCATGATCCTCCTAAAAGTGAAGTCCCCACTAGCAACACTCGCACTGTCCTAAATTCCAAAATTTATCATGTGGGTAGTGGGGACATTATTGGAAAGCATGTTATTCAAGATTTTTTTGAACATTGAGTAACTTCCTAGATTATTAAAGGATCTATAATTGATGAAACAAATTTTTATGTGGATGATATTACCATGCTTATATTTAAATTAGAAAGAAAGTTTGTGCATCTCCATCCTATGCTTCAAAAGATATTTTTGGGACTTCCTAGCATACACAATCCTGAGATTAAGAAAATTGCTACCAATATCCTTATGAATGAATTTAATTATATTGTGGGTGAAGCTAAATATTTTTTTCCTTCTATGGAATAAAATATGAACATCCCCCTGTAGAAGTGATCCTTCATAATAGAGATGCCTTGCAGGTTGGAATCTAATGAGTATCAAGGATTTAATGGGAATATGAGAAGCAATGTCCTTCCCAAGGAATTAACACAATCCCTATTCCTCCACACTTGTGAAAAATTTGAATGGATTTATTAAGGAATTAATGAATGGTTTAGTAAAGATTGGCATGAATATAAGATTAGAGAACCTATTAGTGACGAAATCCATGTTCTCTATTAGGATCCTTATGATGAGGATGATGTTAGTAATAATTTTGTAAATTGTTTTGAAAACTTGGAATATTCAACTAGTTCTGAGAAGGGTGATCTATTAAATAAGATTTCATAAGAGATAGCTTTGAAGGACATGAAGGGGTCCAATACTTGAAACTATGCATTATGCCTAGCTAGGGGCATAAAGCAATAGCGCTTGTTGGGAGGCAACCCAATAGTTATTTTTTTAATTTATTTTTTGGTGTGATAACATGATTATTTTATATTTAATTATTTTGTTTTTATGTTTTAGTTAGTGTTTGTTCCAAGTAAAGCCTTTGGGATGGCTCACAAGATGAGTAGAATTGATACGGTGCAAAAAACAGAAACTTTAGCGTCCAATACATAATTTCTCTGATTTTACTGGATATGGATTTTTTACAAAGTATTTATATAAAAATTATTAAAATTTTCCTATTTTTTCAGAATTTTAAAAGTTACTTAAGACATATTAAAATTTTTACATAGTATTTATATAAAGGTTCTTTACAGATCTTTACAATATGTTCTGTTTTAGTCAAATTCTGTCTTTGCTTGCATAGTTTGCTTGTTTTGATGATGCTATGGATTGTATCGGGGGGTATAAGACATAGAGAAGTTAGAATAAAATAAATATTATGAAATAATGAAATATGAATCAATTTATAATAGTACCTAAAGTATTTGATATGTTTCTTATATTAACGGACCTCGCGAAGTTTTGTTGATTTTTGTGTGATTGAAGTTTTCAAGTTTTGGGTGTTGTCACGATGGACAACAGAATAAGGAGTGACAGGAGCCTAAGCTTAGGATTCCCAAGGAACTTTAAGGTAATATTCTAGGAAGACTCAAGCGTCTAAGCTTGGGGATGCCCCAGAAGGCAGCCCCTCTTTCATCTCAATTCATCAGTGTGTCACTTGTAGCTACATTTTTATTCGTCACATGATATAAGTTATACTTGGAGCGTTGTTTTATTTTGTTTGATTTTATTTTTAGTTTGTCACAATAATAATTTTCTGGACACACCTATTTCTACAGAGACACACCTTCATCATAATTTTTTATAATACTTTATGTGCTTCACTTATATCTTTTGAGGTTAGGAGTTGCTCTGGTACTTCACTTATATCTTTTTGAGCACGGTGGCATATAGATTTTATAGAAATAATTTCACACTAGTTATTCATTTATATTCGTTTGAGAGTTCATAAATAGTGACGATAATTTGCACGGGTCATAGGAATAGTCCAAAAATAATAGGTATTCAATGAGTGATAATCAAAACCATCATGTAGCACATGAAAGTGAAATTGTGGGTTAATGATATTGATGTGGTAATATGAAAAAGGTGTGAGTGCATCATAGTTGGTTCATAGGAGTATCGGTATTAAGAGGTGTTAATTTATTGTTTGTCTAATTATTTAAAAGGCATGGTGGGTATGTGTGAGCATTTCTATTCCTCGTTAAAATCCTAGTGTTGTTTCGGGTCGGAGGCACGCGATGGTTAACTCCTCCCAACCCCCTCCCTCAGGGCATGCGAGTAGTGCTTTGATTTGTGATAAAACTGATAAAACTTTGCAATAAGTATATTATTTCTTCATGACTAATGTGAAACCATGGACATACGCAATCTCAGCTCCTCATATTTTGCTAGCCTCTTTGGTACCGTGCCTTGCCCATTCTCACCTTGAGGATCAATGCAAACTTCATTGGTGCATCCAAACCCCGTGACATGATACACCCTATCACACATAAGCCTTATTTTATATTACTCAAAACAGCCATCATACCTACCTATTATGGTAGTTTCATAGTCATTCTGAGATATATTTCCATACAAATTCCACCATCGCATCATATGTTCGTTCATCATCATACTGCTTTGCATGATCATATGGAGATGACATAGTATTTGTGGCAAAGCCACCGTTCATCCTATTTCTACATGTCATGCTAGATCATTGCACATCCTCCTACACTACCAGAGGTAATCATATTGGGTCATATTATTTCATAGTTCTTCGCATCGAGTTTTCATATTGGGTTTTAAGTAAATAAAAGTGTGATTATAATCATTATTAGAGCATTGTCCTAGTGAGGAAATAAAAATATGAGGGAGGCTCAATGATTCTACCATAAAAAATATGAGTAAATGAGAGAAAAATAGAGAAGGGACTTTGCTACTATCCTTTACCACCCTTGTGCCTCAAATTGGCACCTTGTTCTTCGTATAGAGTGTCTCATGTTATGTCATTTTCATATGCTAGTGGGAATAACTTTTTCATTGTTATAAACTTGGCTTGTATATTCCGATGACGGGCTTCCTCAAATGCCCGAGGTCTTCATGAACAAGCAAGTTGGATGCACACCCCACTTAGCTTCAGTTGAGCTTTCATACACTTATAGCTCTAGTGCATCATTTGCATGGCAATCCCTACTCCTTGCATTGACATCTATCGATGGTCATCTCCATAGCATGTTGATATGCATAGTTGATGTGAGATTTTCTTCTCCACTTTTACCCCTTTGATATCTACCACCATATTCTATTCCACCTTTATGTTATGTCCATGGTTCACGCTCATGTATTGCGTGAAGAATAAAAATTTGATAAACTTTGAAAAAGTACGATCCAATTGCCTAACTTGACATTGTGGTTTTGAACATTTGTATTAATGTGGTGAAGACGGAGCCATGCCTTGCTAATATGGTAAGATGAATGGGGGTAAACATTCTTTTAGGATCGTATACTTTGAAAGATCGATGATTGTGTTGCTCGTGCTTATAAGTATTACTATGTTAATGCTTTTTAATTCATCATTTCTCAATGAGCATACATGCAAAATATTACATATTGGGTAGCATGTCACATCAAAAATATCTGTTTTTTTCATTTACCTACTCAAGGACGAGCAGGAATTAAGCTTGGGGTGGTTGATACGTCTCCAATGTATCTATAATTTTTGATTGTTCCATGCTATTATATTATCATTCTAGGATACTTTTTGAGTAATAATTACCAATTTATATTATTTTTTAGCACTAACCTATTGACACAGTGCCCAGTGCCACTTCATGTTTTCTGTGTGTGTTTTAATTTTTAGCTTTAAAGTACCAAACGAAGTCCAATTGCCCCACAAAAATTTATGATTTTTTTGGACCAAAAGAAAACCTTGAAGCTTTGGGAGAAGACCGGAGGCTGCACGAGGGAGGTACACGCCAACAGGGCATGTCCATGGGGGGTGGTCGTGCCATGATGGCCTGTCCCTCTTCGGTGGCCCTTCTAACCCCATTCTTTGGCCTATATATTCACATATATTCTAAAAACCCTTTGGGGCATCCCAAAACCTCTTTTCCGCCGCTGCAAGTCTCTATTCCGCCATGATATCATCTGGAGCTACGTTTCAGCACCTTGTCGGAGGGGGAATCGATCACAGAGGGCCTCTTCATCAACCTTGTTGCCCTCATGATGATGTGTGAGTAGTTCACCAAGGTCCGTAGTGTTGGAAATATGCCCTAGAGGCAATAATAAGGTGGTTATTATTATATTTACTTGTTCATGATAATTGTTTATTATCCATGCTAGAATTGTATTGACCGGAAAGTTAGATACATGTGTGTATATATAGACAAACACTATGTCCCTAGTGAGCCTCTAGTTGACTAGCTCGTTGATCAATTATGGTCAAGGTTTCCAGGCCATAGATATGAGTTATCATTTGATAACGGGATCACATCATTAGGAGAATGATGTGATGGACAAAACCCAACCGTAAGCATAGCATATGATCGTGTTAGTTTATTGCTATTGGTTTATCCATGTCAAGTATCTGTTCCTACGACCATGATATCACACAACTCCCTGACACCGTAGGAATGACTTGTGTGTATTGAACATCACAATGTAACTAGGTGACTATAAAGGTTCTCTACAGGTATCTCCGAGGGTGTTTGTTGGGTTGGCATGGATCAAGACTGGCATTTGTCGCTCCGTGCGATGGAGAGGTATCTCTGGGCGCACTCAGTAATACAGTATCACAAGAAGCTTTCAAGCAATGTCACTAAGGATTTAGTCACGGGATCTTGTATTATGGAACGAGTAAAGAGACTTGCCAGTAACGAATTGAACTAGGTATGGAGATACCGATGATCGAATCTCGGGCAAGTAACATACCGCTGGATAAAGGGAACTGTATATGGGATTGTCTAAATCCTTGACATCATGGTTCGACCGATAAAGATCTTCATAGAATATGTAGGAACAAATAACGGCATTCAGGTCCGGCTATTGGTTATTGGCCGTAGAGGTGTCTCGGTCATGTCTGCATAGTTCTCGAACCCACAGGGTCTGCACACTTAACGTTCGGTGATGATTCGGTATTGTTGAGTTATATATGTTGGTGACCAAAGGTTGTTTGGAGTACCGAATGAGATCCCGGACATCACGAGGAGTTCCAGAATGGTGCGGAGGTAAAGATTGATATATGGGAAGTTGGTATTTGAGTTTCGGAAAGGTTCCAGGACTTACCTGACATGGATACCAGAAGTGTTCTGGGGGTCCACCGGATGGGTCCACCTATCGCGGAGGGCCCCATGGGATGTGATAGGGGGCGCACCAGACCCTGGTGGGCTGGCCGCAACTCCCACCTAGGCCCATGCATCCAAGGGGCTGGTGGGGCAATTCCTAAGGGCGCGGGACACCCAAACATGGGGGGCAAGGCACCCCTCGGCCGCCGCCTACCCCTAGGGGAAACCCTAGGGCACCGACCCTCCTCCTATCCCCCTATATATATGAGAGGGGAGGGAGGGCAGCCACACCCTAAGCCATGGCATAGCCCTTCCTCTCTCTCTGTAGATTGCTTCTCCTCTAGTTCGTTGCGGCAACGCTTGGGGAAGCCCTGCCGGAACAGCTCCACCACCAACTCTGCCACACCGTCGTACTACCAGAGAACTCATCTAATACTCCGTCCTTGATTGCTAGATCAAGGAGGCAGAGACGTCATCGAGCTGTACGTGTGCTGAATGCGGATCTGTCGTCCATTCAACACTAGATCATGATTGGATCGCGAAGACGTTCGACTACATCAACCGCATTTCTTAACGCTTCCAGCTTAGCGATATACAAGGGTATTTATATGCACTCCCCCTATCATAGTTGTTGATCTCCATTGATAGATCTTGGGTGTTCGTAGGATTTTTTTTGTTTCCCATGCAACGTTCCCCAATAGTGGCATCATAAGCTAGGCCTATGCGTAGATAACATGCACGAGTAGAACACAAAAGAGTTTGTGGGCGTTGATGGTCAGATTGCTTACCTCCTTAGTGTTATCTTGATTCGGCGGTATTGTGGGATGAAGCAGCTCGGACCAACCTTACTCGTCCACGTATGAGAGAACGGTCCCATCGACTCACATGCAACTTGTTGCATAAAGATGGCTGGCGGATGTCTGTCTCTCCCACTTTAGTTGAATCGGATTCTATAGATGCAGTCCTTGTAGAAGGTTAAAAGGCAACTTGATTATCACTGTTGTGGCTTTGCGTAGGTAAGAACGGTTCTTACTAGTTGCCCATAACATCCACGTAAAACTTGCAACAACAAAGTAGAGGACGTCTAACTTGTTTTTGCAGGGCATGTTGTGATGTGATATGGCCTAGACGTGATTTGATATATGTTGATGTATGAGATGATCATGTTTTGTAATAGTTGTCACGACTTGCATGTCGATGAGTACGGCAAACGGCAGGAGCCATGGGGCTGTCTTTAACTTATTGTATGACATGCGTGTCAATTACTAAAACGCAATGTAATTGCTTTTACTTTATCGCTATGCGTTAGCAATAGTTGTGGAAGCAATAGTTGGTGCGACAACCACATGACAACACAATGATGTACAACGTGATGATGGAGATCATGCCAGTGATGATGGAGATCATGCCGATGCTTTGGAGATGGAGATCAAAAGCACAAGATGATGATGGCCATATCATGTCACTTATATGATTTGCATGTCTTGTTAATCCTTTTATGTATCTTATTTTGCTTAGTACAATGGTAGCATTATAAGATGATCCCTCACTAAAATTTTAATACAAAATTGTGTTCTCCCCAAGTGTGCACCATTGCGAAGGATCGTCATTTTGAAGCACCACGTGATGATCAGGTGTGATAGACTCTACGTTCGCATACAACGGGTGTAAGATAGTTTTGCGCATGCGGAACCCTTGGGTTAAACTTGACGAGCGCAGGGTGTACAGACATGGCCTCAGAACACAAGAGACCAAAAGGTCGTACATGAGTCATATAGTAGTTATGATCAACATGGAGATGTTCACCATTGAAACCACCTCATCTCACGTGATGATCAGACTTGGGTTGGTGGATTTGGATCATGTCACACTTAGACAACCTCAGGGATGTTGATTTGAGTGGGAGTTCTTAAGTAATATGATTAATTGAACTCACTATCATGAACATAGTCTAAGTTGTATTTGCAAATTATGTTGTAGATCAATGGCTCGCGCAGTAGCTCCCTGATACGTCTCCATTGTATCTACTTTTCCTCACGCTTTTGCTCTTGTTTTGGACTCTAATTTGCATGATTTGAATGAAACTAACCCAGAATGATGTTGTTTTCAGCAGAACTACCATGGTGTTGTTTTAGTGCAGAAATAAAAGTTCTCGGAATCGAACGGAACTTATTGGAGAATTATTTTCAATAAATAAAAAACACTGGAGCCAAGAACCACCAGAGGGGGTGCCCTGGTTGGGCGCGCCGCCCCCCGGGCGTGCCCTGGTGGGTTGTGCCCACCTCGTGGCCCCACTAGCCCTAATTCCGGCACTATAAATTCCTATTTTTTGGAGAGAAAAATCAAGGAGAAAGTTTTATCGCGTTTAATGAGACAGAGCTTGTTTAGGGCTCTAGAGAGGGGAATCTTTGGTCTTCGTCATCATCAACCCTCCTTCACCGCCAATTCCATGATGCTCCCCACCGGGAGTGAGTAATTACTTTGTAGGGTTGCTGGTCGGTGAGGAGTTGGGTGAGATTCATCATGTAATAAAGTTAGTTTTGTTAGGGCTTGATCCCTAGTATCCACTATGTTTTAAGATTGATGTTGCTATGACTTCGCTAGGCTTAATGCTTGTTACTAGGGCCCAAGTGCCATGATTTCAGATCTGAAAAATTTATGTTATCATCATTATATCTATGTTCTTGATCCGATCTTGCCTAGTCATATGCACCTATTACATGTTATGATCTGTAAACCACGGGGTGACGGTAATCGGGACACTTTCCGGTGATGACCGTAGTTTGAGGAGGTCATGTATTCACTATGTGTTAATGCTTTGTTATGGTTCTCTATTAAAAGAAGGACTTAATATCCCTTAGTTTCCTTATGGACCTTGCTGCCACGGGAGGGTAGGACAAAAGATGTCATGCAAGTTCTTTTCCATAAGCACGTATGACTATTTACGGAATACATGCCTACATTACATTGATGAATTGGAGCTAGTTGTGTGTTTCCCTAGGTTATGATTGCTATATGATGAATATCAACCAACGAATACACCGATCTACTGCCTACAAGTTTTCCACATATTGTTCTTGCTAAGTTACTATTGCTGCTGTTACTATTGCACTTGCTACAAAACCAGTACTACTTCTATTACTGCTAATGTTACTATTGTTGGAAATATTCCCTAGAGGCAATAAATAAAGTGTTTATTATTATATTTCCTTGTTCATGATAATTGTTTATTATCCATGCTATAATTGTATTGATTGGAAACACATTGCATGTGTGGATGAATAGACAATACTTTGTCCCTAGTATGCCTCTAGTGAACTGGCTCGTTGATCAAAGATGGTCAAGGTTTCCTAGACATTGACATGTCACGTCATTTGATAACAGGATCACATCATTAGGAGAATGATGGGATGGACGAGACCCAAACTATAAATGTAGCATATGACCGTGTCAGTTTATTGCTACAGTTTTCTGCATGTCAAGTATATGTTCCTATGACCATGAGATCATGCAACTCACGGACACCGGAGGAATGCCTTGTGTGTATCAAACATCGCAACGTAACTGGGTGACTATAAAGGTTCTCTACAGGTATCTCCGAGGGTGTCTGCTAGTTGGCATGGATCAAGACTGGGATTTGTTACTCCGTATGACGGAGAGGTATCTCAGGGCCCACTCGGAAATACAACATCACAATAAGCCTTGCAAGCAATGTGACTAAGTGTTAGTCATGGGAAATTGTATTACGGAACGAGTAAAGAGACTTGCCGGTAACGAGGTTGCATTAGGTATGGAGATACCGACGATCGAATCTCGGGCAAGTAACATACCGAAGAACAAAGGGAACATCATACGGGATTAACCGAATCCTTGACATAGAGGTTCGACCGATAAAGATCTTCATAGAATATATAGGAACCAATATGGGCATCCAGGTCCCGCTATTGGTTATTGACCGTAGAGGTGTCTCGGTCATGTCTACATAGTTCTCGAACTCGCAGGGTCTGCACACTTAAGGTTCGGTAACATTTCAGTAGTATAGAGTTATGCATGGTGGTGACCGAAGGTTGTTTCGAGTCCCAGATGAGATCCCGGACATCATGAGGATCTCCGGAATGGTGTGGAGGTAAAGATTGATATATAGGAAGTCCTATTTTGGTCGCCGGAAAAGTTTTGGGCTCATCGGTAGTGTATCGAGAGTGCCGGTAGTTTACCGGGGGACCATCGGGAGAGGTATTTCGACCCAAGAGGCTACATGGGCTGTGGGTGGACTAATAGCCGCCCTTAGTGGGCTGGCCAAAGTCCCACACAAGGCGCATGCGACTGGGAAGGGATTCCTAAGTGGAAAAGGTGGAAAAAGGCAAAAAGGGTGGAAATAAGGAAGGAGTCCTAATCCTACTAGGAGTGGAGGACTCCTCCTCTCCGCTTCGGCCTAAGCCTAGAGGGGATGGCCCTTGCGCCAAGCCTCCTCCTCTCCTCCTATATATACTAGAGGGTTTTAGGGTTTCGGCACAAGATTTTTAGTCACGTGCAACCCTACCCTCTAGTTCGTAGTTTCTCCTCTAGATCGGTTTCAATTGTGCTTAGGCGAAGCCCTACTGAGATTACTCCACCACCATCGCCGCAGTGCCATCACGCTGCCGGAGAACTCATCTACCTCTCCGCTCTCTCTTGCTGGATCAAGAAGGCGGAGATCGTCATCAAGCTGTACGTGTGCTGAATGCGGAGGTGCCGTCCGTTCAGTGGTTGATCGGGACGGATCGTGATTGGATCGTAGGACGCTCAGCGATTTGGATCGCAAAGACATTCGACTACCTTAACCGCGTTTCTTAACGCTTCCCACTTAGCGATCTACAAGGGTACATAGATCCACTCTCCCTCTCGTAGATGCTCATCACCATGGATAGATCTTGCGTGTGCGTAGGAATTTTTTTGTTTCCCATGCAACGTTCCCCAACAGTGGCATCATGAGCTAGGTCTATGTGTAGATGAGATCTTGAGTAGAACACCAAGAGTTTGTGGGCATTGATTCTTAGATTGCTTCTTCCCTTGGTCGTGTTTTGGTTCAGCGATATTGTGGGATGAAGCAGCCCGGACCAACCTTACTCGTACACTTACGAGAGACCGGTTCCATCGACTGACGTGTAACTTCATTGCACAAAGATGGCTGGCGGGTGTCTGTTTCTCCTACTTTAGTTGGATTGGATTTGACTAATTCGGTCCTTGAGAAGGTTGAAAAGCAACTTACGTATCACCGTTGTGGTTTATGCGTAGGTGAGAATTGTTCTTGCTAGATACCCGTAGCAGCCACGTAAAACATGCAACAACAATTAGAGGACGTCTAACTTGTTTTTGCAGGGTATATTGTGGTGTGACATGACCAATTACATGATGAGATATATGTGATGTATGAGATGATCATGTGTTGTATAGAATATCACGACTTGCATGTCGATGAGTATGGCAACCGACAGGAGCCATAGGGTTGTCTTTATTATTGTATGACCTGCGTGTCAATCATTAAGCGCTATGTAATGCTTTACTTTATCGCTAAACGGTAGCAATAGTAGTAGAAGCATGGTGGGCATGACCACCACGATGGCGACACGTTGATGGAGATCAAGATGATGGAGATCATGGTGTCATGCCGGTGACAATGGAGATCATGCCGGTGCTTTCAAGATGGAGATCAAAAGCACAAGTTCATGGCCATATCATGTCACTTATGATTTGCATGTGATGTTAATCCTTTTATGCACCTTTATTTGCTTAGGACGACGGTAGCATTATAAGGTGATCCCTCACTTAAATTTCAAGATGAATTGTGTTCTCCCCGAGTGTGCACCATTGCGAAAGTTTGTCGTGTCGAGACACCACGTGATAATCGAGTGTGATAGACTCTACGTTCACATACAATGGGTGCAAGCCAGTGTTGTACATGCAGAACACTCAGGTTAAACTGGATGAGCCTATTATGTATAGACATGGCTTCAGAACACAAGAGACTGAAAGTTCGAACATGAGTCATATAGTAGATATGATCAACATGATGATGTTCACCATTGAAACCACCTCAACTCACGTGATGATCGGACTTGAGTTGGTGAATTTGGATCATGTGACACTCAGACGACCTGAGGGATGTCAATTTGAGTGGGAGCTTTAGTAATTTGATTAACTAAACTCATTATCTTGAACAATAGTCTAAGTAACCTTTGCATATTTATGTTGTAGATCAATGGCTCGTGTAGTAGCACCCCTGAATTTTAAAGCGTTCCTAGAGAAAGCTAAGTTGAAAGATGATGGAAGTAACTTTGTTGACTGGGCCCGTAATCTGAGGATTATCCTCACGGCTTCCCAGAAATCATATGTCCTTGATGCATCGCTAGGTGACCAACCCGAAGACATTTCATCCGAAGACGTTAAGAACGCTTGGGAGGCACGTTCTGGGGATTACTCAATAGTTCAGTGTGCAATATTGTATGGCTTAGAATCGGGACTTCAAAGATGTTTTGAACGTCATGGAGCAAATGAGATGTTCCAGGAGTTGAAGTTTATCTTTCAGAAGAATACCTGGATCAAGAGGTATGAGACCTCCGATAAGTTCTATGCTTGCAAAATGGAGGACAACGGGTCTATCAATGAACATATACTTAGAATATCTGGGTATTCGACTCGTCTGTTGGAGTTGGGAATGCCCCTTCCGGCAGAGGCCATCACTGATAGAGTTCTTCAATCACTGCCACCTAGCTACCACAGCTTTGTGATGAACTATAACATGCACGGGATGAACAAATCAGTCACTCAGCTGTTTGCGATGCTGAAAGTCGCTGAGTCTGAAATCCAGAAAGAACATCAAGTGTTGATGGTCAATAAAACCACTAGTTTCAAGAAGAATGGCAAGGGTTAGAAGGGTAAATCCAAGAAGGATGGCAAAGCAATTGCTACTCCTGTAAAGAAGCCCAAGGCTGGACCCAAGTCAGAAACTGAGCGCTTTCATTGCAAGGGAACTGGTCACTGGAACCGGAACTGCCCCAAGCACCTGGCTGACAAGAAGGCGGCCAACAACAAACAAGGTATATATGATATACATGTTATTGATGTGTACCTTACTAGCTCTTGTTGTAGTGCCTGGGTATTTGATACCGGTTTGGTTGCTCACATTTGCAACTCAAAACAGGAACTACGGAATAGACGAAGGTTGGTGAAGGACGAAGTGACGATGCGCGTGGGAAATGGTTCCAAGGTTGATGTGATTGCCATCGGAACGCTCTCCCTTCGATTACCTTCGGAATTAGTGATGAACCTGAATAATTGTTCTTTCGTGCCTGCATTAAGCATGAACATTATATCTGGATCTTGTTTATTGCGAGACGGTTACTCATTTAAATCATAGAATAATGGTTGTTCTATTTATATGAGTAATATGTTTTATGGTCATGCACCCAATGTGATGGGTTTATTCATATTACATCTTGATAGTGATGATACACATGTTCATAACATTGATGCCAAAAGATGTAGAGTTGATAATGGTAGTACCACTTTCTTGTGGCACTACCGCTTGGGTCATATTGGTGTAAAACGCATGAGGAAGCTCCATGCTGATGTACTTTTGGAGTCACTTGATTTTGAATCACTTGACACATGTGAACCATGCCTCATGGGCAAGATGACTAAAACGCCGTTATCTAGAACAATGGAATGGGCAAGTGACTTGTTGGAAATCATACATACTGATGTGTGCGGTCCAATGAATGTTGCAGTGCACGGTGGATATCGTTATTTTCTCACTTTCACTGATGACTTAAGTAGATATGGATATATTTAGTTAATGAAACACAAGTCTGAAACATTTGAAATGTTCAAGCAATTTCAGAGTGAAGTTAAGAATCATCGTAAATAGAAGATTAAATTCCTGCGATCTGATCGAGGAGGTGAATATCTGAGTTATGAGTTTGGCAGTCACTTAAGACAGTGTGGAATTGTTTCACAGTTGACACCGCCCGGAACACCACAACATAATGGTGTGTCCGAACATCGTAATCGAACCTTATTAGGTATGGTGCGTTCTATGATGTCTCTTGCCGATTTGCCACTATCGTTTTGGGGTTATGCATTAGAGACAACTACATTCACTTTAAATAGGGCACCATCGAAATCCGTTGAGATGACGCCATATGAACTGTGGTTTGGCAAGAGGCCAAAGTTGTCGTTTCTTAAAGTTTGGGGATGTGATGCTTATGTCAAAAAGCTTCAGCCTGAAAAGCTGGAACCCAAAGCGAAGAAATGCGTCTTCATAGGATACCCGAAAGAGACACTTGGGTATACCTTCTATCTTAGATCCAAAGGCAAAGTGTTTCTCGCTAAGAACGGAACATTTCTTGAGAAAGAGTTTCTCTCGAAAGAATTGAGTGGGAGGAAAATAGAGCTTGATGAGGTTATTGAACCTTTACTTCAACCAGAGAGTAGCGCAATGCTGAAAGATGTTTCTGTGAAGCCTACAACAGTTGAAGAGGAAGTTAATGATGATGATCATGAAGCTTCAGATCAAGTCACTATTGAACCTCATAGGTTGACAAGGGCGCGTGCTACTCCTTAGTGGTATGGCAACCCTGTCTTAGAGGTCATGTTGTTGGACAACAATGAACCTACAAGCTATGGAGGAGCGATAATGGGCCTAGATTCCGAGAAATGGTTAGAGGCCATGACATCCGAGATGGGATCCATGTATGAAAACAAAGTATGGACTTTGGATGTATTACCTGAAGTGCGAAAGGCCATTCAGAACAAATTGATCTTTAAGAACAAGACGGACGCGAACGGTAATGTCACCGTCTATAAAGCTCGACTTATGGGAAAGGTTTTTTCACAAGTTCAAGGAGTTGACTACGATGAGATCTTCTCACCTGTAGCGATGCTTAAGTCCATCAGAATCATGTTAGCAATAGCTGCATATTTCGACTATGAAATTTGGCAGATGGATGTCAAAACAACGTTCCTCAATGGTTTCCTTGAGGAAGAGTTGTATATGATGCAACCGGAAGGTTTTGTCGATCCAGAGAATGCTGACAAAGTTTGCAAACTCTAGTGATCCATTTATGAACTGGTGCAAGCATCTCGGAGTTGGAATAAGCGCTTTGATGAGGTGATGAAGGCGTTTGGGTTTATACAAGTTTATGGAGAAGCTTGTATTTACGAGAAAGTGAGTGGGAGCTCTATAGCGTTTCTAATATTATATTTACATGACATATTGCTGATTGGAAACAATATAGAAATGCTGGAAAGCGTGAAGGAATATTTGAACAAGAGTTTTTCAATGAAGGACCTAGGAGAAGATGCTTTCATATTAGGCATAAAGATCTATAGAGATAGATCGAGATGCTTAATAGCACTTTCAAAAGGCACATACCTTGCTAAAGTTTTGAAGAAGTTCAAAATGGATCAGTCCAAGAAGGGGTTCTTGCCTATGTTGCATGGTGTGAAGTTGAGTAAGACTCAATGCCTAATGACTGCAAAAGATAGAGAGAAGACGAGTATCATCCCCTATGCTTCAGCCATAGGCTCTATCATGTATGCAATGCTGTGCACAAGACCCGATGCCAGCCTTGCCATAAGTATGGATGGAAGGTTTCAAAGTGATCCTAGAATGGAGCACTGGACGGTGGTCAAGAATATCCTTAAGTACCTGAAAAGGACTAAGGAAAATTTTCTCGTTTATGGATGTGATGAAGAGCTCATCGTAAAGGGTTACATCGATGCAAGCTTTGACACTGATCCGGATGACTCTAAGTCGCAAACCGGATACGTATTTATTCTCAACGGGGGAGCGGTAAGCTGGTGCAGTTCCAAGCAAAGCATGGTAGCCGATTCTACACGCGAAGCGGAGTTCTTCGTAGCCTCAGAGGTAGCGAAGGAAGGTGCCTGGATGAAGCAGTTCATGAAAGATCTTGGAGTACTGCCCAGTGCACTGAATCCAATGACTCTGTTATGTGACAACACTGGTGCCATTGCTCTGGCCAAGGAACCAAGGTTTCACAAGAGGACCAAACACATAAAGCGACGCTTCAATTCCATCCACGATTACATCGAGGAGAAGGACATAAATATTTGCAAAGTGCACACGAATCTGAATGTTGCAGACCCATTGACTAAACCTCTTCCAAGGGCTAAACATGATCAACACCAGAACTGCATGGGTGTTCGATTCATTACAATGTAAATCACATAGTGATGTGAACTAGATTATTGACTCTAGTGCAAGTGGGAGACTGTTGGAAATATGCCCTAGAGGCAATAAATAAAGTGTTTATTATTATATTTCCTTGTTCATGATAATTGTTTATTATCCATGCTATAATTGTATTGATTGGAAACACATTGCATGTGTGGATGAATAGACAACACTTTGTCCCTAGTATGCCTCTAGTGAACTGGCTCGTTGATCAAAGATGGTCAAGGTTTCCTAGCCATTGACATGTCACATCATTTGATAATAGGATCACATCATTAGGAGAATGATGGGATGGACGAGACCCAAACTATAAATGTAGCATATGACCGTGTCAGTTTATTGCTACAGTTTTCTGCATGTCAAGTATATGTTCCTATGACCATGAGATCATGCAACTCACGGACACCGGAGGAATGCCTTGTGTGTATCAAACATCGCAACGTAACTGGGTGACTATAAAGGTTCTCTACAGGTATCTCCGAGGGTGTCTGCTGGTTGGCATGGATCAAGACTAGGATTTGTTACTCCGTATGACGGAGAGGTATCTCAGGGCCCACTCGGAAATACAACATCACAATAAGCCTTGCAAGCAATGTGACTAAGTGTTAGTCATGGGAAATTGTATTACGGAACGAGTAAAGAGACTTGCCGGTAACGAGGTTGCATTAGGTATGGAGATACCGACGATTTTATCTCGGGCAAGTAACATACCGAAGAACAAAGGGAACATCATACGGGATTAACTGAATCCTTGACATAGAGGTTCGACCGATAAAGATCTTCATAGAATATATAGGAACCAATATGGGCATCCAGGTCCCGCTATTGGTTATTGACCGTAGAGGTGTCTCGGTCATGTCTACATAGTTCTCGAACCCGCAGGGCTTGCACACTTAAGGTTCAGTGACGTTCCGGTAGTATAGAGTTATGCATGGTTGTGACCGAAGGTTGTTCAGAGTCCCGAATGAGATCCCGGACGTCATGAGGAGCTCCTCAATGGTCCAGAGGTAAAGATTGAGATATAGTAAGTCCTATTTTGGTCGCCGGAACAGTTTCGGGCTCATCGGTAGTGTACCGGGAGTGCCGGTAGTGTACCGGTGGACCATCGAGATAGGTATTTCGACCCAAGAGGCTACATGGGCTGTGGGAGGACTAATACCAGCCCTTAGTGGGCTGGCCAAATTCCCACACAAGGCCCATGCGGTTGGGAAGAGATTCCTAAGTGGAAAAGGTCAAAAAAGGCAAAAAAAGGGTGGAAATAAGGAAGGAGTCCTAATCCTACTAGGAGTGGAGGAGGAGGACTCCTCCTCTCCACTTCGGCCAAAGCCTAGAGGGGATGGCCCTTGCGCCAAGCCTCCTCCTCCTCTCTTCCTATATATACTAGAGGGTTTTAGGGTTTTGGCACAAGATTTTCAGCCACGTGCAACCCTACCCTCTAGTTCATAGTTTCTCCTCTAGATCGGTTTCAGCTGTGCTTAAGCGAAGCCCTGCTGAGATTACTCCACCACCATTGCTGCAGTGCCGTCACGCTGCCAGAGAACTCGTCTACCTCTCCACTCCCTCTTGCTGGATCAAGAAGGCGGAGATCGTCATCAAGCTGTACGTGTGTTGAACGCGGAGGTGCCGTCCGTTCGGTGCTTGATCGAGACGGATCGTGATTGGATCGCGGGATGCTCGGCGATTTGGATCGCGAAGACGTTCGACTACATAAACCATGTTTCTTAATGCTTCCCGCTTAGCGATCTACAAGGGTACATAGATCCACTCTCCCTCTCGTAGATGCTCATCACCATGGATAGATTTTGCGTGTGCATAGGAATTTTTTTGTTTCCCATGCAACGTTCCCCAACAACTATTACCACTGCTATCAAACTATCATATTACCGTGCTAGTGATCACTTTGCTGCACATATTTAATCTCCAGGTTTGATTGAATTAACAACTCAACTGCTAATGCTATTAAGTGTTCTTTGGCTCCCCTTGTGTCGAATCTATAAATTTGGGTTGAATACTCTACCCTCGAAAACTGTTGTGATCCCCTATACTTGTGGGTTATGAAGACCTTTTTCTGGCGCCATTATCGGGGAGCATAGCTATATTTGCTGAGTCACTTGGGATTTATATCAATTTATCACTATGAAGAATCAGAAGGATACAAGAACCAAGATTGTTCCCTCTAAGATGAGAGGAGGTATGGATTTGCCATCACACTCTGCACTTGATTCACCTTTTGATATAAGTAGACTTGCAACACCACCACATGCTATTAATCCTGATATATCACAAGTAATTGATGATGCTACTTCTGCTATGAATGATGCTTATGATGATGCTAGTACCTTGCTTGATAATACTGTGCCACTAGGTGAATTTCTTGATGAACAAATTGCTAGATCTAAAGGGAATGAAATTATTGAAACTACTCAAACTAATGAAGTCTTTGAAACTGATAATTATGAAACACCTATTAGACCTAGCTCTGCCTGATTTTAAATGCCTAAGATACCCGAGGGTTATGCTATGGATGGAGAAGTAGCTAAAGACATTCTTGATTGTAAAGATAGAAATGATCTTAAGAAATTACTATGCAAGTACAAAGAAAAGACTTTTAATACTAGAATGAAATCTAATCCTAAGTTTGCTACTTCACCTATCTTTTTTACCGATAAGAATTGTGAATTCTCTGTTGAGTTAGAGTTAATTACGTTGGTTGAATCTGATCATTTGCATGGCTATAAAACGGCAAGCGTAGTGGCACATCTTGCTAAGCAAAATGATATAGCCAACCTTTTTGCTCATGATGAGAAGATTCGCTACTATTATATTCTCAAATTATTTCTGTTCTCATTAAAGGGCGATGATAAGATATGGTACAATAATATTTCTCCTAGTTGTGTGCGTAGCCCCCAAGATATGATTTACTACTTCTCTGAAAAATATTTTCTTGCTCATAAGAAACAAGTTGCCTTACATGAAATATTTAGCTTTGTGCAAATTGAATAAGAGAGTCTCCCACAAACTTGTGGGAGGCTTCTCCAATTGCTTAATGCTTTGCCTGGTCATCCTCTTAAGAAAAAATGAAATATTTGATATCTTCTATAATGGAGTATCTGATGCTTCTAGGGACTTCCTAGATAGTTGTGTTTGTTGTTTTCACGGAATGAACTATTGAACAAGCTGAGGAACTATTGAATAATATATTGAATAATTATGATGATTGTAATCTCCTTGAGCCACCACTTGATCCCACTCCCAAGAAGAGGAGTGTCTTATTTCTCAGTCCTGGAGATATGCAAAAAGCAAAGAAATGTATGAAGGGAAAAAGGTATTAAGGCTGAGGATGTTAAGAATTTACCACCTATTGAAGAAATACATGGTCTTTACACACCACCATCTCCACAGGTGGTATAGGTAAATTCTTTATTAAAGTTTGATGAAGGTGACATATCTTACAATGAACATCCTAGTCAGTGCTGATATGAATTTGACAACTACATTATAAAACAAGATCACTTCAATGCAAATGTTCTGAAACAATTGAAATATAATTCTGATATGATTGCCCGCTTGGGTGACTTGTTAGTTAGGATCAGTAATGATGTTAGAGGTGTAGGAAAACATGCCTCTATGGTTCAAACTCAGTTAGAACAAGTTGCTAAATCACAAAATAGAATTGCTTAATGAAATGAATAATAATATTAATGATCATGCTATTAGAGTAGTGACTAGAGGAGGTAGAATGACCCAAGAACCTCTTTATCCTATAGGTCATCCTAAAATAATTGAACAATACTATCAAAGAATTAATGCTGATGCACCGAGTCCTTCTAAGAAGAAAAAGAAAAAGAAAAATGATAGGACTTTACCTACCTTTAGTGAACCTGAGATAGAAAAACCTCCTGATAATAATGCTGTCTCTATTTGATGTTGAAACTCAATCTAGTAATGAACATTCACCTAGTGATAATGAAAATGATAGTGATGTTCATGAAGATGCTCAACCAAATAATGATAAAGAACCATAGAACTTGTTGTTGATTTTGATAACCCACAACCTTAAAATAAATGATATGATAAAAAAGAATTTATGGCTAGAAAACATGGTAAAGAAAGAGAGCCATCAGTTCAGAAACCCATGCCTTTTCTACATAAACCATCTAAGAAAAAGGATAATGAAGAATTTGAACGCTTTGCTAAAATGACTAGGCCATTCTTTTTGTGCACCCGCTTAACTGATATCTTATAGATGCGCCCTTATGCTAAATACATGAAAGACATCGTCACTAATAAAAGAAAGATACCTAAAGTTGAGATCTCCACCTTTCTTGCTAATTATTCTTTTAAGGATGGAGTACCTAAAAACTTGGAGATCTTGGAATACCAACTATACCGTGCTCCAATAAAAGAAATTATGTCAAAACTGCTTTGTGTGCTTTGGGAGTTGGTGTTAGTGTTATGCCTTTTATCTTTATATAAAAGACTTTATTTGAATAAACTCCCACCTACTGAAATATCTTTGCAAATGGCCGACAAATCAACTTCCATACCTATCGGTATTTGTGAGGATGTGCCCGTTGTTGTTGCAAATCTTGCTATCTTAACAAACTTTGTTATTCTTGAAATGCCCGAGGACGACAACATGTCAATTATCCTAGGTAGACCCTTTTTGAATACTACTGGGGCTGTTATTAATTGCAATAAAAACAAAGTCACTTCTCATATCAATGGTAATGAGCATACAGTGCACTTTCTGAAGAAACAATTCCAAGTGAATGGTGTAAATGTTGTTGAAAATGCTTCGACACTCACTATTGGAAGTTTTCATCTACCTATACCTACTTCCAAAAAGAAATATGATATAATTATGGTTGGGGATATGCATATCCCCGTTTAGGTAACTTAGTGTTTTACGAAAGTTCTTTCATTTCATGCTAATCGAAGGTGGTTGTTCATAAGACTTGACCAACCTTATTCATGGATTATTTTTGAGAGCTATGAAGTTGATGAATTTAGTCGACACAACATTCTGCTCCCACTTTCTGATTTCTGCTTTTCTTAGTTAAATAAAATAAAATGCCATGTTTATCCTGTTTTCTCACTTTTCCGTGCAATAAAAAATGACCAAAAAATAAAAGTTCTCAGAATGTCTTGAAAATTTAACACGATGTTTTTCTGAATATTTCCGAATTTGTGATGCAAGTAACATCAGAGGGGGTGCACCTGGTGCCCAGAAGACACCAGGGCGCGCCAGCAACCCCAGGCGCGCCCTGGTGGGTTGTGGTCCCCACGTGGCTCCCCTCACTTACTTCTTTAGCCCATGTCATCTCCTACCTCTAGGAAAAAATCACCATAGCTCTCTCTCTCTAATGTTCTTGCTCACAAACCAGTGGATTTTGATATCTCTGCTCGAAGCTCTATTTCTGAAACTGTTTTGGGGGATTGCTTCTTGGTATGTGACTCCCCCATTGCTCCAATTACTTTTTGATTTAGTTGTTTATTTTCAGAATAATTAGCTACTCTTGGTGTTGTTGTAGATGAGCTTGCATGTTGAATTCTTAGAGTTCTAAGTAGTTCGAATGCTTAATATGGTCTCTGGGTATCCTTACGAGTAGTTGATATCAATCTTGTGAAGTTTTGTTAACAAAATTTTGTGTCACAATTTTTTTCCAGAAATTGTTCGCAAATAGAAATTCAATTCTTTAGGAGTTCTTCGAGGAGAAGATCCTCAGGGGCTTCGTCAAGTGGAAGCTCTATCCGACAATCTTATGTTGAACCAAGTGCAAGCTCGATGCGGGATGCTGAAACCAAATCATATCTTTGGCCGTGTAATTCATTCATGGAAAGTGCAAGTATCAAGGAAGAATTTGAACAATATGTTCACAACACCGATCTCCCTCCCTTCGTCGCAGATAAGTGCACCCAACACCTCAACCTCACATAGATGTTTACTAAGAAATTTAAATATTTTCCTTGTGAGTCTAGAGTTTCATTTATCCTTTATAATAATGCTTTCACCATGCCATTAGATGTGTTCTGGGAAGCGTGCAAAATTCTGTATTGGGGTTCGCTAGACGAACCACCAAAATTTGAGTATGATTCATTTTTGATTAATCTTTGCTATGGTGAAGTTAGAGGAGTGACACAAGGTAGAATAAAAAGCATCCATTTCCCATCTATACAATACTTTGCACTCTTGAATGGCAAATGCATTGTAGGCAAGCAAGATTGCAGCACACTGTGTGCCCCTGACTTGAGTCTTATACACATTGCCGTAACAGGAAACAAATATTATAATCTAGGAGCAATTATTGCATGGAGATTGAATAACAATGCTAATAGTGGTCATTTTTATGGTGGGATCTATGCCTCCTGTATAGCTATGAAGCTGGGTGCGTCCCCTTGGCCTAATGATCCTATCTTACCTAATTAGTACTTAGACTTTGAGTCCATGAAATGCCATAAGTTCCTTAAGGGCACAGTCACTAATTATACTTACAACTTGAGGTTCGATAATGGTCCCATTGTACTTATCGTATTGCCTGCTCCCTCTCTCTTTGATTATCACGGGAAGGGAAGATACTAAGTCCTTGAGAGCGAGGCCTGTGTGCACAATGCAGAGGTTGAAGCTACCAAAAGGGATGAGGACGCCGCCCGAAGGGCCTCGGTTCACTATCATTCAGATTACTATCCAGGTTACGGATGGTGATTACCAAGCTAGGCCAAAAGCCTAAGCTTGGGGGAGTACATGTTTCCACCGACATTATATTCATGTTCACACATTCCATCCCAGTTGTCGGTGTCCACACTTTTTCATTGTATTATCCATGCTAGATTTAATTTTTTTGCTTTATTTTTGTGTGTTTGAGAAACTTTGAGAAAATCCAAAAATATCTCTTGCTACCTTTCAGTTTTTCTTCTTAGTTCAATTAGTTGTAGTATGAAAAGAAAACCCAAAAAGATTTATTGTTTCTTCTTTTTTACTTGTTGGGAGCTCTCCCGTGTAAATAGTTTTTATCGTTTTTGTTTTTTCCTTCTTTAATTTGCCTTCTTAAAGAAAAACTAAAAACTCCAAAAATATGTCAGTGTGTTTCTTTGAAATTCTCTTGCTTCTATTGAGTCATACCAAGGACAAGACCATGATGAAAATGTTGAGTGGCTCTCATATGCACTAGTATTGATCTAACAAAGATCCCATATTACTTTGTCTTCTCCTCTTCAATAAAATGCTTGCAGATTCCAGCTTAGTGCACGAGATTCTTGCACTGTTATTATTTTCATATCATTCGGTCGTGCAAGTGAAAGGCAATAATGACGATATTTGATGAATCGACTATGGCAGAGAGAAGCGGGTATGAACTCAACTTGCTTTTGTTTTTGTAAATGTGTTTAACCGAGTATCCATGATTTAGCATATTATGATCAAACATGTTAGCAATGACAAATATAGATTATAGTTGCTCATGCCATGCTCAAGTAGCTAGGTCTGGATAATGATTTATCTTTGGTGTCAACATGGATTAAAATGGTTGTGATGTAGTATGATGATATTGTATCCTCCTCCGAATGTTTCAAGTGGATTGACTTGGCACATGTTCACGCATGTAGTTGAATCAAAACCAACATAGCCTCCATGATATTTATGTTCATGGTGTCCATATCCTACTCACGATAGCATTCGATGTTTATTATTCATAATGCATGTTCATGACCGTCTTCGCTCTCTAGCTGGCCCCTTCTCAACCTATTTTCTAGCCTTCGCTTGTACTAAGTGGGAATACTACATGTGCATAAAAAACCTTAAACCAAAGTTATTCCAGATGAGTCCACTATATCTACCTATATGCGGTATTACCCTGCCTTTCCAAGTAAATTTGCATGTGTCACCTCTAAAATTTCGAATGAACATCAATTTTGTGTGTCTGGACCGCTCACGGAGCGATAGGGGGTGCTAAGTATCTTCCATGTTAAGCAGTTTATTCTCATGATGAGTGTTTATTCACTCGTCCTTGCACGAGAGGGGCGGCAATAGGGATTCCCAGTCTCGAAATCAAACAAATACAAATAATTAAACAAAACTCCCCTAGGAATGTTGTTGGTATGGACAGTGCCCATGGAATCGGCTAGCCATGGAGTGTGTTTGTTGGTGGAAGGGGAGTAAACGTTTACTTTTACCACTTGGGAACCACCGCTAATGTGTTTAACATGGAAGATATTGATAACTCTTGGTCAACGTTGACAGGAAGTGTGTACCTCCCAAAATATATTTATATATGATTTAAGCTTTGAGATGTGGCACCTCTCAAATCCCTGCTTCCCTCCACGAAGGGACTATCTATTTACTTTTTTATGTTGAGTCATCACCTTCTCAAATAAGCGCCAGATCTGAGAGCACTATTGTCATCCTCATGCATTGTGTATAGTGAATGTTGGATGCATCATGACTGGATATTTTCTACCATGAAATACAATGTCTAGTCGCTGCTTGAACTTTGGAGGTGCTTTGCATTTATGTTTTGCGGTCTTAGAAAGGGATAGCAAGATACCATTGTTGTCATGTTATATCATGAGTGTTTTGACATAGCATTTGCATTTGAGATATTTTATTATTGCTCGCTATTTGCTTATATCATTGATATGAGTTAATATAATCTTTAAGTGTTATTGTTGACATGGTTAGTCATAATCTTTGCTGAAAACCTGGGTGGTACTTAAGCATATGTCTGTAAACAAGAATAAAAGAGTTCATAAAAGTTTTTCTTTATCACTTTCAGTTTTTCAACTGAATTGCTTGAGGACAAGAAATGGTTTAAGCTTGGGGGAGGTGATACGTCTCCATCGTATCTACTTTTACTAACACTTTTACTATTGTTTTGGACTCTAATTTGCATGATTTGAATGAAACTAACCCGGATTGATGTTGTTTTCAGCAGAACTACCATGGTGTTGTTTTGTGCAGAAATAAAAGTTCTCGGAATTGAATGAAATTTTTTGGAGAATTATTTTACAATAAATAAAAAATATTGGAGCCAAGAACCACCAGAGGGTGTGCCCTGGTTGGGCACGATGTACCAGGGTGCACCAGCCCCCCAGGCGCGTCCTGGTGGGTTGTGCCCACCTGGTGGCCCCGCTGACCCTAATCCTGACACTATAAATTTCTATTTTCAGAGAAAAAATCAAGGATATACTTTTATTGCCTTTCTCGAGATAGAGCCGCCGTCACCTCCTATTCTTCATCGGGAGGCCAGATGTTGAGCCCGTTTGGGGCTCCAGAGAGGGGAATCTTCGGTCTTCGTCATCATCAACCCTCCTTCATCGCCAATTCCATGATGCTCCCCACCGGGAGTGAGTAATTCCTTCGTAGGTTTGATGGTGGGTGAGGAGTTGGATGAGATGCATCATGTAATCGAGTTAGTTTTGTTAGGGCTTGATCCCTAGTATCCACTATGTTCTAAGATTAATGTTGCTATCACTTTGCCAGGCTTAATGCTTGTCACTAGGGCCCGAGTGCCATGCTTTCAGATCCGAACCGTTTATGTTATCATCATTATATCTATGTTCTTGATCCGATCTTGCCTAGTCATATGCACCTATTACCTGTTATGATCCATAAACCCCAGGGTAACAGTAATCGGGATACTTTCCGATGATGACCATAGTTTGAGGAGTTCATGTATTCACTACGTGTTAATGATTTGTTCCGGTTCTCTATTAAAAGGAGGCCTTAATATCCCTTAGTTTCCTCATGGACCCCGCTGCCATGGTAGGGTAGGACGAAAGATGTCATGCAAGTTCTTTTCCATAAGCACGTATGATTATTTACAGAATACATGCCTACATTACATTGATGAACTGGAGGTAGTTCTGTGTCGCCGTAGGTTATGACTGTTATATGATGAATATCATCCAACGAATACACCGATACAGTGCCTACGAGTTTTCCACTTATTGTTCTTGCTAAGTTACTACTGTTGGAAATATGCCCTAGAGGCAATAATAAATTAGTTATTATCATATTTCCTTGTTCATGATAATCGTTTATTATCCATGCTATAATTGCATTGATCGGACACTTAAATGCATGTGTGGATACATAGACAAAACCATGTCCCTAGTATGCCTCTAATGGACTAGCTGGTTGATCAAAGGATGGTTAAGGTTTCCTAGCCATGGACATAAGATGTCATTTGATAACGGGATCACATCATTAGGAGAATGATGTGATGGACAAGACCCAAACTACAAACGTAGCATATGATCGTGTTAGTTTATTGCTACTGTTTTCTGCATGTCAAGTATATGTTCCTATGACCATGAGATCATGCAACTCACGGATATCAGAGGAGTGCCTTGTGTGTATCAAACGTCGCAACGTAACTGGGTGACTATAAAGGTGCTCTACCGGTATCTCCGATGGTGTCTGTTGAGTTGGCATGGATCGAGACTGGGATTTGTTACTCCGTGTGACGGAGAGGTATCTCGGGGCCCACTCGGTAATGCAACATCACACTAAGCCTTGCAAGCAATGTGACTAATTGTGAGTTGCGGGATCTTGTATTACAGAACGAGTAAAGAGACTTGCCAGTAACGAGGTTGAACTAGGTATGGAGATGCCGACGATAGAACCTCGGGCAAGTAACATACCGAAGACCAAAGGGAACGTTATACGGGATTAACTGAATCCTTGACATAGAGGTTCGACCGATAAAGATCTTTGTAGAATATGTAGGAACCAATGTGGACGTCCAGGTCCCGCCATTGGTTATTGACCGTAGAGGTGTCTCGGTCATGTCTACATAGTTCTCGAACCCGCAGGGTCTGCACACTTAAGGTTTGGTGACGTTTTGGTAGTGTAGAGTTATGTATGGTGGTGACCGAAGGTTGTTCGGAGTCCCAGATGTGATCCCAGATGTCACGAGGAGCTCCGGAATGGTCCGGAGGTAAGGATTCATATATAGGAAGTCCCAGTTTGGTCGCCGGAAAAGTTTCGGGCTCATCGGTAGTGTACCGGGAGTGCCGGGAGTGTACCGGGAGACCTTCGGGAGGGGTATTTCGACCCCAGAGGGTCCATGGGCTGTCGAGAGTGATAACCATCCCTTATTGGGCTGGAGGAACAGCCACAATAAGGCCCATGGCGTAGGAGGCAAAAGTCCTAAAGGAAAAGGTGAAAAAAAGGCTAAAAAGGAAGAGTCCTACTCCTACTAGGAGTGGAGGAGGAGTAGGACTCCTCCCCCTCTAGCCGGCCGAATCCTAGAGGCCCTTGGCCTGGCGCCAAGGGCTGCATCTCCCTCCCTCCTTTATATACTAGTGGATTGGGGCTGTTTAGACACAGTTTTACGGCCACGTGCTACCCGTTTCACCGGTGCTCCTCTAGATCGGATTTCTGCAGCGCTTAGGCGAAGCCCTGCCGGAATTGCTACACCACCATCACCGGAGCGCCGTCATGCTGCCGGTGAACTCTCGCCCCTCTCCACCTCCTCTTGCTGGATCAAGACGGCGGAGATCGTCATCAAGCTGCACATGTGCTGAACGCGGAGGTGCCGTCCGTTCGGCGCTAGATCGGAAGGACCGTGATCGAGATCGGGAGACGGATCATGATGAGATCGCGGATCGCGATGTGTTCGCGGGACGGATCGTGATTGGATCGCGGGACGTATTGTGGTGAGATCGCGGGACACTCGACGATTTGGATCGCGAAGAAGTTCGACTACACCAACCGCGTTTCTTAACGCTTCCCGCTTAGCGATCTACAAGGGTACGTAGATCCACTCTCCCTCTCGTAGATGCTCATCACCATGGATAGGTTTGCGTGTGCGTAGGAAATTTTTTGTTTCCCATGCGACATTCCCCAACAGTGGCATCATGAGCTAGGTTGATGGTTCGATGAGATGTCGAGTAGAACACAAAAGGTTTGTGGGCGTTGATGCTTAGATTGCTTCCTCCCTTGGTCGTATTTTGGTTCAGCGGGATTGTGAGATGAAGCGGCCCGGACCAACATTACTCGTATGCTTACGAGAGACCGGTTCCCTCGACGCAACTTGTTGCCTAGATGGCTTGCGGGTGACAGTTTCTCTCACTTTAGTTGGATCAGATTTGACAAAGGCGGTCCTTGAGAAGGTTGAAAAGCAACTAGTGTATCACCGTTGTGGTTTTTGCGTAGGTGAGAATTGTTCTTGCTAGATACCCGTAGCAGCCACACAAAACATGCAACAACAATTAGAGGACGTCTAACTTGTTTTTGCAGGGTATGTTGTGATATGATATGGCCAATTACATGATGTGATATATGTGATGTATAAGATGATCATGTGATGTATAGATTATCACGACTTGCATGTCGATGAATACGGCAACCGGCAGGAGCCATAGGGTTGTCTTTAATTATTGTATGACCTGCGTGTCAATCATTAAGCGCTATGTAATGCTTTACTTTATCGCTAAACGGTAGCAGTAGTAGTAGAAGCATGCAGGGCGTGACAACCCCGATGGCGACACGTTGATGGAGATCAAGATGATGGAGATCATGGTGTCATGCCGGTGACGATGGAGATCATTCCGGTGCTTTCTAGATGGAGATCAAAATCACAAGTTCATGGCCATATCATGTCACTTATGATTTGCATGTGATGTTAATCCTTTTTATGCACCTTGTTTTTCTTAGGACGACGGTAGCATTATAAGGTGATCCCTCACTTAATTTCAAGATATATTGTGTTCTCCCCGAGTGTGCATCGTTGCGAAAGTTCGTCGTGTTGAGACACCACGTGATGATCGGGTGTGATAGACTCTACGTTCACATACAACGGGTGCAAGCCAGTGTTGCACAAGAAGAACACTCGGGTTAAACTTGACGAGCCTAGCATGTACAAACATGGCCTCGGAACATAAGAGACTGAAAGGTCAAACATGTGTCATATAGTAGATATGATCAACATGATGATGTTCACCATTGCATCCACCTCAACTCACGTGATGATAGGACTTGAGTTGGTGAATTTGGATCATGTAGTCACTCGAATGATCGGAGGGATGTAAATTTGAGTGGGAGTTCTTAAGTAATATGATTAATTGAACTCATTATCATGAACATAGTCAATAGTGTCTTTACAAATTATGTTGTAGATTACTAGCTCGCGCTGTAGCTCCCTTGTTTTTCCTAGAGAAATAGAGTTGAAAGATGATGGTAGCATAATTGCGGACTGGGTCCGTGATCTGAGGATTGTCTTCATTGCTGCACAGAAGGCTTATGTTCTTAATGCACTGCTCGGTGCGCCAACCCCTCTAGCGTCGTCTGTAGATGTTGTGAACATCTGACAGGCACGTTCTGATGACTACTTGATAGTTTAGTGCGTCATGCATTACGGCTTAGAATTGAGGCTCCAGAACGTTTCGAATGTCACGGAACATATGAGATGTTTCTAAGAGCTAAAATTAGGATCTCAGGCTCATGCCCGTGTTGCGAGATATGAGATCTCCAACAAGATTCTTTGCCTACAAGATGAAGGAGAATAGCTCAATCGTTGAGCATGTACTCAAATTGTCTGGTTGCTACAATCGCTTGAATCAAGTGGGAGTTGATCTTCCAGATAAGATAGTGATTGACATAGTTCTCCAAGTCACTGTCACTAAGCTACTAGAACTTGGTGATGAACTATAAATTGCCAGGGATAGAAATAATGATCCCTGAGCTGTTCGCGATGTTTGAGACCGCGAAGGTAGAAATCAAGAAGGAGCGTCAAGTGTTGATGGTTAATTAAACCACTAGTTTCGAGAAGGGCAAGAGCAAGGAGGGAAACTTCATGGATAGTAGTCAGTTGTTGCTCCAGTGAAGCAACCCAAACTTGAACTCAAACCCGAGACTAAGTGCTTCTGTTATGAGGTGAGCGGTCGCTGAAGTGGAACAACCCTAGATACTTGGTAGATAAGAAGGCTGGCAACATCGAGAGAACTATATTTGATATACGAGTTATTGATGTGTACCTTGCTAGTACTCCTAGTAGCACCTGGGTATTGGATACCGGTTCGGTTGCTAAATGTTAGTAACTCGAAATAAAAGCTACGGAATAAACGGAGAACTAGCTAAGGGTGAGGTGACGATATGTGTTGGAAATGTTTCCAAGGTTGATGTGGTCAACATCGCACGCTCTCTCTACCTTCAACATTAGTGACAAACCTAAATAAATGTTATTTGGTGTTTTGTGTTGAGCATGAACATGATTAGATCATGTTTATTGCAATACGGTTATTCATTTAAGTTAGAGAATAATGGTTATTCTGTTTACATGAATAATACCTTCAATGGTCATGCACCCAGTGAGAATGGTTTGTTGAAATCTTGATCGTAGTAATACACATGTTCATAACACTGATGTCAAAAGATACAAAGTTAATAATGAGAGTACCACATACTTGTGGCACTGCCGCTAAATGTCATATTGGTATAAAGCGCATGAAGAAACTCCATGCTGATGGATCTTTGGACTCATTCGATTTCGAATCGGTTGAGACATGCGAACCATGCCTCTTGGGCAAGATGACTAAAAACCCCGTTGGATGGAGCGGGCAAGTGATTCATTGGAAATGATACATGTTGATGTATGCAATCCAGTGAGTCTTGTAGTGTGCAGTGGATATCGTTATTTTCTTACCTTCACTAATGATTTGAGTAGATATAGTGTATGTTTACTTAATGAAACACAAGTCTAAATCGTTTGAAAGGTTCAAGCAGATTCAGAGTGAAGTTTAAAGATCTTCGTGACAAGAAGATAAAGATGTCTGCGATGTGATCGTGGAGGTGAATATCTGAGTTACGAGTTTGGCATACAACTTAAGACAATGTGAAAGTTGTTTCGCAACTAAACGCCACCTAGAACACCATAGTGTGATGGTGTGTCCGAACATCATAGTCATGCTCTATTGGATATGGTGCGTGCTATGATGTCTCTTATCACTTTAAATAGGGCACCATCTAAATCTGTTGAGATGACACCATGTGAATTATGGTTTGATAGAAACCTAAGCTGTCATTTCTTAATGTTTGGGGCGGCAACACTTGTGTGCAAAATGTTTTCACCTAATAAGGTCGAACCCAAGGCGGACAAATGCATCTTCATAGAATACCCTAAGATCAGTTGGGTGAACCTTCTATCTCAGATCCAAGTGCAAAGTGTTTGTTGCTTAAACGGATCCTTTCTCGAGGAAATGTTTCTCTCGAAAGAATTGAGTGGGAGGAAGATAGAACTTGATGAGGTTGTTAAACCTTTGTTCAACCAGAGAGTAGCGCAGCGCAGGAAGATGTTTCTGTGAAGCCTACGTTAGTTGAAGAGGAAGTTAATGATGATGATCATGAAGCTTCAGGATCAAGTTACTATCTAACTTCGTAGGTCGACAAGGATGTCTACTGCTCCTGAGCGGTACGACAACCCTATCTTGGAGATCATGTTGCTGGACAACGATGAACCTACGAGCTTTGGAGAAGCGATGATGGGCCCGAATTCCGACAAATGGTTGGAGGCCATGAAATCCGAGATAGGATCCATGTATGAAAACCAAGTATAGACTTTGGTAGACTTGCTCGTTGGACGGCAGGTCGTTGAGTACAAATGGATCTTTAGAATGAAGACAAACGCTGATGGTAATTGTCACCATTTGTAAAGCTCGACTTGTTGCAAAGATGTTTGTGACAAGTTCAAGGAGTTGACTGCAATGAGACTTTCTCACTCGTATCGATGCTAAAGTCTGTTGGAATTATGTTAGCAGTTGCTGCATTTTCAATTATGAAATCTGGTAGATGGATGTCAAAACATCGTTTCCTTAACGGTTTACTTGAGGAAAGGTTGTATGTGATACAACCGGATGGTTTTGTAAGTCCTAAGGATGCTAAAAGGTGTGCAAGCTTTAGTGATCCTTCTATGGACTGAAGCAAGCATCCCGGAGTTGGAATATACGCTTTGATGAGGTGATCAAAGTTTTAATGTTTATACAAAGTTTACGAGAAACTTGTATTTACAATAAAGTGAGTGGGAGCACTATAGAATTTCTGATAAGTATATGTGGATGACATATTGTTGATCGGAAATAATGTAGGATTTCTGGAAAGGATAAATGGTTGTTTGAAAAGTGATTTTCAAAGGAAGACCTGGATAAAGGTACCTAATTGTTGAGCATCAAAAATCTATAGAGATAGATCAAGATGCTTGATGAGACTTTCAATGAGTGCATACCTTGACAAGATTTTGAAAGAGTTCAAAATGGATCAGCCAGAGAAATACTTCTCGTCTGATTTGTAAGGTGTAAAGTTGAGTGAGACTCAAAGCTCGACAACGGCAGAAGAAAGAGAAAGGATGAACGTCGTTCCCTATGCCTTAGCCATAGGCTCTGTATTATGCCCTGCTGTGTACCGCACCTGTGTGTGCCTTGCCATGAGTCTGTCAAGGGGTACAAGAGTGGTCCAGGAGTGGATCACTGGTCAGCAGTCGATATTATCCTTAGTAACTTACATACTAAGGAGATATTTCTCGATTATGGAGGTGACAAAGAGTTCGTCGTAAAGAGTTACATCGATGCAAGCTTTAACACCTATCCGGATGACTAGTAGTAGCAATCTGGATACGTATAGTGGAGCAACCATTTGGAAATAGTACCAAGTGGAGTGTGGTAGCAGTGTTTACGGTTTGACATAGAGATTTGAAAAGTACACACGGATCTAAATATCGCAGACCCATTGACTATAAGACCTCTCTCACATGCAAAGCATGATCAAGCCCCAGAACTCGTTGGGTGTTGGATTCATAACAATGCGAATCACATGGTGATGTGAACTAGATTATTGACTCTAGTGCAAGTGGGAGATTGTTGGAAATATGTCCTAGAGGCAATAATAAATTAGTTATTATCATATTTCCTTGTTCATGATAATCGTTTATTATCCATGCTATAATTGTATTGATCGGAGACTTAAATGCATGTGTGGATACATAGACAAAACCATGTCCCTAGTATGCCTCTAATGGACTAGCTCATTGATCAAAGGATGGTTAAGGTTTCCTTGCCATGGACAGAAGATGTAATTTGATAACGGGATCACATCATTAGGAGAATGATGTGATGGAAAAGACCCAAACTACAAACGTAGCATATGATCGTGTCAGTTTATTGCTACTGTTTTCTGCATGTCAAGTATATGTTCCTATGACCATGAGATCATGCAACTCACGGATATTGGAGGAGTTCCTTGTGTGTATCAAACGTCGCAATGTAACTGGGTGACTATAAAGGTGCTCTACAGGTATCTCCGATGGTGTCTGTTGAGTTGGCATGGATCGATACTGGGATTTGTTACTCCGTGTGACGGAGAGGTATCTCGGGGCCCACTCGGTAATGCAACATCACACTAAGCCTTGCAAGCAATGTGACAAATTTTTAGTTGAGGGATCTTGTATTACGGAACGAGTAAAGAGACTTGCCAGTAACGAGGTTGAACTAGGTATGGAGATGCCGACGATCGAACCTCGGGCAAGTAACATACCGAAGAACAAAGGGAACGTTATACGAGATTAACTGAATCCTTGACACAGAGGTTCGACCGATAAAGATCTTCGTAGAATATGTAGGAACCAATGTGGACGTCCAGGTCCCGCCATTGGTTATTGACCTTAGAGGTGTCTCGGTCATGTCTACAAAGTTCTCGAACCCGCAGGATCTGCACACTTAAGGTTTGGTGACGTTTGAGTAGTGTAGAGTTATGTATGGTTGTGAACGAAGGCTGTTCGGAGTCCTGGATGAGATCCCGGATGTCACGAGGAGCTCCAGAATGGTCCGGAGGTAAAGATTCATATATAGGAAGTCCCAGTTTGGTCGCCGGAAAAGTTTCGGGCTCATTGGTAGTGTACCGGGAGTGTCGGGAGTGTACCGGGAGACCTCCGGGAGGGGTATTTCGACCCCAGAGGGTCCATGGGCTGTGGAGAGTGATAACCAGCCCTTATTGGGCTGGAGGAACAGCCACAATAAGGCCCATGGCGCAGGAGGCAAAAGTCCTAAAGGAAAAGGTGAAAAAAGGCTAAAAAAGGAAGAGTCCTACTCCTACTAGGAGTGGAGGAGGAGTAGGACTCCTCCCCCTCTAGCCAGCCGAATCCTAGAGGCCCTTGGCCTTGCGCCAAGGGCTGCATCTCCCTCCCTCCCTCCCGCCTCAGTACTGTTGGATTGGGGCTGTTTAGACACAGTTTTATGGCCACGTGCTACCCGTTTCACTGGTGCTCCTCTAGATCGGATTTCTGCAGCACTTAGGCGAAGCCCTGCCGGAATTGCTACACCACCATCACCGGAGCGCCTTCACGCTGCCGGTGAACTCTCTCCCCTCTCCACCTCCTCTTGCTGGATCAAGACGGCGGAGATCGTCATCAAGCTGCTCGTGTGCTAAACGCGGAGGTGCCGTCCGTTCGGCGCTAGATCGGAAGGACCGTGATCGAGATCGCGAGACGGATCGTGATGAGATCGCGGGACGGATCGCGATGTGTTCACGGGACGGATCGTGATTGGATCGTTGGACGGATCACGATGAGATCGCGGGACGCTCGGCGATTTGGATCGCGAAGAAGTTTGACTACACCAACCGCGTTTCTTAACGCTTCCCGCTTAGCGATCTACAAGGGTACGTAGATCCACTCTCCCTCTCATAGATGCTCATCACCATGGATAGGTTTGCGTGTGCGTAGGAAATTTTTTGTTTCCCATGCGATGTTCCCCAACAACTATTGTTGTTTTTACTGTTACACTTGCTACAGAACCATTAATGCTGCTATTACCACTACTGTTACTGATACCACTGCTATCAAACTATCATACTACCGTGCTACCGATCACTTTGCTGCAGATATTTAATGTCTAGGTGTGGTGGAATTGACAACTCAACTGCTAATACTCTCAATTATTCTTTGGCTCCCCTTGTATCGAATCTATAAATTTGGGTTGAATACTCTACCCTCGAAAACTGTTGCCACCCCTATACTTATGGGTTATCGCTCCCCTAAATTTTAATGTGTTCCTAGAGAAAGCTAAGCTGAAAGATGATGGAAGTAACTATGCGTATTGGGTCCGTAATCTGAGGATAATCCTCACGGCTTCGCAAAAGGCTTATGTCCTTGATGCACCGCTTGGTGAGCCGCCCCTGATGACCCACAAGTATAGGGGATCAATCGTAGTCCTTTCAATAGTAAGAGTGTTGAACCGAACAAGGAGCAGAAGGAAATGATAAGCGGTTTTCAGCAAGGTAATTGTTGCAAGCACTGAAATTTTAAGTAGCAAGTGTTTTGATAGCAAGACAATTTGTAACGAGCAAGTAATGGTAACAATAGGTAAGGTGCAACAAGGTAGCCCAATCCTTTTGTGGCAAAGGACGGGCCAAAACTATCTCCTATGGTGAGCAAAATGTTCTTGAGGGTACACTAGAATTTCATCTAGTCACTTTCATCATGTTGGTTTGATTCGTGTTCACTACTTTCATTGTTTGATATGTGGGTGGATCAGTGCTAAGGTTCTATTCTTACTTGAACTAACAACCTACTTATGGTTAACCCCCTCGCAAGTATCCACATCTACAAGAAAACTATTAAGACAAAGTCTAACCATAGCATTAAACATGAGGACCCAAATCAGCCCCTTACGAAGTAGCGCATAAACTAGGGTTTAAGCTTGTGTCACTCTAGCAGCCCATCATCTAATAAATACTCCACAATGCATTCCCTTAGGCCCAAGGATGGTGAAGTGTCATGTAGTCAACGTTCACATGACACCACTAAGGGTATCATAACATACATATCATGAAAATATTAAAAACATATCAAATTCACATGATTACTTGCAACATGACTTCTCTCGTGACCTCAAGAACAAAGGTAACTACTCACAAATAATATGCATGCTCAAGATTAGAGGTGTATTGAATAGCATAATGGATCTAAACATATAATCTTCCACCAAATAAACCTTATACTAATCAACTACACAAGGTAATCAACACTACTAGTCACTCGCAAGTACCAATCTGAGGTTCCGGTACAAAGATTGAACACAAGAGATGAACTAGGGTTTGAGAGGAGATGGTTATGTTGAAGATGTTGATGAAGAATGGCCTCCCCAAGATGAGATGGTTGTTGGTGATGACGATGGCTTTGATTTCCCCCTCCGAGAGGGAAGTTCCCCTGACGGAATCGCTCCACCGAAGGGCAAAAGTGCTCCTGCCCAAGTTCCGCCTCGAGGCGGCAGTGCGTCTTCCCGAAAGTACTCTCCTTAATTTTTTTAGGGTTTTGGGGAATTTATACCACGATATGGGCTCTAGAGGTGGGCCTGGGTGAGCACCCTCCACCAGGGTATAGTTAGGGGACCTGGCACGCCTTGGTGAAGGGTGGCCACCTGGTGGCCCCCTCCGGTAGTTTTCAGCTCCAGTACTTATTTTTTATTTTATAAAAAATCTCCATAAATTTTCATCTTCATTGGGGATGTTCAAAATTGGTATCTGTGACATGCTTTTTTCAGGTGCTGAATTCCAGTTGCCGGCATTCTCCCTCTTGGTGTAAACCTTGCAAATTGTGAGAGAGAAGGCATTAGAATTACTCCCCAAAGCATTATTATGCATAAAAACGCTATAAATAATAGTATTAAAACATGATGCAAAATGGATGTATCAACTTCCCCAAGCTTAGACCTTGCTTGTCCTCACGCGAAAGCCAATATCGAAGAACATGTCCACATGGTTTGAGAGAGAGGTGTCGAAAAAAATACAAACATAGTAGCATCATGCTTATTATTATAACAACATCATATAACTTTTATTCATACCAACATCATATAACTTCTTATGAGAAAGCAACAATTCATCACAACGTGGAAGTATAAAGCATAAACCTTATGGGAAACCAACAAACTAAGTTCTCAATCAACTTTGCAATTAGAATTCATCATATTTTCAGGAAGGGTCTCATGTAGGAGCCTTTTGGCAAGTCCACATACTCAACCATCATCTAGTCTTCTATGATTGCTAACACTCAGAACATACCCATGGGCAAAAAGTTTCAACCGGACACATAGAAAGATAGGGGCTTATAGTTTGCCTCCCAACGGATTCACTCAAGGGCGATGTCAACAATGATAACTCATGCTCACTCATATCCAACTAGACATATGTACCTAGATCTTTCCTCACCACATGATTCTTGCCAGAGGAGAAAAAAAATAAAAGGGAATAGGGAAGAATACTCTCAATCTTGCATAAAGGTAAATACTTTAAAGTAAAAGATAGGCCCTTCGCAGAGGTTGTCATGCGCTTTTTAGTTTGTATGCCAAATCCCTTAGCGCAAAAGAATGTCACATTGCATTGCCCCTTGTGATAGCAACCTTTATTATGTAGTTCGTCACTTTTATTACTTTGCCATCACAAGTTCGTGCAACGCTCAATTTTCTCTTACACTAATTGACCCAACACTTTTAGAAGCAATTTTTATTGCCTTGATGCACCGATGACAACTTACTTGAAGGATCTTATTCAATCCATAAGTAGGTATGGTGGACTCTCAAACATGAGTTTTGATTCTGGGTTTTTGGATGCACAAGTAGTATCTCTACTTAGTGCAGAATTTTTGGCTAGCAAAAATATTAGGCAAGCACCACATGTTGAAGGATCTATGACAATATAACTTCTATGTGATTATGAACAAGCATCAATCATTACATTGTATTCCTTGTCCAACATCAACAATTTTGGCATGTAATATTTAATGGGGGCTCACAGTCATAAAAGATGTCTATGATAGTGTATTCGCATGTGAATCTTCTCTTCCCTACTTAATTCTTTCATGAATTACATCATTGACTAATGCTAGGTTTGCCAATCTTCAATAAATTTTACCAGTTATACTTTTCTTTATTTTGATGTAATTACTCACCATAAGATTAGCATATGACATTTCTCATTTATTTCTTTTATTATGATTGCCACAAGAAAGTAAAGGAGCAAAGCCTCAAACTAAACTTTATTATATAACTCTCACTCGGTTACATAGATAGGTGGATCACGAAACTAGCACTCGAAAATAGATCATACTAAACTTTTATTCAACTAAATCATGAAAAGGCTAAGGACCGAAATAAGAAGCAAAGGTAAAAACCGATGGTGATACGATACCGGGGCACCTCCCCCAAGCTTGGCTCAAGCCAAGGGGAATGCCCATACCAGTGTACTCAAGTCTCCTTTGGTGGTGAAGATGATGAAGGTGGTGATGATGAGACATTATTCTTCTTTGCCAATTTACGCTTGAGGATGAAGTTTTCTTCCGTCAAATCATCATTCTCTTGCTCAAGTTTCAAAATCCTCTTGCATAAAGCTGCCTTACTATCCTGCAAAAAACGTGAAGGGATAAAAGGAGTATTGGGTGTACTCCTAACATTACGAAGGCTTGACTTCTTGAACTCCACGTGCATATCTCCAAGTTGAGGTAGTGGAGGTTCATCTTCATCTGAGCCACCGTCCGGCCCAGCGTTATCTATTTCTTCCAGATTAGTGTCTTCTTCTTCCTTTGAAGTCCCCAAGTAGGGGTAAATGCCCCCAAAGATCTTTGGATCAGCAACATAATTGGACACATAGCTTTCTCCCTCAGAATCTTGAGACGACATATTTTCAGATCTGCCAGGAAACAACACGAAACAAGAACAGAGGAAAATCTCACGATGCGATGGTGAAAACAATCAGGGGTATATATAGAGAATTTTTATTCTTGGAAACCAAGAAAATGAAAAGAAAATGGAGTTGGGAAGGTTCCCGAGGTGGGCACCGTCCACTAGGGAGCACCACGGATGGCAACCGCGCCCTGGTGGACCGCGCCCTCCTCGGTTGCCTTCTGGTTTATTTTTATTTCCTAAAATCCTTAAATATTCCAAAACTGAATAAAAATATTTTTGCGGATTTTTCAGAGTCCGTTTACTTACTGTATCATGTACCTCTTAATTTTCACGATTTTGGAGTGTTCCGGAAGGTTTCTTGTATGTGTTCCCGCGGTGTCATGGTTTGGATAACATTGCTTTCAACATTAATAGGCATATCTAAGATGTAGTGTTTAATTCTTTGTCCATTGATCACCTTCGGGTTGGTACCTTAAGCATTATTAATCTTAATAGCTCCAGAGCGATAGACTTCTTTGATAACATAGGGTTCTTCCCATTTGAGAGAAGTTTTCCTGCAAAAAATCCGAGACGAGAATTGTACAAAAGAACATATTCTCCAACTCTGAATTCTCGCTTTTGTATTCTTTTGTCATGCCATCTTATAACTTTTTCTTTGAATAACTTGGCATTTTCATAAGCTTGGGTTCTCCATTCATCTAATGAGCTAATGTCAAATAACCTCTTTTCACCTGCAAGTTTGAAGTCATAATTTAGTTATTTAATTGCCCCAAATGCTTTATGTTCTAACTCTAGAGGCAAATGACAAGCTTTCCCATATAGCATTTTGTATGGTGACATACCCATAGGATTTTTATATGTTGTTCTATAGGCCCAAAGTGCATCATCTAATTTCTTAGACCAATTCTTTTGAGACCTATTATCAGTTTTTTGCAATTTTAATTTTGTTTATCTATTGCTAAGTTCAACTTGACCACTAGATTGAGGATGATAGGGTGATGCAATTCTATGGTTAACATCATATTTAGCAAGAATTTTACGGAAAGTGCCGTGAATAAAGTGTGAACCACCGTCAGTCATTAGATATCTAGGGACCCCAAACCTTGGGAAAATAACTTCTTTAAGCATCTTAATGGAAGTGTGATGATCAACACTACTTGTTGGAATAGCTTCTACCCACTTAGTGACATAATCAACAACAACCAAAATATGATTGTACCCATTAGAGGAAGGAAAAGATCCCATATAATCAAAAACTCAAACATCAAATGGTTCAACAACAAGTGAATAGTTCATAGGCATTTCTTGACGCTTACTAATATTACCAATTCTTTGACATTCATCACAAGACAATACAAACTTACGGGCATCCTTGAAGAGAGTAGGCCAATAAAAACCAAATTGTAATACCTTATGAGCAGTTATATCTCTAGCATGATGTCCTCCATAACCTTCGGAATGACATTTCCATATGATGTGTTCCTGTTCATGCTCAGGTACACAACGTCTAATAATACCATGTACTCCTTGTTTATAAAGATGTGGGTCATCCCAAAAGTAATGTCTTAAATCATAGAAGAATTTTTGTCCGTTTTTTGGTATGTGAAACTTGGTGGAATATATTTAGCAACAATGTAATTAGCATAATCAACATACCATGGAGTGTTTTGAGAGACATTTATTGCAGCTAGTTGTTCATCAAGAAAACTATGATCAATAGGTAGTGAGTCATCAAGAATATTTTATAACCTAGACAAGTTATCAGCTATGAGGTTCTCAGCTCCTTTCCTATCAACGATATGTAAATCAAATTCCTGAAGCAAAAGAACCCACGTAATGAGTCTAGGTTTAGCATCTTTATTTTCCATGAGATATTTTGTAGCAGCATGATTAGTGTGAATAATAACTTTGGAATCAACAATGTAAGATTTGAATTTATCACAAGCAAACACGACTGCTAAAATTCCTTTTCAGTTGTAGCATAATTTCTTTCAGTACTGTCTAGAGTTTTGCTGGCATAATGGATAACATTTAATTTCTTATCAACTCTTTGTCCTAGAACAACACCAACATCATAATCACTAGCATCACACATATTTCAAAAGGCAAGTTCCATTCAGGTGGTTGAACAATAGGTGCAGTAGTTAAGGCTTTCTTTAGTGTTTCAAAGGCTTCTATGCAATCATCATAAAAAACAAAGGGCATATCCTTTTGTAAAAGATTAGTAAGAGGCCTAGAAATTTTTGAGAAGTCTTTAATATACCTCCTATAGAAACCAACGTGACTAAGGAAACTTCGAATACCTTTCATATCTTTGCGACATGGCATTTTCTCAATTGCATCAACTTTAGCTTGATCCACCTCAATACCTTGTTTGGAGATTTTATGCCCCAAGACAATACCTTCATTAACCATAAATTGGCACTTCTCCCAATTCAAGACGAGATTAGTTTGTTCACATCTCTCCAAAACCCGATCAAGGTTGCTTAAGAAATCATGACAAGAAGTTTCGTAAACAGAGAAATCATCCATGAAAACCTCCATAATTTTTTCACAAAAATCAGAGAATATAGCAGTGATACATCTTTGAAAGGTAGCAGGTGCATTGCATAAACCAAAAGGCATACGTCTATAAGCATAAGTTCCAAAAGGACAAGTAAAGGTAGTTTTCTCTTGATCAGATTGTGACACAGGTATTTAAGAGAAACCAGAATATCCATCCAAGAAACAAAAGTGTGTCTGCTTAGATAATCTTTCAAGCATTTGATCAATAAAAGGCAAGGGGTAATGATCTTTCCTGGTAGCTTTGTTTAATTTTGTAAAATCAATTACCGTCCTATAACCAATAATAATTCGCTATGGAATAAGCTCATTTTTATCATTTGCAACAACAGTAATACCTCCCTTCCTAGGGATGCAATGAAAGTGGCTCACCCATCTACTATCAGCTATAGGATAGATTATACCTGCTTCCAGAAGCTTTAACATTTGAGTTCTTACCACTTCTTTCATCTTGAGATTCAATCGTCGTTGGTGATCAACAACGGGTTTAGTATCAGGTTCCATATCGATCTTGTGCTAATATATAGTGGGACTAATGCCCTTAAGATCATAAAGAGTATATCCAATAGCAGCCGGTGCTTCCTCGGAATTTTTAATAATCTCTCTATTGGGTAACATAGTAATAGTTCAAAAAAATTCCTACGTGCCACCAAGATCAATCTAGGAGATGCTAGAAACGAGAGAGAGGGAGTGTGTCTTCATACCCTTGAAGACCGCTTGTGGTTCTCCGGCGGGGCTTCGCTAAACGCTACGGAGGAGGAGGAGGTGTAGGAGGGGGAGGGCTGTGCCAAGGGGGAAGGGTGCGGCTGCCCTCCCACCACCCCAATATTTATAGGGGAAGGGGAGAGGTGGCCGCCCCCCTTAGATCCATCTAGGTGGGCGGCCAAGGGGGGGGGGAACTTGCCTCCCAAGTTAGGTGGAGGCACCCCCACCCCCTAGGGTTTCCAACCCTAGGCGCCATGGGCCCTTGGGGGGTGCACCAGCTAACTAAGGGGCTGGTTCCCATGCAACTTCAGGCTATTAGGCCCTCAGGGGCAGGTGGACTCTCCCGGTGGACCCCCGGGACCCCTTCGGTGGTCCCGGTACAATACCGATAAACCCCGAAACCTTTCTGTTGACTGAAACTGGATTTCCCATATATAAATCTTCACCTCTGGACCATTCCAGAACTCCTTGTGACGTCCGTGATCTCATATGGGACTCCGAACAACTTTTGGTAACCACATACAATTCCCATTACAACTCTAGTGTCACTGAACCTTAAGTGTGTAGACCCTACGTGTTCGGGAACCATGAAGTCATGACCGAGACACCTCTCCGGCCAATAACCAATTGCGGGATCTGGATACCCATATTAGCTCCCACATTTTCCACGATGATCTCATCGGATGAACCATGATGTCGGGGATTCAATTAATCCCGTATACAATTCCCTTTGTCCATCGGTATGTTACTTATCCGAGATTCGATCGTCAGTATCCCTAGACCTTGTTAATCTCGTTACCGGCAAGTCTCTTTACTTGTTCCATAACACATGATCCCACAACTAACTCCTTAGTCACAATGAGCTCATTATGATGATGTATTACCGAGTGGGCCCAAAGATACCTCTCCGTCACACGGAGTGACAAATCCCAGTCTCGATTCGTGCTAACCAAATAGACACTTTTGGAGATACCTGTAGTGCACCTTTATAGTCACCCAGTTACGTTGTGACGTTTTATACACCAAAATCATTCCTACAGTATCCGGGAGTTGCACAATCTCATGGTCTAAGGAAATGATACTTGACATTAGAAAATCTCTAGCAGAGGAACTGCACGATCTTGTGCTATGCTTAGGATTGGGTCTTGTCCATCACATCATTCTCCTAATGATGTGATCCCGTTATCAACGACATCCAATGTCCATGGCCAGGAAACCATGACCATCTATTGATCAACGAGCTAGTCAACTAGAGCCTCACTAGGGACATGGTGTGGTCTATGGACATGTATTACGGTTTCCGATTAATACAATTATAGCATGAACAATAGAAAATTATCATGAACAAGGAAATATAATAATAACCATTTTATTATTGCCTCTAGGGCATATTTCCAACAGTCTCCCACTTGCACTAGAGTCAATAATCTAGTTACATTGTGATGAATCGAACACCCATAGAGTTCTCGTGCTCATCATGTTTTGCTTGTGAAAGAGATTTAGTCAACGGATCTGCGACATTCAAATCCGTATGTACTTTACAAATATCTATATCTCCATCCTAAATGTAACCACGAATGGAGTTGAAGCGGCGCTTGATGTGCTTGGTCTTCTTATGAAACCTGGGCTCCTTGGCAATGGCAATAGCTCAAGTGTTGTCACGGAAGACAGTCATCGGGCCCGACGCATTGGGGATCACTCCTAGGTCGATAATGAACTCCTTCATCCAGACTCCTTCATGCGCTGCTTCTGAAGCAGCTATGTACTCCGCTTCACATGTACATGCCGCCACGACACTTTGCTTGCAACTGCACCAGCTGACTGCCCCACCATTCAAAATATACACGTATCTGGTTTGTGACTTGGAGGCATCCGGATCTATGTCAAAGCTAGCATCGACGTAACCCTTTACGATGAGCTCTTCGGCACCTCCATAAACAAGAAACATATCCTTAGTCCTTTTCAGGTACTTTAGGATATTCTTGACCGCTCTCCAGTGTTCCATTACGGGATCACTTTGGTACCACCCTACCAAACTTATAGCAAGGTTCACATTAGGTCTGGTACATAGCATGTCATACATAATAGAGCCTATGGCTGAGGCATAGGGGATGATACTCATCTTTTCTCTATCTTCTGCCGAGGTCAGGCATTGAGCTGTGCTCAATCTGACACCTTGCAATACAGGCAAGAACCCCTTCTTGGACCAATCCATATTGAACTTCTTCAATATCTTGTCAAAGTATGTGTTGTGAAAGACCAATGAGGCGTCTTGATCTATCTCTATAGATCTTGATGCCTAATATGTAAGCTGCTGCTCCAAGGTCCTTCATTCAAAAACACTTATTCAAGTAGACCTTTACGCTTTCCAAAAGTTCTGTATCATTTGCTATCAACAATATGTTATCCACATATAAAATGAGAAATGCTACAGAGCTCCCACTCACTTTCTTGTAAATACAACCTTCTCCATAACTTTGTATAAATCCAAACGCTTTGATCACCTCATCAAAGCGAATGTTCCAACTCCGAGATGCTTGCACCATCCCATAGATGGAGCGCTGGAGATTGCATACCTTGTCAGCATTCTTAGGATCGACAAAACCTTCCGGCTGCATCATATACAATTCTTCCTTAAGGAAACCGTTAAGGAATGCCGTTTTGATGTCCATTTTCCAGATCTCATAATCATAAAATGCGGCAACTGATAACATGATTCGGACGGACTTCGGCATCGCTACGAGTGAGAAGGTCTCATTGTAGTTAACTCCTTGAACTTCTCGATAACCCTTAGTGACAAGCCGAGCCTTATAGACATTCACATTACCATCCGTGCCAGTATTCTTCTTAAAGATCCATTTATTTTCTATGGCTTGCCGATCATCGGGCAAGTCCACCAAAGTCCACACTTTGTTCTCATACATGGATCCTATCTCGGATTTCATGGCTTCAAGCCATTTGTTGGAATCTGGGCCCTCCATGGCTTCTTCATAGTCCGAGGGTTCACCGTTGTCTAACAACATGATTTCCAGAACAGGTTTGTCATACCACTCTGGTGCGGAACGTGTCCTTGTGGACCTTCAAAGTTCATTAGTAACTTGATCAGAAGTTTCATGATCATCATCATTAACTTCCTATCTAGTCAATGCAGGCACCACAGAAACATTCTCCTGCACTGCGCTACTTTCCGGTTCGAGAGGGGGTAAAATTACCTCATCAGGTTCTACTTTCCTTCCACTTACTTCTTTCAAGAGAAACTCTTTTCTCTAGAAAGGATCCATTCTTGGTAACAAAGATCTTGCCTTCGGATCTGAGGTAGAAGGTATACCCAATAGTTTCCTTAGGGTATCCTATGAAGACACATTTTTCTTATTTGGGTTCGAGCTTTTCAGGTTGAAGTTTCTTGACATAAGCATCACATCCCCAAACTTTCAGAGACGTCACCTTAGGTTTCTTCCCAAACCATAATTCATACGGTGTCATCTCAATGGATTTAGACGATGCCCTATTTAAAGTGAATGCGGCAGTCTCTAATGCATATCCCCAAAACGATAGCGGTAAATCAGTAAGAGACATCATAGATCTCACCATATCCAGTAGAGTGCGATTACGACATCCGGACACACCATTAGCTCTGAGGTGTGCCAGGCGGCGTGAGTTGTGAAACAATTCCACATTTCCTTAAGTGTGTGCCAAACTCGTGACTCAAATATTCTCTCCATGATCAGATCATAAGAACTTTATTTTCTTGTCACGTTGATTCTCTACCTCACTCTGAATTTCCTTGAACTTTTCAAAGGTCTCGGACTTGTGTTTCATCAAGTAGACATACCCATATCTGCTTAAGTCATCAGTGAGGGTGAGAACATAACGATAGCCACCGCGAGCCTCAACGCTCATCGGTCCACATACATCGGTATGTATTATTTCCAACAAGCTGGTTGCTCGCTCCTTTGTTCTGGAGAACGGAATCTTAGTCATCTTGCCCATGAGGCATGGTTCGCATGTGTCAAATGATTCATAATAAAGAGACTCCAAAAGTCCATCTGCATGGAGTTTTTTCATGCGTTTCACACCAATATGACCAAGGCGGTAGTGCCACAAGTATGTGGGACTATCATTATCAACCTTACATCATTTGGTATTCACACTATGAATATGTGTAACATCACGTTCGAGATTCAATAAAAATAACCATTGACCAGCGGGGCATGACCATAAAACATATCTCTCATATAAAAAGAACAACCATTATACTCGGATTTAAATGAGTATCCATATTGCATTAAACGAGATCCAGATACAATGTTCATGCTCAAAGCTGGTACTAAATAACACTTATTGAGGTTTAAAACTAATCCCGAAGGTAGATTTAGAGATAGCGTGCCGACGGCGATCACATCAACCTTGGAACCATTCCCGACGCGCGTCGTCACCTCGGCCTATGTTAGTCTCCGCTTATTCTGCAGCTCCTGTTTTGAGTTACAAATGTGACCAACCGCACCGGTCTCAAATACCTAGAAGCTACTACGAGCATTGGTAAGGTACACATCAATAACATGTATATCATGTATACCTTTGATGTTGCCGGCCTTCTTATCCGCCAAGTACTTGGGCAGTTCCGCTTCCAGTGACCGGTTCCCTTGCAATAAAAGCACTCAGTCTCAGGCTTGGGTCCATTCTTGGGCTTCTTCCCATCAATTGATTTACCGGGCGCGGCAACTACTTTGCCGTCCTTCTTGAAGTTCTTCTTACCCTTGCCTTTCTTGAAACTAGTGGTCTTATTCACCATCAACACTTGATGTTCCTTTTTGATTTCCACCTCCGCTGATTTCAGCATTGAATATAACTCAGGAATGGACTTCTCCATCCCTTGCATATTGTAGTTCATCACAAAGCTTTTGTAGCTAGGTGGAAGCGACTGGAGGATTCTGTCAATAACCGAGTCATCCGAAATATTAACTCCCAGCTGAGACAAGCGGTTGTGCAACCGAGACATTTTGAGTATCTGCTCGCTGACAGAACTATTTTCCTCCATCTTACAACTGAAGAACTTGTTGGAGAATTCATATCTCTCGACTGGGGCATGAGCTTGGAAAACCACTCTGGGCTCTTGGAACATCTCATATGCTTCGTATTGCTCAAAATGCTTTTGGATCTCCGGTACTAAGCTGTAAAGCATGCCGCACTAAACCAGGGAGTAATCATGACTACGCGACTGCCACGCGTTCATAACGTCTTGAGTTGCTGGGAAAACGGGTGCGTCACCTAGCGGTGCATCAAGGACATATAATTTCTTGGAAGCTATGAGGATGATCCTCAAGTTATGGACCCAGTCCGTATAGTTGCTTCCATCGTCTTTCAGCTTGGTTTTCTCTAGAAACGCGTTGAAGTTGAGGGCAACATTAGCGTGGGCCATTGGATCTACAAGATAGATTGTAAAGACAATTTTAGACTAAGTTCATGATAATTAAGTTCATCTAATAAAATTATTTAATGAACTCCCACTCAGATAGACATCCCTCTAGTCATCTAAGTGATACATGATCCACATCGACTAGGCCGTGTCCGATCATCACATGAGACGGACTAGTCATCAATGGTGAACATCTCCATGTTGATCGCATCTACTATACAACTCATGTTCGACCTTTTGGTCTCTCGTGTTACGAGGCCATGTCTGTACATGCTAGGCTCGTCAAGTCAACCTAAGTGTTTCTCCTGTGTAAATCTGGCTTACACCTGTTGTATGCGAACGTTAGAATCTATCACACCCGATCATCACGTGGTGCTTCAAAACAACGATCCTTCGTAACGGTGCACACTTAGGGGGAAAACATTTCTTGAAATATTAGTGAGGGATCATCTTATTTATGCTACCATCGTTCTAAGCAAATAAGATGTAAGAACATGATAAACATCGCATGCAAATCACAAAGTGACATGAGATGACCAATATCATCTTGCGCCTTTGATATCCATCTTTGGGGCACGGCATGATCACCATCGTCACCGACATGACACCTTGTTCTCCATCATCATGATCTCCATCATCGTGTCTTCATGAAGTTGTCTCACCAACTATTACTTCTACTACTATGGCTAACGATTAGCAATAAAGTAAAGTAATTACATGGCATTTTTGATTGACACGCAGGTCATACAATAAATTAAGACAACTCCTATGGCTCCTGCCGGTTGTCGTACTCATCGACATGCAAGTCGTGATTCCTATTACAAGAACATGATCAATCTCATACATCACATATATTTTATCACATCCTTTTGGCCATATCACATCACATAGCATACCCTACAAAAACAAGTTAGATGTCCTCTAATTGTTGTTACAAGTTTGACATGGCTGCTATGGGTTTCTAGCAAGAACGTTTCTTACCTACGAAAAGCCACAATGGTGATATGCCAATTGCTATTTACCCTTCATAGGGACCCTCTTCATCGAATCCGATCCGACTAAAGTGGGAGAGACAGACACCCACTAGCCACCTTATGCAACAAGTGCATGTCAGGCGGTGGAACCAGTCGCACGTAAGCGTATGTGTAAAGTCGGTCCGAGCCGCTTCATCCCACAATGTCGCCAAATCAAGATAAGACTAGTAACGGCAAGAAAATTGACCAAATCATCGCCCATAACTACTTGTGTTCTACTCATGCATAGAATCTACGCATAGACCTAGCTCATGATGCCATTGTTGGGGAACATAGTAATAATTCAAAAAAAATCCTATGTGTCACCAATATCAATCTAGGAGATGCTAGCAATGAGAGAGCGGGAGTTCATCTTCATACCCTTGAAGATCAATAAGAGGAAGCATTACAGAGAACGCGGTTGATGGAGTCGTACTCGCGGCGATTCAAATCATAGAAGATCCGATCCAAGCGCCGAACGGACGGCGCCTCCGCATTCAACACACGTACAGCCCAGGGACGTCTCCTCCTTCTTGATCCAGCAAGGGGAAGAAGAAGTTGAGGGAGAGCTCTGGCAGCACGATGGCATGGTGGCGGTGGAGCTTGTGGTTCTCCGGCGGGGCTTCGCTAAGCGCTACGGAGGAGGAGGTGTAGGAGGGGGAGGGCTGTGCCAAGGGGGAAGGGTGCGGCTGCCCACCCACCACCCCAATATTTATAGGGGAAGGGGAGAGGTGGCCGCCCCCTTAGATCCATCTACGGGGGGGCAAGGGGGGGAATTTGCCTCCCAAGTTAGGTGGAGGCACCCCCACCCCCTAGGGTTTCCAACCCTAGGCGCCATGGGCCCTTGGGGGGCGCACCAGCCAACTAAGGGGCTGGTTCCCACGCAACTTCAGCATATTAGGCCCTTCGGGGCAGGTGGACCCTCCCGGTGGACCCCCGGGACCCCTTCGGTGGTCCTGGTACAATACCGATAAACCTCGAAACCTTTCTGTTGACTGAAACTGGACTTTCCATATATAAATCTTCACCTCTGGACCATTCCAGAACTCCTCGTGACATCCGTGATCTCATATGGGACTCCGAACAACTTTCGGTAACCACATACAATTCCCATTACAACTCTAGCGTCACCGAACCTTAAGCGTGTAGACCCTACGTGTTCGGGCACCATGAAGTCATGACCGAGACACCTCTCCAGCCAATAACCAATAGTAGGATCTGGATACCCATATTGGATCCCACATTTTCCACAATGATCTCATCGAATGAACCACGATGGCGGGTAATCAATTAATCCCGTATACAATTCCCTTTGTCCATCGGTATGTTACTTGCCCGAGATTCGATCGTTGGTATCCCTATACCTTGTTCAATCTCGTTACCGGCAAGTCTCTTTACTCATTTCATAACACATCGTCCCGCAACTAACTCCTTAGTCACATTGAGCTCATTATGATAATGTATTACCGAGTGGACCCAGAGATACCTCTCCGTCACACGGAGTGACAAATCCCAGTCTCGATTCGTGCCAACCCAACAGACACTTTCGGAGATACCTGTAGTGCATTTTTATAGTCACCCAGTTATGTTGTGACATTTGATACACCGAAAGCATTCCTACGGTATCCAGGAGTTGCACAATCTCATGGTCCAAGGAAATGATACTTGACATTAGAAAAGCTCTAGCAGACGAACTACACGATCTTGTGCTATGTTTAGGATTGGGTCTTGTCCATCACATCATTCTCCTAATGATGTGATCCCGTTATCAACTACATCCAATGTCCATGGCCAGGAAACCATGACCATCTATTGATCAATGAGCTAGTCAACTAGAGGCTCACTAGGGACATGGTGTGGTCTATGTATTCACACATGTATTATGGTTTCCGGTTAATACAATTATAGCATGAACAATAGACAATTATCATGAACAAGGAAATATAATAATAAACATTTTATTATTGCCTCTAGGGAATATTTCCAACACTTTCTTCTCCATGTTCTGAAAGGTTAGCACTAATAATAACAAGATATATCCTTTTCTCATCTAGATAAGTATATGTCAAAGTGTCAGGCAATTGTTTTAGTTCAAACACATGATCACCTTTAGGTGGAGGAGGACCTCCAAGAGTTTCAATAGGCAAATTGTATTTCAGTATAGGTTGTCGTTCAAAGAAAATTTTATCTATTTCATTTCTTTCACGCAAGTGCATATCATTTTCATGGTCTAGCCAATATTGTTCTAGTGGATTGGTAGGAGGAATGGAAATAGAAGCAAAGCCAATTATTTCATCCTTACTACTTTACTAGGTAATTCTTTATCATGAGGTTGTCTACTAAACCTGGAAAATTTTAACTCATGAGGCACATCACCAAACTCAACACTGACGATTTCTTTTTGACAATCTATCTTAGCATTAACAATGTCCAAGAAAGGTCTACCAAAGATAATGGGACAAAAGCCATCTTGTGGGGAACCAAGAACTAGAAAATTAGTGGGATATTTTATTTTCCCACACAAGACTTCAACATCTGAAGTGGTGTGACGGTGTCTCTATTAGCAAGTTTAATAGTAACATCAATATCTTCTATTTCAGCAGGTGCTATGTCATTTATAATTTCTTGATATAAGGTAAAAGGAATAGTACTCACACTAGCACCCAAATCACATAATCCATGATAACAATGATCTCCTATTTTGACTGAGACAAGAGGCAAGCCAACTACGAGTCTATGTTTGTCTTTTTCATCGGGTTTAGCAATTCTAGCAGCTTCATCACAGAAGTAAATGACATGCCCATCAATATTTTCTACCAAGATATCTTTAACCATAGCAATACTGGGTTCTACTTAAATTTGTTCAGAGGGCTTAGGTGCTCTAATATTACTTTTGGGAACCACGGTTGATACCTTAGCATGTTCCTTTATCCTAACTAGGAAAGGCGGTTTCTCAATATAAGCAGTAGGCACAAGTGGGTCAACATTGTAAATGATAGTTTCTTGTTTAGCTATGACCAGTTCTTTAGTTTCTTTTTTAATAGGGGAATGATATTTAAACCACTTCTCTTTAGGGAGATCAACATGAGCAGCAAATGATTCACAAAAAGAGGCTACTATCTCACAGTCAAGTCAAAATTTGGTACTAAACTTGTGAAAATCATCAGTACTCATAAAAGATTTAACACAGTCAATTTCAAGCTTAATACCTAACTCATTACCTTTGTCGAGTTCCCAATCTTCAGAGTTGCGTTTAATTCTTTCCAAGAGATCCCACTTGAATTCAATAGTCATCTTCATAAAAGAACCGGTAAAAAAGGTATTGAGTATTGTTTGATCATTATGACAAAGTCGAGCCTAAAAAATATAAATAATAACTTCTCTCGGGATATCATGACTGGGGCATGAATAACATTGACTTAAGCCTCCCCCAAGCTAGAGCGATACTTTCTCCTTCACAAGGACAACAATTATATATATAATTCTGATTACGATGAACTAGATGCATAGGATAAAACTTTTGGTGCAATTCCAATTTCAAATGATTCCAGTTCCATGATCCAATATCATCACATATCCTATACCATCTCAATGCTTTTACCTTCAAAGATAAAGGGAAAACCTTCTTCTTAACTTCATATCCAGATAAACCTGCAAGCTTAAGTAGTCGACAAATTTCTTCCACATGTATTAGGTGCATATCAGGATGTTCAGTTCCATCTCCTGCATAAGGACTAGCTAGCAGTTGTTCTAACATACCAGAAGGAATTTCATATCCAACATTTTCAGTAGGTGGTGTAGGTTGAGGGGCAACTAATTGTTGTTCCGATCAAGGTGAAGATACCCCGAACAAACCCCTCAAAGGATTACTCTATCAAGTGACAGTAAATTTCAGCACGTAGTATAAGTTTTTCCTTACCGATTTCCACTTACCAAGAGCGCTTCACTCCCCGGCAACGGCACCAGAAAAGAGTGTTGATGACTGATACGTCTCCAACGTATCTATAATTTTTGATGATGTCATGCTATTATATTATCTTTTTGGATGTTTTATATGCATTAATATGCTATTTTATATTATTTTTGGGACTAACCTATTAATCTAGAGCCTAGTGTCAGTTTCCGTTATTTCCTTGTTTTTGAGTTTTGCAGATATGGAATATCAAACGGAGTTCAAACGGAATAAAACCTTTGGAAGGAATTTTTCTGGAAGGAAACAAATCAACTAGGCTTGGAGTGCACGCCAGGGCACCTGCCAGGGAGTCACAATCCTGGTAGGCACGGGCCCCCCTAGCCGCGCCTAGCAGGCTTGTGACTCCCGCTAGGTCTCCTAACCCTATTTTTCATCCTATAAATTTCCAAGTATTCCCCCAACATCAAAAAGAGCCACGCAAATACTTTTCCGTCGCCAGAAGCCTTCGTTCCCGAGAGATCCAATCTTGGAGCCTTTTTCGGTAATCTGCCAGAGGGGGATTCGATCACAAAGGGAAACTACATCAACTCCATTGCCCCTCCGATGATGCGTGAGTAGTTCACCACAGACCTACGGCTCCATATCTAGTAGCTAGATGGATTCTTCTCTCTCTTTGCTTCTCAATACCATGTTCTTCATGATCTTCATGGAGATATATCCGATGTAATACTCTTTTGCGGTGTGTTTGTCGAGATCCCATGAATTGTGGGTTTATGTTCAGATTATCCATGAATATTATTTGAGTCTTTCCCGAATTGTTTTATGCATGATTTCATATCTTTGCAAGTCTCTTTGATTTATTGGTTTGGTTTGGCCAACTAGATTGGTAATTCTTGCAATAGGAGAAGTACTTAGTTTTGGGTTCGATCTTGCGGTGCCTCACCCAGTGACAAAGTAGGGTAGCGAGGCACGTATTGTATTGTTGCCATCAAGGGTAAAAATATGGGGGTTTCATCATATTGTTTGAGTTTATCCCTCTACATCATGTCATCTTACTTAATGCGTTACTTTGTTCTTCATGAACTTAATACTCTAGATGCAGACAGGATTCGGTCGATGTGTGGAGTAATAGTAGTAGATGCAGAATCATTTCGGTCTACTTGATACGGGCGTGATGCCTATATGCATGATCATTGTCTTGGATAACTACATCATTATTCGCTTTTCTGTCAATTGCTTGATAGTAATTTGTTTACCCACCATGATATTTTCCTTCAAGAGAGAAGCCTCTAGTGAAACCTATGCCCCCTTGGTCTACTTTCCATAACATATTTTCAGATCTATAAACCAAAAATACCAAAAATACTTTGCTGCAATTTATTTACCTTTTACTTTTTGTTCTCGTTTACATCTATCTCTATCGGATCTAATCCTTGCAAATAACCGTGAAGGGATTGACAACCCTTTTATAGCGTTGGGTGCAAGAGTTTGATTATTTGTGTAGGTGCATCCGTTGGTCACTTGCTTGTTCCTCCTACTGGATTGATACCTTGATTCTCAGCAACTAAGGAAAATACTTATCTACTTCACTGCATCACCCTTTCGTCTTCAAGGGAAAACCAATGCAAGCTCAAAAGCTAGCAAGAAGGATTTCTGGCACCGTTGTCGAGGAGGATACACATCAAGCCTACCAAGTACCCATGACAAACTCATCTCTTGCATTTACATTATTTGCCATTTACCTCTCGTTTTCCTCTCCCCCACTTCTAAAATGATTTTCAGAAAATATCAAAAAGATTTGCCTTTTATTTGCCCTTCTTCCGTTCGCCTTTTCGTTGCTATGTTCGCTTGTGTTGACATGTGCCTTCTATTTGCTTGCATCTTCGCTCACTAAAAATCTATTGATATGGATCCTCATCCACTTGCTAATCTTTTCAAAAGACCAAATTATGATGAACCAATTGCTAGTTAGTTTAGTGCACTTCGTTATCTCTATGAAGTTTTGTTTGAAAACCATGAATCTAGAAATTTTGATGAAGTATTGAAAGAAGAAATTTATAAGGAGATTCATGATAGTTCCTTGAATGAAAAACATGATTGACATGTTGTTAGTATGAATTCTCTGAATATCCATGATGCTAATGATATGCAAAACCACAAGCTTGGGGATGCTATGCTTGATGAAGATGATATTTTTTGTTCCCCAAGTTTTGGTGATGATAGGTACGCTATAATTGATCATGAAAAGAATGATTTATGTGATAGTTACATTGTTGAATGCCTTCATGATGACACGGAAATTTATTATGAGGGAGTAGCATATGCTTGTAGAAATTGCAATAATATCAACTTTCCTCTCTATGTGTTCAAAGTTTTGAAGTTATGCTTGTTTTGCCTTCCTATGCTAGTTGATTCTTGTTCCCATAAATTTTTTGATCACAAAATACCTATGCATAGGAATTGGGTTAGACTTAAATGTGTTTTTCATTCTATTCATGATGCTCTTTTGCATATATCAATTACTACTCTTTATGTGAGCATCATTGAAATCGTTATGCCTAGCTAGGGGCGATAAACAATAGCGCTTGTTGGGAGGCAACCCAATTTTATTTTTGTGTTATGTTTTTTCTTATGTTTTTGTGTGTTTCCCACATTATTACCTCTGTATTAATTGTGTTTTTTTGTTTTAATTAGTGTTTGAGCCAAGTAAAACCTTTAGGGTGATCTATGGTAGTTGTTGATTTGATCTTGCTGAAAAACAGAAACTTTTGCGCTCAGTACAGAAATTTTATAGATTATTAAGAGAGTATAAGAAGTCTGAAATTTTTACACAATATTGATATCTAAATTTACCAGGTTTAACTAAATTTTCATAATTGTTTGAGTCACATAGGTACACGAAGTTTTTAGATTGCTACAGACCGTTCTGTTTTTGATAGATTTTGTTTTCTTTGAGTTGTTTGCCTGTTTTGATGAATCTATGGGTCGTATCATGGGGTATGAACCATGGACAAGTTAGAATATAGTAGGTATAACACAAATATAAATAAATAATGAGTTCAAAACAGTACCTAAGTGGTGATTTATTTTATTATACTAATGGATCTCACGAGTTTTCTGTTAAGTTTTGTGTTGTGAAGTTTTCAAGTTTTGGGTAAAATTTGATGGACTATGGAATAAGGAGTGGAAATAGCCTAAACTTGTGGATGACCAAGGAACCCCAAGTCATCTCCAAGGATTCCAAAGATCCTAAGCTTGGGGATGCCCCGGAAGGCATCCCCTCTTTCGTCTTCAATCTGTCGGTAAATTTACTTGAGGCTATATTTTTATTCACCACATGATATGTGTTTTGCTTGGAGCGTCTTGTATGATATTAGTCTTTGCTTGTTAGCTTGCCACAATCATCCTTCCTGCACACATATTTTGAGACACGCACTGAATCATGAATTTGTTAGAATGCTCTATGTGCTTCACTTATATCTTTTGAGTTAGGCAATTTTGCTCTATGTGCTTCACTTATATTTTTCAAAGCACGGTGGTATTTGTGTTTTATAGAAATACTTGAAATCTCATACCTCACTTATATTATTTTGAGAGTCTCTAAACAACATGGTAATTGTTATAGGTTATGAATTTAGTCCTAATATGATAGGCATCCAAGAGGGATATAATAAAAACTTCCATATTAAGTGCATTGAGTATTTATGAGAAGTTTGATTCCTTGCATAAAGTTTTGAGATATAAAGATGGTAATGCTAAGGGTCATGTTAGGAAGTAATTTTGATTTGGTAAAAAATACTTGTGTAAAGGTTTGTTATTCCCGTAGCATGCACGTGTGGTGAACCGTTATGTAAGGAAGTCGGAGCATAACTTGTTTATAGATTGTCAACCTTTGTGTGAGGGTCGGAGCGTGCGATGGTTAACTCCTACCAACCTCTCCCCTAGGATCATGTTTTTAATACTTTGGATAAATTACTAATATACTTCTACAATAAGTATGTGAGTTCTTTATGACTAATGTTGAGTCCATGGATTATACGCACTCTCACCTTTCCACCTTTGCTAGCCTCTCTAGTACCGCGCAACTTTTGCCGGTACTGTTGGGGAACGTCGCATGGGAAACAAAAAATTTCCTACGCACACGCAAACCTATCAATGGTGATGAGCATCTACGAGAGGGAGAGTGGATATACATACCCTTGTAGATCGCTAAGCGGGAAGCGTTAAGAAACGCGGTTGGTGTAGTCGAACATCTTCGCGATCCAAATCGCCGAGCGTCCCGCGATCTCATCACGATCCGTCCCGCGATCCAATCACGATCCATCCCGTGAACTCATCACGATCCGTCCCGCGATCTCATCACGATCCGTCTCACGATCTTGATCACGATCTGTCCCGCGAACTCATCACGATCCGTTCCGCGATCTCATCACGAACTGTCTCGCGATCTCGATCACGGTCCTTCAGATCTAGCGCCGAACGGACGGCACCTCCGCGTTCAGCACACGTGCAGCTTGATGACGATCTCCACTGTCTCGTTCCAGCGAGAGGAGGTGGAGAGGAGAGAGAGTTCACCGGCAGCGTGACGGCGCTCCGGTGATGGTGGTGGAGTGATTCTGGCAGGGCTTCGCCTAAGCGCTGCGGAAAACCGATCTAGAGGAGAAACTGTGCACCGGTGAAACGGGTAGCACGTGGCCGGAAATTCTATCCAAAAACCACCCAATCCACTAGTATATATAGGAGGAGAGGAGAGGAGAGGCAGCCAAGGCCTTTGGGTCGGCCGAAATAGGAGGTGGGAAGAAATCCTACTTCACCTCCAATCCTAGTTGGAGTAGGATTGCCTCCTATTGGCTGATTTTCCACTTTTTGCTTTAGGACTTTCTCTCCTGCGCCATGGGCCTTTGTGGCTGTTTTCCCAGCCCACTAAGGGCTGGTTATTATTCTCCCACAGCCCATGGACCTCTTGGGGTCGAAGTACCCCTCCCGGAGGTCTCCCGGTACACTACCGGCACTCCCGGTACACTACCGATGAGCCCGAAACTTTTTCGGAAACCAAACTGGGACTTCCTATATATGAATCTTTACCTCTGGACCATTCCGGAGCTCCTCGTGACGTCCGGGATCTCATCCGGGACTCCGAACAAACTTCGGTCACCACCATACATAACTCTACACTACCGAAACGTCACCGAACCTTAAGTGTGCAGACCCTGCGGGTTCGAGAACTATGTAGACATGATCGAGACACCTCTATGGTCAATAACCAATGGCGGGACCTGGACGTCCACATTGGTTCCTACATATTCTACGAAGATCTTTATCGGTCGAACCTCTATGTCAAAGATTCAGTTAATCCCGTATAACGTTCCCTTTGTTCTTCGGTATGTTACTTGCCCGAGATTCGATCGTCGGTATCTCCATACCTAGTCCAACCTCGTTACCGGCAAGTCTCTTTACTCGTTCTGTAATACAAGATCCCGCAACTAACAATTAGTCACATTGCTTGCAAGGCTTATTGTGATGTTGCATTACCGAGTGGGCCCCGAGATACCTCTCCGTCACACGGAGTAACAAATCCCAGTCTCGATCCATGCCAACTCAATAGACACCATCGAAGATACCTGTAGAGCACCTTTATAGTCACCCAGTTACGTTGCGACGTATGATACACACAAGGCACTCCTCCGATATCTGTGAGTTGCATGATCTCATGGTCATAGGAACATATACTTGACATGCAGAAAA